>CM028377.1:119361983-119419863 GCA_013146195.2 Codonopsis lanceolata | reverse complement strand
TATCAAGTAATAAAGTTAAATGCAGAGTCGATCCACGAGGATAGAGCTAGAAATAAATCCTAAGTACTAAAATTGGGCACACCTAATTTTATCTAAGCTAACGAAATTAGATTTAAAATAAAAATAAAATAAACAAAATAAATGCAAGAAAATAAACTAAATTAACAGCAAATGAACAAATCAAGGTTAAAAAGGTAGGATTGTGATATTTCTAAGTCTGCTAATGTTTAATTTAACTCTCTATTTTCTTAACTCAAATTTTGTGTCAGTGCGCACTAATATTTTCTGGGCTTTAATACGTATAGAAAAACCTAGCTATCACTTTCATCACTCTGGGCTCATATCCTCGCAACACATAGCCTAGGGGAGAAAATAGCCGCGTGGTAGATCAAGCACCTAATGATCTATCTACGCCTTCGACAATCGGTGTGCTAAGGCGTAAACTTATCACGATTTTTGGAATAATAGGAAGGGCTTTAACCGTATCCTATCATTCTAGGGTTCATTTAATGATTCATGACTTCATTAAAAGCATTAAACATACAATGATAATAACCAAAAATATTTGAGTAATACATCAAATAGAAAGAAATTAAATTAAAACATCACACATTAAGATAATAATCTGAATCCAAGAATATATTTAGCTCATCATCAGGTATCAAAATAAATGCAAAGTTTTTCCCAAAAGTACAACATTAAAATAATTAAAGAGATGTAAGAATTAAACCAATTAATGTTGCAATCTTGGAGTTGACTTCTCATCTTGCTCCCATGACCCTTGATTTGATGCTCCAAAGCCTTCAAAATAGATGCATTTTTGATTTTGGTGGAGAGATGGAGAGTGGATGAAATGGAATTGAGGCTAAGCCTGAAAACTTAATGGTTCTGAATACGGTACGCAGAAAATATTTGGGGAGGAAGGCAACCGAGGGAGCAAAGGTGAGGGCATTCAGGGAAGGTCCGAGAAGTAAGTGAGGCAAAATAGGAGAAAAAGGAGAGGTGGGTCATTGTGGAAAAAGAACTGAACCAGGGAGGCCAGCAGGTCAAGTAGGCTAGTGAGGAATGAGAGATGGGGTGGAAGGTCGTGATGCAATTTGGATGGGCATAGCAGATCGTGGGATCCGTATATGGGCCAGCGGTTAAATTGTAGTGGGCGGCGGCGTGGCTGCTTGACACCTTAATGAAGTAACTTTCAGGGAATTGCTCCAGTGCTTCGCTTACTTTAGCGCGAAGGTCCTTTGCTTTTGGAAGTTACTCAGGTTAGCTTACGTTACTCTCTGTTAAGGCTGGCCCTTTGAAATACTTAGACTGAAACTTAACGGCAAAATACAAAACTTAACATTAATGCCGGAATTGCCGGATTATGAATTGAAACCTTGAATGGATATCTACATGAAGCACAAAATGCACATAGAAATAGAAATCTCAAATGCAATAAATTATTAACCAAAGCTCAAAATTAATCAAAAAAATTCCGAAAACTAATGAAAATAATAGAAAATTAAAAATTATCAACACCCACTTAACTTAAGCTTTGATCGTCGAGCAAAGAGATATGGATTATGGATAAGCTCAAGTGATGGAATGAAGGCACTCAATCAAGATCCCACATGCATTACCATGAAAGAAATCAAATTCAAGATTATAAAATGCATAACATATGATGTGATTTCAATGCTATCAAACTTTCCTCAAACACCTTAAAAACATAAGCACAAGCCCATGACTAAATAGCATCACTCTAATAGGATTGAGCGTTCAATGAAATACCAAGCATAAGCCATGAAGCCGAAAGAGATAAATACTTCACAAGGCAATAACCCATGGCATGACAATATCAATAGGACTTTTGTAAGCTTGTAACTTTAGGCCAAGGTTGAGCTACAAATGAAAGGAAGGAAATCAAGACAAGAGAGCACAAGTGAAGCCTTCAAAGTCATACTCAAGTCTAACTTCATGAAACAACATACTTCATCATAACTCACCATTCTTCTCAACAACCCCCAAACTTAGTTTCTTCTTTTTTTTTTTTTATTTCAATCAGAACTTGGGGTTGAGAGTATATCAAACTACCACAAATAATTTTTTTCATCCCACAATTCCCCTCTTTGAATAACTTTAAAGCACAAATGGTTCATAATTTTGGGTTGCCCTTCACTTTTGATTTTTTTTTCTTTTTTTTTTTTTTTTTTACAAGGGCCCCTTTTTACAAGATAAACAATCCCCAACTCATCAACCAAAATTAAATCACACCACACCAATAGATGAAGAACAATACTTCCATGAAGCACACATTCCTTCCAAGACATAGATTTAGCAATTCATTTCACAAAGTGCTCTCTCAAAGGGTTGGATGAAGTGTATAGGCTCATGGGATAAGTCAATGTGGGTGATCAAAATGAAGGCGAATGGGGGTCATTGTGTGCTTTTGCACACACCATTCTTTTAATAAGGCTCAAATGGGACACTAGGGATTTAATGTGAACAAGGGTAGGTCGATATGGCACAAACGAGTCAAACATGGCCTATATCATGCTATTGTCATACTCACAAGCCAAGCTATTCATTAATCTCGAAATCATCCAACGACATCACAACTCACAACAAGGTACTCATAACACATGCACAACCAAAGCTAGAGCTTAGCTTAAAATTTTATCAAGATATCCACACATGGGCGCTATTTAACATGAATGAGGGAAAGGCTAGCACAAAAATCACAAAATATCCTCAACTATGCATGTAATAATCTCAAGGCCGAATCCAAGAAAATAATGCACATACAACTCTATGAGCGCCAAAGTGATGAGATGAATGATCAAAGCATAATTAATGGGGTCCAAATTAGCTTGAAATTTTCTAAGAATTTTCAAAATTTTCCAAAAAATCGAGGGCAAAGATAAGACCGACCCCACCCCCAAACTTAGAACCGAACATTGCCCACAATGTTCATGATCATAAAAATGCATAGAAAGGGGGGGAGAAAAGAGAAGAGAAAACTCCCTCAAAATCGGTTCACTTAAAGTCCAAGCCATGAATATGTCGCTCCATGAATCTCCGCGAGGCACCCCCAAACTTCAATAATTGTTCAACCCCTACATCAAATCAAAGCTCAAAAGAAATATATGAGAGCAATTATATTGCAAATAAAAGTAAAATAAAGAAAAAAAATATTTTTGGTGTGGGGACTCTATGTACACCTCCCTACAAACCCACAAACTTGGGAGGGCTTCGAAAAGCGACACAAAATACAAGACATATAAATACAAAAGAAATAAAAGAAACCAATTTTTCGCCTACGGAGGCACCGGTTCATTTAGAAACGCGCACATGGCATTCCCATAAAATCCATGACCAAGGAAGTGCTTTAATTGAAGGCCTTTAAACTTGAACACCTCCTTAGTTGCCGACTCCCGAAAAATAGGCCATTTGAACATGTCGGCGATAGGAAATATCACACCCAACTCACTTAAGTGTATGAATTCATCTTGATGCTCGAGAGGCGGGTGGAAATAAGAAATTTGAGCCTCAATGCTCGGTGGAGTGTAGAGGTGAGGGAACGGTTCCTTGAAGCTTTCATTTGGGCGAAAAGAAGCATCATCTTCAAAAATGCTTGGATGCTCCATCTCATTACTAACATACTCTTCAAGGGTGGGAGAACTCGGCATAGGGTGGGGAGCATGATTGATCACTTCATACTCACAAGCTTCTATACTTGGATCTTCCACCGCGACATGGATATGAGATTGAGGCGCTTCCAAGTGAGGTTGTCCCAAGATACTCGAAATTTCACTCTCATTAGTGAGAGAGAGATCATTGCAAGGCTCCATTTCCATTGGGTTTTCCTCGGCATTGGGTTGAAGGTCTTCTTGAGGTGATTCTTCAAGGGCAATACCGAATTTCCGCATTGTAGCTTCCCAATCGTGAGGAGGGACTAGGAGCTTGATGGCTTCTATCAACACGGCTACTTGAGCCCTTAGACTTTGAATTGTTTCTTCTTCTGTGAGCGGACGTTGCTCAACTTCCCAAGGGTAGGTGTTACTCACACAATTCGGATCATAGGGGTGATGATGGGGGTCTTCATGATGGTAGTGAGAGGAAGAAGCATAGGAATTCGACTCCATCCCAAATGCACACGGATATGGAAAATGATTTCCATAACAATTCTCACAAATTAAGCTCGGATGGACCGGAGTATAATCCATAGCCTCGGTTGACGCCATCTCATTCTCATAAATTCCCGGCATTTCATTCCATGCCCCTTGATCAAAGTCCCAATTGACATTGTTCCAAGCCATCGCTTCAAGCTAGCTACAAGAACACTCACTAAGCAAACAAGATCAAATGCAAAAGAACAATATAAAAAAAACTACTCTAAAAGAAAACAAAAACTAACTACAACTAAAATTAAAGCAAATAGAGAAAAAAGAAAAAAAATGCTTAAATTAAAATTAGGCAAGCTTGGTATTAATATCAAGATAAATTCTAGAAATCTATCCCCGGCAACGGCGCCAAAAACTTGATGCGCGCGAACGCAACACGGGCAAGATTACCCGGTCGTATCAAGTAATAAAGTTCGAAGTACGAGTCGATCCCACGAGGATAGAGCTAGAAATAAATCCTAAGTACTAAAATTGGGCACACCTAATTTTATCTAAGCTAACGGAAATTAGATTTAAAATAAAAATAAAATAAACAAAATAAATGCAAGAAAATAAACTAAATTAACGCGACAGTGAAACGGCGGCAACATCAAATCAAGGTTAAAAAGGTAGGATTGTGATATTTCTAGTCTCGCTAATGTTTAATTTAACTCTCTATTTTTCTTAACTCAAATTTTCTTTAGGTAGTCGGTGCACACTAATATTTTCTACGGGCTTTCCGCTACGTATAGAAAAACCTAGCTATCACTCATCCTTGCTACGGGCCATTATCCTCGCAACCCATAGCCTAGGGGGGAAATAGTCGCGTGGTAGATCAAGCACCTAATGACTATCTACTACCTTCGACAATCGGTGTGCCTTAGAGACGTAAACAATTATCACGATTTTCGGAATAATAGGAAGGGCTTTCGCTTCGTATCCTATCATTCTAGGGTTCATTTAATGATTCATGACTTCATTAAAAGCATTAAACATACAATGATAATAACCAAAAATATTTGAGTAATACATCAAATAGAAAGAAATTAAATTAAAACATCACATTCAACATAGATAATAATCACAATCCAAGAATATATTTAGCTCATCATCAAGGTATCAAAATAAATGCAAAGTTTTCCCAAAAATTACAACATTAAAATAATTAAAGAGATGTAAGAATTAAACCAATTAATGTTGCAATCTTGGGTTGACTTCACTTCATCTTGCTCCCTTGACCCTTGATTTGATGCTCCAAGCCTTCAAAATAGATGCATTTTTGATTTTGATGGAGAGATGGAGGGTGGATGAAATGGAATTGGGGAGAGTTTTAGGGCTAATGCCCTAAAACACGGTGGTGGTTCTGAAAATATGCCTGGAAGGAAGAAAAACAAAGGCAACCAAGGGAGCAAGGCTGAGGGGCATTTCAGGAAGGTCAGAAATTAATTGAGGGCAAAATAGGGAGAAAAGGAGAGGCTGGGTCGCGGCTGGAAAAGGGCTGAACCAAGGGAGGCCTTCGCGTCAAAAGCTGGGGCTGGGTGAGGGAATGAGAGAGAATGGGCCGGAAGGTGGGCGTGATGGGTCGGATGGGGCATGGCAAGACGCGGTCGCACCCGGATCCGTATATGGAGCGCGGGTTAGGGGGGGGCGGCGGCGTGGCGCCAGCTGGCGCTTGACACCGCATTAATGAAGCCAACTTTCAAGGAATTGCTCCGGTGCCCCCGCTTCCTTACTGAGCGCCGAAGGTCCCTGCATTCGAAATGGTCCTCGCTTAGCTTAGTTACTCTGTTAAGCTGCCGCCTTTGAAATACTTGACGAAACTTAACGGCAAGCCACAAAACTTAACATTAATGCCCTAATTGCCCCGATTTGCATGAATTGAGCCATAAAACCTTGAATATGCTTGAGATACCTACATGAAGCACAAAATACATAGAAATAGTATCTCAAATGCAATAAATTATTAACCAAAGCTCAAAATTAATCAATAAAAATTCCGAAAACTAATGAAAATAATAGAAAATTAAAAGCTTATCATCGAGAGATCGTGAGGTTTTCCTTCAGAACCTCAAAGTTCCACCCCGGCTCGACTCACGAAGCGTAACCTTCTCGCACCACTTGTGGTCCTTGTTCCCAAAACTCGCCAAGAGAGGAAATGGCCGAGGATTCATGCGAGATGCCGACCTTGTAATAATAGCGTAAGAGGCCCAATGTAGGCTCGAACCCCTTCGCTCGGTGCACAAAGCAAAACTCACTAAGGCTCAAGATGGTCGAGAGGCAAGCGACTCAAGTTGGGCTCGGAATGAATCCAATCGAACTGCTCGACCGAATTAAAAAACATCGGCCATACATCCGCGACCACGCAGCCTCCCAAACCTATCAACCTCTCTGAAGCCATTTCACATCCGCGACCACGCCCACATTATTTCGGGTGGCCTCAAACGCGAGGCACCCTCTCACCCTCATCCCCATCTCTTCTCGAAACGTAAGCCTCACCACTAGCCATCCCTTGCCGAGTCACGCCGTTGCCGCAAACTTCTTTCAATCTCGAAAGTAACTCTCTCCCCGTAAAAAATTGAGTAATCGAGGCTTAAGCCAAAAAATTGAGTAATCGCAAACACTCTCATGTGGGCGAACGATGAATAGTCCGGCGTACGAAACACTCCATCTATAACCTCGCCGCCGAACTCCAGGACTAACCTTCATCCTACTCGCATAGACCACCGCGAGGAGACTTCCCAAAGATCGACTCAACAAAGGGCCCTTACCATCCGAGTCTAAGGAAGAAATCGAAAGATGACCTGTAGCTCTCCGAGCTAAGAGGACCCACTGGCTGCCGTCTCCTTATAGATCACGGATCCACCACAATCTCCTCGGCCAAACAAATTTTCACCTCCATACCTCTCCAAGCGGGACCGCGAGTGCGCCTCATCATCACATAGGTCGCCGCTCAAAACCGCCGAGGTCGATGTCCCGGCATCACTCTCGCCGAAACCGCCGGAGCATTCGCCTAAAGGACGCTACGCCGAAAGGGTACCACGAAAAGATCCTCGACCAATCCGAAAACTCACTCGGCCGAAGCGTAAGCCTCGCCACGCATTAGGAAGAAAAAAAGAGGAGGACTCCTAACCGAAATGGGTATTCTAATAACCTGTTTCAGAATTCATCGGGCCCATGGAGAACCTGCTAGAAGAAGATGAAGATGAAAAACGAGAAAAGGAATCCTACGAGACATACTACTCTGTAAAGAAAAACAAAGGAAAGAAACCGTATCAAATGAAGTCAAATCGAAGATGGCCGCGAAATCTACGAGAAAGTGGGAAAACTCAATTAAAAATGATAAAGATACCGGAAAAAGTTAAAAACCCCAAATCGGAGAAAAACCCAAAAAACCGGTACTAGGCCGGAAAACACTAAAATCGCCTCTAGAAACCACCCGGGAAGAGGAAGAACGTGGAAAACGGAAAAGGGTAAGAAACACTTACGGTTTTCGAGGTAGACAAGAGATGAACGGAATGAAACCGCTGCAGAAGTCGCCGAAATCGCCTACGACGGGAAAATCACGAAGAGAGAGAATGAGAAAGGTAAACAAAGTGAAAACAAAAAGAAGGCTTTTATACCCCCCTATAAACGACATCGTTGGTGACGCACTGGTACTCATCGGTCGAATTCGCGCATTTTTTTCTCGAAAGCATGCCTAAGAAGATGCCACGTCATCATTTTCTCTGGATTCGAGATAAGGAAAAAGGCGGCATTAAAAACTTTTAGAAATTCGAAAAGCCGCCCAAAAAACAAAAACCAAGAAACCGCCAAAACCCGCGATGAACTGAACCGAAAAGACGAGATGTCCCGATCCCACGATATTCAAAACATCCCATAAACTTCCAACATATCTCGCCAGAATACTCTGATCGCCTCGAATTGAAAACCATAAAGTCCCTCGGCCGAAACATAACACCGACCTCCTACCATCGAGCAACGATATTACTTTTTACCTTCTGCATCGAAAGCAAATAAAAAGTAGGGGCCACTGAGGATTAAACCGAGGGATTGACCTCTAAGACGCCAAGGACCCGACCTCTAAGACAAAAAGAGGGTCCTCCCCAAGAGCCACCAAAGCGAGGATAGGACCACTCACCCCTAAGATAAATCACTTCAACCTCGGCATCATGACCCTCGGTGAGAGAGACGAGCCCACCTGCCCGGGCCTAAAAGACCACGGGCACCCTCGGCCCCGCCACCAATCGCCCATTATCCTCGGCCTCGAAACAATAAAAGCATTCGTCACAAGAACCACTCTGCCTCGGCCGCAGATCAATCATCCACCCCGACAAACCATTTCCCTAGCCCGCCCGAAAACCACGCACGCCAATACCAACTCTTCTCGACAAGTGCAGCTTCACTCATTCCCGACGAAGACCTTCAACGCATTTAATAACCGCCGCTTTATGCTCCCCAATTACTAGCTGCCACGTCACCATAAACTTCAGGTATAAATATGAGAATGCACATTCAGGACAAGGTAAGTAATTTCAGCGATATCACAACTCTCTTATCACAACTTCCTATCAAACTATTATCACGGCCTATTTATTACCAATTCCCTACCGGAAATCTGACTCTGACGCCGGAGGGTTATAGTCGGGCCAACCCGACACCTTAACGGAGTTTATTCTTTAATTTGTACAGGTCACGCGAAAAGGACGAACCAGAAGCTGCCACATCATCCTCGCTCACACGTGGACGACAAGACACGATCACCACACATTTTGCGTGATCAATTCTAAAATAATAAAAATACATTTACTCAAGAGACTAAAGCTTTATTCGAAACTAAAAACATATTTGAAACTAAAAAATATTATAATTTTATTTCTTAAATATATATGTTGGGGAAAGACATTATTAGATGTATATAAAAAATTATAACTATAATAATAAATTTGTTGATGAGTATCAAAATATTAAGCAAATCTGTAGCGTATTTAGTTATTAGTTATTACCCATGAATAAGCTAAGATAAATAAGTTAAGAAAATATGTCATAATGTCAATAAGATGAATAAAATGAATAACCAATTGATGAATCTATTTGTTTTGTTAGAAAAGAAAATTAAAATCTACAGTTTACTTCTTTGAATTTTCAGACTACTACAAACAACTTTTAAAACTATCACTGGTCTCTAACTTATAGATATTATAAACAAAACAAATATTAGTAATCACAAATAACTGAGTTCAAAATATTTTACTCCTTTTCATAATTGGGTTCCAAACCTCTAACCACTTTTGGTCTTAACTTGTTTGGCTCCTTTCATCGGACTCAAGGTAGTTACAGGGCCGACCCTGAGTTTCGAGAGACTCATGGCAAAAAAAAAAAAGGGACCCTTTATAAAAATGAAATCATTTAAAATATTGGGAAAAAGAAAAATAAACCCCTTTATAAAAATGAAATCATTTAAAGTATTGGGAAAAAGAAACCCCTTTATAAAAATGAAATCATTTAAAGTATTGAGAAAAAGAAAAGTAAACCCCTTTATAAAAATGAAATCATTTAAAGTATTGAGAAAAAGAAAAGTAAAAAATTTATAGCAAGAATTGAACCTTTTTTTTTTTCTCCTAAGGGGGGCGTGGGAAGGGATCGAAAGCAAGAATTGAACCCATAAACTCTCATAATCATAATATACCAAGCATGTTAACCATTGAATTAAAGTAAGGTTAAAAAGTAAGGATAAAGTGGTAAACGTGATGTTCTTAAAAGATAAGTTTCAAAGTGGACAATTATTTTGGGACGGACGAAAAAGGAAAGGAGGACGATAATTTAGGGACGGGGGGAGTATAAAAGTTCACAGACTAAAAAAGTTATAGACAAAATGAGTGTCAACCTAAGATTCAAACCTATAACCTCTACCCTAAGTCAAGTGCATTTTAATTATTGGAAGAAACCAATCAATTGTAATTCTTTATTGATACAATAATATATATACTAAATATAAGGTAGTATCCAAGCATTTGATCTAAAAATTGGGGCTATGGCGGTAGCCCCTCTTTTTTAGATCCACGGCGGTGGCCCCTCTTGCCACCCAAGGGCCGGGCCTGGTCTGTGCAATATAAGAAGTGCTCTATGGAATATAGGAAGTTGCTGCATCTTCAACTTCAGGTATGTCTTGTTTTGAAATCTTGTGCTTGAGTTTTGGTTGATATCTTTGGATAGCTTTTTGAAAACTCTGATTGTAGTTCTCGGAATTGTATAATTTCTGTAGATTTTGTTTAAGTGAATTTGTGTTGGTGGATTTAATTGATATTCTTTAAGACATCTTTGAAAGATTTCCGTTGAAATTTTGCTATTTTGAAAGGTAAAACCAATTTTTTCAGAACCAATTCGATCTCTAGTGCCATACAATAGATTGATTTCTTGTCTTTCATTTTCCTGTAACAGAAAGGTTTGATTGATTTTTTTCAGGGATTTTGCAAATTATAAACATATATATTGATGATCAAGTGGATTTGAGACGGATTTGTTTGTGGGTTTTTCTGAGTTTTTTAAATATTTGACTGGGTTGAAGTGATTTATCCATTTGATGTAGTGTTTTCATGTTGGACTTCAAGATAGGTGGTGGGCAGGGTTATGGTTTTTGGGAATTAGGGTTAGGAATTTTTTGGGCGTGTTTAGAGCCCCAAAATAGAGACTGAGCAAGGAGAGGCTTCCTATAACAACAAGGATGATACAAGCATTGACCCTGTTGTAACAGTTCTGTTCTTTTACGTTGTAAGAGTTCTGTTCTCTTAGGCTATTGCAACATCTAGTTCAAAAATTTATGCTTAAACTAACTGTTATAGGATTTTTTATATTTTTTTAAAGTTTTGGACTGTGCTGTTTAATCCTGGTTGAACCTTTTCATGTTTGTGCAGTCGGGTATTTTAGGTACTTGTTTGATTAGGTATATTGAAAGGATTACATAAAAGAACATCATTGTTGATACTGAGTACCTACTTGTTCTTATAACATTAATTCAAGATTGTGTTCCAGGTAAGAAACGAAAGTGAAAACTATCTACTGGTTGGACTGTATGTTGTTTGATGGTTACAATCAAATTGAACCTCATGTATGTGCAATTAGGGGTTTATGTGGACTTTTTTGGTTAGGCATTGTGGATATAAGTTTACTTGTCCATAATCGCATGTAATTTGACTTTAAACTAATTAAATTGTGTTCTTCTTGGATGAAGCATTAACCCTGGCGAGGCTGTTGCCTATGGCGCTGCTGTACAGGCCGCTATCTTGGTGCGGTGAGTGTCTTCATTGGCTGGTTGTCAATCAGCCTGCATAGGTGGAAGAGTTTGAATAGATGATGGAGCTCCAGGGTATTTTCTTGTATGATGATGGTGTGGCTCCTGATGGAAGTGGTACAGGTCCCAAGACCGAGTAGGTCGAGCCTTAGTTCATATTAAGTACTGTATAATGCTACTAGCAGAAAGTGGAAACCATCTTTGAGGTGAGAAAGAAAAGTTTTCGGGTTTATTGTCCTCGATATGGTTGATAGTTTGATACTCACCCTAAGCCCAATGGTTGTGGTGTTTTGCTTCTTGTTGAAACTATGAAAGCTTTTTTATTAATAGACTGGTTTTGGAGTTTTGCTACTGCAATTTCTAGTTTCTGAAACGGTTGCAAAACAGAGGCAGAGGTCATGCCTGCAACAAACATGATGGGGGATACACTGCTGCCTAACATCCTACATCTTTGAATTTAGACTTAATTTTATTTAAAATATTTTATTTTGGACTAGACAAATATGTTTTTTTAAAATTATTTTGTAAATAAATTATACTCAATATTTTTAATTTAAATTTACTTTATTGTTTGTAAGAAGTACTTCTGGTACTACAAATTTTAAAGTCATGCATTAAGGTCTTGCTTGGTGCAGCGCTTTGAAAGCGCATCATTTTCAAAACGTATTATTTTTTTTGTAAATATGTTTAGAAAACTATTTTAAAACACCATGTTCATTAACAGTGTTGTTGTAAACGCAACATATTTTTAAAAAGCTACACATTTTTAAAACACTGCGTTTTAAAACGTCACATTGAAACACTTTTGAAGGTAAAACATTGCGTTTTTTGTTAGTGTTTTGCTCAAAACGTTCCATTAAACAAGCAAGCACTAAATTAGAAGCAAGAGATATGGTTATAAATAGAAAAATTGTCTTTTTTGACAACTCGGTTTTCGAAAATAGCATTTTGAAATTGTATCTCAAACACATTTATACGAAAAGAATTGTGTTTTAAATATGTCGCGTTTTAAGAACTTTGTGATTTCAAAAAGTCGAGTTTATGGAAATGCCGTACCAAATGAGCTCTTAATGTTATAAACATGTACTCGGGCAAAGGAAATGGAATTTGTTGACAAGAGTTTCTCTAACCAGTACTTTAGCAACTTGATTTTCTTTAAACCTTGGTGTCCTTCAGTTCTTTCTTAAATATATAGATGCATTTTGGTCGTGACTTTTGTGTTTTAATGCAGGAATTTATTAATCACTGATTTTAGTCTTGGAGAATTGAGTTGTTGTTTTACCCACCAATGCTATAATATAACCATAAATCAACACTAATCAAAATGTGTTCAACCATGGCCAAAGGATTATCAACCCTTTCAAATCATGTTAGAAGTGGTTATCTCTCCTTTTATCTTAGGAGGTTGGAAAAGAAACAAGACAATGAAAATAAGTTTTAAGCTACTACTCTATCCGTTCTGGGCAACGAATCCTCTCTGTTGAAAGTCAAACTTTTTCTTACTTTTAGTAGTCCATTAGTAATAAAATGATTTTAATAATTTTTAAAAGTGGACTCTTTAAGTGAAACATTTCAAAATAGAATCATAGACTCTTTGTCCGGACCGGAGGGAGTATTTTATAAATGTGTTGACAAAAAGGTATCAACATATTATTGATCAAACTGAAAAACAGAGAGAACTCAGTGCAGTGAGCTAAACAAGCATCTGCACAGCAGATTGCGTTAGCACCATGAATATTGAATCCACTATACAACAGAATCAAGACATCTTTAAAAAACTGAAACATCTACATGGGTTTGGAAAAGAGAGATTATAGTGATAAGCACAAACGCCCGCCCGAAGAAAGAGCCAATATATTCATTGGAAGAACGATTTGTCAGTCGAGGAGCAAACCAGAAAGCTCCTCCAAACCAAATGCTCTAGCGATTCCATGTATAGTAAACTTGTTTGAACAAAACATATCTGGTGCAGTCACCTCCACCCCATTTATAGCCAATACTTGTGGAATATCCATACTTGTAGTAATCTCCAGATCTTTATCGGGAAGCAATGTCCTCAGTGCAAAATCTTCAGGCACAGAAGCCAATTCTTTGTATGAAACACTTTGAGGTATGATATGAAACTTGACAAATTTGTAAAGCAACGGTGAAGGCAATGCCAATAAAGCCGTGCTTGGTGGAGCGAAAATAGTCACAGAGTTCAAATCTCTATAATCTTCAAGAATCCCGTTAAACACAGAATGTAATCCAATCGCGAAAGGAACAAACCCGTTCACACTAAGCACCTGAATTACCCTTCTCCACTCGTTCCTCGTCTTGATTTCATCGTAAATCGAAACAGCAGTACTGTGATTCCTCGAACCACAAACGGGTAACTGAACAATATCCCAATTACTTTCTTGATCAACACTGTCTAATAGAGCAAAAGGCTTATCCACGCCATGAATTGAAATGGGTCCATCAAGAAACAAATCGGGATGAGAAACCAGCACATTATTGATCTCAATCCGACCTTCTCCGCTCTTGGTGATGGCTAGATTCTTCGAAGGAACGTGGGTCGCTAAACAGGTGTTGACGGGTTTCTTTAACAGTTCATCTATCGAAAACCTGGTGGGCAGGGTATGGTAGAGGAGGAGTTGCTGCAAGAATAGAGGAGGGAGGGAGAGATTTGAAAGGGTGGAATCTTTGATTGCGAAGAGGGTTGATTGGGGTGTGGAGAAGAAGAGCTGAGGGGAGAGGTGGAGAAGGGTGGCGATGAAGTTGAAGCCGTTGGAGCGGAGGGATTGGGTGGCGTTAGTGAGGGAGAGTTTGATGTTGGATGGATTTGATGGTGGTGGGGATGGCGATTGGTTTGGGTGGTGGCGGTGGGAGGGAATATTGGTGCTGAGGAATATGAAAACTAGGGTTCCAGACATTGTTATGTACAGCGGAGCGTGCCACCAATGGGAGCAGGAAGTTGCCATGGGAGAGGGACAGCAGCCTGCAGGGTGGTTGTGGCAGTTTAAACTGTTTCTTGGAATTGGGAGGGAGAGAGACAGTTGGTCAATTGATTATAGAATTTGGGCCTGTGGGGATATAAGGGTGGGAATAATTGCGGCTCCTACATTTTTGTAAAAATGTAAACGTTCAATTTTTTTTTATTTAATCAAAAAAGTTTATTTTTCTGTTTTTTTTTAAAATAACCTTCCTTATGTCGGATAGAAAAACATACACAAATAAATATACATTTCCTTCCTTTCTTCTTTATTTTTCTTAGATCGAACTAAATAGATTAGCAACTTCCATCACTAAAGCCATTAGTTTCAATGGTATGTATGTATAAATTCTAAACGCCATGTGGGCCGATAACAAATGAACTTGTCCCTTTTTTTTATTCATTTACTGTAACTTTGTAATGAAAATCATAATACAAAATGGCTGTACACTCAAACATCACAAGTACAAAAATGAAAGATCATTGAAGTCCATGAATTAGCATACACCACAAACAATTGCCTCTGATATAGGCATCCGACGCAAGAATCACAACAACCGACACCAACATCACAACAACCAATGCCAACATCGCAACAACCAACCCCAGCATTGCAACAACCAATGCCAATATCGGAGGCAACGATGCCTAAATTGCGGCACGTCGGAACTTACGACTCTTAAATTGCGTAGCAATTTGAAAAACCAATGCATCGATTTGGAACGATGCAACATACCCACTTCTTGATTTGGAATCCAAAATAGTGTCTCGCCTTACCAAAATCAAAGTTAGAAAGACGAAGAGAGAGAGAGAGACTGAGCATTTGAGCTTCTTGGACTCGACAAGTGCAGCGTTCAAAGGGAGGGGGAACAAAGAAAGAAGGATGATGGAAGGAGAGGCTGCAAAGACATTGGCCAACGAGGGGGAGATGAATGAAAGGAAAGAAAAGCGGGGAGGGAGAATGAATGAAAGGAAAGAAAAGTAAGGAAGTAAAGAAAAGGCTTGTGGATGGAAAGAAAAAAAACACCTGTAGCGATTTTTTGCATTGCGAAGCCCAAATGCATTACGATACCCAATTTTTTAATTGCGAAGCCCAATTTTTGCATTGCGACGCCCAAATTTTTTTGATCGGCGCCCAAGTTGGGATAGTGACTTTGTGTTCGCGTCTTTCCTTCATTAAGGGTTTTTCATCATTTTCCCCCAAAAGTGTACTTTAGTGGTTGAAAACAAATATAGTGAACTTTTTCGGTTATAATATCATGATAGGGGACCGATCCGGTTATTATCCTAAAAGGGTTCAACCTTAGCTTGGGCCTTTTAAATGAAATATTTGAATTTTTGTTAATTTATTAGCAAAAAAACTCTATCCGTTCCTAAATTATCGTCCTCTTAGACCCTAAATATTTTTTAAAAAAACTTAATTGACTAGATTATATGTAAGACCCCGAACCTTCGTGTGTTTGACTTCCTTGTTTTGCGTGTCAAATGCCCGTAGCATCGTTTGTTTGGCTTGAGGTGAGAACCTTGATATGTGTAGGAAGGCTATTTAGAAGCCAATACCTTCGTTTTACATGTTCTATAGACATTAACTTGTTAAAGTTACAAGTCGTAACTCGACGTTAGCCAAAATGCGATTAGGTTGATAGTTCACTTTCATAGTTCTTTCTCGTGACCTCGGTTATGCCCTAGGTCTTCGCTTGATTGCTATTCACTTCTCTAGGCACGATGTAGTACATGTTAGAAGTGTTCTTAAGATGATTATGAGTTTAGGACGATCGTTGCATAGCTTTCACCTTCGTTGTTCGTTTGAGTTCGAGTTGTGTTAACATGTCTTTTGGAGTTTAGATACTCTTATTCATTGTTAAACTTCGTGGAAGTGTTCAATCCTACTTTTGAGTCCCTCGACTTGCTTAGAGTATCTTGTTCTTGCCCGTCGAGTCGTTGTTTCATTTGTTACTTCGATTGCTAGTTATGGTGTTTTGTTCTTGTGTCATTCCAGGTGGTTTCGGATGAGTTTCGAGTAAGGTTTCACCCTAGGATGTTTGGGTTTGAGTTGGGTACCATTTGGACCAAGTTTTAAGCTTTTTTCTCTTCCCAGGGGACTAAGTGCTCGCCTAGCCAAAGTGACCAGGCGACCGTGCCCATTTCCTTAAGCGACCTCTTAGTGTCGACGAGAACATTGTGCTGGTTTGTGATTTTGACAAGAAATTCCTATCCTAACCTATGAGTGCCCCGTTTTTGCAACCTTATTCCCCCGTCGGTGAGAGCGGGTGGTTTCAAAACCTTTAAGGCGCGTGAAATACATCCGGCCTCAATTGTGGACTCAAAATATGATAAACAGAGTCGTCATCTCAATTTTAAGGAAAAACAAAGAAAAACCAAATGTAACAAGATTTGCAAAGAGTTCGGAGGCTAAGTTACGAGGTGGGAAGGTATTAGGCACCCAACTCGCCCTTTCGGTCTCAAAATAGTTTTTGGCTAAAATATGTTTTTTTATATTTATTTAACAGATGAAATAAAACACTTATATATATATATATATATATATATATATATATATATATATATATATATATATATATATATATATATATATATATATATATATATAATTACAAACTTGCAACAGCCTCCTTCCTGGAATTACAAATACATTTATAAAATTTTGGCCATAATAATAGCTCTTTTTAGTGCTATTTTCCTTTAGAAATTTGGGCAGCATAAATGCTTATTTTTCTTACATCGAGCTAGTCTAAATAACACTTTTATATATAAAAACTTTAAATACCCTACCTCTTGAAGCGTGAGGGTTTTATCCCGTACCAACTAGCTTCTGGCAAGACCTAGGGTGCGCTCGCTCTGTCCTTCAGGGAGATGGAGTTTTTTTTTTTTGCTGCTTTGTTGTTGCGGGGATTCGGGCAGAGTGACTGCTTCCGAAATTTGCTTTTTGACCTCGGGATCCGGGAGGAGCAACTGCTTGTTTTTTTGCTGTTGTTTGCTCGCTTACGACGGAAATCAGGCAGAGCAAATGCTTGTTTTTTGCTGATTTGACGTCGAGATTCGGGCAGGGCAACAGCTTTTTTTTTTTGGGATTTTTGGACCGGTAGAATAGGGCGGAATCCTAACAAGGCAACTAGGTTTCACTTTGGTCGGTTGGTTTTAGTGTTTGAGGAAGATTTGGCGGAGCTTTGGGGCTAGAGGAAGAAATTCTCTCAACGCTCTCGGGAGAACTCACTGCACAGTTTCTTAAATGCGTGTTTGCACTGTGTTTACTATGTTTTTTCACAAGTCGGGGCCTCTTATTTGTAGGCTGGGAGAGGACTTCCTTCGTTGTTAAGTTTTCTCTTTCTGTGTTTTATCGGGTTGTACCGTGTGCTGAGAGAATTACACGAAAGGCAAACTGCTACAGGGAAACATGAACTATTGGGCGCCACCTATAGTGGAAGTGGGGGCGGTGCCTGGCTCCCTTTTTGGTGTCCTTTTTAGCACTTAGGCCCCCTGCATTTCACTGTTTACGTATCCTGCTTTTGCTTTTTGCATTTTCGACCCTGTAACTTGACATTCGTTAGCTTTTTAATAGGAGTTGATATTTCGTGTCATGTTATATACCAGGGTACCTTCACCCATGTCCACCCATTTTAGGGCACTATGGTCATTCAATCTTCATATAAAGATTTGAAATCCTCCCTCTCCCCTCATTTGCTTTGCGACTTCCACAGAATGAAAGAAAGAGAGAGAGAGAGAGAGATGTGTGTGTTCTTGGTGAGTGAGTTTGTGTTTTGTCGATTCCCGGAGCTTCGGGTATCCGATCGTCGAGCCGAGACCACTATCGCGAAGCCCTTGACAAGGAGATCATTTACCCTTGGTTTGTTTTCATCTTCCTTTGTTGTTTGAGACACGATTAAGGTACGATACTAAACCTCCTATTTTCTCTCTCTAGCTTAAATTGATGTTAAGTTGTTGGAGGCTTGTTTCCCATGAATTGTAGTCTTAAAACTTGTCTAGATGATGGGTTTAAAATGGATTTTGGTATGAGAACATATGTGGTTGGATTTATGAATGTTTTATTGGGTTTATTGAAGTAGCTAGTAATATAAATTACTTGTGGGTTTAGGAACCTGGATGAACTTGAAATTCCGAAATTAGTCTATGACCTAAAAATGGGAATTTGGCTTTTAACTCAACGAAGTCACTAAGTGGTTTATTATGCTCTATATGACTCTAGGATTAAGTCCTGTGGGTTTTGGGAATATTCGAGTCACAAATATGTGGTCGCAAGTAAAGGATGTTTGAACGGTTTATGTGTAACATGTGATTTTGGTTATCTCAGGGCTTCAATTTAAGTCCCATGACTTGTGAGAATGTGACCTACCTTATTTTCGACCCTATGTATTTAGGGTTATTGATGTGAGAACCTCGACTCTCTAGAGTCGCCTTGTGTGCATGAATGCACTCTAACTTGCCCATGACTTTGTTTGGAGAATCTTTCGCATACCTTGTGGATCTCGATTCGGTGAATTAGAGAGTCCTCCTATAGGATGATTTGGGATGGTATTGCATTGACACTCTATGTATAAAGTCCATTTGAGTAGTCGCAAGATAGCCAAGTTGTCATCTAAAACTTGCTTGCATTGTTTGGCATTGCGAAATAGTATCGCTCGAACACTTTGTGAATCTTGACCATACTTTAGGTGGTTTCCCCCTTGAGTACATTTACTCGCATTCAATACTTAGAGAACATCTAAAAAGTCTCATAGTGATGAGAATCATAGCTACTACACAATTTCAAGGATTGTATTTGTTAGGGATGGTAATTGTATAATTCATGGACTTCTATGGATTGATTGTTAAGTTGATAACTTAGTTTGGTTATATTCTAGAATATGAACTTCTATGTCTACTTGAGGTTATGATTGAATGCATAATTGTTACACTTGTTTTAGGATTGATTCTTGTATGTTAATTGATAATATGACTTGTAAAGCATGTTGTGTATCTTCGATTAAAGTATGATTTACTCTTGAATACCATGAGGTTTGAACAATGTATAGTTTATACACTTATGAATTATGATATGATTGGTTGTTTAACTTAGAGATTCACTAATAGGTGGAGCCATGAACTTATTAGACTAGGGTTTCTAAATTAATGAAATGATAACCTAGCTAAGCTTGAACTGAGAACATAAAAAGGGCTAGAAATACAAATAACATTTATACCCTATTTGGGATGAATTATAGTAAAGACTCAACATAGTCGAGTTTAAGGGACAATCAGACCTTATGAAAATCGTGGTGAGATCCTACGATGTTTAGAATCCATTTGACTAGATTACTAGCTTTTGGAGATTTGATTGATTTAAGTGTACGCACCTTGCACTTGTATTATAAAGACTCAATTGAGCTCCTAATGTAGTTTTGTGGTTATGGCAACAATGTGCATAATCGTATGAGTTTAGTATAGCATTATACATACTTGAGAATTGACAAGTAAACATCTACTCATGCATTGCATATAAGTCCAGCTGACATTATTTGAGTTTATATATTGAGGGTAGGACAATGCATCACCATCATGAATTATGGGATTCATGATAATGATAGATCGTCATGCCGAAGATGGTTCACACCCCTCCACTGCAGATCACAGTGGGGAAGTAGCTCCACTGTCGTAACCAATAGGGCGATGTGATTAGTGCTATGTGTCTGAGTAGAGGGCTAAGCACCCGAGTAGAGAGCTTGGTATCCTTGATACACCAATCATGGGTATCTCCGGTATGTTCATGATTTAACAGAGCAACACAACGACATTGGTTCGATATCTTCTCTACCCCTTACGTGGCTTACTATGAGCACTTATGTGATAACAAAGTGTTAGTTGAAACATAAGATCTAAGTGACCATGTTGGTATATATATATATATATATATATATATATATATATATATATATATATATATATATATATATATATATATATATATATATATATATATATATGGCCAAAATACGAAAAAGACCCTGAAGTTTCCACCAAATTCCAAAGTGGTACCCAACCTAAGGTTTGTGCCATGCGAATACCTGACATTACAAATTGTGCCATAGTGAACCCTCGGTCAGACGGCCGTTTCAATTGGGATGTTAAGTAGCACGTGCAGGGTAAAATAGACTTTTCCCTACATACCTTCACAAAAACGGTGGAAAACTTCAAGGTGTATATTGAAAATTCACAAATTGACGAACTCATTTGCCCAAATCCTCTCTCTTTTCTCTTTCTCCTCTCTCTCTCTCTCTCTTCTCCCCTCTCTCTCATCTCTCACCAATGCCCCCTTTGCCCAAATCCTCTGCCAGCTCTCCTTCATCTTCATCGCCGGCAAACCCACATCCAGCCACCGGCCATCTCCTTCTTCTTCGCCCAAATCCACAGCCGCCTCTGATCTCCAATTCACACCCCGTTCAGCGTTTCCGTCTTCCTCTATTCAAACAGATCCGGCCGTGCTCATCTCCGGTACCAGCCATCACCCAGTAAGCCCCCTTCGACCAAACCTCCCGTCTCTTTGGCCCATCTACATATCAAGCCGTCCATCTCCTTCCATCCTCACAAACAGCCCAGTCACCATGTCTCCTACTTCCAACTCATTCACTGAAATTATCCATACCCAATCCCTTCGACCAAACCTCCGTCTCCATCATCATCTTCTTGAGGCTCCAGATCAGCCATCACGGGTCATACCCACATCCGCTCCCTTCATCTCCTCCGAAATTCTTTCCCAATTGCCGGCCGCCATCATCTTGCCCTCTCTGAATCCAGCCTCGATTCCATCCCCTAGCGCCGTCACCGCCCCCCATGCCCAGGACCAATCATCCCTTCTTCTCCGGCGAACCAGCCGCTGGAACCACCATAAACAGCCGGACCATTCTCCATCTCTCTGCCCTAATCGACATCACCGGCATTCCCCTCGCTAAAATCTGTCCAGCCGCCGACGTCACCCCTTCTCCCATATCTGCCGCCTCTTCATCTCCCAAGCATAGCTCCGTCCCAACCGTCGCCCCTATTTAAACCCAGCAGCTTCTCCATCTTCTCTCGGCGAATCCCATGGCCGCTACCCATCTCCCCCAGTTCATGCTTCCTCTCCCCATCCATCTCACCCACTCCAGCCGACCTCTTTCATCTTCTCCGGTGAATCAACCCCTTCACATTGGTGTATGGATTTGTGCTTTGACTAAAAAATATATATACATTGAAGTTTCCCACCGTTTTTATGAAGGTATGCAGTGAAAAGTCTATTTTACCCTGCACGTGCTATTGCACGTGCTACTTAACGTCCCAATTGAAACGGCCATCTGGTCGAGGGTTCACTATGGGACAATTTGTAATGTCAGGTATTTGCATGACACAAACCTTAGGTTGGGTACCACTTTGGAATTTGGTGGAAACTTCAGGGTCTTTTTCGTATTTTGGCCTATATATATATACATACATGATGTGTATATATATGGATATGTACAATTATACATGAGGATTCTATAAGAGATTTGATGCGTGCGTATATCGATATGTATATTAGTATATGATGATTTTTATGAGAGTTTATTCTAATTGGTCTGATTTGTTTGTGAGCTAGGAATTTCACTCTCGTTCATTTGGATGGTTTATAAATAAGAAAGAAATACTATCTTGTGGAGTGCCTAAAGCATACGATACGTTTTTACGGGCTTTCGTCGTAATAACGCGATGCCATTATTATTCATAACAAATGCCTAATATTATGATATATTTTTAATTGTAGTAGCGTACTGGGTTTTTATGACTAACTATGTGTCTTGTTTCAAGTATGCAGTTATCTGTTAGACGAGTTGAGGCCGAGTAGATCCTGCCTGTATCTTTGCAATGTGGATCGATAGCTGAGTTGAGATTGTGTAGTTCGTGCTTGTCACAGTTGCTATTTCTTTCGAGTAGTAGCCGCGGAGTCCTATCTAGCATTGTGTTGTTGTTATTATTTCCTCATTCTTTTCTATTAAGGACGATGTTGGGTAAAGTTATATAAACTTTACAATTGGGTAGTATTCTTAGCCTTGTTGTATTTTCTAGTCGCCAACTATTGCAGTCAAGCGTGTATACATCACTCTATAGTTTCTATTCAGTTGTGTCCCGGACAAGCAGTAGTTTCGGGGCATTCAGTAGTCTTATTGTAATTATTGTTGTTGTTACCTCGACATGTTATAACCGTTGGGTCTTGTTGTTATATCAATTTGGTTCTTTGTTGAAATATCGACCTGAAGTGTTGATGGTTTGTCCTGTGTCTGCAATGTTACGACACATAAATTTTGTTTTTCTCCTCGTGTGACAATTGTCTCACTTAGGTTTCTTTTGGTAGTCGTTTCGAGCTTAATAGCTCGAGACTTAATTCTATTAATACTTCCGCATATTTGATTTTTGTTGACACATATTTTAGTGCGGTTGCATATTCATGTTTAGATTTTGTTAGCTCTATTGTCCGACTTGCACCATTGTTTATCAAGTGCTTGTCCTCTGTTTGTATTTGTTTCAACGGCTCGACCTCGGGATTCCGTGTTGGAGTCCGAGTCGCGTCGCCACATTATAAATATAGATATAATGTGTAGTTTCATTTAATGTCATTGTGAGTGTAGTCATAATTAAAGTAGGTAGAAAAAATAATGGTAAAATGGTAAAAATATGTTTTCTAAAAAGGAAAGTTTGAAAGAAGATAATTACTTCCTCTATTTTCAAATTATCGTCATTCTTTCATTTTTCGTCCGATCTAAAATAATTGTCCTATTTCAAAACTCACTTTTAGGAAAACACTTTTACCACTCTACCCTTACTTTTTCTACATATTTTAATTATGACCGCATACTCAAGGGCATTAAATGAAACCACACATTTCACCAATATTCAATAATTTAAAAATGGTAGGAGTATTTTGGAACGTCAAAAGGAAATGAGACTTTTATTTGGGAATTGATAGAGTATGTTTTTTAATACTCCTATATTGGGAGCATTATTTTTATATCACAATTCATATTAATTAATTAATTAATATCGATTAAAATTAAATTATTAAATACAAGACATTACTAGAGGCTGAAATATAAACACTAAAAAATACACATAAAATACAAACATTTAGCCCTTTTAATTCGTATATTCATCCCATAAATGATCAAAGAATGCATCAAAACACAACAAAACTTGAATGATATAACACTTCACCTATACCTAATAGTCTATGGGTTCAAGTCACAATGAATGTAAGTGACTAACCATTATCAATCCTCTAAAAATAAAATAAAATAACGAACGCATCTCAAAATCCAATATGAGCTCCTTTTATGAAATTTACATACATAAAATAAATTAATTATTTTATTGAGTAGTATACTAAATAAAAGTAAGATTTATTCATCGGCGGTGTAGAATCGTTTTTAAACGACCTTTGTATCATGACACATGTCAATCACAATCTTTATCTTGATTTTCTTTTTATTTTACTTAGTCACGTATCATGATTCAGATGCTTCTTATGTAAATATTATATACTGCTGGAGGATGAAAATTTAATTCAATAAGTGCTTGTTTGGTGGAGCATTTTGACTAAAACGTTGGTAAAAAATGCAGCGTTTTCTCTTTTAAATTATTTTAATGCATCATTTTAAAATGCAACATTTTAAAAATATGTTGCGTTTTAAAATGTTCCAATTTGAAGCATTTTAAAATTTGTTGCGAATACAACAACTTTTTTTAATGAAAATACTGTTTCGAAATTATTGATAAAACGTGTTTACAAGTAAAAAACTGTATTTTGAAAAAGCTGCACCATGGCTTCGACTGCAGTATTAATATTAATAATCAAGTCAATTGTTTTTTTATTAATGCGTGTATTAGATCAAATATGACAATAATTTAGAGACAGATGGAGTATTAGGTTTTATATACTCCATCCGTCCCAAAATTATTGTCTTACTTTTTTTCGTCCGTCGCAAAATAATTGTCTTGTTTGAAAGTTACTTTTTAGGACATCACTTTTACCACTTTACCTTTTTTTTTACTTTAATTTTGGACCACATATTCATAGGTTTTAAAAGAAACTACACACTATTCCAATATTAATAATTAATTTAAATGTGTTTTCTTAAACATTGCGTCAAATCAACCCAGAAGACAATTTTGGGACGGAGGGAGTACTTTGTTTGGTAAAACATTTATTATGTTTAATTTAATAATTAACAAACAAAAACACGAAACTAGTGTTTAAAAAAACCGGAAAAAGAATGATGGACGCTAGGAATAGCGCATGGACGAAAAAGGTCTTCAAATTGGCACAGAGATGGGGACATGGAGTACCGCGTTTGAGGGCATTTTTGCGCCATTTTGGTGCAATGTTTGAAAAGCCCACAGTTGCTGCTTAAAAATTACGGTATCAGGCTCCGGCTCCGGCTCTTTCCTGTGAGGCATCGAGGAGTGAAACTGATGCAGTTAGGCAACTTGCGTGTTGTGGGGATTGATTGAATTCGATTAGGGATGATTGGTACAAAGTTTGGTCAAAATCGAGTAGCAAGAAATGGTCATCAGCAGGTGGGTTCGATGCAAAACGTTGAATCAGGCATCAAATTATTTAGGTGGGGTTTGTTTGATATGTTTTTCTCTAAATACAGAGGACGACATTCAATTCCGTATAATCTGTAGTGGGGTTACAAAGGTTGGATTTTGCGATTTGCATCACCATTAGAATGATGTTAATTAGAAAGCAGGGTAATCAAATTGGTTATGGCCATGTTCTTGGCAAGGCAAACATAGGGACTGTTTTTGGACTACACTGTGTGGGCTCGAAATTGTTGGGGCACGAAAACAGTAGGGAAGTTTTGGTGGCACTTTTTTAAAGATAGGCGAGAATAAGACTAGTGCCAAACAATACGACCAATAGATGGGCAACTTTGCTAGGTTTACCATCAGGATTACCACTATGGTGACAACTATGTCTTAAAGATGCACATGCACCTCAAATGCACTTTGTCTTTAAGGTAAAGTTGTCACCATAGTGGTAATCCTGGTGGTAAACTTAGTATTTTCCATAAATGGGGCTATGTAGCAGCCGAAACGATTGAACAAACAATATATATATAATGACAAAGATAGATTTCTCTTTTCAAAATTTTACTTTTAAATTATTGACTTTTAAGTTATTATTTTACTCTTTCTCTCTCATAGCTTCTCCAGTTGTATTTTTCTTTCTATTCCTTTTCCTCCTTATTTTCTCACTCATCACCACCACCTCATCTCTTTAATTATGTGTAAACATTTTTTCTCTCTTTAAACATAAAAAATAGTAAGTAAAACAAAAATAATAGTTTCGGAGTCAAGAAAACAAAAATCTAAGAGGTTAGTAAAATTAAAATAATTTATGGAACAAACCACTATAAAAATAAAAGTTACTGAATCAACAAAACAAAAATAATTTAACACGGAGGTTAGTAAAATATAATAATTTACGGAACAAAAGTTTTAAAAAATCTTAAAAATATATATGTAAAACAAAAATAAGTTAGTAAAATAAAAATATTTAATGGAACAAAAATAATAGTTACGAAGTCAATAAAAACAAAAACAATATAAACTGAGGTTACTAAAATAATAAAAATAATTACGGAACAAAAATTAAAAACAAATTCTTAAAAATAGCTATGTAAAAAAATACATTAGTTAAATAAAAATATTTGATGTAACAAAAAAAAGTTACAGAGTCAATAAAACAAAAATAATTTAAACTGAGGTTAGTAAACTTATAAAAATAATATACGGAACAAAAGTTTAAAACAAATTATTAAAAATAGTTATGTAAAACAAAAATACGTTAGTAAAATAAAAAAATTGATATAACAAAAACAATAGTTACCGAGTCAATAAAACAAAACAATTTAAACTGAAGTTAGCAACATAATAATAATAAATTATGGAACAATTTTTTTCTGTAAAACTAATTCTTAAAAATAAAACAAAATAATAGTTACAAAGTCAATAAAACAAAAAAATATAAGGAAAGTTATTAAAATCAAAATAATTTACAAACAAAAATAATAGTTAACAGTAAAAATAATTTCGTTATTTTCATTTTAGCGTATTATCTTCTAAGAAAATTCTTTATTCATAAAATACAAATATAATTTAATAAAAGTAATAATTTAAAAGGAAAAACTTATTTGGGTTCATATTCTATTTGCATGACAAAAAAAATTCAAGTTTGTTCGAAGACATTCATTATACAGAGTTTTTTGAATAGTATAAAGTGTTCATGGTTGTCAGACCATGAATTAACACTTAAAATTAGTGCTCCAGTAATGCTATTAAGAAACATTGATCATGCTGCAGGGTTGTGCAATGGAACAAGACACATCGTAAATTTTGAGGATCACATTGTTTAAACACAAATTTTGAAAGGAAGCAACGTTGGAGAAAATATTTTTATCCCAAGATTGTCATTAACTATATCCGATGTAAAATTGTATTTCAAGTTTCAGAGAAGACAATTTACATTGCTGGTATCATATACAATGACAATTAACAAGTGTCAAAATCAATAATTGCACGTAGGTCTCTTTTTTGAAAAAAACTCAGTATTTAGCCATGGACAGTATATATCGTAGTTTGTAGAGTAACAAATTATTTTGATTTGAAGATATTGATATGCGGTAAAGATGAAAAATCAATTAATATGACAACTAATGTTGTGTATAAGGAAATTTTTTAGAATCTATAATGATTAGTGATATATTTATGTGTAATTGTTAATAAACCGACCCTCCTTATTATTTATGTACAATTTAGTTGACGTGCGTTTAACGCACAAATTTAAAAAACTAGTTGATAATGACAAAGATTAAACAATGAAAAATATAGAGAGAAAGAGTTGTTTGGGGTGTAATAGACTTTTGAAATTCTATTACAATCAACATGTATCATGTTTTAGTGTTACAATTTATATAAGATAAAAGACCTAGCACTAAACATACATAAATAAGGAAATTTGAAATCAGCTATTCACTGATATGCGCTCAAGTCATATACCATGGTGCGATCACGTTGATACTTACGCACACGCTCCACGTGACCGCCTAAATTTCTACGTGCTTGTCTCGTATTGATGCCAGATGATCCATGACACATGTTTAAATTTGTTTGGTAACAAAGAAAGGGGTGGGTTTAAATTTATAAATTAACACTTAACGTTAATTATAACACCAACACCCACGTCTAAAGCTCATTTTTTTCGACAAAACGTTCCCTAAAACACAGCTTTTTCGCTTCATATGAACCACATTTCAAAAATTTACCCACCATTTTAAGCATTACAAGGTGTAGATTTTGTCAAAAGGCTAGACATTTGGACTTGGGACAAAAATAGTCTTCTTCATTCCACTATTAATTTGCATTAATAAATAAAAAGCTTTTATTTTTAATCTAATGAATAATATAAATAATAACCATCTATTATTTGAGAGAAAGAATATCAAGCTCCTTTACAAGTCTCTCACGAGGAATTTCAAAAAGAACTTGTAAGAGAAATTAAAAAAATTCTCGGTATTTTTAGATGGCAATTGAGCATCAATGAAACCTAAAAATCAATGTAGAAAATTATAAGTAAATATTTGAAATGAAGCAAAGGAGAAAAATGGCAATTTCATTTGCTTCAGAACTTTTAAGAATTTTAAATCCAGTAGTAATATGGATACAAAGTTTTTATCCAACTTTCTCATCCTATTAGATGGCAAACATGTAATCGGTTAATTATCTTATGATTTAGCATGTAAAATCCCCATTTAACCCATCATAGGGGCGACCCGTTACGCTGCATTCCCGTGTATTCCAGTAGGGCAAGGCAGTTGAAAATTCTAGCCCCATTCCAAGTCCTAATGAAAAGGTAAAAATTCGTTTAAAACGGTCTTACAAATATTTTTTATAAAACGAAGCCTTTTTATCCGACACAACACGTGTTGGTGGGTTGAGCTGTAAGTGAGTGAAGCTTCGTCTTACGAATTAAGATCAGTAGACGGTCTTACATGAGACCTAAACTAGTGAAAATTATCTCATTATTAAAAAGACTTTACAACAATTACTTCTCCTGATTAGTTATTATGTTTAACTAATTTTTTTTATTTATATTTCATTATAATTATAATTAATTTAAAAGAAACCGAACATCTGCTAGTACCGATGGGGAAGGAATATTTGTTTTCGTAGCAAACTGCACATATCACATACATCCATAGAAATAGGAATTTACCAATCCCCTTCACAGCGGTGTCCATCAAATCATGAAATACAATGTGATATACCCGGCCCAAGCCGGGTCACGAGCGAGGCACGAGCCAGAGTCACGTGCCAATCACGAGCACAATGCATATGAGGCCCACAGCCCAGCGAGCACCGAGCAGCGTAACCCCCATTCAAACCTGGGCGGGCAAAGGCCTTGCCTGTTCGACCAGGGGCCATGCCCGGGCATCGTACGTGCTTAGCAAAGGAATCAGGCTCAACTTATCCAAACCTGGTCGAGCGTTGGCCTTGCCCGCACGACCAGGGGCCGCACCTCGGACCTACAATAAGTTCAGAGAGCAATGCAAGTAGAATAACTGGGCAGAGCCCTGCTCGCCCGGGAACACATCAAACCGGAAACACCGGCAGCTTGCTCTTCAAGACAAGTCAAAGGTTTCCATGTTTAGGCAGAACACTTGCCTTATCTACTCCTTCATCTACGCGGCCAACCGCCTATCACGCCTAAAATCAAGGGATCCTCCCCTTGATTGATTCGGAAGTTATGGAAACTGAATCTTAGACGGATTCAAACACCTTGAAGGCCTATAAATACGACTTCATTATCATTAACAAGGTACATACACTTTTTTGAGCCTCGTTACTCTGTCAATTTATCTTTTGACAATCACACTCGAGACTTACTCTCACGCCGGAGGGGTTTCGCGAGGCTCTGCCTTGCACTTCCACTCAGGTTTGTTTGTGATCTTAACAGGCTCAAGGAGGACAATCCAAAACCCAGATATCCTACCCATTTCAAGGACGACCGAAGCTGTGTTTTTGCCACATCAGTTTGGTTCCATTGCCGGGAAACGAAGTTCTAACACTTCTCTCCGAATTTTTCCGGTAAAAGCTCTTAATTTCTCTTTATTGCAATGGCTGGAAAGGGTAGCAAGCACCATGCCACCGTTAGCAATCAACAGGCTGGCAGCCACCATGTTGTGAACAACCCTCCACCAAGGGCACCGCACGGGGTGCAAACTCGAAATCAAAAAGTGACTGCTGGACATGCCACCCATGGCAACGAGGTACCATACGTGGAGGGACAAATCTCCCAACATGCCAGTCAAAGCCGTGCAAGCCTGTGCGATGCCAGGCTGGTCATAAACGAGAGGCGTGATGCCCGTTCTCAAGATCTCAGGGTGCAGCTCAACCGGGAGAACAGCGCCATGCAAATTGCGGACAAAACCAGACCAACAAAGGCCGCTTACAAGTTCAAAGTGAATACTATAGTAAAATGTATGCGCTTAACCGAATCGCTCACCTTGGGCCATGCCGGTGCCGATGCCAGGACATGGTGGTGCCCGCTCGCCGCCCGCACTGCTTGGCGATGGCCGTGCCTCCCAACAGCTTGCTCGATCCAAGCGCGCATGCCTCTCGCTGCTCACATACCATCAGAAAGGGTGGAGGCAATAAAGCGAGCAGATGACCAGGCTGAAAGTAGATACAGCCGTCAAAATCACTCACACGGGCATCATCATCGACAGGAGCACCGTGCTCGAGAGAAAAGTCATGGCCGTCGTAGGGCCCGTGAGTGTGTAGAGGCAGAGGCGCAACGGCCAAAATACAAAACTCGCGTCACATAGGAGGTCGGATCCTCTTGCGAGCCCACCTTTTGCCCGCATATGCGTGGCGACCAGTCAGATCCAGCCCACTTTTCCAGACTAACAGAGGACGCGGAGAAACGGCTGTCTGAGAAAATGGAGGCCATGAAAAGGGACATGGCAAAGCAAATGGCTAACCTAGCCGTGGCCAAGCCCGGCTATGGAGCCACCAAGCCACCGAGGCGCCCATTCACACCCGAAATTGAAAATGCGCCACCCGCGCAAGGGGTCATCTTCCCCCAGTTCGACAAATATTTCGGGAAGACGCAGGCAAGCGATTGGCTTCGATCATTCGAGACACAAATCCGGATGGTCACCGATGTGGAAGCTTTGAAAATGCGGGCATTCGAGGGAGCTCTCCAGGGAAAAGCGCAAGCCTGGTTGGGCAGAGTTCCCCAAGGAACCATTGGGAGCTGGGCAGTGCTCCGAGAAAAGTTCTTAGAGGAATTCGGCAATGCAGGCCCGACCCCTAAGAACCGCTTCGACCTTGCTAAGATCAAGCAGGGAGATAACGAATCCTACAGCAGTTACTTGAAGAGGTTTGAAGAAATGCTCGAACAAGTGACCGCGACCAGTGACCCGGAGATTACCTTTTGCTACCTCAACAACATGAGGGCAGGACCACTGAAGACAATGCTAGCAATGAACCCGGGAGCATCCAAGGCAGAGCTGCTAGCAAACTCACATCTTTTTTGCTCGACCGAGAGTGTCAAGGCTGATAAAGCCAAGAATAAGGACAAGGCTCAAGGCAGCTCGGCCACGCCAGCTGACCAGAGCCCGGACGGCAACAACCGCTCGAGCAGAGATAGGAGAAAAACCTCCAACCCCGGGCAAAGGTTTAGAGAAGCTCAATTCACCCCGCTAAACACTACGCGGGAAGAAATCATGCTCCAGGTGGGAGATGCTCTGCCCATCCCTTATCCTCTTGATCCTGAGCTCGCTCATACCCGGGACAACACAAAGTACTGTGAGTACCACCACGGTACTGGTCACACCACTGAGGATTGTAATGTGTTGAAGAGGGAAATTCAAAAGCTGATCAATACGGGCAAGCTAGATCGCTTCAAAAGGGATCAAGGCGCAGGGAACCACGCCAATAATGATCAGGGAAGGCCCCCAAGAGGAAGAGGTGGCCAGGCCCCTCAGATTCGAGGGGTGATAAACATGATTCAAGAGGAGCTCCCGTCCAACACACAGCTCGGGAAGCACATATATTCCTTGTCTAGAAGCCAACACTCCAAAGAATACAATGGGGAGCAGCATCTGCTTTTCCCGCAGCTGAGCCGGGCGAAGCACTCTTTGCCTCCGAGCAACCGCTGGTTATCTCTTGCTTGGTGAATAACTGGCAGGTTCACAGAGTATTGCTCGATACTGGAGCGTGCAGAGACATAATGTACTATTCATGCTTCAAGGGACTGGAGCTGCCGGACGCCATGCTCAAGCCCTATCTGGGAAAGCTTGAGGGATTCACCAATCACCAAGTAGGCGTCAAGGGTACTATCGACCTAGAAGTATTCATGGGTGATGGGGCCCAAACTCGAATTGAGATGATCAGATTCTTGGTGATCGACCTGAAATCGGCATACAATTGCATTTTAGGTGCCCCGGCGATGGCCAAGTTCCAAATGGTCACTTCCATTCCCCACCAGAAAGCTAAGTTCTATACTGAGAGCGGAGTAGGGATCCTCAACAGCAAGCCCCGGGCAATGTGAGAGTATGTCCGGGAATCCCAGCGAAAAAAGCAGAAAATGATCGTGGACATTCCCGACCAAACTGCGGCTCCAAAACCGGACCTTCCCGATCACTGATCGATACCGCCGCCTCATATCCCTATTAACAATATCGAGTCCGGGAATGGGGAAATTTCTGAGGCCGGTGATCCCATGGAAGTGGATACTCCCGAGCAACCCCCGGTACCAGAACCCTCCAGGCGCAAGGCTAAGCGCCCAGAATCACAAGACATCGAGATGGACACTCTACATGTCCGAGACGAGCCCGACATTCAGCCAGAAGGCGAGCTGGAAGAGGTCATTATCAATCCAGCCTACCCCGAGCAAAAAATCAAAATTGGGAAGGCCATGCCTCCTGAAGCTCGGGAAGGATTGATTAAGCTGTTGAAGAACAGCTTGGATGTGTTCGCCTGGACAGTCGAGGACATGAGAGGTATCAGCGAGAACATTGCCCGCCACGACCTCAATGTTGATCCTGCCTTTCGGCCCATCCAACAGCGGCCAAGGCAGTATTCGCCCGAGAAGAATGTAGCGATCAAAGCAGAGGTCGAGAAGCTCCTGAAAGCAGACATCATTGAGGAGATTCAGTACCCGACCTGGCTGGCTAATGTGGTAATGGTCAAGAAGGCCAATGAAAAATGGCGGATGTGGGTAGACTTCACAAGCCTCAACAAGGCCTGCCCGAAAGACTGCTATCCATTGCCTCGCATAGATGTGCTTGTCGATTCTATAGCCGGGTTCGAAATGCTCAGTTTCCTGGACGCGTACTCAGGGTATCACCAGGTCAAAATGAATGAGCAAGATAAGGCGAAGACAGCCTTCCGGGCAGCAGGTGGTCTCTATTGTTACAAAATGATGCCCTTCGGGCTGAAAAATGCAGGGGCCACTTACCAGCGTATGGTCAACAAGGTTTTCGGCTCTCAGATCGGCAGAAACATGGAGGCCTACATAGACGACATGGTCATCAAAACAAAGGGCCGCGACCATACTCTTGACCTGGCGGAGACGTTTGCCAATCAAGCAAGCACAACATGAAGTCAATCCGAGCAAATGCGCTGGTCCGAGCAGGGAAGTTTCGGGATTCATGGTCAACCAATATCGAGGCCAACCCGAGAAGATACAAGCCCTACTCGACATGGAGCAGCCTTTACCGCATCAAACATATCCAAGCTTGAATGGCGTGGTCATTGCCTTAAAGCCGCTTCATCTCTGTCACCGAAAAATGCCTCCCTTCATCAAGGTTCAAGGTTCTCAACAAGGGTTTCGAGTGGAATGCAGATCGTGCCAAGGCCCTCGAGCAGCTGTGGAATACCTTGGCAAACCACCTCTCCTCCCCATGCCCGGTGAGCCTTTATTTGTGTAGATCTAGCACTGCCGTGGCCGCTGCTTTAGTTAGAGGAATTAGATGTTCAAAAGCATGTACTATATGTATCCAAGGCCCTCACCCTGTTGAGGGTCGTTATTTTAATGTAGAAAAATTAGCCTACTCGCTTGTCATAGCCGCCCGAAAATTAAGGGCTTATTTTTCTCGCACATGTAATCATAGTATACACGATGCACCATCAAGAAAGTCCTACACAAACCCGACACATCGTGCATCGCTTCAACCGGTCAATCGAGCTCACAGAGTTCCACATAGATTACTTGCCCACGAGCGATCAAAGCTCAAGCATTAGCTGATTTCTTGGTCGAAACAAGCTTCACCCAACACGAGGATCCTGCGGCCAAGCAACCGGTTGAGCCCGAGTAGAAACAGTTGCCACAACCTCGACCAGCCTACTGTTGGGATCTTTACGTGGATGGGGCAGCGAGCAAAGTTGGGAGCGGAGCGGGCATCCTTCTCATAGCCCCCGACGAAATCACAGAGTTTGAGCTAGCTCTTCGATTCAAATTTCCTGCCTCCAATAACGTTGCCGAATATGAAGTAATGATCGCCGGGCTCGAGCTCGCGACAGACATGGGCGTAGAAGCGGTCACAGTGTACTCAGATTCACAACTAGTTTCAAGTTTTGGGAAATAATCAGGATTGATCGAGCAACATGCGAAAGCGCACTACTTATCCAAGATCGCCGAGGAAAATCTGGCATTGCTAAATCCCTCAGTGATGATCGAGCACATGGAAACCCCAGCCGTCGACATACCAGTCATTATGGACGTTGAGCTAGCGCCCAGAAGCTGGATCGATGACTACAAGGACTACATCGAGCAAGGAATTCTACCCGCAGACAAGGTCAAAGCCACAACAACCGGCCAAGCCTGCTGCTACTCTAAGGGGGAATCTTATACAAGCGGCCTAAGGTCGACCTATGCTTATTGTGTACCCCCGTAACTAACCGAGGGCGTTTCTGAGGTACATAGGGGAATGTGGCGGCCACCCGCACAAGAGCTCAGAAAAGGTCCCGCGCGGTATTATTGGATCACCCTTAGGGACGCAGAGAAATACGTCGCGAATGTGACAAATGCCGAGATACGCGACATACCAAGGCTTCCATCCACTTTGCAAACCCCGCTGCCGGCCCTTCAACATGTGGGGAATCGATCTGATCGGCCCATTCCCGCTGGCGCAGTACAAGTACAAGTACGTCGTGGTCACCATAGATTACTTCACGAAATGGATTGAGGCAAAACCCCTGGCCAAAATTTCGGAGGCAAATATCATCAAATTCGTACAACCACTGTGGCGCAGTTCGGCCTCCCTGGGCAATCATATCCGACCATGGTACTCGCTGACAAGTTCACGCCAGAATGTGCTCGCTTGGGTGAAGCACCGGCAGTCCGTCGCTACCTCAAGGCAACGGCCAAGCGGAGGCCGCGAACAAACAAGTTTTGCACGCGCTTAAGTGAAACCTAGAGGGGCGAGCAGGGAAGTGGGCAGAAGAATTACAATCGGCTCTGTGGGCGGTCAGAACCACTGTCCGAGGACCAACCGGGGAGACTCCATTCGCACTTACCTACGGATCGGAAGCTATGATTCCGGTGGAAATGGCCTTGCCTAGCTACCATGTTTCACATTACAGCGAACAAAATAATCAACTTGCCCGGGCCATAGACCTAGATCTGCTCGAAGAAAGGAGATTGGATGCAAGACTTAGAAGGGTCAACTACAAGCAGAAAGCAAAAGCTCACCATGACAAAAGGGTCCGAGGCAGAGCCTTCTCTATTGGGGACTTAGTACTCAGAAAGATCGAGGTAACAGGTCATCGGGCAGAATTGGGGAAGCTGTCTCCTAATTGGGAAGGTCTCTTCCGAGTTACTGGGATAATAAGAGAGGGCACGTAAACACTCCAGACTCCAGAGGGAAAAGACCTGAAGCATCCCTGGCATGCAGACCACCTCAAAAAATATTACCCCTAAGTCAAGGAAACAAACGGGCAAGACCTCAGTCCTGTTGAGGGTCATTGATCATCTATCAATAAAAGGCAAGTTGTTGTCATATTTACCAATTCATAATGTTCAAATTGATCAGTTAATAGTCAATCTACAATTGTTCGGACTTGTTTGGCTGAATTCTGCTCGCCTGGCGAGCAGATAGGGGCCATGCCCGGTCAACAATCTTCAAACTTCCTTAGTATCAGTGAACTTATACTCTCCGTGGGTGAGATGCGGCCATGCCCAGGTTCATATACTAAGATGCTCGCCCTGGGCGATAGAGGCCATGCCTACAAGATAGCGGCTAACTACCTCGGGTTCCTATAGCGACCGAGCAACACTGTTGACCGTATATCTCCATACCCGGAAGATATACTAGCAACCGCTTCGAACTACCCACATCGAACAAGGGCCATGCCCGGTTGTTGGTCGCCGTTGAGAGCTGGGCCTTGCCCGCTGGCAATCTTCGCTCACTCGGGCGTCATACGGTGTTCCCTCGGCTTAAACAATAAGCTTGCTTTATTAGTCTTGCTATCCAAGCAAGTCTTCATACTGTCATATATTTTTGCTCGACATCGGGAGCAAAACTTGTACTAACAAATGAGAAAAATATGCAAGTGAGAAACAACTATCGAGCAAACAATCACAGATAAATCGAAACGAAAGTTGAATACGAGGAACAAAAACAAAAAGCGACTTCATTCAAGATAATTGAATTTGGAGTTACAAAAGAGAAATCAAAAAATAGTGGCGCGCAGGCCAGTTAAAGTTCTAAGCTTGTTCAGGGAGGAGGAGGGGGAAGCTCTTTGGGACCGGCTTGATATTGTAGTTGGTACTGGAAGTTCAGCTCCCTGCGAGCAGCTTCATCCTCAGCGGCTTTCGCCAGGGCTTCCGCTTCAATCTGCTCGCCCTCTTTCAAAACCTCATCTTCGATTCCAAAGCTTCGATGAAAGCGACATTCACTTAGGCCCACGTGGGAACCTGTGGCGCCTCCCAGCTTCATTATCGCCCTCCGCCATTGTGTCCAGTTCATCCTTGGTATAAGGGACTAGCGCATGGAAAGGACGAGCAACTTCAGCGTAGGGGTCGAGCACGGCCCATTCTGCCATCATCCTCATTCCCACTCCGCCATGGCCGACAAGCATTCTTAGTATATGGTGGGTACCGTGAGCAAAATAGGGAAGGATGGCCGCGTCCACAGCGTTCTCAAAATCCTTAGATTTTTTGTAGTTCTCGACTGCAGACTCTTCGGCCTTCTTCAGCTTCTGCATCAGCTCCTCAACGGTTTTCCCGTCCTTGACGGCCTGCATCCGGAGGGAACTTCTCTCGGCCTGCAAAAGGTCCCTCTGCTTAGTGGCCGGCGGTCGACTCTTCTCGAGTCGGCTGGTTCTTTTCACCTGGCCGACCAACTCTGTTTTCTCGGTGGTTAGAGCACCATTCTGGGCGACCAGTTGTAAATTCCGAGCTAGCATCTCAGCCTCTTTCTTTTTGGCCGCCTCAGTGATAGTCTCGAGTTGGTCGGCCAGGAGAGCCACCTGCTCAACCTTCTCCTTCACCAGGCCCTCGTGAGCCTTATAATCAGCCTCCGCTTTTTTGCGAGCTGCCTTCTCTTCGTTGTACCTATCGTAAAGATTGGTACACGTGGAAACGATCTACGAGCAGAGGAAAGGTAATCAGAAACAGGAAACGAACAAAGAAGGACAAACTTCAGTCAAAAAACTTTTACCTCGCTCAAGCAGAGCCCAACGTTTCCAACCAAAACGTGGCCGGCAGTATCTCGGTCTCGGGCAAGATCATCATGCGCCCTCTCAATGATACCTTTTCCGACCAGGCCACCAGGGCTCCCGCGGGCATAGAGGTCGATGCCCCCTAGTAACGGAGCGTCTCCGGAGATCTCTTTCACCAACGCCCGAGCAGCGCTGGTACTGGAAGGCATCTTGAATCCAGCATGCCTCCAAGTTGCAGGCCCGGCTGAACTGGGAGCAGGAAGGATGGGGTCAGGGCTTGAGCCCCGATGTCGGACATCTCGGACAGCGGGGGGAGGAGAGAGGCTTTTCTTCCTCTTCCCCTTATCCTTGGCATCTTTGGGAGGGGGCACCACAGAGATGTTGGCACCTGACTGCCCGGCAGCATCATTAAGGATCACCACAGCCTCTTTTCGTGCGACCTCTTTGCGGGACGGAATGATAACTTTGGGCACCGGCGGTACCTTGACTGGGCTTGTGGCCTTGCCCAAACCCGGTGTCTTCTTAGCAGGGGGACCAAAGGGCACCTTGGGTAAATCCACAGGCTTGTTAACTTTCAAGTCGGCTGCCCGCTGGTCAGCCTGCTTCTTCCGCTGTTTCAGTACCGCCAAATTCTTCATTCCTGAAATGAGGCAAAGCAAAAACGAAACCAGAATGAGCTCGAGAAAGAAATGAGCAAAACAGAAAATATTAGCGACAGGCAAACAACCATCATGATCTTCATAAACTGGCCGACAGTCGGCACCCGGTCCCAGCCGTTGACATTCGACACACCCCCCTTTGAACATTTTGCCGTGGCAGTCGCCCCAGTAAGGGTGTGGGTTCTCGGGCACGTGGATCAAGAGGGGCTCCACACCAGGGACCTCTACCCGCATCACACCAGCCAAACATAAGTTACGCGGATTACAAACCAGCTCCTTCCAATCAAGAAGAAATTGCTGGCCGACGCATCTCTCGTTCTCTTCTATCACCCCTACGGCGGCTTTCAACGCGGCCAAACGGGCAGTCTCTCCCGAACTAAAATCTTGTTTGGAGGCCTTAGGGATTTTTACTTCGTTGGAGGCCGTGGGCATGAACGGCCAGCCGACCCGAGATTCGATGAACAAGACCTTCCTATCCCAAGAATCTACCTTCCCAGGAACTTCGGATAGCAGCCTCAAAAAATTGGAGTTGGCCCTCACTCCGATCTTCCCGCCTGTGCTCGGGGCAAAGATGAATAGCTTCCGGAGCAGGTACATGTCCGGTTCAAACCCCAATAGCCTACTTGCCACCGTGAATGCCGTGATGGCACGGACAGTGTTCAGCATTAGGTCGCAAGGCACGGCCTTGGTCTCGTATATGAAATCTACCAGGAAGGGCTCCAAAGGGAGGCGTAATCCAACTCGGAAGAAGTCGGCAAAAAATAAAAGCTCGTTCCCTTGCTCACGGGAAAGCTTCATATTCGCGGGCACGTCCATCTTGCTCGCCCGGTAGTAAGCAGAATCAACCCCTAGGGACATAAGCCATGCGGTCACTTTATCCGCCGTGTCCAAGGTGGCCCAATGGGCAGTGTACTGGATTTCGTCAGCGTTGACATACCAGTCGGGTTTTTCCTTTTCCTCTTCTACTTCCTCTACTATTTCCTCGACGGGAACCTCTACTTGAGAGCCACCTACCCTGGTGAGGAAGCGGGCAATGGGAACTCTGTCCTGGCCATTTGTTTCTTCCTCTGGGGCCACTTCCACCTGAGAGCAGCCAGTTTTCTTGAAGCGCCGGGCAAGCGGCAAGTTGTCTGCCTCATCGGCCTCTGAAGCCTCTCTGGCCAAATCTACCCGCTCAATTCTAACTCGTTCAGCCGAGTCTCCAACAAGGGCTACTTGCTGGTCGAGGCCTTGCCCGCCAGCAAAGCCACCGGTCACACTCTCCTCGCTAGAATCTTCCTCGCTAGAGGAATCGACTATGTCAACCACGGGATCCACTGCACGCTGTCGAACCGTTGGCACGGCCACGGATCTAGCTCCCTCATCGCATTCAACGCTAATTGACGGGGAATTTTCGCTGCTAAGCGAGTCATTTCTCCCACCATAGCTGAAAGCCTCGCGGTCATTCTCGGACAAGTCAGACATCTACAAAGAGATCGAGGAAGATGGCAATCAAAAATCTGCCCAGGCAACTAACAAAGCAAGGGGGAAAGAAATCCTAAGTCTAGGTCAACTGCAAGAGGCCCTGCCCGCCTAGCGAGCAAGATCATGGTTTCTATTCCTCGATCTCAACCTAAGGGCAATCCTACCCTCTTAAACCCTAACAGAATCATGCAAAGATGAAGGAAAGAGCATAAATCGCCCCTAAACCCAGAAAAATCAAGAACATCAAAAACAGATGAAGGGATTCAGAGAGCTTACTGTTGATTTTTATGGGAAGTTGTATGTAAACCACCGAAAGAAGAAGACAACTCTCCTAAAGTAAGTGATGCCTGGAGCAGATGAACGGCGGGGTTTGATCGGATGTAGTCACCAAAGTCTTGGAAGTTTCAGAAATCGGCAATGGATGCTCAACAAGATTTTTCTCTCTCTAAAAAACTCACAATTCAGAGGACGGTAAAAGGGAGAAGAGGAAGTGGAGTGTGCCTTTTATAGGCAGGTTTCGGGGCAATCGCGGGGGAAAGCTCGGAGCTCAAAGCGGCGCCTGGAATGGGCGGCCCATCATCACTACGCATTAATTGCAACCCTTCGTGCTCCGGGCCCTGTCCAATCGTCTTAACTTCTGACGGCTCACGCGCCCTTCTCGCCCACGCGCCCGATACGCTCTTCTCAAAAAGCTTCCTTGATACGCCTCAAGTCTACCCCGATGAATTCCTTGCCTCTTCAAAAGTTTATAAGTGTTGAATGCCCGCTAGAGAAGGAGCTAGGGGCCACTGATATACCCGGCCCAAGCCGGGTCACGAGCCAGAGTCACGTGCCAATCACGAGCACAATGCATATGGGGCCCACAGCCCAGCGAGCAAAATGATAGAACCTGCGAGCACCGAGCAGCGTAACCCCTATTCAAACCTGGGCGGACAAAGGCCTTGCCTGTCCGACCAGGGGCCATGCCCGGGCATCGTACGTGCTTAGCAAAGGAATCAGACTCAACTTATCCAAACCTGGTCGAGCGTTGGCCTTGCCCGCACGACCAGGGGCCGCACCTCGGACCTACAATAAGTTCATAGAGCAATGCAAGTAGAATAACTGGGCAGAGCCCTGCTCGCCCGGGAACACATCAAACAGGAAACACCGGCAGCTTGCTCTCCAAGACAAGTCAAAGGTTTCCATGTTTAGGCAGAACACTTGCCTTATCTACTCCTACATCTACGCGGCCAACCGCTTATCACGCCTAAAATCAAGGGATCCTCCCCTTGATTGATTCGGCAGTTATGGAAACTGAATCCTAGACGGATTCAAACACCTTGAAGGCCTATAAATACGACTTCATCATCATTAACAAGGTACACACACTTTCTTGAGCCTCATTACTCTGTCAATTTATCTTTTGACAATCACACTCGAGACTTACTCTCATGCCGGAGGGGTTTCGCGAGGCCTTGCCTTGCATTTCCACTCAGGTTTGTTTGTGATCTTAACAGGCTCAAGGAGGACGATTCAAAGCCCAGATATCCTACACATCTCAAGGACGTCCCAAGCTGTATTTTTGCCACATCACTTTTAAACACTTAAGTAGATAGAAGCTGCTTAAGTGTATGAACAGTAAAAACAACATGTAGCAGAAAAGAGTATTTGAAGTGGTTCACAGTGTTAAAACTGTTACGTCCATTACCAAGTTCGTCAAACTTGGATTTTGAAATGCAATAAATATATATAAATTCTAAGTGATCACTAACGGATCTGTTTACAACAAAAACCAGTGTTTGAGAAGTATGATTGCTACAGCAATCATACTCGTGCAAAAATCAAGTATTCTTTTAAGATTAGGAAGAAGTATGGAATAATACAATGATTGTCAAAATATGAATTAGAAAGGAATAAGAAGTGAAAGAGCATATAACAATTGTTTAAGGACTAGAACTCATCAAGAGAAGAATTACTTAGAAGGAATTAGTTGAGTGTCTAGCCCTGGATTGAAGCAAATCAAAGAAGGAATATCATTTGAGTGATGAATGATTTCTTCAACCCTTCTATCCTCTGTTCTCTTATATATTCTGTTATGAGAACTAGAGCATTTCAAGGAAAGAGTAGCTTGAAGGGATAAGTGAAATGTTTTTACCAAGTTCTTCATATATTCCAATCCTTGCTAAAAAAACTTTATATAGAGGTCCTTGAAAATAACAGTTTGAAAAAATATGGATAATTTTTGAAGAGTGATGATAAAATCTGTCTTTTAAAGTTTGAAGATCTTGAAGAGGGTATTTGATATGAAAGATATCACCTATCATAAGATCATAAATTCATAAATTGAGGTTATATATCTTTTTGCATAAAATATTGAGGGTATATATCTTTAGCATGTAGTAATAAAGAAGGTTATTTAGCTAGAACATATGATACACTGTTGAATATTTAATACAATGATTAACTGTTGAGCAATTTAATAAATTTACAAAAAGTCTCTTTTTGGACAATTTAACGTGAAATTAGATGGCCAAGATTTAAATGCGTGAGAATGACCGAAAGTGTTTTTCAAAAATATTTGTTTATAATACTGTTTGATAGAATATTAATAGGGAATCTTTTAAATATTTTAATCAAAAGAGTGTAATTAGATAGAGTGGCTTTAACGTGGTGACTTATACTGATTATCAGCAGATCTGCTTGATTATTTTAACTACAGTAGAAATGTTTATCTTTTAACGAAATATTGATTTTTAGCTAAGTGTTTAAACGAAAGTAAAGTCCACGTGTTTTTGAAAATATTGTTTTTGATAATTTTGAAAGCATTAATTTCATAATTCTAATTTGAAGCGCATTATTTCAACAGAGTACAGTTTTCAGCAGATAGAGATTTAAGTATAGGAAAGTGTAGCGACAGAAAGCTGAATTTTAGCTAACAGTAAGTGTAGGAATCTGTTTTTAAGAAACTGTAACTGTTAGGTAAAGGGATTAACAGCTAGCTGCTGATGACTAGGTTGCGACAGATAGATGAATAAGACATATGAGAGTTGCCTACCTTAGTCTACGTTTATTTTATCTTTACTTAAAGTGACAAAGCATTAGTTGTAGGTTTACATGCTGAATTTCAGCAGAGAAGAACTTTAGACTTGTTAAAGTCTAATCAATTTTATCATAGATAACAACTAATGTTCTGAGTATGCAAAACCTTTAATTTAACTCAATCAATTGAATTTCATATAGATATATCTTTTAGAGTGATCTAAATTCAATAGATGAGTTTCTATGAATTCTTACTTATTACTACTTGTTGTTTTATGTTCTAATGTCTAATAAATGAGTTTAAGTAATTCTTAACATTTATGTTTAAACAAAATCGATCCTCCTACGGAACACAATGACTTTTCTTCAAAATCTCAGTTACAATGCTGCGATTTGCAAGATGAATTGGGAGAACTCCGCGGATCAACAATGGTGGTTCTTGAAGAGGAGAAAAGGAAGACGAAGTGGGGGAGCGGGGAGGGGGCGGCGCTTTAGAATCGTTGTTTAGTTTTATTTATTATTACACTTTGACTCCTTTTTTTTTATACAAATGACATATATAATTAGTTTTTTCAGTTAAACCCCTTTGGGTTTCTAAAATCATACAAAAAATATATTTAGAAGGGTAAAATAGATATTTAACATAACTTAATGGTTAAATCTAACGTCTATTCAAAAAATGAACTCGCTTGCATCGTAACTAAAGTTCAGCGGCCCAAATAATATTTTCAAACTTTCGGTGGCTGAATTATAAAAACTGAAAAAGTTAGGTGATCTATTTGTGTATTTTGCCTACTAATTAAGGATATTTCTGTACATGGGCAACTTAAATAATCGAAACACTATTTTTTCAATTTAATGAAAAATTAAAAATAAAGAAACATGTTTAATGATATGGTTAATTTATTTTGTGGCGGAGCGAGAGTGTCTACTTTATTGTAGTTGCTAATACAAAACCATACGTACATAATATTGACTGATGACGAATTTTATGTTGTCCCCTCACAAAATTCCGTGTAATATAAGTTTATACACAATTGAAAAGACAATTTTTTTTAACAGTAATAATTATTGATAAATTAAATGATTATTTTATTTTAAAATCATTTTATTTTTTCTCAAAGTTTGAATAATATATTTAATTAGAGAATAATGAACAAATGTAATTTTGGTAAAATGTGAGCAAACTTTTCTTGAAATAGTATAACCTTTTTTATTTTGAGACAATTTTGTGTATGTGTGTATGTGTGTATGTGTTTAAATGATCATTTATTTTGAGACGTAAGATATAATCATTTTTTTAGAATGACGAAAACAAGATAATAATTTAAGAAAAGAGGGACGAGCATCATACCGAATGTATAAGAAGAAACTGGAAATCATAAAAGGTTCTAGGCCTCAAAACAAACTATCAACTTGAGTACATTTTCGAATAGTCGATGAAAGTGACACCAGAGTGAATCTAACTTTTGTTGAAATATCATGTCAATAATTACAAATTAGGATTGTCCTATGACTGTAATACCCATCTTAAATAGGATAGTTATAAGAATTGTGTTCGATTTATAAGGTGGTCATATATTATTTTTGGATATTAATATCATTTATGAATTTTTGGGTTGATTTGTAGTGGACTTGATGACTCAAGGTACTGCATGTTCTAATAACTCATCCCACAGCAGGTAGATATGAAAATTATGTTTAATTTATAAGTTGACCACACACTACCTTTGAACACCAATATTATCTATAGACTTTTGGGTTGACTTAAGGTGAGCTTGATCCCCACCTCTTGAATCTTAGAAGGTGAGAGCCACCTCTTGATCCCCGTACGTTACCTCTGGACACTAACATTATCTATGGATTTTTGGGTCGGTTTGTGGTGGGCCTGACTGGACACCAACATCATCCATGGACTTTCGCATCGCCTGGGGTACGATTCGGCGCAGATGGTGAGAGCCACCTCTTGATCCCCGTACATTACCTCTAGACACTAACATTATCTATGGATTTTTGGATCGGTTTGTGGTGGTGGGCCTGACTGGACACCAACATTATCTATGGACTTTCGCATCGCCTGGGGTACGATTCGGCTTTGACGAGGACGTGGCCACACATTACCTCTGGACACCAACATTATCCATGAATTTTTGGGTCAGCTTGTGAGGGCCTGACTGGGCACCAACATCATCCATGAACTTTCGCATCACCTTGGGTATGATTCGGCCTTGACAAGGACGTGACCAAACACTAAACACTAACATCATCCATGGACTTTTGGATCGTCTTGTGGTCGACCTGATGACCTAAGATGTTGCTTACTTGATAAGCCAGTATGTAGACTACACTTAGCGAACCAGACTTTTTGGCTCGGGGCGTTACAAACAACCAATTTCTAAATTCTAGCTAAATTTCACTATTTTAGTCTTTGCCCTTTAAATCAAATTAACTTCATACATATCCCAAATCAAATACATTGATTGGAAGAACAGGTTCTGGCAAGTCAATCTATTCCCGAGGTAAGTTCCTACCAGGTTCTATTCTTATTCTTCTTAGCTGACCTTAATTTCTCTTTTTCTGGCCATGAGGAATCACTATTAACTCCATTCATTAACAGTAGCCTCCATTTATGCTTTATTTTGCTTGTATCATATGCTTTGTGTAATGTATGGTGGAGTGCCATAGCTGACAAGTAGAATGCGAATAGCATTTCCCTATACCTTGTGCTTTCTCTACGCAGTGTGTGTCCATTTTTGTGAATTTTTTGTACTTTGATTGTAAATTTTGTTGAAATTGTCATATTTTCTTGATGGGGATGTTTAAAAGGAAATTTTAAACTTTGTTCTCCCTTTATAGAAAGGTTTTTCATTTTCAGAAATTATGTACTTTGGTAATAAATTTTGTTGAAATCCTCATATTTTATTTTTGGGTTTCCTTTAAAAGGAAATTTCTAAATTTGTTCTTTCTCTGCAGAATGTCTCTTCTTTTTCAGAAACTGTACTATGTTAATAATATTTTGTTGAAATCATCATATTTTTTCTTGATGATGGGTTTCTTTGATGGAGGGTTTTGCAGAGGTTCCTGGGAAAATGGAGCTCTTGGATTTGTTTATTGTGGCATTGTTTCCTGTTCTGAAGACACTATTGATTACTGCTGTTGGATTATTTCTCGCACTCGATCGGATTAACATCTTGGGTGAAGTTGCCAGACACCATTTAAATAATGTAAGAATGCTGTTTTTTTTATTTTTAAATTGTGTATAAAATTCAAGAGCTATTGTACTTGTGCTTGTTCAATTTTCAATTTTTTATGATTGTGGACGTGCAGCTTGTGTTTTATGTGTTAATTCCTGCCCTTGTGGGTAGTAGCTTGGCTGATACAATTACAGCAACCAGCCTAGTTTCTTTGTAAGTTCACTCTTGAATCTTGATTAACATTATGTTTCAGAGCACGACATTCAGGCCTTATAAGTTATAATCCAAGTTCTAATTCTTATTCCACTTTCAAGTCTTCGATTTTGTGTTCCCAAACAGTACCTAATTATTCCTTATTTGATCCTTGGGCTAATATTTTGGTTATGTAATTTCTTTTTAGGTGGTTTATGCCAGTAAATATCCTTCTTACATTTGTAATTGGTTCAGCCCTTGGATGGATACTCGTTAAAATCACTAGAACCCCTGAACACTTGCACGGCCTTGTCATCGGTTGCTGTGCTGCAGGTAGGTAAACTCGCAATTGTGTATAAATCTTAAATTCCATGGTTTTGTTTGTCTAAAAGCCGGTCAGTAGTCGAGGCCCTTGCCTAATATATGCATAATTGCATATGCAGTCTTATTACTTTACCTTTATCAAAAAAAAATATATGCAGTCTTATCTATAAGCCCTTAGCAATTTCCATTAGTTAAGTAATATAAAAACAGTGTAGAGCATCATTAACACCCGTGAAAATGAAGGCAGATTAGGGACTTTTGTAATGTTTGAGGGGTAATTTTGGTACAGGAAATTTGGGGAATTTGCTGTTGATTATAATTCCAGCAGTGTGTGAAGAGAGTAATAGTCCATTTGGAGATGCGACTACCTGTTCTACTAATGGACAGGGTTATGTATCACTCTCAATGGCGGTAAATAAACAATCTTTAGAGTACATTCTGTCTTTTGATCTTTAGATCTTGAGAATGGTTCTGATAATTTGTCATTTACTTTTTGAAATTCCAGATAGGGGCTGTGTATATTTGGTCATACGTATACAACATTATACGGGCATATGGAAATGTGGGTGATAAAGAGATAACGATGAGCTCAACGATTAGCATAGACTGTTCCGGAAAAACCTTAGATATGTTTACAGAGAATTACAATGAGGCATTACTTGCCAACCATGGCTCGGGTTCTGATGATGAGGACTGTGAAGTTCCACCCGAGCTAAATGATGTGGAGGAATATCAATCATATCACTCGATGGATAAAATTAAGGTAAAATTTTCATAACAATATAATGATTTAGATGAATTATTGTTGGTCATGTGGGTAGTTCTGCCACTGAATTTCTTCTTGGGATTCCAGTACAGAATGAGCTATTTCATCTTCGTTGTAAGGACTGACTATTGACTTATGGTTTTAATAATCCTTTGGGCATATGATTTTATTCAAACTAATTGACTTTTTTCTTTTTACATGTGTTTTTGGTAGGTGTCCACTTTGATGATGATCAAGCAGCATGTGGGGATTTTTGTAGAGAAAACAAATCTAAAGATGTGGTTTACGCCTTCCACAATAGCAACAGGTATGATTCTCGGCCCAAAACTATGTCATGCTTAGTAAAACCAATTTCAAGGAAGCATAGTTTTCCTACGAAGATTCACTCTTGTATGAATGAACCTAAGTAAAATGATCATTTCAAGTAAAAACATAGATTTCAAAATAGTTCTGTTTTAACTGCTAAGAAGAGTCACACTATGAATCAACCAAAAGCAGAATGAAGCTTTCTCTAGTGAATATATTGATTTCAAGAAATTCAATTTCTGCTTTGACGATTGATCAACCTGAGAACTAGAATTGCGTTCAATCAAGAAGAACACAAGGACTCAATGTTCTATAGCTTAACATGCATGTGGCTTCTTGTCATAGATTATTGGGCTTCTCATAGGCGTTATCTCTCCTGTTCGAAAACTCATGGTTGGTGATAGTGCTCCACTTCGCGTGATTGATAGTTCCGCGATTCTGCTAGGGTATAATCTCAAAGTCTTTTAGTCTCTATACGTGTCTTCGATTTTGGAAAATCTTGTTTTTTGCTAAACTGGGAGATGAGTTTGCATAATTGTTTTATCTTTGTTCTGTTTGATTCACTGCAGGGAGGCAACAATCCCTGCTATGACACTAATAGTGGGAGCAAATCTTCTTAAAGGTAATGTTTCTCTTTCTAGTTCTGTTTCTTTGCCGGTTTCTTGCATTTGATTTTGTAATTGTAATTGCTTAACATTTGGGTTTCAGGTTTAAAAAGGTCAGAAGTAGGTGTGTGGCTCGTTGTAGGAATTCTAGTTGTTCGGTATGTTGCCTTGCCTCTGGTGGGGGTTGGTATTGTTAAAGCTGCACAACATTTCGGGTTAGTGGGATCAGATTCGTTATATCAGTTTGTGCTCATGCTTCAGTACGCCCTCCCTCCTGCAATGGCAATAGGTATGTTGAACTTGCCAAATTCTGTGTTTTTAGAGCTGCTGGTTTGCACGAGACGGGACTTAAAACACATTTTTTTTAAATGTATTTAATATTTATGATTATCTTATGTTACATTGGCATTTGGCAGGTACAATCACACAGTTGTTTGAGGTTGGGGAAAGTGAATGTTCAGTGATTATGCTATGGACTTATGCTGTGGCATCACTCACACTTACTCTCTGGTCTACCTTCTACATGTGGCTTGTTTCTTGAATTTAATTCTCAATATATTTACACATAATATATATATATATATACATGCTTCAATATTCTTAAAATTCAAACAAACTGTTTATGAGCACTTTTGCTCATTATGCAGCAAATACAGAATATTGTAATTTTTTGATTTTGAGTGTGATTCTACTATGGTTTTGGCAATGAGAATGTAATCCTACTATGGTTCTCTCTCTCTCTCTCTCTCTCCTTTATATTATTACTACCTTGCACATGTTTTTAATGATTTTTGCGAAATGTTTTACCTTTAGAAATAACAATATTTGTGAGAGAAAAACATCTATATATTATTGATACTCTTGATGTATATATACAACTCTTGACCTAGGTTAATTGACTAAGAATTCTAAATAGAAGATTACAACAAATATCAGAAGATGTCTACAAATAATAGGAAACTAAATCAGAGATATATATACAAAAATAACTATGAATCTTTTTGTATCTTATCAGGCCCCCGCAAGATGGATGTTCCATGGAATAGGCCAATCTTGGATAGCAAATGTTTGAACCGAGCTCGAGGAAGAGGTTTGGTGAGAAGGTCTGCAAGTTGATCACCACATGAAATGTGTTGAACCCAAAACCGTTTTCGTTGAACCATCTCACGAACGAAGTGAAAGGCAAGGGCTACATGCTTCATACGTGAGTGAAAAACCGGATTGGCAGAATAATGAGTTGCACCAAGATTATCACAATAAATTGCTGGAGATTGAGTTTGCCAAAAACCAAGTTCAGAAAGTAAATTGATCACCCATATCACCTCAGCAGTAGTATTAGCTATAGCACGAAATTCTGCTTCGGTAGATGAACGTGCAAGAGATCATTGTTTTTTAAATGACCAAGCAACAGGATTACAACCAAGATAAACAAGAAACCCAGTTGTGGAGATGTAATCGTCTTTGTCGCCGGCCCAGTCGGCATCACAAAAAGCATGAAGAGATAAAAGAGTGTCGCGGTAAAGTTGGATGCCCAAATGTAGGGTACCATGGAGATAGCGCAGAAGGCGCTTGAGAGAGACCCAGTGACTATCATGAGGGTGTTGCATAAACTGTGCTAACTTATTAACAGAGAAAGCAATGTCCGGTCTAGTGATGGAAAGATATTGAAGGCCTCCAACAATAGAACGGTATGTTGTTGGATTACAGATAGAGGTAGGCGGATTATTATGAGTAAGAGTTGGAGAAGTAGCCATAGGAGTGGGCGAAGGTTTAGAATTTAGCATTTTATGACGAGCTAGTAAGTCATTGGCATATTTAGATTGAGTTAGAAGAAGACCATTTTTGGTGGGTGTGACTTCGACACCAAGGAAGTAAGACAAGGGACTGAGATCTTTTAAGGAGAATCGAGAAGAAAGAGTTGTGATGAATTTTGACAAGAAATAAGGAGATGGACCAGTAACAATAATGTCATCGACATACACCAAGAGATAAAGTGGGGAAGAAGATTTTGTGAAAATAAAAATACAAGGATCAGCAAGAGATGGTTGAAAACCACAAGAAATAAGATAGTGTTTGAGTTCTGTGTACCAGGCACGAGGAGCCTGTTTTAGACCATAAATGGCTTGACGAAGTTGACAGACATGAGAAGGATGTGAGGAGTCAATGAAACCAGGTGGTTGAGACATGAACACTGTTTCATGAAGATGACCTTGTAAGAAGGCATTATTAATATCAAGTTGTCGAAGTGACCAGTTGTGACTGAGAGCTAAAGAAAGAAGAAGACGAATAGTGATAGGTTTCACAACAGGACTAAAAGTGTCAGAATAATCGATTCCTGGACGTTGGTGAAACCCCTTTGCAACAAGGTGAGCTTTATATTTTTGGATGGAATTGTCTGGGTTATATTTGATCCGAAAAATCCACTTGCAGCCGAAAATATTAGGAGAAGTATGAGAAGGAACAAGAGACCAAGTATTATTGCGGGTTAGAGCCGCATATTCCTCTTCTATGGCAGCCCTCCAATGAGGGGGTGGAAGAGCCTGTTTAACAGTTTTGGGAAGATCAGTGGGAGAAGTAAGGGCAGCAAGATGAGCATACTTAGGATTAGGTTTGATGATGTTGTTGGAAAAACGAGTGGTAATGGTTTGAACACGAGGAGGTGGAGGTGGAGGTGGAGAGAGAACCTGGGTGGTTGAGGGAGTGGTGGCAGAAGATGGGGTGGGTTCGGTAATAAGAATAGGGGCAGACGGTAAAGGTGGGATAGGGGCTGGGTCTTGTCCGAGGAGGAGGAAGGGCTGGGGGATGGAGATGGTGCAGCTGATTGATGCCATGATGAAGATGTAGGTGGGGACGGGGTGGGTTGAGATGGTGGAGGTGGTAGCAGAATAGGTAAAGAGAGTGTACACCATTGAGATGGAATAATTTTTTGAGAAGTGTCAGACGGAGAGGTGAGAGAAGGGAAGGGAAAAATGTCTTCTACAAATTTGACATGTCTAGAAGTATAAATCCGATTGGTGGAAGGATCAAGACAATGATATGCACGTTGTGTAGGAGAATAGCAAAAAAAAATGCATGGAATGGAGCGGGGAGCTAGTTTGTGAGGTGTATATGGACGTAGCCACGGGTAGCATAGGCACCCAAAACTACCTAGTTTATTGTAGTTGTGAGATATTTGAAAAAGGCGAAAGTAAGGAGAGTCATTGTTGAGTGTGGCAGTAGGAAGACGATTTATAAGATATGTGGCGGTAGTGAAAGCAAAGGTCCACATGGTGAGGGGAAGATTGGCATGAGAAAGAAGAGCAAGTCCAGTTTCGACGATATGACGGTGACGTCTTTCGGCATAGCCGTTATGTTCGGGAGTGTGGGGAGGTGTAATGAGATGAGAGATGCCATCTTGTGAGAGAGAGGGAGTGAGCTTAAGATGTTCGCCACCATTATCAGATAAATAATTGAATGATAGGTCTGTTAAAATACTTTTCAACAAGAGCTTTAAAACGAGAAAAAGTGGCAAAAGTATCAGATTTTTGTTTCAGGGGGTAGAACCAAGTGTATTTGGTGTGGTGATCGACAAAAATAACATAGTATTTAAATTTGTCAATGGAATATATGGGGGAAGTCCAAACATCAGAAAAAACAAGTTCTAAAGGAGCATTAGTAGAGAGAGAAGAGTTGGAAAACGGTAATTTATGATTTTTATTAATGTCGCACGCATTACAATTTGAAAAATGACTAGACGGAATAGATAAAGAAAATTGTTTCTTCAAAAGGGAAATAATTTGAACTGCAGGGTGGCCAAGACGATGATGCCAGGAATGAAGAGACTCGGAGATTCCGAGAAGTGCTTGAGGAGAGGGAGGATGCCATAGGTAGACGCCACGATCACTTGTGCCATGGAGTAGAATTTGATGAGTTGTGAGATCCTTAACAAAGAAAGAGGAATGTGAGAATACAAAATAGGCATTGTTATCTTGACAGAATTATGAGACGGAAATAATATTGCGAGATATAAGAGGCACAAAAAAGAACATAAGTGAATTGTAAAGATTTGGAGGAAGAAGGAAAAGTAAAAGAACCTATTTCAGAGATTGGGAGAGACGACCCGTCACCAATTATCACATCATCGCTTTCATTATAAGGATTATAGATGGAGAGGTTAGATAGGTCGTTGGTGAGGTGATGGGTTGCACCCGTGTCAAGGAGCCAGGATGGGGAAGGGGATGGTTGAGGGGCTGTGGTCGTATGGGCTTGTGGATGCGGAGAGGAGGTGCGGGGAGGGTTGGGGAAGGCAGCACTTGGATAGTCACGTTTGAAACGACGACATTGGGATATGACATGGCCTGTGTAGCTACAATATTCGCATTTACCCTTAAAAGGGTTCAGATTGTAAGAAGAAGAGGGTGTGATCGTAGGAAGGAGATGAGGAGAAGGATTTGGGCGAGTGTTTGGTTTGTAGGAGGGGCTGCGATTTTGTGCTATGTGGGCGGAAGCAAGAAAGGAGGTGGGTGTGGTATTGTGTTTTATGGTAAGTTCATGATGAATAAGTTTTTCATGGAGTGCCTCGAAGGAGATAGGTATGTCACGAGCCCTAACCAAATCAATAACTGGCTTGGAGGTCTCATAATCAAGACCTTTAAGAGTTTTGGAAATAATATCTTCAGGATCCATTGGTTTTCCTAGGATGGCCAATTTGTCGGTGCAAGCTTTGATGGCGTGCATGTAATCGCCAATAGTGAGATTAGATTTGGTGAGAGAATCGAGGTTATCCTTGACTTGAAGGATATGCCCACGGGATGGGTTTGCATAAGTAGTTTGGAGAATGTCCCAAGCCTCTTTGGATGTTTTTGCTTGGAGAACAAGAGGGGCTATGGTGGTGTCAAGAGTGCCAAGGAGAGAGCCTAAGAAGAGTCAGTCTTGTCTATTCCAAGTGATGTGAACATGATTGTTAGATTCCTGATTATTGTTAGTGACTTTGGCCGGTGGTTGGGGGTGCGATCCATCAACAAACTTGAGTAGATCTAAGCCAAAGAGTAGAGATTGAAGCTGAGAGACCCATGGAAGGTAAGTGAGAGGGGTAAGTTTGATGCAATGAGAGAGATTAACAAGAATAAGAGGTGAGGAGGGGTCAGCCGAATTGGCTATGGTTGAGGTAGGATAGGCCATGTCAAGGAATTAAGGTGTGTAATAGAAGATAGAGGAGAAAGGGAGGTTGCTTGAAAAAGAAGAATACGAGGGGTGGATCGAATGCTCTGATACCATATAGAAATAACAATATTTGTGAGAGAAAAGCATCCATATATTATTGATACTCTTGATGTATATATACAACTCTTGACCAAGGTTACTTGACTAAGAATTCTAGAGAGAAGATTACAACAAATATTGGAAGATATCTACAAATAATAGGAAACTAAATCAGAGATATAAAGACAAAAATAACTATGAATCTTTTTGTATCTTATCATTGCCATCATTTTTTTGTTTACTTTAAATTATTATTTTTGTATACGAAAAACTATATATATTTCTGAAAATTGTCCTTTATGAAATTCTAATGTATATTTTTCACCAGAAATAATAAATAAATAAATAAATAAATAAATAAATAAATAAATAAATAAATAAATAAATAAATAAATAAATATATATATATATATATATATATATATACACACACACACACATACATACATGTGTGTTTGTGTATATATTTCTCATATGAATTAAATTAATCATAAAAAACTTAAGTGAGATTTGATAGAAAGTTTGATGAGATATTTGCTTTTTTGGCCTAATTTTTATGGGGCCAAAATACGATTCGCTCCCGGAAGTATTTACTTAAATCTCACTTTGCACCATCACTTGTAAATTACGTGTCTCACTTTCATACACAATTTTTCTATTTATCCCACTTTGCCCCCTCACATCCATGAGAGTTTATAATATTAATAGAAAATGACATATTGTATGTGACATGAGGATTATTTTGGTCCTTTTCCTTGGGTGCAAAGTTTGATTTTGTTATAATTTTATAATTTAGTTAACCATTTGATATTTAAGATATGTTTGTAATAAAAATTAATGAATAATTGTTTTAATAATCAGAAAAATAATTAAAAATACTCATAATTAACTTCAAAGTTAAGAAAATCTCCCAAAAATAAATAAAAAAATATTTAAGGTAAAATTAGACCATTAGTCCCTGAACTTTAAGAAAGTCCATTAGGAACTGTACAACGCAAATGTACGTCACACACCAAAGAATACAAATTTTAGAAACCGATAGTCCCTAACCCTAAATCCGTTAGTTGAAGTGCCATAAAGTCAGAAAAATATAGGTTGTTTGTAACATCATAGAAACAAGGGGGTCATATGAAAATTACAAATAATTGCAATCCAATATTGGACGAAGAATATGTTATCAACAAGCAAACTAATCACTCTTTAAAGGTTAAAAAGAGATGCATAATTAGTGATATCTTTTGTCCCACATTGAAAAGATGAGAAACACTTTAAATGTTTAAAATAGATGTACACCAAAATAATTCAAATGGGTCATTTGATTTAGAATTAATGTTAAATCCGAAATTAACTTATTTATTTTTTGACCTTATTCAATGGTGACTGGTGAGTGATTTATTAAATTTATGGTTATTTTGGTAATTATTCATGAAATTGATTAGCAACTAATAAATTATTTATTTGACCTTATTCAATGGGGAGTGATTTATTAAACATTATTTTTGTACAAATGTTATTTTTTATCATGATAAATTTATTTGTTTGTCCTTAAATAAATGGTGGATGGTTTATTAGATGAAATGTTAATTTTGTCTGTATATTAATTTCTAAGGGACAACTCACATTTTTATAGTAAAGAAGATAAATTTATTTGTTTGTCCTTAAATAAATGGTGGATGATTTATTATATGAAAGGTTAATTTTGTCCATACATTAATTTTTAAGAGACAACTCACACTTTTATAGCAAAAAAGATAGATAGATAGAGATAACATTGACTTATTTGACCTTATTTAATGGTGAGTGATTTATTAAATTTAGAGTTGTTTTTGTAATTATTCATGTAATTGATTAGCTCATAACAAATTTACTTATTTGACCTTATTCAATGGTGAGCGATTTATTAAATTTAGGGTTGTTTTTTTACAAACATTATCATTTATTATGATAAATTTATTTGTTTGTCCTTAAATAATTGGTAGATGATTTATTAGATGAAAGATTAATTTTGTTTATATATTAATTTCTAAGAGACAACTCCCAATTTTCTAGTAGAAATAGATAGATAGATAGAGATATAATTTACTAATATGACATTATCATTTATTATGATAATTTTTTTGTTATTATTCATGGAATTGATTAGCAAATAATAGATTATTATTTGACCTTATTCAATGGGGAGTGATTTATTAAACATTATTTTTGTACAAATATTATTTTTTATCCAAATAAATTTATTTGTTTAGCCTTAAATTAATGGTGGATGATTTATTAGATGAAAATTTAATTTTGTCCATAAATTAATTTCTAAGAGACAACTTACATTTTTATAGTATAGAATAGAATAGAAGATAGAAGATAAATTTACTTGTTTGTTCTTAAATAAATAGTGAATTATTTATTAAATAAAAGGATAATTTTATCCCTACATTAATTTCTAAGAGACAACTTACACTTTTTTAATAAAAAAGATAAAGAAGATATATCTCTCTTACTATAAAAGTCAAGCTTGTTTCTTACAATTTAATTGATAGACAAAAATAACCATTCATTAAATAAACTACCTATCATTCAATTAAGGACAAAACAAGTAAATTTACCATGACAAAAAGTAATGTTTGGACAAAAAATAGCCCTAACTATAATAAATCACTCACTATTAATTAAGGTTGAACAAGTAAATTTGTCATAGGCTAATTAATTCAATGAATAGTTAAATAATAATTTGATCCCTTGACTTGTACCTATTTTAAAGTTAGGTCCTACATTATTGAATTTTATTCATTTCGTCTTGTCTTTTGATTTTGTTATCATTTTCCCCCTCCTACCATTATTGTTACAAATATCGTCCAATATATTCTAAAATGACAAAAATACATTTACTCAAAAGACTAAAACTTTATTCGAAGCTAAAAAATAATATAGTTTTATTTCTTTATTTCTTAAATATATATGTTCGAGAAAGACATTATTATATGTATATAGAAAATTATAACTATAATGATAGATTTGCTAGTGAGTATCAAACTATTAAGCAAATCTGTAGCGTGTTTAGTTATTACCCATGAAAAAGCTAAGAGAAACGGGTTAAGAAAATGTGTCATAATGTCAAGAAGATGAAGAAAATGAAGAACCAATTCATGAATCGATGGGTTTTATTAGAAAAGAATGCTAAAATCTACTATTTACTTCTTTAAATTTTCAGACTACTACAACAGCTTTTAAAACTTCTGATGCGTCCAAAATCTTCTGGATGCACTGGACTTGTCCAACTGGATACCTGACTTTCAACGTATCATTTGATCCTCAAAGCCCAACTCTACAACAGAACCAATAAACTGTGAACTAGGCAGGGGCGCTCCCTGCAAAAGCCCTCTGGCGTGTGAATTAGCACAAGAAAGCAAGAGAGGATATATTTCAGCAGAGTTTAGGCTAGCAATATGAAATCACGTACCTTCCCTCTTCATTTTGAGGGGGTTTTTATAGTTGCCGGAGAATATAACTGCTCATAACTACCCACTAACATTCATGTCATTAATGGTGGGCATATTAACTGCCCCATTAACTATCCCATTAACCACAATGGTCAAATGGAGAATTATCCGGACATAACCGTCCTTAACTGATAACGTTGTTTAAATTTACGAGCACGACACATCACGCTCGCTTCATGCTCATGCTCGCTGGTTAAGCTCTCAGCTCGCTAATATCTCTTGCTCGTTGAAGGCTAAGGTCTTGCTCGGGATGCACAAGAACTATTTCGTCCTCTCCTTGTATCCTTGACTTTTAGATGCTCGTATGTTGACTGAATGGTGTTCACGTGCTAAAAACGTGCTTTACGGCTTGGGCCTATTGGGCCGGGCAGTTCAGTAGCCCCCTACTCCTTGTCTACCGAGTATTCATGCTCGAAGCGAGGAGAACTATAAATTTCCCGGTCAAATCATCTCAAAATACGAGCTCTTACAAGTACACCGAGCTGCTTTTAATCAAGAATTGAAAATGGAGACCAGCTAAAAGGGTTTTTAGGGATACGAGCCATCATCGCGCCGCTCTTGACGACAGACTCACTTCCCATGGGCATTACATCTTTGTCTTGACCACGAGCAATGATGGGAAAACTCCCAAACGGCGGTTACCATTCAATATAAAAGCCGAACCTTTTTTCCATTTTGGACTTTAATCAACCTCCGAATTCTCTAAAGCAAAGTTGGTGAGAAGTTGAAGATTCAGGTGAACATCACCACCCCCGTCTACCAAATCTGCAAGGAAGATTTTCAGGGCCCTTCTCTGCAATCTGCACAAGTTACACCACTCCACTCAACGATTAACATGTATGGCTTTTATTTTCCTTTTTTCCTTCTGTATTTTCAGTTTTGATTTGCTTGAAACCCTTCATCTTAAGATCCAAAACACTTCCTGAGTTTTGAATACCTCTTTAACCGATTTCTTCAAAACCAGATTTCACAATTCTCTTGTGTATCTTTATCTCTGTTCTAATTTCTCACTTTAAGCACGTCGTAGCCTTATGCACCGTGTAAACCTAGCCAATTTATACAGTTGGAATCGAGGACCATCTTGACCAGTGCCCCGTTCACTGGTTTAAGGATAAACCCTTGCTTGACACGGGTTCTTGCTTAATTGTTTCTCGCCACACCCCGAGGTGGTTTAACATTTGCTCCTCGATTCCCCGTAGGATGTCTCTCCGGTGATAGAACATCATTCTGAGATCGGCGATCTGGCATACGACCATGGAGCCCCCCCAGAAAATGAGGAGAGCCCGAACTCAAGATCCCCGACCTCGGAAGAAACCGAGCAAGAAGTTATCCCCCTTGTTCGGCAGAGACGCCCCCGACCTCCCTAAAACGTTACCGAGCAAGCAATAGAAAATCTTCCTAGCTCGAGCAGACCAGAGAATCAAGATTTAGCCAAAGTGGAAACAACCGCTCAAC
>CM028377.1:119062858-119361883 GCA_013146195.2 Codonopsis lanceolata | reverse complement strand
ATTTAATAATAGAATAATACTATAGATTGTTTTTAAGGTAGTATTTATCTCATTGTAGTGGTTGTGTTTAATCTAAACTAATGTCTACTAGGTTTTTGTGACTTTGACACGATATTAGTATGTGACAAAAAAATTATGTGACATGATCAATGTATAATGCGTTTGTGTAGGGTCGTATAACCTCGGCGTAAATCATGTCTAAACCGATACCGTGTTATAGGCACATTTTTCTTTGTTTAGTGTATATTAATCCGACTAGTACAAATTCCAATCATATAGTGATTTATTTGAATCTTGTTTCGCTCCATGCATTGATGAAATCTCATACTGACGTTAAGTCATAGGCTCAGACACAATAACTATTTTAAATTAAGCATAGACTTGATTAGGATGGATGAAGACAACAATCTATTAATTAGTTGTAATATTAGGAGTTTGGGTGTTATAACTTAATATTCTATTTGTTTCTAAATTATTAACCTGCTTGATTTTTTGAGTCTAAATGCTATTTTTCAAATGAAAATTAGACATATATAATCATAAAATATAGATTCTTATTTTTTATTGAAGAATAAATTATAGATTCTTAAAACTCATTCCTTATAGGTTCATTGCCAAATCATCTACTTTACATTCACACTCTTTCATTTTATAGTATGGCCGCTTGCTTCATGGGCAGTCCAACAGTCCAAAAAGAATAGCCTGCTACTTAGGCAGTCCAACAGCCCAATTTTTTTAACATTTAATTATAAAATAGGCAAAGAGCAATTTGGTCTAATTTTTTAAAAAATTTGTATTAAATATTTTATAGGAGTGTAAAAAAACTGTACAAAGTAACAAATTAAAAATCAATGGATTTTGAAAGAAATATATATATATATATATATATATATATATGACTATGGTTGTGTCACTCACCATTCTTTAGATAAATTTCATTCTAAAACTTCATGTGGAAGCTTTAAAAACTTTCGGTTTTCTAGCCATTAGCTAATAATAATACACAATAATAATCAATATGATAAGGGGTATTAGTATTAGTATATATAATTTCTTCTATTGTCAATAGTGGAAGACTAATATTTAAAAACTTTTAAAACTAACATTACTTCTAACCAATGTGGGATGAAACTCTTCAAGGTTATATATTACTTCTAATAACTTACTTTTAACATCATACTTTAAGCTTTGATATCTTATTCATCCAAAACTTGATTTGGATAAATAAATATATCATTTCGATGTTTTTGCAGAATAAAACACATTTACACAATTACTTTTGTCAATAAATAAATGACACATAAAGAAATTTGTGTCTCAAGTTGCACAATTTGTTTCACTAAAAACACTAAATTTTTAATAAGTATTATACTTTAAATCTTGATATCTTATTCATCCAAAACTTGATTTGAACAAATAAATATATTATTTCGATGCTCTCACCGAGTAAAACACATTTGTGCAATTACTTTCGCCAACAAACAAATGACACGTAAAGAAATTCGTGCCTCAAGTTGCACAATTTCTCTCACTAAAAACACTAAGTTTTTTAACAAGTATTATACTTTAAGTCTTCATATCTTATTATCCAAAACTCGATTTGGACAAATAAATATATCATTTTGATACCCTCACCGAGTAGAACACATTTGCGTGATTACCTTCACCAACAAACTAACACGTAAAGAAATTCGTTCTTTAAGTTGCACAATTTCTTTCACTAAAAACACTATTTTTTCAACAATAGAAGAAATGTATCCCACATTGGTTAGAAATTGATGTTGGTTTTAAAAAAATACTATTATTAAGTACCAATAGAAGAAATGCATCATACATTGGTTGGAAAGTGATATTGATAAATTTGTGCCTCAAGTTGCACAATTTGCTTCACTAAAAACACTAATTTTTTAATAAGTATTATACTTTAAGTCTTGATATCTTATTCATCCAAAACTCAATTTGGACAAATAAATATATCATTTCGATGCTCTCACCGAATAGAACACATTTGTGCAATTACCTTCGCCAACAAACAAATAACATGTAAAGAAATTTGTGCCTTAAGTTGTACAATTTCTCTCACTAAAAACACTAATTTTTTTTAACAAGTATTATACTTTAAGTCTTAATATCTTATTATCCAAAACTCAATTTGGACAAATAAATATATCATTTTGATGATCTCACCGAGTAGAACACATTTGCGCAATTACCTTCGCCAACAAACAAATGGGACGTAAAGAAATTTGTGCCTCAAGTTGCACAATTTCTTTTACTAAAACACTAATTTTTCAACAATAGAAGAGATGTATCCCACATTGAGTTAGAAATTGATGTTGGTTTTAAAAATACTATTATTAAGTATCAATAGAAGAAATGTATCATACATTGGTATGAAAGTGATGTTGATTTTCAAAGTCATTTGATAAAAAACTTTTATTATTATTACCAATAGAAGGTGTATATCTCACATTGGTTAGGAAATGATGTTGAGTTTAAATTATTTTATATTATTACCAGTAAAAGAGATGTATAACACATTATTTAAAAAAATGTTTGATTTTAAAGTTTTTAGACTAAAGACTTTCACTTTTACAAGAGATAGATGTATCTCACATGATTATAAAATATTCTACTATTATTACCAATAGAAGAGATGTGTCACACATTGGTTAGAAATTGATGTTTGTTTTAAAAATACTATTATTAGTTACTAATTGAAAAGATGTATCATACATTGGTTAGAAAGTGATGTTGGTTTTCAAAGGTTTTTGATAAAAGATTTCTACCATTATTACCAATAGAAGATGTATATCTCACATTGGTTAAAAATGATGTTGATTTTTAATTATTTTAGATTATATAAAAGATTTACTATTATTAGCAATAGAAGATATATATCACACATTTGTTATAAATTGATGTTGGTTTTAAATTAATATTATTACCAATAAAAGAGATAAATCTTACATTGGTTAAAAAGTGATGTTGCTTTTAAAAATCTTTAAATAAAAAGATTTCTACTTTTATCATTATTAAAAGAGAAGAGAATAGATATATCTCATTGTATAGAAGGAGATGTTGGTTTTAGATATTTTTTTAGATAAAAAACTTCTATTACTATTACCAAATGATGAGACGTATTACACATTAGTTAGAGAGTGATGTATGTATTAAAAATATGTATTCCACGTTAGTTTGGAAAATGATTGATTTAAAGTGATTGGCTAAACTAGCACTGCGCCATGCTTTGTGATGCATAAACCCGCTTAGCACCGAAGCGGCTCCCATGGCCCCTCCCATCAATGCAAATATTAACATATATGTAGTTGACGGATTCCCTCCCAAATCTATCACAATTAAAAAACTGATTAATTAGAGCTCTATATATATCTTTTAGAGAGAGGGCCGGGTTATGAGGGTGATCCTGTTCGCCGTCGATGTATTTGTCAATAGACCAGCCAGCAAGTCCCAGCACAATCAGATACACAACAAAGTTGACAGCAAGAAGAGGCGCCGTTAACCCTCTTCCAATCCTTCCCTCCGCCATCGTTTATTAATAATAAATTATTATTCCGAGCTTTCGTAATATCCTCTCATTCGATCGATCTGTACGTCATTTTATGAGAGAGAGAGAGAGAGAGTTTGAAGGTTTGTGTATTTGTTGTACGAGGTTGATTGTCGATGACTCAACAGACAACAATACAGGTGTTATTCAAGGGAATTCTGAACATCACCTTATGCCAAAAAAAAAGTGAAAAAATAATCTTAGAAAGAACAGAAGATGCTGACAACAGTGCTGCCGCTGGAATCTCATGCTGTTGTAGTGTTGTTTGTTAGTGTAGGGTCTACATGGACCAAGGTATAATAAATCCACTCTGATACACACACAGTGACGGTGAATATTCACATAATCTTCTATTGGAATTTGGAAGCAAATGTTTACATGATGTGATAGAAGTTGGTTTCCTAACAAAAAAAAAAAAAAAAAAAAACACACTTTTACATAATCTTTCAGTAATCTACAAAAGGATGTCTGCACCTAGTGGAGGTTCAACAATGAAAAGTAAAGACCCCAAAACCAGAATGAAGATGGCAAAGAAGGCAAGCGATTTAGGTATTGGTTATAAAATTTATACATAAATAAATTTTTATATTATTATCAATATAAAAAATATATAATATATTATTTACAAAGAGATGCTGATTTCAAAATTATTTAGACAAAATACTACTATTATTATTATTTTTATGTCATAACCAATAAAAGAGATGTATCCCACATTATTTAGAAATAGATGTTGATTTTAAATTTTTTTATATAAAAGACTATTATTATTATTATAGAAGAATGTATCTCACATTTGTTAGAAATTAATGTTGGTTTTAAAAATATTATTATTACCAATAGAAGAGATGTATACCACATGGTTAGAAAGAGATGTTTGTTTTAAAAGTCTTTAGATAAAAGTCTTATGGCTTGTTTGGTAGTTGGACAATGATAAGCAGTGTTATTAATCACAGTACTATTAGTGCCCTCGTTATTAATCCTTACTTGTATATCAGAGGTAGTTTTGAGATTACAAATGTTAATCCTAATTTTTTTTAGTCAGGACGCTAATAATACCACCCTCTCCCTTGGTATTAATAGTAAGAGGATAATAACTTTATCCGGATAACTCGTGCTATTAGTCCCGACCACCTATTGCGTACCAAACATCAGACAACTTGTCTTATTAATCCTATCTGACCTTAATCCTAACTACAAAACGACACCTTAAACTTTTATTACCAATAGAAATAGAAAATAAGTATCTCGCATTGTTTAAAAATAAATGTTGGTTTAAAAAGTCTTTAGAGTAAAGACTTTTTGTTACAAATAGAATAGATGCATGTATTTCACATTGGTTACAAAGTATTCTACTATAATTATCAATAGAAAAGATGTATCACATAATGATTATAAATTAATGTTGGTTTTAAAAATATTATTATTACCAATAAAATATGTGTATCATATTTTTGGTAGATGGTAATGTTTGTTTTTAAAATATTTAGATATAAGACTTCTACCATTATTATCAATATTAGAATATGTATATCTCACATTTGTTAGAAAGTGATGTTGATTTTAATTTTAGATAAAAGACTTTTACTATTATTACTAATAGAAGAGATATCCTACATTTGTTAAAAAATGATGTTGGTTTTAAAAGTTTTTAGATAAAAAACTTTTACTTTTATCATCAATATAATAGAAGAGATGCATCCCACATTATTTAGGAAGAGATGTTAGTTATCAAAATTTTTAAAATAAAAGACTTATACTATTATTATCAAATGAGGATGTGTATTACACATTGGTTAGAGAGTGATGTTGATTTTAAAAGTTTATAATTATTAGCAATAGAATAGAAGTATTTCACATTGATTATAAAAGTGATATTGGTTTAAAAAGTTTTTAGATGATGTTTCTCATATTGGTTACAAAGAAATGTATATTACATTATTTAAAAATGAGCATTGGTTATAAAAGTCATTAGATAAAGACATCTTTTGTTATTACCAATAGAAAATATGTATCCACGTTGTTTAGAAATGAATGTTGGTTAATAAGTCTTTTATCTACCACTATTATTAATAATAGAAAATATGTATACCACATGGTTAGAATGTGGTGTTGGTTTTAAAGTATTTAGATAAAAGACTTAAACTTTTATTACTAATAAAAACATAAAATAAGTATCTCGCATTGTTTAAAAATAAATTATGATTTTAAAAGTTTTTAACAAAATGACTTCTAATATTATTATCAACTTAAATGTTAATTTTAAATCTCTTTAGATAAAATTTTTTTACTATTATTATTAATAGAAAATATGTATCTTACGTTAGCTAGAAACTTATATTAATTTTAAAAGTATTTAGGTAAAAAAAATCGTTTAATATTACTAACAATAGAAAAAAAATATAATCATAGAAGAGATTAACAATCTAATTATAATGTCTAAAAATTATATTATTATTATAAAAAATATATATATATCACACATTATACTCGTGCAAAACACAAACTAAATAACTAATCGGAGAGAAAGAAGAGAGAGAAAGAAAAGAGTGAATCACAAAAGAAGAGACGTAGGAAAATAGGTAAGTGCATGACAGACGAGAGAGAAAGAAATGGGTCAAGAATATGTCTTCCACTTTCTTCACCATTTTAAGTGTCATTTTCCACTTTAATTTCAAAAAATATATATATATATATATATATATATATAATAACAATGGTAGATATCTTCCTCCAAAATCTTACTTTTGAATTATTGACTTTTGAATTACTATTTTACTATTTCTCTTTCCTATCTTCTCTGGTTGTATTTCTCTTTTTCTCTTCCGTCTCCTCTATATTTTCTCTCTCATCACCACCATCTTCTCTCTTTTAAATATATTTAAACATTTTTCTTTCTTTAAATATAAAAAATAGTAAGTAAAACAAAAATAATAGTTCCAGAGTCAAGAAAACAAAAATATAAGAGGTTAGTAAAATATAAAATAATTTATGAAACAAGCCACTATAAAAATAAAAGTTACAGAATCAACAAAACAAAAATAATTTAATGTGGATGTTAGTAAAATAAAATAATTTACGGAACAAAAGTTTAAAACAAATTCTTAAAAATATATATGTAAAAAAGTACGTTAGTAAAATAAAAATATTTGATGGAACAAAAATAATAGTTACAAAGTCAATAAAAACAAAAACAATTTAAACTAAGGTTACTAAAAGAATAAAAATAATTTACGGAACAAAATTTTAAAATAAATTCTTAAAAATAGCTATGGAAAACAAAAATTCATTAGTTAAATAAAAATATTTGATGGAACAAAAATAATAGTTACGGAGTCAATAAAACAAAAATAATTTAAACTGAGGTTAGTAAAATTATAAAAATAATTTACGAAACAAAAGTTTTTAAAAAATTCTTAAAAATAGTTAGGTAAAACAAAAATATGTTAGTAAAATAAAAATATTTGATAAAACAAAAATAATAGTTACAGAGTCAATAAAACAAAACAATTTAAACTGAGGTTAGTAAAATAAAAAAAAATTACGGAACAAATTTTTTCCGTAAAACTAATTTTTAAAAATAAAACAAAAATAATAGTTACGAAGTCAATAAAACAAAAAATATATATAATGGAAGTTATTAAAATCAAAATAATTTACAAAACAAAAATAATTGTTAACGGTAAAAATAATTTCGTTATTTTGATTTCAACTTATTTTTTTCTCAGAAATTTATTTATTCATAAAATACAAATATAATTTAATAAAAGTAATTATTTAAAAGGAAGAACTTATTTGAGTTCACATTCTATTTGAAGGGCGGAAAAAATTTAAGTTTGTTCGAAGGCATTCATTATACAGAGTTTTTGAATAGTTTAAAGTGCTCGGGGTTATCAGACCATGAATTGACACTTAAAATTAGTGTTACAGTAATGCTATCGAGAAACATTGACCATGCTGTAGGGCTGTACAATGGAACAAGACTAATCATTATAAATCTTGGGGATCACATTGTTGAAACAAAATTTTTGAAAGGAAGCAATGTTGGAGAAAATGTTTTTATCCCTAGATTGTCATTAACTTATCCGATGTAAGACTATCTTTCAAGTTCTAGAGAATAAAATTTACACTACTGGTATCATATGCAATGACAATTAACAAGTTTCAAAGTCAATAATTGTGTGCATGTCTCTTTTAGAAAAAAAAAACAAGTATTTAGCCATAGACAGTTATATGTCGTAGTTTCTAGAGTAACAAATTATTTTTGGTTTGAAGATATTGATATGCAGTGAAGATGAAAAACCAACTAATAAGATAAAAAATGTTGTGCATAAGAAATTTTTTAAAAATCTATAATGATTAGTGATATACTTATGTGTAATTGTTAATAAATCGATCCTCCTTATTTTGTTTATGTACGATTTTGTTGACGTGCGTTTAACGCGCGGGTTAAAAAACTAGTTATTCACAAAAGGCGGATACACCCTTTCGGGTGAAGGGGCACGGGATTCCACTAGAAATGGAAAAATAAAAGGGCAAACTACACAATTTGTCCATGTAGTTTCTGATTTTTGTTGTTTTTTGTCCTTATATAAAAATTCGCGTAATAGTTGTAAACAAATCAAACAAACAAAAATAATAGATGTAATAGATGTAAACAAATAAAACAAACACATTCACATATAAAGTAGAAATCATGCTTTTCATTGTTATGAGCGGCATCGGTCGATGCTCTATCTTTGGGGTTATGTCTCGATTTTGATCATATTGGAGTTTTGTCCACGGAAAAAATATTGAAATAAATTTACAATATTATTTCATATAAGTTACGATTAACATTATTTATAAATGGATATTGGTTATAAAAGCATTTAGATAAACATAAAAAATAATTTTATCTAAATGCTTTTATAACCACAACATTGCTAGTCTTACAACTACTTCTACAACTTTCCTTACAACTAAGTTTTCAAAAAGGGTAAAGTTGTCTTTATCCAAAACAACTTTCTCCAATTGAAGGCTTAGTTGTAAGGAAAGTTGTAGGATTAGTGGTAAGGATAATATTTTCCATCACCAAAATTGATCATTTATCTAAATACTTTTGAAACAAATATCAATTTTCAACCAATGTTTGTTACATTATTTTTTTATTGGTAATTATAGTAGAGATGCATCTTAGTAAAAAAAAATAGTGTTGTTAGTGAAAGAAATTGTACAACTTGATAAACGAATTTCTTTATGCTTCATTTGATTGTTGGCAAATGTAATTATGCAAATGTGTTCTACTCGGTAAGAGCATAATTGTACTCACCCAATGCCAATATAATAATATTATCTCACATTAGTTAAAAAATGATTTTGGTAGTAAATGTCTTTCTATATAAAATTTCTACTATTATTAACAATAGAAGAGATTAATAGTAAATGATTAATATCACAATATCATATTAACTATTATTAATTATTATTTTTAGCTAATGGTTAGAAAATGAAAAGTTTCAAGTCAAGTTATATGGAGGCTTGAGGATTTAACAATATCAAAAATTGAGTGATATGTCACTATGCGAGTTGTCCTCACTAACTTTATTATAATATAGTATGGATTTGCATTGCGACACATTTTATGAAGATGATTAATCCAAAGCACGTGGCGAATGTTCTTTTGTAATTTAATGTCAATTTTACTTCAATTATGTTATTGTTAGAGCATCTCTAACAGCAACTCTATTACTTTATTTTGAAATGAAAATCCACTATTCTCTCATCCAAGGGCAGCTCCAAATGCTACTTCAAATTGAAGATGACCTCGTGGGTCTTCAAATTTGAAGATGTACGGTTGTTGCTTCATTTTCACCCTCATCTTTTTCTTTTTTCTTTTTTGTTTGCTTAAATAATAGTTTTGTATTTTTGTTTTTTTATTAATATTGTTAGTTTTGTGTTTTGACTTAAATACTATATAAAATTAATTCAATTATTTTTAATTTTATTGTTAGTTATTAGTTATTTATAATATTAAAATTATTTATAATAAAGTTTATAAATGTTGAAGCAAAGACAATAAATAAATATGTTTTGTTAAAATACATTAATACAAAATAAATAAAACATATATTTTAAATAAAATAATGAAGAATATACTTGAAATATTCTTTTTAGAGTAAAATTTGAAGTAGACTGTTTTGAGATGGTGGAACAGATTTGGTGCAAAAATTACACCAAATTGTTGGAGATGGTCTTGGCTATGTCCTGAATTGTTTCTTGTTTATATTAAAGTATTTGTGAATTATTAATGATTTTTATGGAAATTTTTTATTGGTTCATCTGACATTTGACTCAATAGATGGTCTAAGAATTTTCGTCTCTAATGATTTTCATTCTTGTTCAATTTTTACATGGGTTACACTACCAAATCATTCACTTTGTTCCTATTACTTACTTATTTTTATATTTTTCAAACAAATAAATTTATTTAACTTTAATTATTATATTTCATATTCAAATAATTCGTTTAAATAATAAAATAATTTATAAAAAATATATAACTCATAAATTATATTTCATTTAATTTTAATTGATAAATATTTTATATTGTTCAAAACTAACCAAATCATAAAACAATTATAAATTTACATAAACCTTTAAAATTAATAAATTACATAACTCGAAAGTTACATAAAATGAGAATACTTAAAATTATGTACACACAATTTAGCAATAAGAATTATATAAAAAAGTAAATCATTAAGATCAATTTATAGTTCTCACCGTAACGATCACATATATGTTCAACCAAATCGACTCGAAGTTCATGATGTCAGTTGCTATCATGTAGCTTGTTATTTCGCTACAGATATTCTTGAAATCTCGGTGTTGACCCAGGGTTGACTTGTGTAGGGGCATCTCCTGTATCATCAATCCAGTTCGTAACGTGATCACCATTATCCTCAACAATCATGTTGTGTAGAATAATGTATGTTAGCATAATTTTTTTCAAATTTTCTCTATACCAAAATCGAGCAGGACCTCTTACAATAGCAGTATAGCACATCTTGATTGCAACACATCAAATGTTCGTTCGACATCTTTTCTTGCAGCCTCTTGCATCTCCTTGAATTTCTTCCTTTTCGTATCCATTGGGCATGAAAAGCTCTTCACAAAAGTAGCACAACTCAGATAAATTCCATTAGTGAGGTAATATCCTTTTGTATACCATGTGCCATTAACTTCAAAATTGCACGACAGTGCATTTCCTTCGAGTATGTTACTGGACAAAGGTGATTCATATAGCACATTAAGATCATTACGAGAACCCGCAACCCTAAAAAATGCATGACATATCCATAAATTTGCAAACGCAACTACTTCAAGCGCAAGTGTTGGTTTCCCATGACCGTTTGCAATCAAAACTTCCTAACATACCTGGAAATTCATGCCTCTGCTCGTGCATTTGAAGAAACCATTGTGTATAATTAGCATTTGGTCTTCTCAAATATTGATCTTCAAACAATTCAATAACACATCGACAAAAGTTTAGCACGCAATCAATGGCAATTGTTTCACCCAATCGGAGGTACTAGTCGAGATGGTCGACCAGAACTCCATAAGCCAATTGTCAGATGGCCGACGTACAATTTTTAAGAGGTGACAAACTTCTTCTTTTTGTTGCATCGAACCCTAATTGAAAATAACATGAATTTTTTCTGCAATTCACTAACTATCCGAAGGAATAAGTTTTTACCCATTCGAAAGCGTCTGCGAAATATATGATCAGGATACAATGACTAAGTTAAGAAGTAATCATTGACAAATTGAGTGTGTCCAATTTCATGCTTCTGATTTATATACCTCTTTTTTTCCTTTGACGCCTGTTGATGTCGGCTTTGGCCACTTCGATTAGCTCTTTGTGGTGTTCAACAATCGCCTTACACATTTCTTCAATTACACCACCTTCGGAATCAATGCTTGTGGTAAAGGAAGTAGAAGACATTTTGTGGTAGAGAAAGTAAAATACAAAACAACATTTTATAAGATAAGGTTTGTAGTTCCTCAATGCTGCAAATACTTGTCATCTATATATAGACTATAAATTACAACAGCTAGTTTTTACAACTGTTACTTTACAACGGCAAGTTTTTACAACGACTACTTCTGTATTATTATATTTTTTATTATTTTAATTGATTTATGGAATTATTAGAATATTGTTTTCTAAATATAATTAAAGTTAAATAAAATCGTGAATTATTAAAACTACACAAAAGCATGAATAATTAAAGTTACCAGAATTTCCATCCATTTGGGATAAAAAAAAATTAAAATTGTAAAGAGAATGAAGAGTGAATTTTTAGAAAAGAGAATGAAGAGTGAATTTTTAGAAGAAGGAATGAAGAAATACTGGAGATTGGAAAGTTATTTAAATAGAAGATTGGAAAAAGTGGAAAAAATTAAATTTTTTTCAATTTTTGGAAATTGGCAACAGTCACATTTATTTAAAAAAAAAAAAGAAGTCAGATCGGTCAAATTTTTAAAAGTATGAATTTTTATTTTTTTTTCATTCTTTCAAACAAGCCAAACGATCACATTGTAGAAAGAAAAATAAAATTAACAAATCAATTTAAGAAAAAGCAGGGGAACATGTGACGCACGCACCCAGTTGGAGAAGGAGTTGCGCCACACTCTTTCCCTTTTTGTCCCTTTATCTCTCTTTGGATGTAAATTCTTAATTGAGAATTTGATAAGAATTTTTTGTTAAGAATTTGTCTTCCAATGGTAACAAATTCTTAACTTAGCTAAGAATCCCCTAACAATTGAGTATTGGAGATAAGTCTATCAATTGATCAGATTTTGATCCAAATTCGATGTTATTTTTAGGATATTGATTTTGTTTTTCAATCCGATAATTTGAAAACTTAACAAATCGAATATAGATTAAGGTGTTCCAATCCGTAACAACCTAGTCCGATTCGATATAAAAATATATATTAATATTATACATATAAAAATTACTTGTGTTGAGGTTTTAGTCATTAATCATTACTATTTTGACTAAATATAAATTTGTTAGTTCGTAATAATATGCTATTTATGTTTGTATAAGATGAAAACAAAAAATTTAATTGTATTCGACTTTTGGTTAAACAAAAATAACTCAATATTAATTTTATTTAATATTTTAATGAGAGACGAATAAAATCTGAATTCGAAAATTTAGGATATGGATCGAGTTTTGAAATATCTGAAAAATAATTTGATTCGATTCAAATCTGATGATTTCTTAACAAATCAGATATAGATTTGACCGATCCAATACTGATAGACTATAGATATATATGGATATATGGATACGCAGTATCCTATATTCTTTAGAGAATATTTGTTGTATACTAGTCATATTAGGATGATTTAGATCCCAAAATTAAGGGATTAGACTCCTTAATTTATGGGAGTAGTTTTGTATATATTGTTGTATCTTTGGAATAGAAAGCACAGATGAAATTCCTTCATGGTATCAGTGTAGCCTACGTCTGCTGACTCCATTCTCCGTCTTCCTCGTTTTTTTCATTTCTTTTTTTCTTCGTTCCCATCGTTCTTTCATGGCTCCTCAACCTTTACATCCGGCATTCACGGTTGGGAACATCAAGAACTGGATCCCTTTCATTCTTGAACCAGAGACGGGGAAATACGTTACATGGGCGGAGTTATTTCAGATCCATTGCCAAGTGTTTGAGGTCGAGGACCATATTATTCCTTCGACTGGTAAGGGCACCACTGAGGCGGCATCCGACAATGCGTTGTGGAAGAGGTTGGATTCCCTAGTTCTTCAATGGATCTACGGAACTATCTCTACCGATTTGATGCAGACTATTATTGAGCCGGGATCAACAGCACAAAAGACATGGGCGCGTCTCGAGGGGATTTTCCGAGACAACAAACACTCCCGTGCCGTCCAACTTGAGAATCAATTCTCTCAAGTGCTTTTGGACGATTTTCCGTCGGTGTCCGCTTACTGCGATGAGTTAAAGAATCTTGCTGATCAGTTGGCCAATGTCGACGCGCCGGTTACCAACAACAGGTTGGTGCTTCAAGCAATCGCTGGTTTGAACGAGAGCTATGACAGTGTAGCGGCTATTATCCAGCAAAGCAACCCATTACCCACGTTTCTGGAGGTCCGATCAAAGCTTGTTATGGAAGAGTCTCGTAAGGCAAAACAAGCCAGTATGGCCTCGGGTGTGGCACAGTCGGCCCTTTTTGCAGGTACCGAAGGGAGTGATGAAGGGACCCACAAGGAACAGGCAACCACTGGTGGTGGGCAGCATCAGAGCAGATTTGGTAGTCAGGGAAATGGTCGTGGTCGAAAATCACATGGACAGGGGCTGAAACATCAGTCCACCGGTAGACAACAGGAAGGCGGCGGCGGCGGCAGAACACAAGCGGGTAGAGGCCGTGGGAGAGGAAACGGACACTCTAACCAGAACCAACAGACAAGCTGCCAATGGCAGCAGCCACCTGCCTGGTGGTCCTATCAACCAGTCTGGCCTTCCCATCAACAATGGGCCTCACCACCATGCCCATATCCAACTAGTGGCTGGGTCCATCCTCCCTCACCTAGCTCACATGGTGTATTGGGCCCAAGACCAGCCCAAGCTTATTCTGCTCATGGACCCAATTCTTCCTCTTCTCCATATGTGCCAACTGACGTTGAGGCGGCAATGCATACTATGTCGTTACATGTTCCTGACGACAATCTCTATATGGACACCGGTGCCACTTCCCATATGACGGGCTCCTCAGGTACCCTTTCGTCTTATTTTAATTTGAGCACTAGAAATAAATTTATTACTGTCGGTGATAGTAATACTATTCCAATTGTCGGGTACGGACAACGGACCTTATCCCCTCCCCTTCCGCCTTTTCATTTATCTAATGTTCTTCATGCACCTCAACTGGTTAAAAATTTGATCTCTGTTCGACGTTTTACAACTGATAATAATGTGAGTATTGAATTTGATCCTTTTGGGTTTTCTGTGAAGGACATTCAAACGGGGGTCCAGTTAATGCGCTGTAATAGCTCCGGAGATCTCTATCCCGTCACCAACAATTCCGGCTCTTCCACCACTACTCCATCTAGTTTTACTGCTTCTTGTCCTCGTTTATGGCATAATAGATTAGGTCATCCGGGAGCACCTGTTTTTAACTCCCTTTGCAATTCCAATTTAATTCCTTGTACGGATTCTCGTTTAGATGGTGTCTGTGATTCTTGCATTTTTGGTAAACATGTTAAGTTACCATTTTTTCCGTCTTCTTCGTCCACTGTTTTACCTTTTGATATTGTGCATAGTGATTTGTTGTCCTCCCCCATTTTAAGCTCCTCGGGACATAAATATTATCTTTTATTTCTTGATGACTATACTAATTTTCTGTGGACCTTTCCCATTGGGAACAAATCCCAAGTCACGGATATTTTTTTTTTCTTTTGGGAAATTTGTCTCCACTCAATTTGAAAGAATCATTAAGTGTTTTCAGTGTGACAACGGGCGGGAGTTTGTCAATAACCAATTCAAAGATTTTTTTCGTGCCAATGGGATGAGTTTTCGATTGTCATGTCCTCACACATCCTCTCAAAATGGGAAAGCGGAACGCAAAATTAGAACAATTAATAATCTTGTCCGCACCCTTCTTTCCCATTCCTTGATGCCCTCGTCTTTTTGGCATCATGCGTTAGCCATGGCTACGTATCTCCTCAATATTATTCCCCTTAAAGGTCTTAGTCAACACTCACCAACACAAATACTTTACCGACGTGTTCCGTCTTACTCACATCTACGAGTATTTGGTTGTTTGTGCTTCCCCTTAATTCCGTCCACCACTATTCATAAATTACACTCTCGCTCGAGTCCTTGTATTTTTTTGGGATACCCACCAAACCATCGTGGGTACAAGTGTTACGACCTTACAACTCACAAGATTATTATTTCTCGTCATGTGGTGTTTGATGAAAGAATATTTCCGTTTGCTTCCGCTAAACATCTCTCCACTGAAAGTCGCGACTACTCCTTCCTTGACCAGCCCATGAACCCTCTTTTCCATGGTTGGTTTGATTCTCAGGCCCAAACCCCACCTTCTCCTCCTCGGCCCACCACTCTTCCTGGTGCCCCACTGGCCCAGGCGCCGGACAGCCCCCTTGGTTCCTCACCAGCGGCCCCACCTATTGGGTCATCTCCTCCCATCACCTCTACTGCCGGCCCACTTCTTGATTCAGGTGGCAGGCCTCCAGTCTCTGCTTCCTCAACCATGGATCAGCCTCCTTCTGGCCCGCCTTGTGATCCACCTGCTACTGTTCCAGGCCCCATTCCTCAAACCCGGTCTATGACTACGCGGAGTATGAGTGGGATAGTGAAACCAAAGCATCCATTCAGCCTTTTTTCGTCTACATCTCCGTCCCCACTTCCTTCCAATCCTAAATATGCGTTGTCCGACCCAAATTGGAAAACAACTATGGTTGATGAATTTGATGCTCTAATTAAAAATAAGACGGGGGTACTTGTACCCCGCCCCTCTGATGTGAATATTATTCGTTGTATGTGGATATTTTCTCATAAAAAGAATTCTGACGGTTCTGTTGAGAGGCATAAGGCCCGTCTTGTAGGTGATGGCAGATCTCAGCATGTGGGCGTGGATTGTACAGAGACATTCAGTCCAGTAGTAAAACTAGCCACGATCCGAACAGTACTCAGTTTGGCTCTGTCTAAATCTTGGTCCATACACCAATTGGATGTTAAAAATGCCTTCCTCCATGGGGCATTACAGGAGACTGTGTATATGCACCAACCGATGGGTTTTCGTGATCCGCACCATCCTGACTATATTTGCTTGTTGAAAAAATCCCTATATGGCCTCAAACAGGCTCCCCGGGCCTGGTATAAGCGGTTTGCAGATTTTGTTTTCACTATGGGATTCAGTCATAGCAGATCAGATCACTCCTTATTTGTCTATTCGAAGGGGCAAGATATGGCTTATTTATTGTTGTACGTCGACGATATAATTCTTACTACCTCTTCAGACAAGCTTCGGGTTTCGATTATGTCCAGCTTGGCATCCGAATTTGCAATGAAGGACCTTGGGCCATTGAATTATTTCTTGGGGATTGCTGTGACACACACTAACGGGGGACTATTTTTGTGTCAAAGTAAATATGTTGAAGATATCCTCAATCGGGCCGGCATGCTTTCTTGCAAACCATCCTTGACGCCGGTGGACACCAATGCCAAACTGAGTGGCTCGGCTGGGGCTCCTTATGCAGATCCTACTTTCTTTCGCAGTTTGGCTGGTGCCTTGCAATATTTAACCTTCACCCGACCCGACATCAGTTATGCGGTTCAACAAATATGTCTTCACATGCATGATCCCCGGCAAGATCATATGACCGCACTTAAACGCATTTTGAGATATATTCGAGGGACTATTGAGCTTGGCCTACATCTCTCCAAGTCTCCTTGTACCTCTCTTACAGCTTATACAGATGTCGATTGGGCTGGTTGCCCGGATACTCGCCGCTCAACTTCGGGTTATTGTTTATTTTTGGGTAATAATTTGGTTTCTTGGTCATCCAAGAGACAACCTACCTTGTCTCGTTCTAGTGCCGAAGCGGAATATAGGGGTGTGGCTAATGTAGTTGCTGAATCCTGTTGGGTTCGAAATTTATTACTTGAGCTTCACGTACCCCTCTCAAAAGCTACGTTGGTATACTGTGATAACGTGAGTGCCATATATTTGTCGGGGAATCCAGTCCAACACCAACGTACGAAACATATTGAGCTCGACATTTTGTTCGTTCGGGAAAAGGTAGAGAAAGGTGATGTTCGTGTGCTTCATGTGCCGTTCCGCTATCAAATGGCCGACATTTTCACGAAAGGACTTCCGCGCGTACTCTTTAATGATTTTTGGGACAGTCTTAGCATCCGGCCTCCTCCCGCTACGACTGCGGGGGACTGATAGACTATAGATATATATGGATATATGGATACGCAGTATCCTATATTCTTTAGAGAATATTTGTTGTATACTAGTCATATTAGGATGATTTAGATCCCAAAATTAAGGGATTAGACTCCTTAATTTATGGGAGTAGTTTTGTATATATTGTTGTATCTTTGGAATAGAAAGCACGGATGAAATTCCTTCAAATACAAATATATATATATATATATATATATATGCATTATGATTGTGCCACCTCACCACCTTTTGATAAATCTTCATTGTAAAGCATCCATGTGGAGGCTTTAAAAACTTTTGGTATTCTAGCCATTAACTAATAATAATACATAATAATAATCAATATGGTAAGGGGTATTAGTATTAGTGTATATAACTTCTTCTATTCTCAATAGTAGAAGGTTTATATTTAAAAACTTTTACGACTAACATTACTTCTAACCAATGTGAGATAAAGCTCTTCAAGGTGGGACATTAATTCTAATGACTCACTTCTAACACCATACTTTAAGTCTTCATATCTTATTTATCAAAAACTTGATTTTGAGAAATAAATATAGAAAAAATTACAAGCCGGTACATTTTTAAAAACATGTTTTCAAATGAATCCATCTATTTTTTGCACATTTCTTTTAGGTACAATTTTTGGGCGAAAGTACTTGTCTGCCCCTTTGTGTACGATTCACCGATTCTCCTTCGTTCGGGATTGGCTTAGATCTGTGCGCATCAAAATCTTTATCTTTCATTTTGCTGGGCTCAGTCGCCTTCCCTCGACTATGATTTTACCCGGAATAGTCTCCAGAAAGCGGCATCATGAAGCCCCGAAGAGTTTCGCCGGAAATGCAAGCTTTCCTCGGCGGCGTATCAGAGATTCCTCGCACACAATTCTCCTTCGTTCGGGATTGGCTTAGATGCTGCGCATCAAAATCTTTTCATTTCATTTTCTTTGGGCTCGATCGCCTTCCTCGACCGAAGAGTTTCGCCGGAAATGCAAGCTTTCCTCGGCGGCGTATCAGAGATTCCTCGCACACAATTCTCCTTCGTTCGGGATTGGCTTAGATCTGTGCGCATCAAAATCTTTTTGTTTCATTTTGCTGGGCTCAGTCGCCTTCCATCGACCCGAAGAGTTTCGCCGGAAATGCAAGCTTTCCTCGGCGGCGTATCAGAGATTCCTCGCACACAATTCTCCTTCGTTCGGGATTGGCTTAGATCTGTGCGCATCAAAATCTTTCTGTTTCATTTTGCTGGGCTCAGTCGCCTTCCATCGACTATGATTTTACCCGGAATTTTGTTCCGAATTGATGCAATCTTCTTCACGCTCTTTCTCACCAGAAATCCTCGAACAACCTTCTGTATCTTCAACGCGGACACTGGTGGGGTCATGACCGCCGGCTTGGGCCGCTCCTCTGTGCCAACGAAGTGGACCGGAATCGACACAACCTTCGGCGACGGCTTCCGTACGACCGATCGTGATTTTGTGAGAACTGGACTATGCGTTGAATCTGTTAAAATATCTTCGTAGGCTTGCAATTTTGTTTGTTTTGAGAGTTTGATCGTAACTTGTGGAGAGATGCAAGAGATTGTGATATTTAAATGGCATCAGATCTGATGCCAAGATTTGACATCAGCAACAATTGTAGGCATCAACATTTCACATGATGCCAAGATTATGTTTGACAGGCATCAACAATAGGCATTAACATTTCACCTGATGCCAAGATTTGACATCAGCAACAATTGTAGGCATCAGCATTTTTGGCATCAGCAATATTTTTGGCATCAGAGTTTTGGCATCAGAGTCCTGATGCCTGGAATTAATCATCCTGATGCCAAGGCTTGGCATCAGAGTTTTCATTAATGGCATTTTTGTCATTTGGCAAGCAATTTGTAGTTTTATGAAATGTGCAAAAAATTAATGGTCCTAGATGAAAACATATTTTCAAAATTGTACCCACTTGAAATTCCCCCATAAATATATTATTTCGATGTTCTTGCCAGGGCTGGCCCAGGGCAAGGGCAAGCTGGGCACCAGCCCAGGGCCCAAGGATATTAGGGGCCTACATTTTTTTAGGTATTAGTAATAGTAGTAGTATATAATATATATTGAGTTTGCTGAGGAGGCCCAAACCCAAAGTCCAAAGAACAGCCCAAATCCCAAATTCCCAATTCAGCAAAACTGCAAAATACACGCACAATTCGAAGAAAATTAATCAAATTACTGAATTAGTGAATTAGGTCAAAAAAATCAAAAATCAAAATACCAATTGCAAATCGCAATTCTCACAAGTCACGAATCGCACATCGCACCGCACACCGTGAATGATGAATCAGAATCGTGATCGACGTGATGATGGTTGAATCAGGAGGTTGATTTCGATTTTCGAATTTTCGATAATCTGATTGCCCTTTGCCCGATTCGCTAGTTTAACTTCCTCCTGGTATGTTACCCACTTACCCGAACCGAAATCTGATTCAGATTCATTGTTTGTTTTGAATCTTTCATTCTTTTGATTTTTAATTTGAGTAATTTCTAACTTGAATAAGGAGGTTGATTTCGATTTTCGAATTTCCGATAATCCGATTGCCCTTTGCCCGATTCGCTAGACGCTAGTTCAACTTCCTCCTGGTATGTTACCCACTTACCCGAACCAAAATCTGATTCAGATTCATTGTTTGTTTTGAATCTTTCATTCTTTTGATTTCTAATTTGAGTAATTTAATTTCTAAAGATGTTATATGTTCTCATCGGTCATCATCTCATGTAATGAACTAATGATGTAAATATTATCATATTAAATATATACTAAAATATGTAAATTGTAGATTTGTAATGTAGTGACTAGTGTGTAGTCAACTAGTCATGTAAGATGTAACTCATGTTCTGATCATCTGATGTTCTATTAACTTCTGAGTTCTGAATCTTCTGATGCTCACATACTCCAGTTGATTGCTCAATTTCAAATTTTCAATGTTCTGTGTTCATATGGTTGTTAGATACTATTACGAATTTATGATAGTTATAGCCTTAATATTTTTTTGAATATGTTATGACTCGGGTCACTTATGTATAAATATTAATTTTGGTTATTAAATAAGGGCCCTTTCTTGAGCTTCGCCCTGGATCAATTAAATGCTAGGAACGGCCCTGGTTCTTGCCGAGTAAAACACATTTGTACAATTATTTTTGCCAACAAATAAATGACACGTAAAGAAATTTGTACCTCAAGTTGTACAATTTCTTTCACTAAAAACATTATTTTTTAAATAAGTATTATACTTTAAGTCTTGATATCTTATTCATCTAAAACTCGATTCGGACAAATAAATATATCATGCTGATACTTTCACCGAGTAGAACACATTTGTGCAATTACCTTCGCCAACAAATAAATGACACGTAAAGAAATTCGTGTCTCAAGTTGTACAATTTCTTTCACTAAAAACACTAATTTTTCAACAATAGAAGAGATGTATCCCACATTGGTTAGAAATTGATGTTGGTTTTAAAAATACTATTATTAAGTACCAATAGAAGAGATGTATCATACATTGGTTGGAAAGTGATGTTGGTTTTCAAAGTCATTTGATAAAAGACTTCAATCATTATTACCAATAGAAGATGTATATCTCACATTGGTTAGAAAATGATGTTGATTTTAAATTATTTTATATTATTACCAATAAAGGAGATGTATAGCACATTGTTTAAAAAGAAAATGTTATATTTTAAAGTCTTTAGACTAAAGACTTTCACTTTTACAAGATATGTATTACCAATAGAAGAGATGCATCCCACAATTGTTAGAAATTGATATTGTTTTAAAAATACTATTATTAATTACCAATTGAAGAGATGTATCATACATTGATTAGAAAATGATGGTGGTTTTTGAACTGTCTGGCCCAAAAAGCATAAGCTCTAGTCACGTGCCTAGCACACCTTCCTCATGGTCACGAGTAAATCACGTGTACTCCTCAAGATCTAAGCTCAAGGTCATAATCGAGCAGAGACAAATCCCTGGCCACCTTAACATTATAAGTGAGCAGCCATCAATTTGAAGCCTGGGGGCCAAAGGGCACATCGAGCAGGCAGAGAGGTCAAAGCGAGCATGCTCGCCTTGCTTGGTAACATAGTAACAGTTGTCTTGAACGTGGGCATTTACTACCGGGAAACCCGTCCCCACGATCCGGATGTGGCCATGAATGTGTCCGTTTTTCATGCTCCGACATTCAATGAACAGTTTCCAGCTTTCTTGGTCGGCTATATAAACCCCTCGAAATGAAGAGGGAAGGTACGTTCAGATAATCATAGGCTAAACTCTGTCAAATTGCTAACTCATTCGAGTGTTTGCTAATTATCACGTTAGAGTGCTTTTTGTTTTTGCAGGGTAAGCCCCTGCCCAGTTCACGGTTCTTGTTGCCTTTTTGACAGGTTTGGGCCTTCGAAGACACGGATAGAATTGAAAGCCAGATATCCGAATAATTAAGACCAGTGTATCTCTTCATTTTGGATACATCAGTTGGTTCCGTTGCCGGGAAACATTTTTTAAATATTAAATTCTTTTTCCGATGATTTTTCAAGCTTTTGACATGGCAGCAAACGGTGTTAATGGCGGGAATGTGATGGAGGATGGACATACGACCACCCCTAGTGTGGAGTTTCAAGCCGATAACATTCAACTTCCTCCTCCTCCTCATGATGCCCGCCACCAGATTAATCAAATGCGGGGTTTGGATTCATTGGCCCGAAGTGTTGTGGCCGCAGTTGGGCTGGCCAACGAATTTCAAGAGTAAACGTTGCGCTAGAAAGTAGTATACTTGGGGCAGATGCACCAGCTCAACCAACAATTGATTGCTATGGGCAAACCACCACTGCCCATCGAATTGGAACCACTTCCAGCTATGCCTGCGCCGAGGCTGTGACTAGCAGGAGTTCCATCACAGCCTCGGGAGCGGGAATCGAACATGGAACGTAGCCAGCATGAGGGATGTGCTAGTCATAGAGTGGTGACTAGTGTACATTATCGCCTTGGCCCTTGAGTAGGAGAGGATTCGGCTCAGTCTCGCTGCCGCCAAAGGTCGCCTTCCACTTGAAGGTCACATACCCGCAAGCCCCATTCACCATCTCCACATAGGTCGCATGCTCGCCGACACCGTTCCCCATCACCTGGGCGGCCACATGCTCGTCGGCACCGTTCTTCATCACCTGGAAGGTCGTATGCACGCAGACATGGATCGCCTTCACGACATTCTAGGGGAAGACATGAATTCCCCCCTCCCCCAACAACCAGCAAAACGGGGCGGGAAAGCAGCCCCAGACCAAGCACATCAGGTCGCGGGAGGTGCACATGCATAAGTGGCGCAGGCCGTGGGCATAGCTCAGGCTATGGGACCCCCACAGGGCCCTCATGTGCCTGGTGTCCAGCCTCAGCCCGCTGGAGGTTTGCATGCTACAATCAGTATGCAGGAATTCGAAGAAATGAAACGCCGCATGGAGGCGTGGGAACAAGGCAAGGCCTTGAATGACAATATCTTGGGCAATGCAGCTAGCCCTCTAGCTCCGTGGATTGAAAATGCCCCTCCAGCTCAGGGTCTCATCTTCCCCAACATAAAGGAATACACATGGAAGACCAAGGCAAGGAACTGGCTGATGTCCTTTTAATCTCAGATCGGCTTGGTGACCTTGAACGAGGCATTGAAGATTCGGGCTTTCGTAGGCTCGCTGCAAGGAAAGGCTCTGGCTTGGATGGGAGCTCTTCCTCGCAGATCAATCAACAATTTGGCAAATTTGCGAGCAAAATTCTTGGTCGATTTTGGGACTTCAAGGGCGATTGCAAAGACAAGGGCAGACTTGTCTAAGGTTAAGCATGAGGGCCATGAATCGACATCAAGCTACTTGGAAAGGTTCACGAAGATGTTTGAGCAGGTACCTGGTCTCTCTGAGCAGGAGGTCACCTTGTGCTTTGAAACGGACCTACTCGAGGGAGAAGGGGGTCTGAGGTCAGAGTTGAGTATGAGGGAGCCTAAAACGCAGGCAGAAATGTTAATGCGGGCTCAGAAATGGTTTGTGGGGGAGACCGCGAAGAAGGAGAAACAAAAGGAGAGCATAGAGGCCGAGAGTAATGGAAACACTAGCAAGAGCAGAGGGTACATGGGGAGGCTACAATAGGAGCAAATAGCGATATGACTGCCCTAGAGAGTTCCTTTGAGAAAGTGACCTCACCCCGCTCAACACACTCCGGGAGGATATTATGTACGAAATCCAGGATGAGTTTCCCCGGGCACCGTGCATGAGTGTAGAGACTGCAAACACCAGGGACAGAATAAAAAGGTGTGCTTATCATGACGATTATGGGCACACCATAGAGGAATGTTGGCCGCTGAAGAAGGCCATCCATAAGTTGATCAATAAAGGTAGGTTGGACCGGTTCAACGAGATGGAAACAACAGGGGAAATGCCCCTCGTAGAGATGCACCCCCAATTCGGGGTGTGATAAATGTGATTCTAGACGAGGAGCCTACCCTCACATAGCTGGGCAAGCAAATATACTCCTTGTCAAAGGTGGTGGACTGCCCTACCACTTTGCAGGCAAGGGAGCAGTCAATCCAGTTTACTCGCAGCGAGTTGGCGAGTAGCATGGTCGGTAAACAGTCCCTGATTGTTTCAGCTTTGGTTGATGGATGGATGGTACATCGGATACTGGTGGACACAGGGGCATGCAAAGATGTTATGTACTACTCCTGTTCTCAGGGTTTGGAGTTGAAGGATGATTGTCTCAAGCCATATGTAGGGGCTCTGGAGGGTTTCACCAACCACAAGGTACCCGTTAAAGGCACAGTCGAGCTGGAGGTTTTCATTGGTGAAGGTAGCTGTTCCAGAGCAGAAAAAATCACCTTCATGGTGATTGACCTAAAATCTCCTTACAACATAATTGTAGGGGTGCCCAGCATGACCAAGTTCCAAATGGTGGCTTCCATCCCTCACCAGCGAGCAAAGTTTTACACCGATCATGGGGTTGGGGTCCTGAAAAGCCAGTCGCGAGCAGTACTAGAGTATGTTCGAGACAGCCAGAGGAAGAAGCAGAAGCTGACTCTTGAAAATGAAGAGCATAAAATCATCATCAGCCACAAGGAAAAGTCTCACGTAACTATGGGGCCGCTTCCAATTGCCGTGATTGGTGAGAGTTCAGCTCATGGCGAGCAGCGATTGCAAGTGGATGACACTTGTCGTTTGCCGACGATGGGGTCGGGGGGACAGGTCGAACAGGCTGAAAGCATGGAGGTGGATCAGTTTGACAAAGTAGAGAATCAAGCTGAGAAGGATGAAAAGGTGGAATGCGACACACTGCAAATACGTGATGAGTCTGAGTTCACTGCCCAAGACGAGCTTGAGGAGATTATGATCAACTCTGCTTATCCCGAGCAGAAAATAAAGATAGGCAGGGCTCTGTCAGCTGAAGCCCAGGCCAGTATGATCAAGCAACTCTAAAACAGTTTGGATGTGTTCGCGTGGCGACCGAAAGACATGCAAGGAGTCAGCGAGGAGGTGGCAGTGCACTGCCTTAGTGTGGATCCAGCTTTTAGGCCAGTCAAACAGCGGCCTAAACAGTTCTCCACGGAGAAGGATAAGGCGATCAAGGAAGAAGTGGAAAAGCTGCTTAGTGCGGATATTATTGAAGAAATTCATTATCCGACCTGGTTGGCTAACGTGGTCATGGTCAATAAATCAAATGGCAAATGGAGAATATGTGTGGATTTCACTGACCTCAATAATGCCTGCCCGAAAGATTGCTATCATTTCTTTCGCATCAACAAGTTGGTGGATGCTATAGCGGGTTTCGAGTTTCTGAGCTTCATCGATGCCTATTCAGGATACCATCAGGTGAAGTTGAAAGGGGAAGACAAGGCATTGACCGCGTTTCGATCAGCGAGCGGTCCTTATTGCTACAAGATGATGTCGTTCGGCCTAAAGAATGCAGGGGCTACTTATCAGCGAATGGTGAACAACGTCTTTAGCTCGCAGATTGGCATAAATGTCGAAGCTTACATCGACGACATAGTCGTGAAGTCAAAAGGACAAGACCATACCGTTGATTTTGAGGAAACCTTTGTCAACCTCAGGAAGCACAATATGAAGCTCAACCCGAGCAAGTGTGTGTTCGGTATGAAGGCAAGCAAATTCCTGGGGTTCATGGTGAATGAGAGGGGGATTAAGGCAAATCCCGAGAAAATTACAACATTGGTGATAATGAAGCCTCCACAGTGCATAAAGGACATATATCGACTCAATGAAAGGGTCATCGCTCTTGGTCGCTTCATCTCCAGGTCGACAGAGAGATGTCTGCCTTTCTTCAAAATCCTCTGAGGAAACAAGAGATTTTAGTGGACAGTGGAGTGCGATGAAGCTTTCAAGCAACTGAAGGAATATTTGGGACATCCTCTGTTATTGAGTAGCCCGGTCATGGGTGAGAGTCTGTATGTATACATCGCGGCCACAAATCAGGCTATGGTCGCTATCTTAGTTAGGGAGGAATATAGTTCCCAAAAGCATGTTTACTATGTCTCCAAGGCCCTCACTGCAGTTGAGGGACGTTATTTTAATGCAGAAAAGTTAGCCTATTCGTTTGTTGTCACTGCTCGAAAGCTTCGAGCTTACTTTTTTGCACATGCGATCATTGTGTACATGGACACTCCTCTCAGGAAAATTTGGCATAAACCAGACTTCTGGTCGTTTGCTCACCTGGTCGATTGAGCTGGCCGAGTTCCAGATAGATTATTAACCTCGACGAGCTATAAATGCACAGGCTCTAGTAGACTTTGTGGCGGAGACAAGTTTCAACAGTCCAAGCGAGGTGGAAATACATTCTCATGCCGAGCCAATGCCTACCCCTCTTCAGCGACCTCTTCCAGATTATTGTTGGGAACTCCATGTTGATGGAGCAGCTAGCAAGCTAAGGAGTGGTACATGTCTCTTATTGGTGCCACCCGAGCAGGATATGGAGTTTGAAAAAACTTTACGCTTCAAGTTTCCAGCATCCAACAATCAGGCCGAGTATGAAGCTCTGATCGCGGGACTGGAGCTTGCGCAAGACATTGGTGCTCGGGAGATCGTTATATACAGTGATTCCCAGCTGGTAGTGAATCAGGTCAAGAGGGATTATGCAGTGCAACATCCAGTTCTGATTCAATATTGCGGGTTGGTGAAGGAGATTTTGAAAGATTTTGATTACTGGGAGCTAGTCAGAATAGACCGTGAGGACAACATGCGCACTTACTATCTTTCTAAGATGGCAGAGGAAGAAATTCAATTTTTGCATCCAGGTGTCATGATCGAGTATCTGGAAGTACCTATAATAGAGAAGGAGGTCATCATGGATATTGAGCCTGCAATAAAGTGTTGGATTGATGACCTGAAGGATTACATCGAGTAGGGACTCTTGCCCGAGGATAAGTCTGAAGCAAGGATCATTCAGAAGCGAGCATGTAGGTATGCCATCTTGGATAAGGTTCTTTACAGACGGTCGTATACAAGGCCTTTACTTAGGTATGTGCGACCAGAGATGACCGAGGGTATACTTGGGGAAATTCATGAAGGAAAGTAGGGTGAACACCCAGGGCAACGGTGACTGGCAGAAAAGGTCTTAGCTGCAGGTTTCTATTGGATCACTTTGAGGTGTGATACAAAAATTTATGTTAAGCGATGTGACAATTGTCAGCGTTACGCTGATATTCCTCGCTTACATTCTACCGAGCAGACTCCAGTTGTGGCATCAAGGCCGTTTGACATGTGGGGAATAGACTTGATTGGTCCTTTCCCGTTAGATCGCTCAAAGTTCAAGTATGCAGTGGTAGCAGTAGATTACTTCACAAAATGGGTGGAGGCTAAACCGTTGGCAACTATCAGTGAGGTGAATGTGATCGATTTTGTCCATGAACATATTTGGTGTCGCTTTGGTGTTCCCCAAGCTATAGTTTCCGATCATGGAACTCAGTTTTCAGAAAAATTTACAAAGACATGCGAGCAAATGCGTGTAAATCACTGGCAGTCGTCTGTGACGTATCCTCAAGGAAATGGTCAAGTAGAGGCAGATTGGCAGTGAACAAGTAGGTTTTGCTCTCAAGAGAAGCCTGGAGGATATGGATGGAAAATTGGTGGATGAATTGTCGTCAGCCTTGTGGGAGGTCAGAACATCGATTAGGGGGCCTACGGGCGAAACACCTTTTTCCCTTGTTTACGGTTCAGAGGCCATGACACCAGTAGAGATGTACTTGCCAAACCACATAGTGTCTCGCTATAATACAGAGAACAACAGTGTAACCTGAGCAGTTGATCTCGATTTGGTTGAGGAAAACGAGTAAAATCTAGATTGAGGATGGCTAATTACAAGCAGGGAGCAAAAGCCCACCATGACAAGAGAGTTCGTGGTCGGTCATTTTCTATGGGTGATTGGGTCCTCCGAAAAATTAAGGTAATGGGCTATCGAGCTGAGTAGGGAAAACTTTCTGCTATTTAGGAAAACTCGTTTCAAGTTGTCAGAGTGGTCAGTGAAGGGACATATATGTTGCAAACATAGAAGGGCAGCGAGCTGAAACATCCATGGCACACTGATCATTTAAAGAAGTATTACCGTTGATTGGGAATCATGAAAGTTGTATGTCTTCATTTTACTCGTTTGTAAGTTGGGATGAATAAACGAGTTCATTTTGGTCACTATTTTACTATCTCGTCTGTTATGTTCAATTTCTATCTCGATTATGCCTTTTCATCAAGCATGATATGTCTCTGCTCGATTGAAAAGGTTGGTGTTCAAGTGACATATTCATTTTCTATCTCGATTATGCCTTTTCATCGAGCATGATATGTATCTGCTCGATTGAAAAGGTTGGTGTTCGAGTAATGTGTTCAGTTTCTATTTCGATTATGTCTTTTCATTGAGCTCGATATGTCTCTGCTCGATTGGTGTTCAAAATTTTTTATACAAAGTGGAACGCGACCTTGGAGCTTAGCCTCTACCTAAGTCTGAGTGGTTAGCGAGTTGGGATTCTGGCTTGAGCCTAAAGTCCAAAAATGTAGCAATGTGCAAGCTCGATAAACCGAACTAATGACCAAGAGTTGAAAAATTATTCAACAGAAACATGGTGGTATTGAAAACAAACATCAATATTACACGACAAAATAAAAATTGTTTTGCAGAGAAGTATTAAAAGTATAAGTGTTGTGGCACGCAGGCCGAGAAGGGTCTAATGGTCTGAGGGAATCTCTAAAGGTGCAGTCTCAGAGGCATTCTTCCCCTCCTCGTTTACCGTCTGCCCATCTTCAATCACGACCATATCCCCATCATCTTCGGTTGTATGGGCTGCAATGGTTGCGACTTCCTGGGATTTGGCCATACAGATTTGTGTCATCAAGTCCGTTATGGTAACTTCGGCAGCCACAGGAGGCGTCCATGTAGCCAGCCCCTTTTGAGAATCAGACTGGGCCAAGGAATCTAGCTCGTCTTCGGTGTATAGCACCAGTGCGTGACCTAGACGAGCAGAGGAGCAGAAGGGGTATTGGTACCCGATTTAGCGAGCAGCTCAGGACGGATGTCCATCTCACTATATTCTATCTCCCTAAGGATGTGGTGTACCCCTTGGAGATAAAAAAAAAGGTATGCTTCATCCTCGACGCAAGCGCTGAAGTCATCAGATTTTTTGTAGTTGGCAATTATGGCTTGCCTCTGCTCCTTGTTGGGCCTAGACAGCTCCTCCCTCAGCTTCTTTTCTTTCTCGATCGCCTCGATATTGGTCTACTCCAACTCGCTCACCACTACTCTGAGTTATTTCCTCACTGCCCCAATGTTGTTGATAGCAGTCTCCTCAGATTGTTTTGGAGAAGTTGAGGTGAGCTTCCAGGGTTTTCTTCTCCTCTTTAAGCTTGGAGAGCTTAGTTACCTTGACTGTTACGGCTTCCTCACTCTGTTTTAGCTCAACGCGAAGAGTATTGATTTGCTCTTCAAGCTTATTCTTCTCGGCGGTTAGAGAGCCGAAGTTCTTTAAGTTGTCAATGAACCGGTCATACAGTAGCTCAGTTTTGGTGGCCATTTGAAAATAAAAAGTATAAGTTAAAACAGAACGTGATGGTGCATTCGCTTGCAAGACAACGGGGGAAATAATTACCTCGGCCATGCATATCCCGATCTCGCTAACCAAGACCGAGCTAGAGTACTAGACATTTCTTTTTCGAAGGCCAGTGTGGCGGAGCCTCTTCACTATTCCAAGCTCGACTATGGCAGCGTGACCCCCGCGTCAATTGGTATTAAGGTTGTGCAAGTCAGGGACGTCAGCTAGTTCAGCAATCAGACCAGCAGTATTCTCCCGGGTCTCGGGCATTTGAAAATTCTCTTTGCGCCATGAAGGCACCCGGGACCTAGACACCTCGACCTGGTCGCTCTTCTCCGACTACGACCTGGTCCTCCTTTCGGTAAGGAGTTCGGTGGCGGGCCGTTTGGTCGAAAGTACCTCAAGGGTGGTCACATGTTTTGCGAAGATGGGTGCAATTGGCATGGCGATGGTAGGAGCAGTAAGGGCAGGAGCAACAGTGAGGGATGAGTGGAAGCCCGACTTGGCTCAGTACGCCCACGGTTTGTCCCTCATCCCGTGGTCGCTGCAGGAGTGGTTGAAAGGCGAGTTGGCTCTTGGTTAGACAGTTCGGTGTTCCTCCTCGCAAAGCCTTTCTTTATGGCTTGCAAAAATTGTTGTTTTTGTCAAGATGCTTCATATATGCGAGACAATTTATAAGGGAAATAATCAGGAAGGATCTGAGCAGAATAAAACAAATTATAGGTAAGGAAAGTTCAATATGCAGACCACTCAGGGAGAAAGCAGAGGTGCAATTGGTTCCAACTCATTCACAGTCAGGGCACTCACTAGGGAATCTCCCTCCATGACAGTTTCCTCAATAAGGGTGAGGCTTTTCAACATCAATGGTGACCCTTGGTTCTATTCTCTCCACAGGCCAAGCTCAGTACCCCGGTCAGACGGAGTAGGGAGGGATCAGATGTAAGGGCTACCTAATCTAGTACTCAGTCTTGCCCACCACTACCCTCTTTCATACCGAGCAGAGTTCTGAATGCTTTGGCTATCCGGGGTTCTCCTGCTCGGAAAACATTTTTATCATATTTAGGGATCCCCATGTCTTTTAAATACGGAGCAAAGGACCATCCTACTTTGGATTCGACGAGCAGGGTCTTCCCGTCCCAGGCATCGACTTTGTTGGGGCCATCGATCAGGAGCTTGAAATAGTTAGGGTTGGAGCGGCCAGTGATCTAATTGTTCTTTTTGTCCAGGGAGAACAAGAACAGTTTTCTAAACAAGGTCATATCGGGTTCGAACTCGAGCAACCTACAAGCTACGGTATATGCGACCATAAACCTCATGATAGTGAGGGTCAAGTCGCAGGGGAGGGCATTGTTTAGAAGCAGGAATTTGACGATAAAAGGGTCCAGAGGAAGTCTCAGGCCAACGAGAAAGAAATCAAAGTAAAAAACCATACGGTTTCCTTGAAAGTTATGTCTGTCTTTTTCGATGTCTAGATCGAAGGCCTTTACTCGATAATTTTTGGAGTCTATGCCAAGGGAGTAAAACCAAGCGAACACGTCTTCCTCGCAAGTTAAGTCGTCCCACTTCATCAAGGTCGGCATATCGACCACAGGTTGTTTACCTTTACGTCAGACAGCTCTTTTCCTTTTTTCCCGAGGAGCGCTCGTGCTCGGGGACTCAGACCCAGAACCTCTGTCCTCTTCGGAGGACCCCTGCTTGTGTTCAACATATATGTTTTCTCTCTTGCCGGAGGCCACAGGAAATTACTTCCAGAAAGTGTCAGGCGTTCCAGGAACTATTTGGGCCTCGTCCAGCACGGTTTCCTCAGAGCTATTGGATTCAACTTCGAGGCTCTCTTCACTCTTAGATGAAGCTCCGTGGTCGTAGCTACATCTTTCGATTTCTAAGTTATTCTCTTCGCCAGAAAACATTCTACAGGAATCGAGGAATACATATTAATTCTTGCTCGTGAAAACAGGCAAGAGCATACAAGAAAAACCCTTGGTTATGGTTCATTTCAAAACCAGTTAGCAGGGCACCGGTTGGGCATTCCTCGATTCCTACATATATGGGTATTTGTGCGTGAAATCCGTGAAATAGACAGACCCATAAGTTCAAGGAGAGCAAGGGTTGTGACGGTTAAATGAAGCAGAAAGAGCAAGATTAAATGATAAGAATTATTCTATTTCTCAATGGGTGTTAGAAGCCTGAGTTTTTCGTCAGAATGGTTTTCAGATCGTAACCAATTTGTCATCATGTACCCATCCAGCATCATCGAGCCCCAAAATTAGGGTTCTAGCAGCGAGAATGGAAAGGGTAAATATTACAATTCAGAAAAAGGGTTTAAGTTGTGACATTACTTGGTGATTTCTCTGAGGAATGGTTGTTGTTTCAAGTTCAGAGCCCTTTTTCGATTGATTGCAGAAGGAAACTAGAAAACCGCTTCAGAAGTTTTGAGTTTGGGGAAAAAGATGAAGTGTGGGGTTTTCTTCCGGTTTTATAGTCAGATAGAAGCAAAAAAGGGGGGGAAAATGGATGGGGGTTATGATCACCTGTGTACGCGGTGTAAGAAACAAGGTGTTGCATTAAATGACGCCTCGGGAGATGGGTGCACGTAGAGATCAGAAGCTGCAAGTGGTGACACGTCCCTTCAGTGCACACTACACCCACAGGCTGTCATCCACTACCGTAGCACCTGGCTTTGGGGTAATCAATACCAGATAATCAAAATGACAAAGTCTTACAGTGATCAAGCTATCAGAATGAGTCAATATATTATGTTCCTCGCTCCGAGTACGTGTGCTCTTTAGACAAAAAACAGGGGGCCACTGAACTGCCTGGCCCAAAAGGCCCAAGCTTTAGTCACGTGCTTAGCGCGTCTTCCTCATGGTCACGAGTAAATCACGTTCACTCCTCATCCAAGCTCAAGGTCATAATCGAGCAGAGACAAATCCCTGGCCACCTTAACATTATAAGTGAGCAGCCATCTATTTGAAGCCTGGGCCAAAGGGCACAGCGAGAAGGCAGAGAGGTCAAAGCAAGTATGCTCGCCTTGCTCAGTAACATAGTAACAGTTGTCTTGAACGTGGGCAGTTACTACCGGGAAACTCGTCCCCACGATCCGGACGTGGCCATGAATGTGTCCGTTTTTCATGCTCCGGCATTCAATGAGCAGTTTCCTGCTTTCTTGGCCGGCTATATAAACCCCTCAAAATGAAGAGGGATGGTACATTCAGATAATCATGGGCTAAACTCTGTCAAATTGCTAACTCATTCGAGTGTTTGCTAATTATCATATCGGAGTGCATTTGCAGTAAGCCCCTGCCCAGTTCCTGGTTCTTGTTGCCCTTTTGACAGGTTTGGGCCTTCGAAGACGTGGATAGAATTGAAAGCCAAATATTCGAATAATCAAGCCCAATGTATCTCTTCATTTTGGATACATCAGTTTTCGAAGTCTTTTGATAAAAGACTTCTACCATTATTACTAATAGAAGATGTATATCTTACATTGGTTAAAAAATGATATTGATTTTAAATTATTTTAGATTATATATATATATATATATATATATATATATATATATATATATATATATCACATATTTGTTATAAATTGATGTTGGTTTTAAATTACTATTATTACCAATAAAAGAGATAAATCTTGCATTGGTTAAAAAGTAATGTTTATTTTAAAAGTTTTTAAATAAAAAGACTTCTACTTTTATCATCAATAAAAGAGAAGAAAATAGATGTATCTCATTATATAGAAAGAGATATTGGTTTTATATTTTTTTAGATAAAAAACTTCTACTACTATTACCTAATGATGAAATGTATTCCACATTGGTTAGAGAGTGATGTAGGTATTAAAAGTATTTTTATACAATGCTAAATGCTAATAGAAAAAGTATGTATTTCACACTGGTTAGGAAAGTGATATTGGTTTAAAATGTTTTTAGATAATGTATTTCACATTGGTTACAAAGAGATCTACATTATTTAGAAACAGATATTGGTTATAAAATTCTTTAGATAAAAGAATTTTTATGTTATTATCAATACAAGAGATGTATCACACATTTTTTAAAAAGAATGTTGGTTTCAAAACTCTTTAATTAAAATACAACTACTATTATTATTTTTATGTTATAACCAATAAAAGATATGTATCTCACATTGTTTAGAAAGAGATGTTGTTTTCAAAAGTTTTTATATAAAATATTATTATTATTACTATAAAATAATGCAACCCACATTTGTTAGAAATTAGTGTTGGTTTTAAAAATATTATTATTACCAATACAAAAGATGTATATTATATGGTTAGAAAGAGATGTTTGTTTTAAAAGTTTTTAGATAAAAGTCTTAAACTTTTATTATCAATAGAAATAGAAAAGAAGTATCTCATATTGTTAGAATATGAATAATGATTTTAAAAGTCTCAAAATAAATATTTTAATATCATAAAGTCCAAAATTTAAGGTGTTTTCTTACGCATATATGTTAAAAGCTTTCATTTGGATGAAAATTTATTTTTCTTTTCATTTATGACAATGGTGATAATAATTGTTCAATATTATTTTTATTATTACTATTACTATTGATTTTTTTTTATTATTATTATAATAACAATAATACTATTATTATTCTCAAGCATTCATGTGTGACTCATTGTTTCTCAACCATTACCTATTAATAATATGTATTAATAATTAATATAATAATGAGATATTAATATCTACTATTAATCTCTTCTATTGTTAATAGTAGAAGTCTTATATATATATATATATATATATATATATATATATATATATATATATATATATATATATATATATATATATATATATATATATATATTTACAACCAACATTGTTTTCAAACCCATATGTGATACAACTCTTTTATTAGTAATAAAATGTTAGATTTTTAATCTAATGACTTTTAAAACCAAAATCAATTTATAACCAATATGAAATACATATCTACTAATATTACCAATAGAAAAGATGTATCTTACATTAGTTATAAATTGATATTAGTTTTGAAAGTATTTTGATAAAGGATTTCTACTTTTATTACCATAGAATAGATGTATCTTATATTGTTTAGAAAGAGATGTTAGTTTTAAAAGTCTTATATTAAAGACTTCTACTCTTATTAATAATAAAAGAAATATATCTTACGTTGTTTAAAAATAAATATTAGTTTAAAAAGTTTTTAGATTAAAGATTTTTTGTTACAAATAGAATAAATGTATGTATCTCACACTGATTACAAAACATTATACTATTATTATCAATAGAAGAGATGCATCCCACATTCGTTAGAAATGAATGTTGGTTTTAAAAATACCATTATTACCAATAGAATAGATGTATCATACATTTAGTAGAGGGTAATGTTGATTTTCAAAATCTTTAGATATAAGAGTTCTACTATTATTATCAATAGAAGATGTATATCTCACATTGGTTAGAAAGTGATTTTGATTTTAGTTTTAGATAAAAGACTTTTACTATTATTACTAATAAAAGAGATATCATACATTGGTTAAAAAATGATGTTGGTTTATAAGTCTTTAGATAAAAGACTTTTAGTTTTATCATCAATATAATAGAAGGGATATATCCCACATTATTTAGAAATAGATGTTGGTTATAAATTTTTTAAAGATAAAATACTTCTACTATTATTATCAAATGTTGATTTTTAAAGTTTACCATTATTAATAATAGAAGAGAAGTATTTCACATTAGTTTGATATTGATTTAATAACTTTTTAGATGATGTATCTCACATTGGTTACAAAGAATTGTATCTCACATTATTTAGAAATGAGTTTTTGTTATAAAAGTCATTAGGTAAAATCATTTTTATATTATTGTCAGTAGAAAATATGTATCTCACATTGTTTAGAAATGAATGTTGGTTAAAAAGTCTTTTATCTACTACTATTATTACTAATATAAAATATGTATACCACATGGTAATAATGTAGTGTTGGTGTTAAAAGTCTTTAGATAAAAGACTTAAACTTTCATTACCAATATAAATCGAAAATAAGTGTATCACATTGTTTAAAAATGAATTATGATTTTATAAGTTTTTAACACAAAGACTTATAATATTATTATCAAGTTAGATATTAATTTTAAAAGTCTTTAGATCAAAGATTTTTACAAATATTACTAATACAAAATATATATATCACGTTAGTTAGAAACTTATGTTAATTTTAAAAATATTTAGGTAAAAAAATCATTTAATATTAATAACAATAGAAAAAACATTAATATAACCGTTGAAAAGATTAATAATTTAATTATAATATATATATATATATATCACATTATGCTCGTGTAATTGACGGCCTAACTGGAGATGCTTATTGGTCCCCAAAACTAGGTTCTGATAATCTGAGCCCATGATGTAACATGTTCATGTGGTTTTGAGGTTGCCATAGTAAACTGTCACAATCCTAAGTGGACCGCACAATCTACATTATTGGATGCGGTTTTTGATCCCGATCCCTATCCTGTATCCACCCACGTGTCTCTTTTTGGTATCAAGTTAAATTTTATAACGAAATAGAAATAATTGCTTGATTTTTATATTGCAAATTAAAATTAATTAATATAAGAAAATGATTATTTTATATATCTTAATTTGTAAGACGGAACATCACTCTCTCACATTTTAATCTACCAATACACGATGAATTAAATAAAAATAATCCATCTTATACAAAATATCTATAAAACAATTTTACAAGTTTTTACCAAAACTCAAAACCAATGTTCAAGTCAAAGTATTTTTTAAATCACAATTATTGAACATATAATATCTAGTTTGCAGTAGAAGGCATACTGTACATTTTTAAGAACTACGTTAAAAGTATTTTATGGTTTCTGAAGAAAAAAAATTATTTAGAAAAAGAAATAATCTAAAAAAAGAAAGTCTTCGGACTTAGGATGGAGAATATATCATATAAAAACAAATTTTGTTTACAATGATTTCTTCTACAGTAGTTTTACTGATTGGATTATTTTGTTTAAAATTATAAAAATGGTCGATTCTGGTGACTTGTATGATTTTCAAGCTGACTCACACCTCATATATTTTCTGGTCACCAATTGGCCGGCCAACTGTACTAACACTTGGCATTATGATCTGAGTTGTTGGAGTTCAATCATACAAGTAATTGTTAATTATAATTATAGTTCTGACTTATCCCAATAGTAATTAATAACTATATATACATCCCCCTCAGCTATAAATTGGGTTCAATTTCCCCCCCACATCTATCAATTGAAGCAATGTATCCTTCTTAGTTATAATGTTTTCTTTAATCACATTTTTTTTTGTTTAAACTAGGACTGATGTTTGAATTGAGAGAAAATGCTCACAGGGACTCATGTAATCGTCTTTAGTTTTTTTTTTTTTTTTTCCAGTATATGAATTACAAAGAGGGTCTTAGAGAAATAAATGTAAGACCGTCAAACTGAAACATAACATAAAGGCATTATGATACTTAAAGATGGTTACTTGAGTTTTAGGTCGGCATTGACTGCCAACACGAAAGTTAGTGTCTAAATAGAAGGTGTCATTAAAAAAATTTATATAACTGAAGTGAACACATTTCTTTCGTAGGTTGTTTAGCAATTTGAACATGACTTATAATTGAAGCTAGGAGGTTATTTGTAATTAACTCTTAATAAATTTAATTCTTAGAATTATTCAATAATCTTTTAACCAACAAGTACAAAAAAAAAAAAAGACTGAAAAACTTGTCCAAACAGACTCTAAATAGTAAATACTAGGATTGGCTATCTCGTTAATAGAGATTACAAAGAGAGTCTTAGTGTAACAATGGTAACATAGTCAATTAAAACACCACAAATGTATTGTGATCAGGAAAATGTCACGTGGGTTCATGTAGACATTTCTATCAACTGAAATGACATGAATGTGTAATAAAGAAAAACGTTATAATTGAGGGAAAACATTACTTTAATCATTAGTTGAGGGGGGTAATTGAACTTGACCCATAGTTTAAGGGGTTATCTGTAATTTATCCTTTAATCAAAAAATCAAGTGTTATTCAACTTTAATTATGATTATAGTTCTGAAACTTATCCAGACAATAAATAATCCCTATAATTATTCATATTTTTTTTGTAAGCAAATATCTGTAATTATTCAATATTAAAAAAACAGCAAAGAAAAAAAAATAGAGACAAGATGTAAATTGGCACCTCCATTGATGAAGAAAGCCCAAACAAATTCTTAAAAAGGAAAGTATAGCAAAAATAAAACTTATCCACTACTTTTTCCAATGTTATATTGAGAAAATAACTAAAATCTCACCACCACACCTTCATTATTAGTGAAAAACTCTCTCTACCTATATAATGATTTAAATGAAACATATATACACCTATTACCTTAACTACCATCTCTCTCTCTCTCTCTCTTCTCTAAACCTCCAAAATGAATGGCGATCGTTTAGCAGCCACAGACCCACTTTTCCAGTCCATGACTCAATTCACACATCACAGAGCTTGAATTCACATATCAAATCCATTCTCATACGTCAAAATTTATTTATCCTACTAGGACCATTGTTGTGCACCCCTATTTGTCTATGTGTGAAGCTATAGAGACTTAATGTGTCAATTGAGGACCTAAAGGGAAAACAACCCACCAGATGAGTTTCCTGTCTCCTCCAGCACCACGCCAAACACAACCCTAGCCCAACTGATTCGACCTTTTGTCCCTCCAACCCTAGTTGTCTACACTTAATAATCACTTCGGCATCGCTTCTCTCCACCCACCGTTTCCATCGCAGTCACCGAGATCTACCATCATCTCCATTCCAACCACGCACGCTGAACTCCATCATAGTTTTCCCAATTCAGTTTGCAACCTTCATCCGTAGCCAAACCCTAGCCGTCGTCGTTCCTCTTCCGTCTTCTCCACCGACTGCCATCTCCACTATAACTACCTTAGCCCCTAGCCCTTCGCAGCCTTAGCCTTTTTCCAATTCGCAGCCATCACAGCTCGTACCAAGTGACATATCTCTCTCCCTCTCTTAGTTCCGCCGTCATCTCATGGGAACCATTTCTGGGCCCTGCACATCCATCACTTTTTCAGTTTTCAATCAATAGAGAGAACGAAGAGCTGGTCTGGTGTTCCCCAAGAGTTTAAGGTCGGGAATTCAAATACCGGGACCAATCCCCACGTCTCTCAACAAAGGTCCAGAATCCCTGCGACTTCATCTTCAAGTAAGAAATCCCATGTTCATCCGGCACTGGAAACCAGTCATCAACCGACCCAGATGAGTTTCCACAACCAATTTTCGTCTTCTCTCTCCCAGATCCAACTCGGCCCAGCAACAAGCTTCACCAAGGCGGTCATCTTCAACCGACGCTAACCCCTTCCAATTAATCTCCAAGCTTCATCTTCCTTTCTCTTCTCTTCATCCATCCCGTCTTCCTCCGGCACTGGAAACCAGCCATCAACCGACCCAGATGAGTTTCCACAACCAATTTTCGTCTTCTCTCTCCCAGATCCAACTCGGCCCAACAACAAGCTTCACCAAGGCAGCCATCTTCAACCGCCGCTGACCCCTTCCAATTAATCTCCACCGCTGCTGCAACTTCCATCCCCACCATCTCTGTTTCCAGCTCTAGATTCTTCCCCTGCCTCCAGCCATTTCATCTACACTGGTGGGTCTAAAGAAAATTTTGGTTTGGCATTTTTCTTTCCCTTTTTGGTCATCAATTGGCACATTAAGTCCCTATAGTTTGGACATTTTGAAAAGTTAGCCAATGATAAATTTTTCAGTAACGGTAACGGTACGAAGGGGGAATTGACCAAAAAAATCGAATTGAGGGACCAAACGCATACCAAAAAAAATTGGGGGACCAAACGCAGAGTTTTGGTATAGTTCAGGGACCAAAAAATTATATTAACCTAACTGAAGTGAACACATTTCTTCCATAGGTTGTTTAGCAATTTGAACATGACTTATAATGAAGCTAGGAGGTTATTTGTAATTAACTCTTAATAAATTTAATTCTTAGAATTATTCAATAATCTTTTAAACAACAAGTACAAAAAAAAAAGACCGAAAAAATTGTCCAAACATACTCTAAATAGTAAATATTAGGATTGGTTATCTCGTTAATAGAGATTATAAAGAGTCTTAGTATAACAATAGTAACATAGTCGATTAAAACACCACAAATGTATTGTGATTAGGAAAATACATAAAGATTGTCACATGGGTCTCATGTAGACATTTCTGTCAACTGAAACGACATGAATGTGTAATAAAACAAAACGTTATAATTGAGGGAAAACATTACTTTAATCATTAGTTGAGGGGGGTAATTGAACTTGACCCATAGTTTAAGGGGTTATCTGTAATTTATCCTTTAATCAAAAAATCAAGTGTTATTCAACTTTAATTATGATTATAGTTCTGAGACTTATCCAAACAATAAATAATCCCTATAATTATTCATATTTTTTTTGTTAACAATATCTGTAATTATTCAATATTAAAAAACAGCAAAGAAAAAAAATAGAGACAAGATGTAAATTGGGACCTCCATTGATGAAGAAAGCCAAAACAAATTCTAAAAAAGGAAAGTGTAGCAAATAAAACTTATCCACTACTTTTTCCAATGTTATATTGAGAAAATAACTAAAATCTCACCACCACACCTTCATTATTAGTGAAAAATTCTCTCTACAAATATAATGATTTAAATGAAACATATATACACCTATCACCTTAACTACCATCTCTCTCTCTCTCTCTCTCTCTCTCTCTCTCTAAACCTCCAAAATGAATGGCGATCGTTTAGCAGCCACAGACCCACTTCTTCCAGTCCATGACTCAATTCACACATCATCACAGAGCTTGAATTCACATATCAAATCTATTCTCATACGTCAAAATTTATTTATCCTACTAGGACCATTGTTGTCCACCACTATTTGTCTATGTGTGAAGCTAGACGACGGCCCCAGAAACATGTTGGCGGTCCTTGCATGGGTGTTTGCTTGGTGGTTGACGGAGGCGGTGCCGATGCCAATAACCTCCTTGTCACCGTTGTTTCTCTTTCCGTTGTTTGGGATTGCCGCTGCCGATGACGTTGCTCATTCTTACATGGATGATGTCATTGCCCTTGTTCTTGGAAGCTTTATACTTGCCTTGGCTGTTGAGCATTACAATATACACAGGAGGTTAGCTTTGAATGTAAGTACGAGGTTTATTAAATTATGTGTATTATGGTTTTACAAAGAATTTAAAAATTACATGTTAAATATTTATTTCATCTATTCCTTAATTATTGTCATATATACTCCGTATATATTAAAACTATAAAGATGTGATTTGTCGTATATTTTAAGTGTTACAAATTACGTATTTATTTCAATTTAACTTTTTATTTTAATTGATAATTGACGCCAACTAAAGAGTAATTTTAGAATAGTAAATGTGTGTTAGAGACTCTTTAAAATATCAAGGATAAATTTGTCTATTTACACTAAATGTAGTGGATAAGCAAAAACTATAGTAAAAATAGCTTATTCATATTTATAATATAATCAATTAAGCAAAAAAACCAAAATTTTTTAAAATGCAAAATAACCATATTAAACTCTCTACCAAGTTTTGTACCAAAAATATCCCTTTTTATTTTTGTTTTTCAAGATTATTCTTTAATTATGAGCTAGAATGAATTGATGATAATGAGTTAAAATTGCATTAATTATTATCGTTTTGATGAATGAGATTCTTAATTATTTTTCTTAAAGTATCTTAACTATTTTTATTTATGATAGTAAAAATAGCTTCTTATTTATAATATAATCAATTATTATTTTTTAAGCAATGTATGTGTATCAATCAAAATCGACAATAATTTGAAAATAAAAGAATATTTGCAAAGGAATATTTGAAAATGAAGGGGCTATTTTCATTCAAGTACACTAATAACTAATTGCCACTCCAAACTATACAATAATTGCGAAGTTGGTTCTTCGGATTATGATTATGTCGATGTTGAGTGTATTATTGCAATAATGCCACGTGTGTGGGTCCATACAGATAACGCTATTATTCTGCGGCGATCCATTGAGTCCACGACTCCTCCTACTTGGAATATGCGCCACGACAGCATTTGTCAGTATGTGGATGCACAACGTGGCAACTACCCTCATGATGATGCCAGTTGCCACCGGAATCCTACAGCGCTTACCAACGGGACCCACCCAGCCCCACGTCATCAGTAAATTCTGTAAGGCTGTGGTCTTGGGGGTTATATACTCCGCAACAGTTGGAGGTATGAGCACTCTGACAGGGACAGGTGTCAACCTGATATTGGTTGGAATGTGGAAGAGTTATTTTCCTGAAGCAAAACCCATCGGGTTCAACACATGGATCCTATTTGGGTTCCCTTTGGCTTTGGTGATTTTCGTTGCTTTATGGGCCATACTCTGTTTCTTGTACTGCCCTGGCGGCTCAGGTCAAACCCTTTCTGCTTATTTGGACAAAACCCACTTGAAGAGGGAGCTTGATTTGTTAGGTAAGCAATCCCATACTCACTTTGTTTAGTCCTTTCATAACGTAAATCAATCCATATTTTTTAGTGGCGGTGTTTCGTAAAACGAATCTATTCCATATTAAATAAGGTAAAATTTAAAATTTTAATGTAATCCTTAATTTTTAAAAATTACAGTATTACCCCTTATAATTATATATGCAGTATCACTTTGTAATATAAACTATGTCACTTTTAACTTTAGAAATGTCACTTTGTATTTTTAATAAAAATTATAATTTTTTCACTAAAAAAATGTTTTTTTTGCGCTTAAATATATATCACTTTTAGCCTTAAATTTGTTACTTTTATTTTGAAAAGTGTCTCAATTTTTATAAATGAAATCCATTAATTTATAGCATTAAAAGTGTTACTTTATAACATTAAAAATGTCACTTTTAGCATTAAATGTGTTAATTTTGACTTTAAAAGTGTCATTTTACCTTATTAATAAAAATTATCTTTATTGACCTTAAAAGTGTCACTTTTTAGCATTGAAAGTATCACATTTTAGTATTAAATGTTTCACTTTTGGCAGTCACAGTTAGTTTTAAACACTTTTTAATATTAAATGTATCACTTTTTGTATTAAAAGTATCATTTTTAGTATTAAAAGTGTTACTTTGTACTTTAATGAGAATTATAATAAATTTCCCTTTATAGTGTCACTTTTAACCTTAAAATGTGTCACTTTTATCTTTTAAATATGTCACTTTTGACTTTAAATCTGTCACTTAGCATTTCGTCAAAGTCCGTTAGGATCCGTCAAGCATCCCAAGACAAATGAGGTTAACGGAGGGCTAACATAGTTGACAGAGGATTAAATTGCAAGGCATGGGAAACACAAAAAATTCGACGGCAAACATTGAAAGTGTAGGAGCACCGAAGTAAAATGAGAAACTTCTCATTAATGCGCAATAAAAATTAAACCTATGGCTTGAGTGATTCAAAGTCAAGACCTCCGCCAAATATTAAGCATCAGCTTTGGACCATCTTGGCTAACTCATTATTGTGAATTTAATAACATGTTGTTTATTTATTATGACCCGTGAATTCCTAAATAGGGCTCCGTCTTACAGATTTAATATCCGTAAGACCGTCCTACACACGTTTTTGCATTTTTTTTATTGGGGAAAAAATATGCAATTAATTATCGTACTACTCGTAGATAACTCATTTGATCAACCACATTACAATATCACAAATGTGACCAATGTACCCAGTAATTTGGTGCGATGTAATCATTGTTGTCAACGCCACATCCAATTTTGTAATGAATCTATTAACGTGGATTAACAGAGAGATTGTACAAAGGGTATATTTGTCTTTCAATTGAACCCAAAAAGGTGGAATTTGAACAAAAAAATTTGGAGGAAGAATAGGGTGCAATTGAAAGGCAAAAATACCATTCGTACGTTAATCTACGTAAATAGGTTCGTTACAAAATTGGATGGGGCGTTGACGACAATGACCGCATCATACCAAAATATTAAATACATTGGTCATATTTGAGATATTGTAATATGATTGATCAAATCAATTACTTACAAATATTACAATAGTTATTTGGATAATTTTCTCTTTTATGAGAAGTTTCAACTTTTAAAAGATTGTGATTGAGTCGTGACGTTTACTTTTGGTGTGTGCAGGTCCAATGGCGTTTGCGGAGAAGGTGATATTAGCCGTGTTCTCGGTATGTGCCTTAGTATTACAATGTGAACGCAGTGTTATGAATTGCAATATCGATAGGTAATTAAACCCATAGTTTGTTGTTTGATGCAGATGCTAATAGTTTTGTGGATGACAAGAAGCATAACAGATGATGTTCCCGGATGGGGGGTTCTTTTCAAGGGTCGTGCCGGTGACGGAACTGTTAGTGTAAGAATTGTTCTTTCAAAACTCATTTATAATACGCGCGCTATGCCTCTCGATCAGGATTAGGGTTGCCGAGTTTTATATGTGAAAAACAACGTACACAACGTGCATTGAGATCATAATATAGCTAGCTAGATCAAATTATAAAAGAAAGCATCAAAAAACCTATTACTTGTATTGATTGTGGATTAAATGTATTTAGGTGATGATGGCAACTTTACTCTTCATCATTCCAAATAAGAAACAACAAGGGGAAAAGCTAATGGATTGGAACAAATGCAAGAAGCTACCATGGAACATCATATTACTACTAGGAGCTGGTTTTGCCATAGCCGATGGAGTACGATCCAGTGGTCTCGCTGACATCCTGTCGAAAGCCCTAGATTTCTTAGAACAAGTCCCATACTTAGCCATGGCCCCTGCCGTCTGTATCATAAGTGCGTCAATCACCGAGCTAATCACATCAAATAATGCTACTACAACTCTCCTTATTCCTCTACTCATCCAAATTGCCCAAACAATGCATGTCCATCCTCTTCTTCTAATGATCCCGGGAGCCATCGGAGCTCAATTCGCTTTCCTACTTCCAACCGGAACCCCTTCAAATATTATAGGGTTCACGACTGGACATATTGAAATAATAGATATGATCAAGACCGGTTTGCCCCTAAAGATTGTGGGAACCGTCGCATTATCCATTCTAATGCCCACTCTAGGTAAGTTATGACTTTAATTTTACTTTAATTTGGTTAGTCTTTTTGGTGTGAGAAAATGATTAGTTTCTATAGATTTTTGCTCGACTGAATTAAAAAAAAATTCTTCTTCTTGCAGGAGTTTTTGTGTTTAGGACAAATGAGCCTATGCCACTGCAACAAGTTTTGGGCACAAATTAAGCCAATGTATAGTAGCCCCAATGGATCAGAGTTATATATATTTTCTATTTCGTATTCTTTTGATTTATTTTTGAATATAGATTATATATTAATAATGTATTTTATTACAGTTCCAATTTCTTTCCTTGTTTGTATACTGATTGAAAGTAATGAAGTAATAAATCACCATAATACTTTAAAGCAATAGTAAACAACTTTTGTATATCGGAGTGATTCACCACTGCATTGAAAACACTTGCAAATTGCAATATAGATAAAACCTTAGTTATCAACGTGTGGAAATAAATTTCCCAATAAGTTTGAGATATTTCACATAAAGAGTTCAATTTTAAAAATCATGCTTATAATTTTCATAATCTTTCATTTTTACCAAACACTTGTATTGCAAGTATGTCTGACAATTACAACACGAAACACTATTAACCAACATGACCCGACAGCCCAACCCGGGCCAACCCAACGTGTTATGGATCCGGCCCACCCGCCTAGTTTTCAACTTTCCTATCTCATTTTGATGTTTTCTTCTTGAGTAACTTGTAGTCTTATTCAATGGGTTGCTTACTCCAATAGCCTTATTTTTCTCTTTTTTGGGTTCCGACTTACGAATTGAGGACTCTTAAACCGGTGTTACACAATTTTTTTGCCTTTAATTCATAGTTTACACGTGTTAACTAAATACTAGCTATCTTATTGGTTAGGTAACTTTGTTCAGTCCATGCTAATTAAATCTCAACTAGAACCTATTTCCCTTAATTTTTCAACTATCAAATGACTGCCCAACCGACTTCACTGTCCTATTTTATGGTTACTTGCTTCACCTCTAGTCGTACACATGCTAGTAGCACGTAAACCCATTCCTCTCACCTCACTATTGACTTTCACTAGAGCGGTCAAAAAAAGTCCCAGCTTACGTGTTATTATGTCGGGTTGGGCTCTACAGGCCCGATGAGATTTCGACACGGCCCAACTTCAATGTTTGGCCCCATGGACTTTGACGTGGCCAGAAAAAAAAAATTGTAAAAATAAGAAAAAATGGCCCGTACAGTGGATAGGCCCATGGGTTAGCCTAGGCTGCCTGGTGTTTTGTGTGAGGTTAGGCTTTAGATTTGGTGGCCCAAAGAAATTTGGGTCAGTCCAATCCGTCCCAATTTTAACGTTTGGCCCGACGGACTTGGTGCAGGCATGACCTGCCAGGTCCATTGACAACTATACTTTTCATACTTCACGTTTCTCACAACATCAAATAGTAGTGACATGATAGATGTGATCAACTCTACATATAGTTGTCAAAAACTCGCATAATTAACAAATACAAATGTCAGTTTTTAGAGCCATTAGTGGCTATATATTAATTAATCCAAACTCGTTTGTAACTCATTCTGCAATGGCTCTAAAACCCCAACCCCTCCTTCTAGTAGCAGCTCTCTCGGTTGTATCGACCATTAACACGCCGGCCAGAACACCAATGTAGACAGAGTCGCAGCTTGGCAGGTAGGTGATCACCCCGATCAGGACTCACAATACGAGATCGTTGAAATCACTTGGAGTTAAGACATCTCTAGGAGTATCCCCTTTCTCTCATTTTGGGGGTTTGAGGCCTCACAATTTGCTCTAAACGAACCCCAAACCCTTTACCAAATTTGGGGATGTGTCTTAAATTTGGGTTTACAAACCCCAAATTGGTATTGGACCCATGGTATAAAATAATTTTTAATGATTTTGTAATTGTTAAAATTATTTATAATATGATATTCTTAATTTAAACGTATTAAGAACTAATAAATATCTAATATTAGATAATATAAATAATAAATAAATAAATAATATTATTATTAAGTATTTTAAATTATTGAACATTATTGATTCAATAATTTATTATTATTTAGCTTTTTCAAATATTTGTATATATTATACAAATAAATCCTCAAAGTTCTTAAAGGCTATTCACCCCCCCTCTATTATACTAATTAGAGAACACCAATTTCACATTTAAACTAAAAAAAATGCATACATGGTAAAATTATTAGAACATTTATAAACTATATTTATGAGAATTAAGGTAAAATATTATGTACTTTTTTAATGAGTGTTTTTGCAATTGTTGTTGTTGTATGATTTTTTTTTTATATTTTGTATTGATTGTAATATTTGTTATGAAATTTTCAAGTACTTGTATGCTTATTAAATTATATTTCTTCAATTTTGTTAAAAAATTAGTAATTTTTAAATATTATTAATGACGTAAATAATATTATAAACATATACTCCCTACGTTCCGGGTAAAGAGTCATTATTTCATTTTAGAATGTTTCACTTAAAGAGTCTACTTTCAAAAATTTAAGCATAAAAATGTCATTTTATTACTAATAAACTACTGAAAATGTCATTTTTTTAAAATTGAGTTTCAAACGGAGACTATTTGTCCTGAATGGAAGGAGTAACTACTAAATATACTAAAATTATTAATTGTCAAATCTTAATAATTATTATTTAAAATATTAATAGCAAATCAATATACATGTTGATAAATAAAGTAAAAGAAAAAAAAATAGAATATGCTTAGGAATATTTTATTTGGGGTTGTAGATTGGAGTTGGAATAGTGTTTGGTGCTGAAATGAACCAAATTTGAGGTAAAATCTGACCAAATTTGGGGTTCCCTGTTGAAGATGGTCTTTGTTCCCCACTCTAAGACCAATTCCAACCCAAAAACCCCAATTTGGGGTAATTTCAGCACCAATTTGAGGTAGTTTCAGCACTATCCACTATTCTAATTCTAACATTTCAAATCAAATCTTACACCAAAAAGAATATTCCTTAACATATTCTATTTTGATTTTCTACTAACATTTAAAATTGTAATTATTAAGATTACACAATTAATAATGTATTTCTTTATTGATAATAAATACATAATAATTTCTTTCTTTCTTTAGTATAATTATTTCTTTATTGATAATAAATACATAATAATTTACATAATAGATCAATTTATTATAAATTATTGAATTTATAGTGTTTAATGCTTTAAAATAAATTACATTATGAATATTTATTACTTAGTTATTATTAATTATTAATCAATTAGAATATTTTAAAATTCATAATATAAATTATTAATAATTTTTTGTATTTAAAAATCATAGAAGGTTGAAATTTAGGGTGATACTATTTATCAACCCAAATCGAGGAGAAGTTAGGGGGTCCGGTTGGAGTAGCTCTAAGGATTACATAGAAATTTCATTAATGCTCTCATTTTAAAAGGTTGAAATAGATTTCGTTAATACGTACTCTCATACTCTCCCCATATAAAAAATAGTCTATTTTTTCGTTGTACTTTGACCATTTTAATACGTGTCCCCTTCATTATATTTACTTATTTAGGGCAAAATTGTCATTGTGGTTTTAAAAAAATGTAATTTCACCGTTATCATGGACTGTTATCAACAAAATGATGCAATCTACTTTGGTTTAGCTCCAGTTTTAGACCCCCAAATTTTTTTTAAATCATTTTATCACTGTTGTTGTAATACAATAGTTTTTAAGCCCGAAGTTTCTAACTCCGTCCAAGAATGTTAACGAAAATCCTACATGGACTAGTAACGTTGGCAAGAATAATGGTATAAAGCTAGAAAATGGATAATTAAAATACTCAAACGACTTCTAAACTCACGTGATCACTGATTAGTAACACGGGAAAGAAAATAAGAGAAGAATTCGATATATAAGTCGATATTAGATCAAAAATAGAAAAAGTTCATGAAAGTTGGCAAATCCACTTCATTGCCTCTTATGAATGGCATAAATCGGTAAAGATTTTAGTTGTTGAGGTTGTTAAAAGTGAAGTTCTTGGGCATATGAGGTTGCAGTGGCAGAAGACATTTAGAGTTGGGTCATAAGTCATAACTATTGTGGATGTAAAGATAGGTCGCAAGTCGCAACAACTGAGTCTCTAGCCACCTCAACATCAACCCATGGTAACTTATAGTAAGTGTTATCCTCTAGCAAATGGGGACAAGAATGAAAGAGTAATCTTGAGACATGTTGATTACATGTTATTGCGACGTGGGTACGATGTTCATAAATTTAGCAATATTAGGGCTTCAAAAGCCTAAATTTTGAATTGCATTAAGGATTCGGGCTTCACTATTTTCCAACATCCACGTTCAGTAGTCCATGTAAATTTACAGAGTTAAGAGCTCAGGGTTTTGTAAGGATCGTATTATGACAACAATGCTAAAATGATTAAAAATAAAGTAAAGGGAGTAAAACCCAAGTCGATGCAAAGTAGAGTGGATCATTTTTTATGTATTCCTAAAGTCACAATATGAAAATGCAAAATTTTGGATACAAAATCTTATTAGCCACTTAGCGACAGATTGTCATATCATACGAACAATCAATAGTTTCAACTAAATTTGGTGTTGAAAATTTTATATTTTATATTGTGACTATAACATTACTCAATTATGACAAATCAAGAATTTGTAATTGTGTAATGGATAAAGTGCATATACAAAACAGAAAACTTTATTATCAATATATTAAGAATTACAGTGTATTATATTGTAAAATCACTTAATGCATTAAATTTTGCAACGAATAAATATGTGATTAAAACAACCAGATAACCAGAAGAGAGAGATAGTTTTTCAGAAGCTGAAGAGGTGTCTCTACAATAACCTTACATTGCTCGGTAATTATAGCCGAGCAATAGATGCAAGTTGTAGACAATGGTGCCTGCCAAACTTGACAAAGTTACCAACCTATTCTACTATGCTAACCTAGTCTTCCAAGGCTAATGTTCAATTATTTCTTCATAACACTCCCCCTTGAACATAGCATTACAAGTTGAATAAGTGTGTCTCGTTTAAAACCTATAAGCCGAAAAACCTGATAGGGAAAAAAAATCAAACATAAGGAAAATTGTACATAACTTAAATCTGAATCATGTGCATGAGATGCCTCATTAAAAACCTTTTCATGGAAAACCCAGTGGGACAAAACCATGATAAAGGGAAAAGGAGTACAACCATATATGTTCTCCCTCGAGCTGACAAAGGTCAAGAGAAATCATCTTTGTAAATCTCGTAGATTCCGCATTCCAATATTGTGAGCATGCTTTCTGAAGGTTGTAGTGAGAAATGCCTTCGTGAATAAATCTGCAGCATTATCACTTGATCGAGCATATTGGATGCTGATCTATTTCTTCTTTTCAAGTTTTTGAGTTCATAAAAAAGAGCTTCGGGGGGATATGTTTGACTTTGTCACTTTTGATGTATCCCTCTTTACTTTGTCTTCAAATAATACTGTCGGGTCTTTGTTGACAGGTAGTCCACTGACATTTTGAATATGCTGAGTCATAGATCGAAGCCATACACACTCTCAACTGGCTTCATGAAGTGCGATCATCTCAGCATGATTTGATGATGTATCAACTAGTGTTTGCTTTTGGGAATGTCAGGAAATTGTTGTACCACCCATCTTGAAGACATAGCAGCTGGTCTGTGATCTGACCTTATGAGGATCAGACAAATAACCCGCATCTGCAAAACCAACTATTTCATCCTTTGATCTTCTGGGATAAAATAATCGACCGTTCTTTGAAAATAACGAAATATGTGCTTGATTCCATTCCAGTGTCTTTGTGATGGAGATGAACTATATCTTGCCAATAGATTTGTAGCACATGTTATATCTGGTCGAGTACAAGTTGCAAGATACACAAGAGCCCTAGTTGTACTTAAATATGTTACTTCAAGACTAAGTATTTCTTCGTTCTCTTCACAAGGACGAAATGAATCTTTTTCAATTTTGAGCGATCTATTAACCATAGGGTTAGTGAGGGGATTTGCATTATCCATATTAAAACGCTTCAAGACCTTTTTTGTATAATTTGATTAATGTACAAATATTTCACTATGTAAGTGTTTCTATTTGCAGACCAAGACAATATTTGGTCTGTTCAAGATCTTTCATCTCAAATTCTCCCTTCAAGTAATCAACTGCTTCTTGAATTTCCTTGGGAGTTCTAATGATATTCAGATCATCTACATAGACATCAATAATTGCAAATCTCACTGTTGTTTTCTTAATGAAAACACACGGACATAATTGATCATTTACATATCCATCTTTAAACAAATGCTCACTTAAGCAATTATACCACATGCGTTCGGATTGCTTTAATCCATACAGTGATCGATGTAGTTTAATTGCAAATAATTTTTTGGGCTTTGAGCTTAGTGCTTCAGGCACCTTGATTCCATCAAGAATTCTCATATAAATATCGGTATCTAACGACACATATAAATAAGCTGTTACAATATCCATGAGATGTATCTCTACGTTTTTCGAAACCGATAAGCTGATTAGGTGTCTGAACGTAATCGTATCCATAACAGGAAAATATGTATCTTCATAATCCATCCCAGGCCTTTGGGAAAAACCTTGTGCAACAAGGCGAGATTTGTATCTCACAATCTCATTTTTCTCATTTCACTTTCGAACAAAAACTCATTTGTATCCAACAGGTTTCACAGCTTCAGGTGTGACAACGATAGACCCAAATACCTTTCGTTTATTCAATGAACTTAATTCAATGTTGTTTCTCAATGTATCTTAATTTGCATTTGCTCATTCATTACATTAGGTTCTATACTTAGTGGCTAAATGAGACGCGTATCAGTTAGCGTGGCAAATGTGTATAGAACTTTGCCTTTAGAATAGTTTTTTTAGACTTCACAGGTTTTGGCAGAAGGTTTCACCAGCAAACCTTATCTGCACTCGGACAGCATGACGTGTCCAGTTCATCCGGATATCAAGCTCAAGTGGATTATTTAGTTCAGCTATCTTTGGTTTGAATTTGAATTAATCCATCTTCATCAGCTCCTGACTTCCAAGACACGCCTCTCCAGCTTTTCCGAAGAATGAAGACTTTCGCCTCCTGAACATGGCATAACAGGTTTACAGTATGACACAAACAGACTGTACCAACTGCTGCAGGTCTGCAACTCTGTTTGTCGCCCACCTACTAGTTGATGCACCTACTCCTCTCCATACCCTGATCAGTTCCAGTTGAAGATGAAGTCAACAAAGCAGCTCCAGACATTTAATGCGTTTAACCTAATAGAGTTGTTTCTCACTTTGTCTTCCCAAACGGTCTCAAGGATGCTCAGATATAAATACTACCATTGAAGACTGAAGAAAAAAATGCTCTTAATCTATTCAACAACATCAAGTCATCATACTAAGTGCATTCAAGAGATCATTAACTGATCAACGAAGTCCTTAACAACAACAACAAGATCTGCATCAACTGTCAATCATTTACTTCTTATTGTTGTACTATTTACTATTCTTTTGCACCTTGAATATTCTGTTTCTCCAGATATTCAATTTCCCCACCCCCAAAACACAAGTCAAATATTTTGTACATGATCCATTAGATATTTATGTAATAGAACTAGTGGAAAATATAGTGCACATTCAAATCCAAGGTTGACTGCCTTGGTGGTGGACGTAGTACTCTTTATAGTGCGAATCATCTCAAAATACCTGTGTTCTTTACATTCTGTTGCTTACTGTTTTATAATGTCTTCATCGTCTTAGCTTATTCCTTTGAGCAGCAAACTTCAGTAATCAGTCAAGTCTACAGGTAGAGCTTCACCAGTAGACTTAGTATGTCTTCCTTGCTAGACTTCTGTTACTTCAACCTTTTCAATAGGTTGCAAGTACTTGTTTTAGGAACTATTACGAAAAGTTTTAAATGTTTATTAGGCTATTCAACCCCCCCCATCTAGCTTAATATTGTGCCCTTTAGGACTAACAATTGGTATCAAAGCTGTGCTCTTCGAAAACAAGTTTTTTTTCAAGATTAACCTCTTGAAAGATAAAGATCCAATGGCACAAACACATTACATGCTACCTACATGAAATGCGAACCACGTCCCAATATTGGACGAAGGCCATTTCGATGTTTGGAAGGATAAGATAATGCGTCATATGAACTCTATTAACAACAGGTTATGGAAGTGCGTACTCAGAGGACGTCACGTACCAATGAAGCCAAATCTTCTAGCCTCCGTTGGTGGAAATCCTCCAGAAGTTCCAAAAGAAGAATCAAAATGGACTGAGGACGAAAGAAAGCTAATGGAGCTAGACAGTAAAGCCATTAACATCATTTCAAGCTCACTAGACACCACTACCTACCAACAAGTGATCCGGTGTACGTCTGCCAAAGAAATGTAGGAGGCTCTTGTTGAATATTTGGAAGGAGACCAAGATACAAGAGACAACAGGAAATACACATTCATTGAGCAATTCGACTCTTTCAAAAAGGACCCTAAGGAAACCTTGAGACAAGCATATGATCATTTCAGCGAGGTAATAAATAGCTGCTTTTCTCTTGGTAAAATTTATGACAAGAAAGAAATGAACATGATATTTCTAGGCTCACTAGGTAGTCTTTAGCACGTTAAGACTACCGCCATGAAAGAATCTAAAAACTTAGATGAAATGACTCTTCGTAGTCTTTATGCAAGTTTAAAGGTTTATGAGCTCGAAGTTAGTCAAGCTCTAGAGCAAGATAAACAGTTCAAAACTCTATCCTTGCCAGCCATGGTACAAGAAACAATTCCAGTTGATGACAAACCCTCCACTTCCTCCAGTGAAAATGATTTTCTTTCTGATGAACAGTTTGATATGTTTGTAAAATGTTTTAAGATATTTGCAAAATATGGAAGGAAGGACACACACCAGCAGCCTTTTAGAAAGACTGCTGAAGGCTCATCTAATAATGAGCTCGTGTGTTATAACTGTAGGAAACCTGATCATTTTGCATCTAAATGTCCTAAGCCAAAATTTGAAGCATACCGAAAGCCTCCTTATAAGAAATTTCAAAAACAAAAGGGTATGCTGGCTGAGGACATTGAAGAAAAACATGTTGCTACATGGTTTGAGACGGATTCAAAAGAGGAAGAGGATGATTGTGAGCAAGCCAATATATGCTTAATAGCTCATGAATCAAGTCCCACCTATGACTCTGAACATAAATTCGAAATCTCACCTGATCCCTTCGAAAAGGTTGAGACCAACTGTGAAAGCTTCAGTAAGGAAGAACTACTCAAGGATAATCAAAATATGCTTAAGGAGTTCAACTCCTTCAAAGTAGCCTATGTAAAACTCGTGAAGAACTATGAAAAGCTTGCTGCTGAGAAATCTCTGTTGGTAGCTGAGATCCAAACTCTCACTAGATGTTAACATGAGAGTATCAAGCTAAAAGGAGAAAACAAAGTTCTTTGTGAAAAAGTTGAGTGCTTGATTGAGCACATCAAGGACTAGACCAGGAGAAAATTGCCTTGCAAAAGGTGATTGACTCCTGGAATAGCTTGAAGGAAACCTTTGAAGGAATCATATCCAGCCAAAATCCAAGTGGAGATAAATCAAGCTTAGGCTATAATGATGAGCCCAACCTAGCTTGCTCTTCTGTCACAAAGAAAGGTGAATCCTCCAAGACTGCTGTTGATCTTTCCTTCTCCAAACAGACCTTTGGTAACAAGGGTAAAATTGGACTTGGCTATACAAGTGTACCATATGTTTACCCCAAGGCTCACAAAGGAAAAACCAACATAGCTGCTTCTGATGAGAAACTTGTTAAAGGAACGGTAGAGAAATCAAAGTCTGCCGACAGCAGCTCTGCTAAGGCAAAGTATGTTGGAAATAAACAAACGGAATCTCTGCTGGTACCTGTCAAGTTTGTCTTTGAAATGGCCAAGGCTCCCAAGCTAGTTGACACTAAACTTAAAGAAGTTCTAGTGGATGCTCCTAAGATCGTTAACAACAGATCAGCCAAGGCTAGGTCTGTTGTTAATAGACCAAGAAGCATTCTCAAGAAACCTCTCAAGCCTACTGTCAACAAGCATGCTGAACCCAAGAGTGTTGTTTTGAAGAAAGAAAGTCACAAGCTCTCTATAGCAAAAGCTGATCACAATTCCCCATGGAATTTTCATCTATGTCATTCATGCAATTGTTTAGGCCATCTGGCCCCAGAATGGCTGCTAAGGTTTACACCAAAATCTGAGAGACATAGTTCTCCCAAGGTTAGGCAGGTATGGGTTCCAAAAGGTTGCTAATCCTCAGGACCCAAAAGAAAATAAAGGGGACCTTGTTCCTTTGACAAGGTTAGGTAGGTATGGGTTCCAAAAGGTTGCTAATCCTCAGGACCCAAAAGAAAATAAAGGGGACCTTGTTCCTTTAACTTTTTCAGGTCTGCTTCATGGCTATAGATTCAGAAGATAAGGACATCTGGTACATGATAGTGGTTGTTCAAGGCACATGACAGGGAACATAAGTCTACTCTCAGATACAGCTGAAGCTAAAGGTCTTTTGGTAATTTTTAGCGACAATGCAAGAGGGAAAATGATTGGGTATGACTCAATCACTAGAGGAAGTCTCTCCATCAGCAAAGTTTTTCTAGTGAACGGCTTAAAGCATAATCTACTGAGCATATCTCAATTCTGTGACAAGGGTCTTATCTGCCAATTCTCCTCCAACCAATGTCTCATCAAAGATCGTGAATTCTGCTCAACTCTGCTGACCGGCAATAGATAAGGAAACATCTATGTCGTGGACTTAAACCTTCTAGGGAGATCCTCCAGCCTTTGCCTAGTTGCTAATAACATTTGTGAGAACAGTTGGCTTTGGCACAAGCGTCTCAGCCACCTCAACTTCAAGTACCTCTCCAAGCTCTCCAAAGATAGGCTTGTCAAAGGTCTACCTACGGTGTGTGCCGACCACGACAGAAATTGCAAAGCTTGTCAACTAGGAAACCTCTCTAAGTCTTCCTTCAAAAGCAATTCTGTTATGTCAACTTCTAGACCTCTTCAACTTCTGTACATGGATCTCTTTTTGGACCAATCACTACCGTCAGTATCTCTGAAATACTTATGGGCAGAAGTTGTCAATTCTGCATGTTTCACTCAGAATTGATCCCTAGTAAACAAGTTTCATAATAAAACTCCATATGAAATATGGAGAGGAAGAGCCCCAAATATAGGATTTTTCAAAATCTTCGGCTGTAAATGTTTTATTCTTTATAATGGAAAAGAATATAGAGACAAATTTGATTCAAAATCAGACGAATGAATTTTTCTGGGCTATTCCAATCATTCAAAAGCATTTCATATATTTAACAAACTTCCTTGAAAATTTTAGAATTTGTGCATGTTACTTTTGATGAATATGATTTATTAAAGCCACGCATGGCTCCAAATGTTGTTGATGATTCTGATGATGTTGAGACAGGTACAAATCAAGCTTCTATTTCTTCTCCACCTCATAATCCTCCAACAGCAGGCTCTTCGAGTTCTGCTAATCCAGCACCAGCAGACTTCAACTCTGCTGGTACCGCATCAAACCCTTCTGCTGACCCAAATCCTATCTTTTCTGTTCTACCTCAAACACCTTTGCAAATAACTCATCCTCCTTGTTTTCCAGAAAATGAAGGTCTCGTCGATCCTATCTCTTCTGAATCTGATTTTGGTGAATCTCCTTCTCTACCCTCTCTAGAATTTTTAAGGGAAGAACTCACCAGAAGTGATCTTCCTCCATCTGTTATTGAAAGAAGAGATCACCCCATCTCTCAAATAATTGGTGATCTCAACTTAGGAGTTCGCACGAGAAGTAGTGTTCGAAATAAGACTATGTTTGCCTTCGCATTCGTGTCTGAAATCGAGCCTAAGAAGATTGATGAAGCTATCGAGGACCATTACTGGATTGAAGCTATGCAAGAGGAGCTGAACCAGTTTGAAAGATGCAAAGTGTGGAGCTTAGTTCAAAGACCTACTGGGTATCCAGTCATAGGCACCAAATAGGTATTCAGGAACAAGAGAGATGAAGATGGAAATGTCACCAGAAACAAAGCTAGACTGGTTGCTCAAGGGTAGCAACAGGAAGAAGGAATTGACTTCGAAGAAACATTTGCTCCTGTTGCCAGATTAGAGGTAATCATACTATTTCTAGACTATGCGTCGTTCATGGACTTCAAGGTATATCATATGGATGTAAAGAGTGTCTTTCTTAATGGTGATATTCAAGAAATGGTATATGTTGAATAACATCCATGTTTTGTCATATAAGGCAAAGAGGATCAAGTATATCATTTAAAGAAAACACTCTATGACCTCAAACAAGCTCCCAGAGCTTGGTATGAAACTCTATCCAAGTTCTTAATCAAACAAGGATTCGTGAGAGGAAGAATAGATACAACTCTGTTCATCCTCAAGCACAAAGGTCATTCTCTTCTGGTACAAATCTATGTGGACGACATTATCTTTGGATCTACAAATCAAAGCCTATGCAAAAGATTCGAGAAGCTGATGCAAACCAAGTTCGAGATGAGCATGATGGGAGAGCTCACCTAATTTCTAGGACTTCATATTCAACAAACTTCAGACGGGATCTTCATCAGCCAAACCAAATATGCAAAGGAACTCATCAAGAAATTTGGTCTTGATTTAACTAAAGGATTCGAGACACCAATGTCTACTGACTGCCATCTTGACAAAGATGAGAAGGGAAAGCAAGAGAACGTGACCAAGTATCGAGGAATCATAGGTTCACTTTTTTACCTTACTGCTAGTAGACCTGATATTATGCTTGTTGTTTGTGTTTGTACTAGATTTCAAGCAGATCCAAGAGAATCACACTTGTTTGCTGCTAAACGTATCATCAGATATGTTTCAACAACTACAAATCTGGGTATCTAGTATTCAAGAAGGAACAACTTTGATCTAGTTGGATACTCAGATGCAGACTATGCAACCTGCAAAGTAAGCAGAAGAAGCACCATTGGGACCTATCAATTTCTTGGAAATAGTCTTGTCTCATGGTCATGCAAAAAGTAAGGATCAGTTGCAAATTCAACCACTGAGGCAGAATACATTGCTGCCAGCAGCTGTTGCTCTCAACTACTTTGGATGAAGCAACAACTTGTGGACTACAACATCAAGACTGCAAATTATCCAATCATGTGTGACAACACTTTTGCAATTTAAGTCTCAAAGAATCCAGTAATGCACTCTAAGACAAAGCACATTGATATTCATTATCATTTCCTCAAAGATCATGTGGAAAAAGGTAACATCAGTTTGGAATATGTTCCAATTGAACATCAATTGGCTGACATTCTCACCAAGCCACTAGATGCTACTAGGTTCGCGTATTTAAGGAGAAATCTTGGTATGATTGATCCTATAGCTTAAAGTTTATTTTTAAGTTTAAAAGTTATTTCATACCAGCAGACGTTAATTGTTACTAACTCGGTTATTGTTTTAGCTCAACTTCGTTAAGATCAGATTAGTATTTCAGTTAACCTTTTATTCGAGGGTAAAAGTTTTTTCTAAAAAGGGCTAAGGGGTTTGATGATTCTTATTTGTATTAGATTTATATCTGCTCATTCATTACACTAGTTTTATACCTCAGTGGCTAATCGGGCTGCGTATTGATTAGCGTGGCAACTGTGTATAGAACTTTGCCAAGTATAGCTTTTATAGGACTTCACAGGTTCAGCGGAAGACCTCTTCAAAGCTTCACCGGAAGACCTGCTCCAGCTCACAATCGACAGACCTTGTCTACCCTCGGTCAAGATCATGACGTGTCTAGTCAAGCATTCCATGATGAATCAATTTAAATTTATCCTTATCGGTTTGAATTTAAATTGAGACATTCCCTGACACTTCAATCCCACCGAAAGCAGCTTTCCGAAAAGCAGGAAGACTTTTTGCAAACTGAACAGTGAAAGCAGGAAAGCAGACTGTCACCTACTATCTGTAACAATTCTCAGATCTGACACCCAGATTGCCCCACTTTTAGAAGATCTCAGAAATCATTCCCTGCTCTAGATATCTGTGAAGACGAATTTCTTGACTGACAGCCCCATGCATTTAATGCATTCATAATAGAGCTGTTAAAGTCTTCGTCTTCTCCAACGGCTTTCAAGATTGCACCTGCTTTAAATACTGCCATTAAAGACTGAAGAAAACACGAAGGGAGATCGATCGAACACTTGAAGAATTGCTCTGAAACTCTACAACTCTAAGTCTTACTACTCAGTGCATTCAAGAGATCCTCAACAGATCCAGAAGTCCTCGTCAACAACAAGAAGCTGTTCATCAACACTTATTGTTTTAACTTCTTGTTGTTTTCATTCTTAAAGTTATTCTTCTGCGCGAATTAAATATCTTGTTTACACAGATATTTAATTCCTTAGACCCCAAACACAAGTCAATATTTTGTACACGATCCATTAGGAATATTCTTTGTAATAGATCTAGTGGAAAACATAGTGCACTATTTAAATCCAAGGTTGACTGCCTTGGTGGTGGACGTAGCACTCTTTATAGTGTGAACCATCCCAAAATACTAGTGTTATTCCTTTACTGTTTGTATACTGTTTTAACTGATTATTACTTTATTTATCTTTATCCTTTAACAGCAGAATTTAAGTAACCTGTTAAGGTCTACCGGTAGTCCTTATCGGCAGACTTGAAACAGCTTCATTGAAAGTCTTCCGCTACTTCAATCTTTTCAATAAATTGCAAGTACCTTTCATTGAAAGTACCTTTCAAAGAACTTACTTAAAAGTTTTTAAGTGTATAATAAGCTATTCATCCCCCCCTTCTAGCTTATTATTGTGCCCGTTGGGACCCACAGGGTTAAAAGTCACTTTTCGCTGAGTAATTTCAAAATATCTTTAGTTAAAAGCTTTATGAAAGACACATGTAAATCATCCAAGCTATTTTCGCTAAAATGACTTTTCTCCTCATTTAAATAGACTTTGAACCGCCATTTTGTAAAATCTTTCACAATCTCCCTCTCTCTACTCAAACCCTCCGTTCCTCTCTACAACTACTTCATTTTTGTACTTTGCTCTTCGCTTCTTCTTCCTTACAGCAACAATGGTGAAATCTTCTAACAAATCCAGTTCCAGCAAAAGAATGGTGCTTGACCCAGAGCAAGTATGTCACCCTGACCCTTTTGTCAACCTTCATGGGTTCCCTTCTTTCCGACCGCTCATGACATTATCCAAGAACTACCGATGAACACATACCTCTCGGGTATGTGCATTGATTTAAAGTCTGTCCGCACTTTTGCTGCAGGAGCAAAAATGTGTGAGGACATGAACGAGTCTAGGATTCTCCCCCTCTTCACTCTTCACGACGAACACTACAACAACCTCCTCGCTGAAGAATTCTACCAGCGGATGGAGATCAACGATAAAACACCTTCAGTCATTCGAGGGTGGATTCGTGGACGTCCCATCTCTCTGTCTACCAAGGTAATTTCCAAAGTGATTGGAGTTCACTATGGCGGAGAATGTGAGCTATCCATTGCCAAGGCTAACAATGCCTGGGAAGCAATGAGGGGAGCAAATACCCCAAGGGAACGTCAAGGGAAAATGCTGAGGAACGTTTTTCCCTTGGACGTCTGCTGTTCCAGTCATCTGGACAAGTCGCTCCTATTCAAAAATGGAGCTCACGACGTCTTCACCTCCCAACAACTCAACCTTTCCTGTGCCATCCACCAGAAGACACACCTCAACTATGGCGCTATCATCTTCAACGAGCTCCGTAACTACATCGCCACTGTAAAGGCCAACCCTTACAACAAGAGGCCTTTTATCCGGCTGATCAACTCCCTGCTAAGGGATACGCTAGAGATCAACTCTGTCGTTAAGCCGGATGAGCTCAAGAAGGTGTCAAAGGACAAGCAGCTAACAGCCACCTTCTTTTCCAAGTACATTGAGTATGAGAATAAGAGGAGGTAGCAAAGAGGGCTCCCTAACATTGCTGCTGAAATGGTGGCCAAGCCTACTCATATGATGGTCACGCGGTTCGACATGGACACGTATGATAATGCCAGCGCAACTATTCGTGTAGCTAGGGCAAAGGTTAAGAAGTTTTCCTCTACCATTGCCCGGGACATTCTGCAAGAAGCAAGAGTGTTGGCAGATGAGTCTGAGCACATCTGGAAACGCGTCAAGGTTGCGAAGGCCAGAAAGGAGATTGGTTTCTCGTCAGATGAGGCTGAAGTATTGGCTGACATTCGTGCCAAGACCAAGGCAGATGCCAAGGCCAGGCTAGAAGCTGAAGCAGAAGAGCTTCAAGAAGCCTGGATAAGGAAGGAATTGAAGGCCAGTAGACATGCAAAGTCTATTGGCAGCTCCTCTGCTGCTGTTAGACAAACCTCTTCTCCCAGCCATCCCAGCCTGAACCAACAATCTCTTTTGCCCAGCCATCCCCAACACCTAAACGGAGACCCTCCTCTGACCAACCCTCACCTTCACCTCATCCCAAACGCATGTGTTTGCGTAAGGGCATCCCAACTAAGCCACCAGCAGACCCTGTCATCTCTACCGATGAAACCTTTGGATCTCCTATCCAGCTGCTAAGGCAAAAAAGGAAGTCTTCTGGTAACTCTAATCATACCCCTTCTTCAACCCATCCTACCGAGTCATCTACTCAGGAGGAGCCTAATCCTCTGGAGGAGTCTTTCCCTCAGGAAGAGCCAACCAACTCACCACCCCAAACACCGCCTTCTCCCTTCAACTATTCTCCAAACCCCTCCACTCCTCATTCACCCACTCCTACCCAAACAAACCCTACTACACCATCCGAACGAAACCAACCCATTCCCCTCTTCTAAACCACCTGGTTTCCCTCTCCTTTCCTTTGCTGCTACGAAGTTCATCTTTGAACTTTCGTCAATAGCAGACCTTTTCACCAAGTCTATTCCTCCTCCACCAGAACCTACCCCTTTGAGACCAGAAGCACTTTTTTTATCCCCCACCTTTTTCCAGATTTGCCTTGGGTTACCCGCAGACTCCATCGTTGAGGGGCTCTGTAGACACCTCAATTTCGTACCCCTGATATGTGACTCTGACATGTGATATCAAGAACTGTTCAAACTTAACAAATGTCAAGTTACAGGAGTCGAAAATACGGAAGGCAAAGCAGGATGCGCAAAACAATGAATTGCGAGGGGTGAAAGTGCTGAAAATGAAAGATGAATACGAACATGGCGCGGCCATAAAGCAAGGAGGGCGCCGCGCCATGCTATGGTGGAGTCGGCGCCAAAGGGTGTACTGTAGCTCTCAGACTTAACGCATTGTAAAACTCGCGAAGCCCGTTGTGCAATCAGATGAAGCCGGCTGAGGAATTCTCATAATTCCCGATGACTCCCTCACTCCACCTATAAATACGAGTGTTGGGCTCCCTCTTCAGTGTTCAGAAAAATCGACGATGAAGCACTGATAATTTCTCTCCGCGTTCCTTCGACGCCGATAATAGTGAGAGGTGCGAGATAGGTGTGTGTAGCCCACCAAAGCTTCCAAACCCCGTCCAAACTCCGCCAAAACCCAAATCCACCAGTTATAAGTGATCCCTAGCTTTTTAATTAGGCATCCACCTTACTTCCCCGGCCCAAAATCCCCAAAGTAAGCCGTTACTCTGCCCGAGTAATGAGCTGAAATACAAAAAAAATAAGCCGTTATTCCGCCTAACCAAAAAGGCCAAAACCTTCCAAAATAAGTTGTCACTCTGCCCGAGTGAATAAGCCAAAGTCATCCAGAATAAGCAGTCACTCTGCCCAAACCAAAACAACAACCACACAACAACAAAAAAAGACTCTCTCTCCCTGAAGGACAGAGCGAGCACGCTACCGCTCTAAAAGGTAATAGCCTTTAAGGGCGTTTTATTTATTTACTTGTTTGTCTATTTATTTATTATTTAAAGTTATTATTTAAATCAGGCCCAATGTAGTCAATATAAGTCGTTGTGCTGCCCGGATTAGAATAGGAAATATTATGTAAAAGAGCCGTTATAATGGCCAAATGTTTTTAAATACATTTGTAATTATTGTAAGAAAATGGCTGCAAGTCCGTAAATAATGTAGCCACGGATGTATTTGTTTTATTTTCCTGTCTTTTAATGCTTTATTTATTTGCTAAATAAATATAACAATAAGCATGCTTTAGCCAAAAACTATTTTGAGACCGAAAGGGCGAGTTGGGTGCCTAGCACCTTCCCAACTCGTAACTTAGCCTCCGAACTCGTTTTCTATCTCTGATTTTCTTTTCTTTTTCTAGTTTTGCTTTATTTTTGCCTTAAAATAAAGATGACGATTCTAAAACTTTTGGATCTAGTGGGCCCTCGCAACACTCCTTCTTTGCACTTTTCCGTTTTCCCCTAAAAAATGGAGAATGAGAATGGAAGGGTGATGTATTCCCATATCTTGGTATCCCCTAAACAAGGGATAACTTGATGCGGGAAACCCAAAGCTCCCATAGTGATCCGAAATGGGCCATAAGGCTATTTTTAATAAAATCCATAGTGGGGGCGTCGCAATATCCTTTTTTGCACTTTTCCGTTTTTCCTCTAAAAAAGGGAAAATGGGAATGAAAGGGTAATGCATTCTCATATCCTGGTATCCCCTAAAAAAGGGATAACTTGATGCGGGAAGCCACAAGTTCCCATATTGGATCAAAAATCCACTAAAGGCAACTGATGCGCATTCCAACGCGCTATCATAGACAGCACTCCTCTCGCACTTTTGATTTCGTCTTCCCCTAAACAAGGGAGGATGGAACGAGAGCAGTGGTGTCCGCGGGCGCGCATTCGAGGAACCAGTGGCGACTCTGCTGGGGAGTTGTTTTATTTTAAATAAAATGGAGGGCTAGACTCATAAAACAAAACTTTTTTTTGTTTTTCTTTGTTTCTAGCTAAAGTATGCTGTTATATTAATTTATGCATTTGAATATTGCGTTCCTATACATCCGTGCCTATATTTGTGGATATGACCCTCCATCTTGCAGCAGTTTCGTTCCGATAACTGTTGCAGGTGTATTTAAAAATATTCTTTTAAATAAAAAAAAAGCAAAAAAAAATCGAAAGTGAATAAAAAAATTTTTTGAAAAGAAAAAATTATATATATATATATATATATATGTTACAATAAATTCCCGTCAGCACAATAAAAGGGCCGGGACTTTATTTTAAATATTGTTTTATTTCCGGCTATGTATTATTATTTCTTTCTGTTCATTTTTCCTTTTAGTCTGTACATTTGCACATATCTGCATTCATTTTGTCATTTTATTTCGGGGACTGATCGATTGTTTTATTTATCTATTTCCTTGCAAGTGTACAAGACTATTATAGAATAGACTCGGAAGCAAGGGTCGAACCCACAGAGACAAGTGATCACGAACAGTGCAGTTATAGATAGCAAATTATTAACCTAAGAGGGGTTTTTATGTTTAATTCTACTCTAAATTACTAGTTATAGATGTTAACTAATTAGACAGTAATAACAGATATGAAGATCTTATGGTGAGTGGAAATCTAGGATTCTGGGTTTCACTTATATCTCCTTTATGTTCAATTCATAATAATGTCATTCAATGTCTTGGGTTCGTTCACTAAAAATAGATATGGTCTGTTGAACAATTGGTTCAGCCTCCCTCCCATAAAATTCACCCATTCCATATCCTAAGCACGAGGCGTAATCTAGTTGTCACCTAGATTTATGATCTATCTGTCACCTAGATCATGTAAGAACCACGGTCCTAACTTATCACTCTCGTGCTTCGATAGGTCCAATTTATTGTGTTGGTGAGCCAGTGTACGACATATGCACTTGGTCATGCAGGTATCCGCACCTCTAAGCCTTTATTATTTGCGATTACATTCATTTGTTCAAAGCGAAATAATAGAGGGATTGATAAACAACACAATCAACAAGCATTGAATAGACATATATATAAGAATCAAAACATAAATTCGATACAAGTTACCTCCCTCCTCCTAGATTAGGGATGATTTAGTTCATCATAGACGATGAACAGCACATGGAGATGATGGAAGACATGATTTGATCTTCAATACTTGAAATTACAAAACCTAATTATGTTATACAATCTAAAACTACCTAAAATCTATGTAAAGAGAGCTTCCAGCCGTCCTCTTTATGCTTAGGCTCGGCATCTGACTTCTATATATACTTGGGAGTTGTGATTGAATTGAATGACTGTGTGAAAACCCGAAAATTGAGCATTCTGCCTACCTTGCGGTCGCAAGGTGCTGGATACCTTGCGTCCGCAAGGTCTCCAGTGTGTGTGCTTCTTGGCTCTTCGATTGGCGGCTTCAGGGGCCGATGCGCCTACCTTGCGGTCGCAAGGTCTGAGGCACCTTGCGTCCGCAAGGTGTCCAGAATGACAGACTTTATTTTTCTTCAATTTTTCTTTCTTTGTAATTTGCACTTAAAACCCTAGAGTTTCGCTTATTTTCAGGAACAATCCTGAAACTTACAAAACTCACCAAAAACATATATTAGTACTCAAAAGACTCATGAAATAGCCTAATTCAGGTCACAGAAGCATATAAAATCGACGTATAAAATACATCGATCAGGGACATAGCACCAAATTTGTAATTAATAAGGATAGATAGTTTCCCCACTTTTCTTTCTATTTCTTAAATGTGGTGTGTCTGCTTGCTTGCGCTTAAATTAAAAAGCCGAGAAAATCCACACATAATAGCAAGACAGGCCATATCTGTTATATTTTTTCTGTTTATATATCTGTAAATAAATATAGACTTTACTGCTTTCTAGATACCACACACACATGCACGCATATAGGAATATTCCGAACTATTACCCTACACCATGGCCAGCCTACCCCCTGTATAAGCCAACGCTAGAATGCATATGGCTTCTCAGGACACTTCATAGACCGACCGGTTTTTGCATCTCTGAATTGTGAGTCAGCTCCTGTCCAAAAAAAGAAAAGATATATAAAAATGATGAAAAAAAAAGAAAGTCGAAAAAATATATGAAAAAAAAATGCGCAAGATAGAAATATATATATATATATATATATATATATATATATATATATATATATATATATATATAATAAGGTGCGCACAAAAAATAAATAAATAACAAACAGGGGTTGATTTATCCTTCTCAGATGTTCGACCTAGACCATTTCGAATGGTGGATCCTGGAAAGAGTATAGGCCCTTCGCCTGAGACCAGTCCAGTCCTTGGGAGTCGAAAGGTAGGTGGAATACGTTGGTCCTATACTCTGGAGAAAGAATCCACTGTTCCAGGGAAAGTCCTGAGACTGTCAAAATAAAGCGGGTGCTTATCCGGTCATTTGTAGGGAACGAAAATAAATAATAATAAAATATACTAATAAATGCACGTTGTACTCCAAGCCCAGAAAGCCTCCAGCCAGCCTTCTGATACCTCCTCCATAACCCATTTTCCTCAGAAACCTGGCCCGAATTTGGAAAGGTAGAGACAGTACTGGCCGGTTGATACAGAAAAGTAGTGCAGAAATCAGATCAGAGGATATCAGTTTTAGATCAAACAAGAGCAGAATCAATTCAGAGGGTACAAATCTGAGCGGTATGGCAGCAGAAAGTGAACAGTCAGCTATGGGTACAGATTTAGGGGCTCCAGGGTATGTTCCAACTCCGGCAATGCAAGAATGGTTCGACCAAAAGTTGGGTGCAGCGACTGATCGTATGATGAGTCAAATGGCTAGTCTGGTACAAAGTCTAAAATCCAGTGGTGAGGTGAATTCTTCCCCTACAGTCCCCCAGGAAGCATCAACATCTCATGTGCCTCCAAACCCAGCTCCTCAGCCAAACACTAACCCACCAAATATTCCCACTACCCCAAATCCCAATCCTCCACCAAGTCCCTACTATCCAAATATCAGCCCTTACCCGTCCTATCCACCATATCCTCTCCCAAACACCCAGAACCCAAATGACCTTCCTTTTCCCATGATTAACCCACTCCAAAATAGCCCACATATGGACCCAAAAAGCTATAACCCACCAACCAGAATCCATATGCTACCCAAAACCCACCAACCCAGACTCCATATACTACCCAAAACCCACCAACCCAGAATCCATATACTATCCAAAATCCACCAACCCAGGACCTTTATCCAACCCAATACCCATATCCAGCCCAGAATCCTTATAATGCCCAATATCCATACCCAATCCAGAATCCATATACTGCCCAGAATCCTCACCAGACCCCTTAGCCAGAAAATAACCCAGTCTTCCCTAATCCAGCCAGTATATACCAAAAGCCGACTCCCCCAACCACCAAAATGGAGGCCGACATGGAAAATATGAAGGCCATGATACTTAAACTTCTCAATAAAGAGGAATTTTCTACGCGGGCACTAACATTGCAACCTTCAGCAATACTGCCCTCGAAGTTCAAAATGCCCGACATAGAAAAGTTTGATGGGACTGGATGCCCTATATCCCATTTGAAATCTTATTCCACTGGCATGCAGTCAAGGGGAGCTAGCTTTGAGGCTATGACTTCCAATTTTCACCTCACCCTAATAGGGGCTGCCAAACAATGGTTAATGTTGTCTAATAGCAGCACTATGAATACGTGGGACCAGATAGCTGAAGCGTTCCTTGAAAGATACAAAGATAACACTAGTCCTGAAAATAGAAGGGACCTTGAGTCGTGCACCCAACGGGAAAAGGAAACCTGTGCTGAGTTTGCAGTCAGGTGGAAAAGGAAGTTGGCACAGACCTTTGACAGACCTGATCCGGCCGAGTCATGCAGAATGTTCATCAAAAACCTCCAGCCCATTTACCTGGAACATATGCGGTACCTCCCCTACACCAATTTCAAAGAAATAGTGGAGATAGGAGCCCGTATTGATGATGATATACGGACTGGCCAACTGAAGACCAATACGCCTCCTAGTTCTTTTCGTTACTCCAAAGGAAAGATAGCCATACCAGCCCCAGCCGTCAATATGGTAGGGAATGCCTCAACCCCATTTTCTACCCAGAATTATAGCTCTGTTCCATGGTATTATGGGTCGGACAGGTCTGTCAATACAGTGGGAGCAAATGATGGCCCGGCGTAAACTTGAAATTAGAGCAGTAAGGCATTATGATGAACTGCAAGCTCCCCAGTCTGTGATACTGCAGGGGCTAATGGCACAAGAAGTGTTAAAGCCATTGGAGAATTATAAGCCACCAAACCCCCTGCCCAGGACTTGGAACCATGCCCAGTACTGTGAATACCATCGCTCCAGTGGTCACCTCACCGATAAATGTTATACCCTCAAAAATGCTATCCAGGACCTTATAGATGATAAGGTTATTGAAAAGCCTCCACCCAGACCAAATGTAGTCAATAACCCTCTACCTCAAATCAATATGATTGAGGTTGATGAAAGCCTTTGCGTGCCCAAGTTTGAAATAAATAAACATTCACTTCCATACATCCTTGTTCCTATTCCTCCATCCTTATCCGTAAAAGAGCCTAGTTGTAATATGCTCTCTTGGGACACTATCCTTGGTAGCCAAAACACCTGTAACATTGAAAAATCCACTTGGGTTGGTGGAAATGTTAGCCACCTTACCCGATCTGGCCGAGCCTACCAGCCAAACCCGGAAAGAGGTGACCACTCTGGAAAAGATCAAGTAACAGATACTGGGGCTAAAACGGTGGAAGATACTTTATTAGCTCAGGTGAAGAAAACTCAGGCCAACATTTCCATCCGAGGCTTACTGTGTGCTTCTAAGACCCACCGTGATACGCTGGCTAAGTCTTTAAGTCAGGTAGTCATTCCAATCGAAACCTCCCCAAATGAGCTTACTCAGATGATCGGGAACATTCACTTTGGGAACGTAATAATGTTCACTGATATAGATCTGCCAAAGGAAGGAACCAACCACATTGATGCTCTTCATATCACTGTGGGAATGTTGGAAAAACGGGTTCCCCGAGTTTTAATAGATAATGGTTCTTCACTGAATGTATGTCCTGCCAGCACGTTAGCCAAACTGGGAATAAAGATATCAGAACTCGCTCATTCCTCGCAAACAGTTAAGGCATACGACAACACCAGTCGATGTGTCTTAGGGGTAGTCGCTTTAATGTTAACTATTGGGCCGTTAAACATGCCGGTTGAATTCCAAGTCCTGGATATAGCAACCACCTTTAGCCTGTTGTTGGGACGCCCTTGGATCCATGGGGTAAAGGGGGGTAGTGTTGATACTTTTGTATTTAGATTTATATCTGCTCATACATTACATTAGTTTTATACATCAGTAGCTAATTGGGTTGCGTATCGATTAGCGTGGCAACTGTGTATAGAACTTTGCCAAAGTATAGTTTTTATAGGACTTCACAGGTTCAGTGGAAGACCTCCTCAAAGCCTCATCGGAAGACCTGCTTTAAGATACAACGGCAGACCTTGTCTACACTCGGTCAATCATGACGTGTCCAGTCAAGCAATTTCTAATGGATCAATTTAAGTTTATCCTTATCAAGTTTGAATTTAAATTGAGACATTCCACGACATCTCGACGAAGCAATTTTTCCGAAAGCGGGTGAAGACTTTCGCGCGGTCGAACAAGAAAGCGAGGAAGCGCATCGTCACCTGCAGTAACAACTCTCACAGATCTGACATCCAGATTGCTCAACTCCTAGTCTCTGCAAAAGATCTCTGTACCCATTCCCTGCTCGATATCTGTGAAGACGAAATTCTTGATTGACAGCTCCATGCATTTAATGCATTCAACCTAATAGAGCTGTTAAGTCTTCGTCTTCTCCAACGGATCTCCAGAATGCTCCTGCTATAAATGCTGCCATTAAAGACTGAAGATACATACTTGGCGAATCGCTCTGAAAATCTACAACAACTCTAAGTCTTAATACTCAGCGCATTCAAGAGATCCTAAACAGATCAAGAAGTCCTCGTCAACAACAAGAAGATGTGCATCAACATTTATTTTTGTACTTCTTGTTGTTTACATTCAAAGCTATTCTTCTGCACGAATTAAATATCCTGTTTACACAGATATTTAATTCCTTAACCCCCAAACACAAGTCAATATTTTGTACACGATCCATTGGGAATATTCTTTGTAATAGATCTAGTGGAAAACATAGTACACTATTTAAATCCAAGGTTGACTGCCTTGGTGGTGGACGTAGCACTCTTTATAGTGTGAACCATCCCAAAATACTTGTGTTAATTCCTTTACTGCTTGTCTACTTATTGAACTGCTTATTACCTTGTTTATCTTTATCCTTTACGGCAAACTTAAGTAACCTGTTAAGGTCTACCGGTAGTCCTTATCGGCAGACTTGAACCAGCTTCATTGAAAGACTTCCGCTACTTCAATCTTTTCAATAGATTGTAAGTACTTTTCAAAGAACTTACTTAAAAGTTTTTAAGTGTATAATAAGCTATTCAACCCCCCCCCCCCTTCTAGCTTATTATTGTGCCAGTTGGGACCCACAGGTAGCCTCTTCATTACCCCAGCGTGTCAAATTCATCCACGATGACCACATAGTGATTATTCTGGCCGATAAGATCGTGGAGAATAAGGAAAGCGAAGATATCCCCATCCTCGAAATAGAGCATGAGGACACTGCTATTTTTCTTAGTGGCTTTGAGGTTATCCCCCAAGCTGTGGTCAACATAATTGAATGTGGTCGAGAAACTGACATCATCGGAAAGAAAGTCACTTCCCTAGGAAACATGGTCCCCTTAAACATGTTTCGGAAAATGAATTATATGCCTGGTCGTCTAGGTCTCGGCAGGAATCAGCAAAGACTAGTTAATTTAGTCCAGGATGAACTTAAGGAATGTATCCCTCCTTTTGGTCTAGGATACACGCCTACTCCAGTTGAAGTAGCCGCAGTCATGAAATAGAAACGTGAGAAAAGAAAGGCGGAAAGAGAAAAGCGTCCTTATGAATATCCTCCTCTCCAACCCTATAGAAGAACCTTAAATGGTTACTTTGTAAGGAAAGGGGAAACTGAAGTCTATCTCATGTTTCCTGAGCCCTGGTTAGACCAGAATGGGAAAAGGTGCCCTGGTTAGGAAATCTTTGAAGATGTCAGTATTCTCTCAGATGAAATGGAACAAGTTACCTTGGTGCCCCGTGGTACTGCATATAAGATTGTCACTATTGAAAATACTTGGTCTATAGATCAGGATGATTATGCTTTGGCCCTGCTAGATGATGATGGTCTAGGAGACAGTTTTCTGGGTATGATAGAAGGAGGCACTTATTATAAAGGGCTCCCTACCGAGTTTGAGCTTATTACCGATAAGCCTCTGCAGAACTGGTATACCACGACCGGCCCGCTCCTAACGCCCGCAGACCTAGTAGATCGCTTTGGATATACTATCCCTACTCCTTCCCCTAGCTTTACGGATTGGTCATCTACCGATCCGCTACCTATAGTTGAGGATCTCAAACACCAGGTCCTCAATAATGTAATAAACCCTGTACAGTATGCTTTTAATGATAATTTAAATGTCTTTGTTTATTCCTTAGTTGCACCTACATTAAACGACGCATTAAATAATAATTATTATGATAATGAGTCATTTAATGAAATGGACCCAAAATATAAAAATTATCTACTTGAGCTTGCAAAGCCAGTTGAGCACCGTGAATGAGCCATTCATCACAAAGAATCGAAGACACGTCCACTATCAACTGGGCCGGACAATGAAATCAAAGAAATCAGAATCGGCAGCTACCTCCAAGGTTCAGAAAGAATAGCACTCATTGATCTCCTTAAAGAGTTCGTGGACATATTTGCTTGGTCCTACGAAGATATGTCTGGCCTGGATCCAGCTATAGTCGAACATCGGATTCCCACATATCCGGATGCTCGCCTAGTCAAGCAAAAGCTTCGCCGCATTAAGTCAGAATGGTCACTACAAGTTAAAGAAGAAATCATGAAGCAGCTGCGCGTCAACTTCATCCGGGTAGTTGAATACCCGATCTGGCTGTCCAATATAGTGACCGTTCCCAAGCCCAACGGGAAAGTCCGGATCTGTGTAGACTTCTGCGACCTCAACAAAGCGTCGCCCAAAGATGACTTCCCTCTGCCCAATATTGATATTGTGGTAGACGCCGTCGCAGCTCACAAAGTCCGATCCTTCGTCGACGGCATGCTGGGCTATAATCAAATCAAAATGGCAGCAGAGGACCAGGAGAAGACCTCATTCACTACTCCCTGGGGTACTTATTGTTATACTGTCATGCCATTTGGGCTGAAAAATGCCGGAGCCACTTATCAGAGGGACGCCACCACCCTTTTCCACGACATGATCCACAAAGAAATGGAGGTCTATGTTGATGATATGATCGTACATTCCAGCGACACCAACGATGCCCATATCAAAGATCTTCGAAAGACAAAGGAAGCACCAGATGAAGCTTAACCCCACCCAATGCACATTTGGGGTTACCAAAGGCAAAGTCCTGGGATTCTTAGTGACCGAGCAAGGCATCGAGATCGAGCCAGCAAAGATCAAAGCCATCCTAGAAATGCCACAGCCGAAAACTCCAACCGAAGTCAAAGGCTTCCTAGGCCGATTGCAGTATATCAGTCGTTTCATCCGACAGCTGACAACCACATGTGAGCCCCTCTTTAAACTCCTAAAAAAGAATACCGACCAAGTCTAGGACGAAAAGTGCCAGCTAGACTTCGAGAAAATAAAAGCCTACCTTACCAATCCCCCTGTGCTAGCTCCACCTCATACACATAAACCTCTCCTCATATACTTAACTGTCACAGACACGTCAGTAGGGGCTATGCTCGCCCAAGAAAAGGAAGATTCCTACGTTGAAAATGCCATATACTTCTTAAGTAGGAAGCTACAGGGAAGCGAGCTAAACCATTCAGCGCTGGAGAAAAGTTGCACCGGCCTAGTCTGGGCCACTCAAAGGCTCAAAACCTATCTTCAAGGAAGGTCCATCAAACTCATATCCAGAATGGACCCTATCAAGTACATCTTCGGTAAGCCATCACTGTCGAGCCGACTAGCCAAGTGGTCCTTTCTTCTCAACGAGTTTGACATAACTTATGTCACACTCAAGTCTATCAAAGGGAGCGTCATTGCAGACCACTTAGCCGATCTACCTTTGAAGGCCGAAGATGCGACTGAGCCTGGCTTCCCAGATGAAGGTGTCCTGGAAATCACTGACCATGACACCAGTTGGCAAATGTTCTTTGACAGAGCCGCAAACAAAATAGGCTTTGGCATAGGAATCTTACTAATTGATCCGGCTGACTCTCATACTCCGCTGGCTATAAGGTTGGAGTTCGAATGTTCAAATAATACGGCGGAATATGAAGCCTGTATTGCTGGCCTAGAAGAAGCTCTCCAAAAGGGAGCTAAAGATCTCGAAGTCTATGGAGACTCTGCCCTAATCATAAATCAAGTCGCAGGAAGATGGAAGACCCAGGATCCTCGGCTGCAGCTCTATCATGCCAAATTAACAGCACTCGCCGCCCGATTTGGTTCTATCTCGTTCCATTATCTACCACGAGATAGGAATCAATTCGCTGATGCCCTGGCCACTCTGGCATCCCTAGTCCAGATTCCCGCAGAAACTAATGTCCAGCCATATGTAGTCGGGAAGAAGGTCACTCCGGCATACTGTTTTAAAATCGATGCAGCCCCTAAAGCAGATCACGAGCCTTGGTACGCTGACATCTTAAATCTGCTCCAGAAAGGTATCTATCCTCCTGGCCTAGATAAAAGAGGAAGAGTCTCCCTGCGAAGGTGGGCCTCCCAATTTGTACTCAGCGGTGGCAGCCTGTATATGAGGCACTATCAAGGCCTCAACTTACTATGTGTCAATCAGGCCAAAGCTGAGCAAATCATGGATCAACTCCACGGTGGTACCTGTGGGCCCCACATGAATGGCCATATGATATCCAAGAAAATCATCCGACAGGGGTACTATTGGAGTACGCTCGAAACTGATTGTATTCGGTGGGTGAGACATTACGACAAATGTCAACGCTTCGCCAATCTGCAGCATGTGCCCCCACACGTCTTATATAACTCCACAGCCCCCTGACCCTTCTCAACATGGGGAATCGACGTCATAGGCCAAATTCACCCGAAGGGATCCAATGGCCATGAATACGTTCTGGTAGCCGTCGATCACTTTACAAAGTGGGTGGAAGCCTCTTCCTACAAAATCCTGAATGCCCGAAAGGTGTCCGAGTTCATTTGGGCCAATATTATATATCGCTATGGGGTACCTTTCGAGATAATCTCTGACAACGGCTCACATTTCCAAGGGGACGTGAATCGTCTACTCGACGAGTTCAAAATCCAAAGACACAAATCCTCCCCCTACCGGGCGCAAGCCAATGGTGCCGTTGAAGCAGCCAATAAAACACTTGAAAACATCATTCGGAAAATGGCTGACACAGGAAGAGACTGGCCAGAAAAATTACCGTTAGCCCTCTGGGGCTATCGTACCTCAGTCCGCACGCCCACTAGGGCTACCCCTTATTCTCTAGCATACGGCATGGAGGCGGTACTGCCGATAGAAGTGGAAATTCAATCATTATGAGTGATGATGGAGTCTGACATAGCTGAAATTGATTGGGTCAAAGGGCGATATGAAGAATTGGCCCTAATTGATGAACGGCGTCTGCTAGCCCTAGAGCACACCCGGGCATATCAAAGGCGCATCGCCCGAGCTTTCAATAAAAAAAGTCAAAGGCCGTGACATCCAAGTCGGAGACCTTGTGCTGCGAGAAAAACCTCCTAGTTACGTTGATACTAGGGGAAAATTGAAGTCTCCCTGGATGGGACCATACATCGTTAAGGAGATCCGATCAGGAGGTGTCGTGCTTCTCACAAACCAGGATGGGGAAGATCTTGTCTAGCCCTTCAACCTCGACAAACTCAAAAGGTATTATGCTTGAGCTATTCTATCCAGTGGTTGCTTCCCTCTCCAGCCCGCTAGGTTGAAAACCCGAAAGGGCGGCTTAGGCAAAAGTTAGGGCATATAAAAAAATTAAAAAAACAATAAAAGAAGAAATAAGGGCTCGCTATGTTGAAAACCCGAAAGGGCGGCCTAGGCAAAAGTTAGAGCAAAAAAATTAAAAAAAATAATAATAAATAATAATAAGGAGATAAAGGGAAAGGGAAGGCACTACTTAAGTCCTCAGCATACTACCTCCAAGTCTTCAAATATACCAGAGACTCAACTGACAGGAAAGGAAAACCACGACGAAAGCTCACATTAAGACAGTAAAATATAATATTACAAGTCCTAAGGTGCAACTTAGGAATATTTACTAAGACATCTATATTATACATTGATTGCATTGTACATATCTATATACTGCATGTACCCCCCTTGTTGTCCCAGAAACAATTCCATTTTTTGCAGCTTTAGCCCCAGAATGGTCTATCAATGTCTGCGGCGTCCACTGAGTCGGGCCCATATACTCCTTCTGCGGGGCGCGGAAGAAGCCCTAGACTCGCTAGCATGTGAGCCACCAGAGGTGTCACCCTCTTCATGGTCAGCATCCCCGTTCTCCTGGGCAACTGTATTGCTTGGACCAGTTCCATCATCTCTGAAACCAGTACCCCATACAGGTGGAGGAAGAACATCTATCTCTTGTTCCCACGGATTGTCCTGCCTGCTCGCTATGCTCAGCCGTGGAGGCTCATTACCGCCAACTCTCATAGCCGTGCCCCAACCAGTCTAGGGAGGAGGGACAGCTACTTCTGGCTCCCATGGGTTATGCTGCCGATTAACATTGCTCAATCTGCGGGATGTATCGCTGGGACCCGCAGTATTTGGTCCAGGGGCCGTTCGAGTATCAAGGCCGTGTACCCGCCTGAATTCTGCCTCTAGGGCCTGAGGAACAACTAACCCCGAGCTATCAATGTCCTCGCCTATCTCCATCAGGCGAGCATCTACCCCGTTAGTAATATGGCGACCCAGCAAGTGCCTTCTACTGTGCTGGAAATTCTGCCTGGTATCCTGGTTTATCTGCCGACCGTCCACTGTTCCTATGTTTGATCGCGAGAAAGAAAGAAAGGCTATGAACACGGGTTCAATAGCCACAGTGCGCTGAAGAAATAAGGGATGCGGCCATCTTTCTGTTCCCGTATCACCAGAAAAAGCCCACTCCGATCCGAAGGTGTATTCTCATAAACTCCCTCTCTAAGAGTACAGCGTGCCATTACCTTTTAGATGTCTAGTATAGCTTTATTTTCTGTGTGTGTTTAGTTTTGCATGTGTAATGTATTGCATCATATACAATTATATTGCATTATATAAATGACTGTACAGGTTTCTTTTACAAAAAAAAAAAGAAAATAGAAAATAGAGACTAATAAGTGCAGGAATCAAGAGCTAATGTGCCCGGGACGACTGGCTTCTATCAAGGCCACCACCCATGACCCAGGGACCCGTTGGCCTGGACCTGCCTCGACCCGACATCATCATCATCATCACCTCGACGTCTGGGCCGCCGTCTTTGTTCCCCGCAAGAGAATTCGACAAGTTTCGTAAAGTTTGTCGATATCTTGAAAAAGCCCCGCAGCAGCTTCTTATAAGTAGACACGTTCACCTAAAAAAAAAAGGAAGAAGAGAATGTATTAGTCTAAAAAAAAAAAGAGAAATATATAAAAATAATAATTAAAAAAATGAATGATGAAAAAATATATGTATACAAAAAAAATAAATAATAATAAGAGAGAGAGGCAATAAAGGTAAATGTGTCTACCGAACGAGCCTGCTCCGGGACACGACGCTCCTCCGGAATCTCGACATCAGGAAGAACCTGCTCTACCGTGTTACCACCCTACTGATACTGGAAGGTAGAGAACATATCATCAGACTCTGTGAACATCAGGTTCTCGTCGAGAGATGAAGTAGACGGCCCTGGCCTAGCAGAGGCATCAGAATGCCACCTGGGTACAGCAGGAGCAGGAAAAGGGGGATGCAGCACGGACCTCGGGAAATCCTCATACACTATAATTGGGAAATCTGTTGCTGGCAAGAGGTATTTCGCCAGGTATTGGTACCTATTTGGCAGCTGGTCGGGCTCTATCACCCAGAAGGGAGGCCGAGGAGGCACCACTTGAGGCACTAAAATAGACTGATGTTGGCGATTCACCCGCTCGCCCATGTACAAGGAATCCACCATAATGGAAACCATTAGTATCCGACAGCGGCTAAGCGCCAAAGCAACAGTATAATGACCCTCCGGGCCCTCCCAAGGAAGGAAGTGCACTGTACCAGGACTCGAGTTAACAATCCGTTCCCGCACTCTTTCCTTACTCTTGCAACCACCGTCCTGAGTCGGATAAACCCTGTTATCATCAACATACTGGGACAGGTATGGCCGCTGGTGGACTCGCTGAATAAGAGGACCTGGCGAAAAATGGAAAAAGGAGAAGGCCCAGACCTGCAAAAAAAAAAGCGTTATCAATAAAAAAAAAAAGCAAAGAAAAGTGTGTGCTGAAAAAAAAAATATAATAATAATAAAAAAAAGAGAAGAGAGAAATTTGTGATGCGAAAAAAAAGTATTAAAAAAAAGAGAAAAAAACAATAAAAGCAGGAAAAGGCATATACCTCCCACGCCGGGGAAAATCCGTTCAAAGTTGGCGAATCATTCCGGCAGGCCCTATTCATGGAAGCATACAATTCGGCCAAGCCTGCCTGTCCCCATTCATACGAAGGGATCCGCTCAAAGTCCGCTAAGCAAGCCAGGACGGAGACTCGCAGGGTGGTAGAGGAGTTGGCGAAGAGCGATGTGCTAAGAAAGAAGAATAAAAACGCTCTAGCCACTCGAGTCACGGCAGCTATATCATTCTCCGCCACCCCGCGCCCGGCATTGCTGAGGAGCCATTTCCGTATGCTGGCAATGAAAATCTCATCCGTCGATTTAAACCTCGGCTCGAAGCCCAGGAGGTCCACCACCTCCTCTCTACGCCGACGGAGAGTAAAATCTGGGGCCAGGGTCTCCCCAACGCTGGTAGGAATGCCCGTGATCGCAGCAAAGTCGCACGGGGTCATGGTAGCCTCCCCACAGCTAAAATGGAAGGTATGAGTGGTGTCCCACCAGAAGTCCCGGAGCACATCGAAGATGGGCAGATAGCTGGTAAAGTGGCGGAAGGAGTGCATGAAGGTGCTGAAACCAGAACCCTCCAGCAAAAGTTGCGCTGCCTCGGGCAACATGTCATAAATCTCAGCAATATTAGCGCATGAAGCCCGCATCCTCTTGAACTTCATGCGAAGCTAAAAAAAAGGAGAAAAAGGTAAGTTCACTATCCTTACTTTCCTTGTACAGTTTTAATAAGCAATAATAATGAAAAAGGCATTAATAATAAGTAATAAACATGTTGCATGCATTGTATTATAAAATTGCAGCATAAGAAAAGGGGGGGGGCAAACAAAAGCAAATACTTGTGTAAATATATATACATATAAACATTCAATTTCTTTAATAATAAGCAAGAAAAATAAAATATATATGCATTTTTTGAAAATATATGTCCTATTCCTTCACACCCTTTTAGTAAATAAAGAGGCCTTTTGTGCATCTAGAACATATATATATATAATCATTTTTGATGTAAATAAACACTTACCATTTTTCAAACAAAAAAATTATACATGTACATAAATACACGTGTAAATAAACATTTAGTGTCTTTTAATATTTAAAAAAATGTGTATATATGTAAATATCTCCTTTTACATTTCTTCAAATAAAATAAAATACATTTAAGTATGTATTTTGAAATATCAAAAAAGAAAAGAAGAAAAGATTGTATGTATTTTTCCGAATAATCATTTTTCATGGAAATATTTATGAAAACTGCATTTCAGCATTTATCATGTACATAATAAAATACAAGAATATCCATGCGTCATGTTAATAATCATCCTATAATTTTTCTGCATTGCATTTACATCAAATAAAATAGGGCATGCATCCATCATGTGCATTTTATCGCCCAATAAGCTGCATTAAGGGTGCGCTAAAAAGAAAATAAAATGCCACCAATCATGAAAATAAATATTCTTATGGCATTCACTATGTCCCTGCAGCATAAGCATGCATGAAAAATGAATTTAAAGGCATAAAATCTATCTGTTTTGTTCCACATTTATCCGAAAATATGCCCGAAAATGCGTTTCGGAAAAATTTAAATTGTGTTCCGAAAAGTCCATCTCGTAAATATATTGCATGCAAAAATATGTTTTAGTGTAAAACATGCATCATATAGCCCCATTTGCATTTATAGTATAAATCATGTATAGTAGGGTCAAATAGTGATCACTAGTTCAATCATGCATCGCAAAAATAAATCATATAAATCTCATGCATCATTACTTAATTACATCATTTAAGCATAAATAGAACATGCATAAACATCATTAATAAAGTCAGGAGTGCTCCAAAGTTTCCAAACAGTGCAGAAACCTAGCAGATCTGAAATATATCCAGGCAAATATGGAAAAAGGAAGAAACTTACAGTGGTAGCGGAAGATTGGACACATGAGTGCTCCGATCTCGCAGAATGTTGCCCTAGTCATCCTGCGAATACCGATATTTGATCTTATTTCGGATCAAGGGAGGAAACTCATTCCTCCCTTCATTGGATTCTGGGTGTATAGGAGCCTTCCCCTTCCTGGAACGAGAAGAAGATGCCATCTGCTGGACAAAACATTGAAATTGACGAAGAAAAATTGAGAAAAGGAGCGAAAATAAGGAAAATAAGAAAGAAAACAGAAGGCAGCAACAATGGCCGCTGAAGAAGAAGAAAGAAAGAAAGAAAGAAGGAGCAGTAGCTCCCTTCCCTCACTCCCCGTCCATAATAAGGGTGGAAAAGGGATTTTTTTTCCTTTTCCTCTCTCCAAAGTTTGAAGCTGCAACACTTAAGTCCTCAAGTTCCAAAAGATCCAAAATCGCCTGAGCTTAACGGAAAGTTAACAAAAGTAATTTTGTTAACCACATTTGGCGACCATCCATCAGAGGGCAAAGAGGAAATATTATCCCGGCGGTCAAAAAAAAAAAAAAAGAAAAGAAAAGAAAAAGAAGGAAGGAAAAAAGAAAAAAAAGGGGGGGGGGAGAAAGAAAAATAATAATAAAGTCCCCGACTTGAAAAAGCGAAAGTGACAGACATGCCAAAATTAGTCGAATCCACGGCAGCCACCCGGGCGCAAAAGGTAAGAAAGGTAAAGCATTCTTACCCCGACTCTATTGATAAACTATTTTTAAAATAAGTCTTGTTGTAAAAAAAACGACTCTTTTCAAAATAAGCTTTGTTTTCAAATAAAAGAAAAAATCTTTTTCAAAATGAGTTTTTGTTTTCAAAAATACAAAAAAAGAAGAATATTTCAAAAACACAAAAAAAGAGGAATATTTCAAAAACACAAAAAAGAGGAATATCTCAAAAACACAAAAAAAGAGAAATATTGAAAAAAAAAACAGAGAAAGCGAGAAGAAAGGAAAGGAAAAAGAATGATCCTTTTTGCAATTTTTTAAAAAACTTGAAGAAAGTTTTCTTTGTCGTGCTCGACGACGGATTTTGATCGGTCGAGTGCAGTTTTCGGGAAATTTGAAAATTTTCTTATTATGTTTGGAAACAAGATATTGACCAGCAAGACACAATTTTGAAAATTCATTTTAACATATTTCGATGACAAGATATTGACCAGTTGGAATATGGTTCCCGAGAAACATTCAAATCTTCATACCGTATTTGGCGACCGTCCCCCGACCGTTCGAATACGGATTTTCGAAAAACACAAAAATCTTTTTCATGTTGTGTTCTTGAACGGGTTTTGACTCGAAGGACATAGCATCCTCATTTGATTGTAGTTTAGGTTTTGGTCTGATTTCCTTTATTAAGGAATACGTAGGCAGCCTACGCTAGTAGGTCCGACCATTAAAGCACTCAAAATTCATATCTACTTAAAAACTACGATAACCTGTTATAACCGACTAAATATATCTTGGTTATGGAATTTGGATAGCATGATAAACTGTTGCATTATAACTGTTACCTATTGCATTTCTCTCCCCTTTTTTTAGAACGAAATTGGAGAGTCTATTGTTTATCAACGATGTTCGTCTACTCAGTAAGCCTTGGGTTACCCGTAGACTCCATCGTTGAGGGGCTCTGTAGACACCCCAATTTCGTACCCCTAATATGTGACTCTGACATGTGATATCAAGAACTGTTCAAACTTAACAAATGTCAAGTTACAGGAGTCGAAAATGCGAAAGGCAAAGCAGGATGCGCAAAACAGTGAATTGGAAGGGGTGAAAGTGCTGAAAATGAAAGATGAATAGGAACATGGCGCGACCATAAAGCAAGGAGGGCGCCGCGCCATGCTATGGTGGAGTCGGCGCCAAAGGGTGTATTGTAGCTCTCAGACTTAACGCATTGTACAACTCGCGAAGCCCGTTGTGCAATCAGATGAAGCCAGCTGAGGAATTCTCATAATTCCCGATGACTCCCTCACTCCACCTATAAATACGAGTGTTGGGCTCCCTCTTCAGTGTTAAGAAAAATCGACGACGAAGCGCTGATAATTTCTCTCCGCGTTCCTTCGACGCCGATAATAGTGAGAGGTGCGAGATAGGTGTGTGTAGCCCACCAAAGCTTCCAAACCCCGTCCAAACTCCGCCAAAACCCAAATCCACCGGTTATAAGTGATCCCTAGCTTTTTAGTTAGGCATCCACCTTACTTCCCCGACCTAAAATCCCCAAAGTAAGCCGTTACTCTGCCCGAGTAATGAGCTGAAATACAAAAAAAAAAAAAGCTGTTATTCCGCCCAACCAAAAAGGCCAAAACCTTCCAAAATAAGCTGTCACTCTGCCCGAGTGAATAAGCCAAAGTCATCCAGAATAAGCAGTCACTCTGCCCAAACCAAAACAACAACCACACAACAACAACAAACAAGACTCCCTCTCCCTAAAGGACAGAGCGAGTACCAACGAGCTCTAGCTCAACTGGTACTGCTCACTTCTCTTAACGGAGAGGTTGAGTGTTCGAGTCTTACTAGAGACACCCTGGACTTTACAACTCTCAGTAGAGAGGTCGGGTGTTCAAGCCTTTTCAGAGGCATCGTTGTTGTTAAAGCCTTATCCAAAGGCCCCATTTAGCTACTCACTTATCTTAACGGAGAGGTTGAGTATTCAAGCCCTACCAGAGGCACCCTGGGACTTAACTACTCTCAACCGAGAGGTCGGGTGTTCAAAAGCCTCACCAGAGGCACCATTTGTTCGAGCCACACCAAAGGCATCATATATATATAATTGTAGCCTTTCAAGGCATTAAAAATAATTTTAAAAAAAATTAAGGGTTGGGGTACGGTCTATGTCCCCTCCAACCTTTTTTTAAAAAAAAAAGGACAGAGCGAGCACGCTGCCGCTCTAAAAGGTAATAGCCTTTAAGGGCGTTTTATTTATTTACTTGTTTGTCTATTTATTTATTATTTAAAGTTATTATTTAAATCAGGCCCAATGTAGTCAATATAAGCCGTTGTGCTGCCCGGATTAGAATAGGAAATATTATGTAAAAGAGCCGTTATAATGGCCAAATGTTTTTAAATACATTTGTAATTATTGTAAGGAAATGGCTGCAAGTCCGTAAATAATGTAGCCACGAATGTATTTGTTTTATTTTCCTGTCTTTTAATGCTTTATTTATTTGCTAAAGAAATATAACAATAAGCATACTTTAGCCAAAAACTATTTTGAGACCGAAAGGGCGAGTTGGGTGCCTAGCACCTTCCCAACTCGTAACTTAGCCTCCGAACCCGTTTTCTATCTCTGGTTTTCTTTTCTTTTTCTGGTTTTGCTTTATTTTTGCCTTAAAATAAAGATGGTGACTCTAAAACTTTTGGATCCAGTGGGGCCTCGCAACACTCCTTCTTTGCACTCTTCTGTTTTCCGCTAAAAAAGGGAGAATGGGAATGGAAGGGTGATGTATTCCCATATCCTGGTATCCCCTAAACAAGGGATAACTTGATGCGGGAAACCCAAAGCTCCCATAGTGATCCGAAATGGGCTATAAGGCTATTTTTAATAAAATCCATAGTGGGGGCGTCGCAATATCCTTTTTTGCACTTTTCCGTTTCCCCTAAAAAAGGGAAAATGGGAGTGAAAGGGTAATGCATTCCCATATCCTGGTATCCCCTAAAAAGGGGATAACTTGATGCGGGAAACCACAAATTCCCATATTGGATCAAAAATCCACCAAAGGCAACCGAGGCACATTCCAACGCGCTATCATAGACAGCACTCCTCTCGCACTTTTGATTTCGTCTTCCCCTAAACAAGGGAGGATGGAACGAGAGCAGTGGTGTCCCGCATCCGCACGTACGCGCACCCCTATCTAAGGGCGCGCGGGGCGCGGGCGCTGTCCCGGGAACCCACAACATGCTATTATCTATCCTAGAGCTTTCATATCCCTCACTTGTAAGTAATGATGACCAGATGCAAATAGGAGGCGATTGTTGTTTCTTAATGTATCTTAATTTGCATTTGCTCATTCGTTACATTAGGTTCTATACTTAGTGGCTAAATGGGTTGCGTACCAGTTAGCGTAGCAACTGTGTATAGAACTTTGCCTTTAGAATAGTTTTTTTAGACTTCATAGGTTTCAGCAAAAGACTTTGGCAGATCTAGGCTTCACCAGCAGACTTCACCAGCAGACCTTATTTGCACTCGGACAGCATGACGTGTCCAGTTCATCCAGATATCAAGCTCAAGTGGATTATTTAATTCAGTTATCTTTGGTTTGAATTTGAATTAATCCATCTTCATCAGCTCCTGACTTCCAAGACACGCCTCTCCAGCTTTTCCGAAGAATGAAGACTTTCGCCTCCTGAGCATGGCAGAACAGGTTTACAATCTGACACAAATAGACTGTACCAACTACTGCAGTCTGCAACTCTATTTGTCGCCCACCTGTTAGTTGCTGCACCTACTCCTCTCCATACCCTGATCAGTCCTAGTTGAAGATGAAGTCAACAAAGCAGTTTCAGGCATTTAATGCGTTTAACCTAGTAGAGTTGTTTCTCACTTCATCTTCCCCAACGGTCTCAAGGATGCTTAGATATAAATACTTCCATTGAAGACTGAAGAAAAAAATGCTCTGAATCTATTCAACAACATCAACTCATCATACTTAGTGCATTCACGAGATCATTAACTGATCAACGAAGTCCTCAATAACAACAAGAAGATCTGCATCAACTGTTAATCATTTACTTCTTATTGTTGTACTCTTCACTATTCTTCTACACCTTGAATATTATGTTTCTCCAGATATTCAATTTCCCCACCTCCAAAACACAAGTCAAATATTTTGTACACGATCCATTAGATATTTCTGTAATAGAACTAGTGGAAAATATAGTGCACATTCAAATCCAAGGTTGATTGCCTTGGTGGTGGACATAGTACTCTTTATAGTGCGAACCATCTCAAAATACATGTGTTCTTTACATTCTGTTGCTTACTGTTTTATAATGTCTTCATCGTCTTAGCTTATTCCTTTGAGCAGCAAACTTCAGTAATCAGTCCAGTCTACAGGTAATGCTTCACCAGTAGACTTAGTCTGTCTTCCTTGCAAGACTTCCGTTACTTCAACCTTTTCAATAGATTGCAAGTACTTGTTTTAGGAAATATTACGAAAAGTTTTAAGTGTTTATTAAGCTATTCAACCCCCCCCCTTCTAGCTTAATATTGTGCCCTTTGGGACTAACATTCAGCCTTCATGACATCTATCCATTTGATCTAGCCATGCCTCTTTTGACATTCAGATACAGATTTTGGTTTGGGATCATTAGTCCCGTCATTAATTTCTTGTGATACCGAATAAGAGAACACATCATTGATATTTTCCATTTCATCTCGGTTCCATATTTTTCTATTACACATGTAATTAATGGAAATCTCATGGTTATCGTTGCCTGTAGGGCTTTTTGGACTTGTATGATCGTGTGATTCTTCTGGAACACATTAACTTGATTGGGGTTTTTCAATCACATTTTTTTTCGAGGATTTTTATCCTTTGAACCAATGGGTCGTTCACGCTTTAGGCGTGTCTTAGATTCATTTGTCATATTCTCATTTGGTAGCCCTTTTGGAATTGCAATTCGAGCAGAAGCATTTGCAGCAGCTACATGTGACTTTGTCACTCTGTTTGTATCTATGAATGCATCTGGCAATTGATTTGCTACATTTTGTAAATGTATGATCTTTTGAACTTTCAGTTCACGTTGCTTTGTGGGAGGGTCAAGGTACAACAATGATGATGTACGCCATTTGATATCTTTTTCCACTTGTTTCCCTTCTTCATCTAAAATTGGGAAATTTTCTTCGTTAAAGTGACAATCGGAAAATCGTGCCGTAAAAACGTCACCTATTTTTGGTTCAAGATACTTGATAATCGAAGGAGATTCATACCCAAAATATACTCTCAATCTCCTTTATGGTCCCATTTTTGTGCGTTGTGGTGGAGCAATGGGTATATATATCGCACAACCAAAAACTCTTAGATGAGATAGATTCGGCCTCGTTCGAATGCTAGTTGTATTGGGGAGTACTTGTGATGTGCACTTGGTCTTAGACGAATCAGTGCAGCTGCATGCAAAACAACATGACCCCACACATAAGTAGGGAGCTTTGTTATCATCATGAATGGTCTGACAATGATTGAATACGTTTGATTAACGATTCAGCCAAACTGTTTTGTGTATAAACATGAGCTACTAGATGTTCAACGTCAATTCCTATTGCCATACAATAATCATTGAATGCGTGAGATGTAAATTCACCAACATTATCAAGTCTAACTTTCTTGATCATATAATCTGTTAATTGTGCTCTCAGTTTGATTATTTGTGCAACGAACTTGGCAAATGTCGTATTGCGAGTTGATAATAGACATACATGTGATCATTTGCTAGAAGCATCGATCAATACCATAAAGTATTAGAATGGTCCACTGGTGGATGGATAGGTCCACATATATCACCATGAATTCGTTCTAAAAATTATGGTGATTCATTTCCAACTTTGGTTGATAATGGTCTAATTATTAACTTTCCTTGAGAATAAGCATCACAATCGAGTTCATTAGATTGAAAAATCTTATGGTTTTTCAATGGATGACCACTAGAATTCTCAATAATTCTTCGCATCATTATTGAACCGGGATGACCCAGCTGTTCATGCCAAACTTTGAATGTTTCAGTAAACTTCAGGTTTACTGTAGAATATGGTTCAAATATTCTTATGTTTGTACTGTACAATCCAGAAGATAGAGCAGACAATTTTTCCAATATACACTTGTTTCCGAAAGTGTTTGAGGTAATGCAAAGATATTCATTATTCTCCTTGTTCATAGTTTCAATATGATATCCATTTAGGCGAATGTCTTTGAAACTTAACAAGTTTCTTTGAGACTTAGGAGAGAACAATGCATTACCTATCATGAATTTCGTGCCTCCAGACATTAAGAAAACTGCTTTCCCAAATCCTTCAATTATTTTGGCATTACCAGATATAGTGTTGACATTAGCCTTGTCAACTTTGAGATAAGAAAAATACTTCTTATTTTTAAGTATGGTATGTGTAGTAGGGCTATAGACATAAATCACCTCCTTGGATTTTAGCACTATTAGTAAGATATAAATCACCTCCTTGGATTTTGGATTGAAACATATTTATAATCTATTTCAAGATGAGAGAAAAAAAAGAAAAAAAATATTAAGATGAATAAATATGATAAGTACGTTGAATACAAAATACATATATAAACTACATTGTTAACATGCTAGTACACATAGAAAAAACAAAAACAAATAATGCTCGTACATAATAACATGTTACTTTTACACATATATAAAAAAACATTTAGGTAAATTATTGTTCATGACCATTATTTTCACTAATGATATTGGTCATATCGATGTTGACCATATCAACAAAATCAAAATCAAGATCTTTAGGATCATTTTCAAGGAAGTTTGTCTAAACATTTTTCCCTTTTTGCGATCTTTTATAAAGATAAACTAGATTTTTCGCCGCACGACATGTGCGTGCCCAGTGGCCTTTCATGCCACACTTAAAACCTGAACTTTCTTCATTGTTCGAACACACATTTTGCCTACTGATCGTGTCTTATTTTAATTATTTCTTTGCATGTGCACAAGACTATTGCAGAATAGCTTGGGAAGCAAAGGTCGAACCACAAAAACAAGAAGTATACTAGCAGCAAGTAAATCAGTAGCTATTTAAACTAAGGGGGGGGGGTTTATTTATTTTATTTAAACTAATTATTCTACTAAAACAATAAATCTAATTAAACTTCGCAGCAATCACACTTGTAAAGATCTAATGGATGAGAGAAATCTAGGATTAGGGTTTCACTTGCATCTACTCTATTACTTATTTAAATAAAGTATCATTCAATAACTTGGGTTCGTTCACGAAAGATAGATATAGACTGTCAAATTATAGTTCAGTCTCAATCCCAAATAATTCATCTATTGTATATCCTAAGAACAAGAACATATGGATCCTATCTATCACTTAGGTCATATATATGAACCTGACTCTAACTTATCACTCTCGTGCATGGATAAGTTCAATATCAACAAGAATTGAATGAATAAAAATATATTAAGCCATAGATTCTATACAAGTTACCTCCCAATTCCTAGATTAATGGACGGTTAGTTCATCCTTGCAGATGAACTGAACAACGGGATGAGGGAATATATAAATCGATATTCAAAACTGTAATTACAATGACTAAACTACGTAATACAAACTAAAATATAAGCTAGAGATGTTTCCTAACAACTTCTGGACGTCATTTTGCTTTGGCTACCGTCCTTTGTTTATACCAAGGTGTTGTAGGGGAATAGGAGGTTCAATCCAGGTGAAAGACCCCGTAAAGGCGGTTCTAGGGACCTTGCGGCCGCATGAGGATTTCACCTTGCGTCCGCAAGGGTCTTGGACGGGCTGGCCAACTTTCTACCTACCTTGCGAGGGCAAGGCCATTTAGGATTGCGGCCGCAAGGTAGCCTGTTTAACTCTTCTGCATCTTTTCCAATGTTGCACTTTGCACCCTTCCTCGAAATCTTCACTAAAAGCTTCATAAATCTCATAAGTTCACCTAAAACCCTGAAACTCACAATATAGCTCAAAAAACATATTAGTAGCCAAAAGCCTCGTGGAATTGCTAATTCTAAATCATAAAAGTACCCGAAATAGATGTATAAAATATGTCTATCAAATACCCCCAAACTTAGACTTTGCTCGTCCACGAGTAAACAATACTTATAAATACAAAACAATTAAAAATACAAAAATAATAAAATCTTTTTTTTTTTTGAGGGTGACACTATTTACACTCCTTTAGAAACCCATAAACTCAAGGAGACTCTAACGAGCGACTCGACTATGCAGATAAATACAAAACTAATCAATACAAAAGCAGGTAAAAATTATACTAAAAACAATAAATAAAGCAAAACAAAAATCTTTTTGATTTCAATCTCAAGTCACAAAAGCATGGCATAACAAAGTTGTCTCAGTAAGATGCTCACCACATATGTGCAGACTAATCTACAGAACAAACTGGCTTATACTCAAACTACTACCGATCTCAATTTCTCCGTGTGTGTGTGATAACCAGTCATAGAGCCTATCTTAACTTAAACAGTTTTATTAAGCTAAACACAGCATTCATTCAAAATCAGGATTTTTAAATAAAATTAATGCAACATAGAGTATGAGATCTACCATCTAAACCCGGTCTATTACAGAAAGAGAGATCACCAAGGATTTCAAAAACTTATACATCCATCCCATGCACTTTCTATGTATGACATACAATGCTTTCATGCCCCAATTCCTTGCAATAGCTAAGGTTATGATAACACAGTGAGCTTGCGAATAATATGAATATATGAAGAGGGGATCAATTCATATGCATTACAATCAAATCAACAAACATGAACATTGGCAAGAAGATCAATAGGTCTTTAATAGCTTGTAATGTAAGGTCTTGGTGTAGGGGGATATGATGGAAAGGGAATAGAATACAAAGTGAGAGAGCAAGACTACCCTTTACCTCTAATACTTCCAAGCAAAAGGAAGTTCTTCCCAATTAGGCTAGGACCTGCAAAGACCACAAGTGGGGACTTTTCCCCCAAACTTGTTTTGTACAATATATCAAACTAAAAATATCTAGTGTTTTATTTTCAGAAGAACTTTTCTATCATATTTTTCTCTTGAAAGCCTTGCTTTCATTGGAATCTTCTTGCACTCTTCTTCTTCTGTTTCATTTTTTTCGTCGATTTATTTCTTTTTCTTTTTTTTTTAAATCGACGGGGAAGAAGAAGTCTTCAGAAAGTTTTTCTAACTGAAAATTGATCCCTTAAAATTAATTTCCCACCCACATCCTACTCTCTCAAAGGGTAGGCTAAAGTGTATAGGCTTTAGGGTGAAGTTAATGTGGGTAAAAGAAACGAAGTCGAATGGGGGTTCAATGTGTGCTTAGCACACTCCATTCTTTTTAAAAAAGCTCAAAGGGGATACTAGGGATATTTTTAGTAAAGGTCGGGAAATATTTAAGCTCAAACGATCCAAAGATAGCCTATATCATATCTTAATGCCAAATACTGATGCTGTTTTTAAGAAAGTAAAACACATAAAATATCATATCCATTATGAAAGTTGTGGAATTGAAGATTTAGCATCACTGGATTTCACATAGGCATTCGCTAGAACAAATGGTAGGGCCGTAGGGGCAATCAAGACTAACATGCAGACACGGTTCGAAAGTGTGTTTAAGATATATTAGTAAGAAAAATCCAAGGGAACTATCTTATCATGCAATTGACTCTAAGTTACAATTTAATGCAACAATCATGTTAGGACGGCTATTCATCATATTCTTGTGCATATCTTGTTGCTAGAATGAAATGTGTTCTATAAACTTTTTAAAAATGTTCAAATCAGTCCATAATTATATTGGTGCAAGTGCACAGAGATTTGGAAAAAATCAAGAATTTTGCAGAATCAAGTAAATTCCAGAATGATCTATGGAAAAGTTATGTGGTTCATTGCATTAACTCATCATCGACCGGAATGACCACACCAAGACTCGAGGATGAAGATTAAAACATTTTTTAAATGGAGATGGGCGATGACGATGACTCTTTTGATAGGTCCCCGAAGGAACCAAATATTATAGTATTCTGGTCACGGCAACATCTCCTAAAATAAGAAAATATAAAAAGCAAGAAAATAAAGTGAGGCCCTGGGCTTAGAATTCCCCCCCCCCCAAACTTAAATTTTATTTTGTCCTCAAAATTGAGGAATGTCCTATGAGAGGGTTGATGGAGGAGAAATATCAAAAGGAAATAGGTGGCCCGCCTAATGAAGGAGGAAAAAACTTGGGCTTCGACTCATGGTAAGTCGGGAGAAAATAACGAAGGAGGACGAAACTTGGGGATCGTGCCAGGTGGCATCCCATAATATGTGGAGACATTGTGCCCCACCTGGTTAACCCAACCAAAAAATTGAGTCTGGTCGGCGCGCATTTGCGCCAACTGCTGACTCATCATTTCAATCTGCAACATGAGCTCCTCCTGCCTATTGGAGATCTCCTCCAAGGGATCCTCCTCCTCTGTAAGATCCTCACGTGGGCCTCTCTCACGTGGCTAGGGAGGGTGCCCAAAAGAAGCGCCCTAGTGATGTCGGGGACTGCCCGAACTCTCTTCGCATCTGGAGTCCAAACGACTCCAGGCCCACTACACATTCTGGTAATCAAACTCGGGAACACGAATCCCGCATTAGTCATACCTCTAATAAGGGTCTGAATTTGGGCGTTGATCAGATGCCCAACATCGACAAACCCACCGGTCAAGATGGTGTAAATCAAGACGGCCTTATGCCACGACACCGTATGTTGGTGGCTCGAAGGCATGAGGCGTGCACAGATAAATTTGAACACGGCCTTGGCCGTGTTCGTGAGATGGGTCTCGTCCATGGTGCGGGGGCCAAATGGTGGACCTTGATGGAAGGTCCAAACCGCGTCAGGTGTTACGATTTTCGCATTTAACACGTGGAGAGGGACAGGGTCGGCGATGTAGATACTGTACTGGTCAGTACCACTCGCAAAGTTAGAGTGCCGAAATAATGATTAATACTATGGGGTGAAAAGTCGACATTCCTACCCCTAATAGCACTATAGTCAAGCACCTCGCCAGAAATAGAAATACGCCCGTTGGCGTAGAATTCACGAATTAAGGCCACGATGGCCACGCCCAGGGTCGCACAAATATTGCCCCACCTTCGACGGGCGAAGTGGGCAGGGAGAGCAAAGTCCTTGACCTTAAATCCCCTATCAGGGATTATGCTTTTGGAGAGCTTCCTAGTGTAGCTCTCCGATGCCTCAAAGGATATGAATCTAGTGGGGTCATAATGTTGCTCCTCCTCTTCGGAGTGGAACGAGGACGAGCCGGTGTTTCTACATTTAGAGGTCATTCTATATAAGCACAAAAATAAAATCTACTCTCTTTTTAAAATTTAAAATTTACCAACCTAACAAAAACAACTAAAGCATGCACGTAGATAAAAATAAATCTAACACCCTAACATGCAAATTTTTTTGACAAATCGAAAGTTTAACGAATAATGGATAGAAGTTATGTGGATTATGCAATGCTTTTGGCTGAGATGATGGGTTGGCAGGAGTTCCGAAGCTTTCTCACTGGAAAAAATGGTGGCTTCCTTCTTCAATGCTTGAATGGGGTGAGATGGAGGATGGAGATGAGAGAGCTTGAAGCCTTGAGTTGAGCTTGGCCGAATTAGGGAGCTTGGTCAGAGAGAGAGAGAGAGAGAGAGAGAGAGATTGCCGGAATTTGAAGGAGAAGGTTGAATTTTTGTGAGCTGCTGTAACTGCTCGCATCCGGCTTATAAAGAGGGCCTTGCGGCCGCAAGGTATTTATGCCTTGCGTCCGTAAGGTACCCAATCAAAGGGGCACGGAAGCTGAGATAGGCTTGCGGGGGCAAGGGACCTTTGGGCTTGCAGCCGCATGAGTTATGCATGAATTAATATTAATAGGGCCTTGCGGCCGTAAGTTATTTTAGGCCTTGCATCCGCAAGGTTCACAGATTTTGTGCCTTGGGATCGCTTCACATATTTTTGGCGCGCTTTTCATTTTGGATCTTTCCGTTATGTTCCGTTAAGTCCGTTATCTTTCCTTCACTCGAAAATTCTACACAAACTTCTAAAGCTAAAATATTAGAAACATATAAATACAATACTAAGATGTTTTTCTCCCCCAAACTTGAATTATGCCAATACTGGAAAACATTTAAATTAAATGTCCATAATTAAATAAGACGGAGAACAGCATATTTAAATTACACTACGAAAGCAAATAAAATTTCATCAAAGTGGGTTGCCTCCCACCTAGCGCACTTGTTTAACGTCTTTGGCTCAACCCAACTACAAACCTATTCTCTGGGGGTTCGGTGTCGAGAGAGAGGAATGAGTTCTATAGTTCCTCTCAACCGACATGGGTTCAAGGTATGGTTTGAGTCGGTGACCATTGACTTTAAATATCTCATTGGTCTTTGGGATTCTTGATATCGATAGCACCATGTGGATAAATTCGAACTATAATGAAAGGACTAGACCATTTTGATTTTAATTTTCCTGGAAATAATTTGAGTCTAGAATTAAAAAGGAGTACCTTTAATCCTGGACGTAACATCTTGTTAGCCAATCCCATATCATGGTATTTCTTGGTCTTTTCTTTATAGGCTTTTGCATTTTCATACGAATTTAACCTATGCTCTTCTAATTCATTTAACTGAAAAAGTCTTTCTTCACCACCAAAGTTAAGGTCAAGGATTAAGAGCTTTAATGGCCCAATAGGCCTTGTGTTCAATCTCTACTAGCAAATGACAAGCTTTGCCATACACCATCCGATATGGACTCATACCTATTGGGGTTTTATATGCAGTTCGATATGCCCAAAGAGCATCTTTAAGTTTTGGTTCACAATCCTTACGATTTGGTCTAACAGTCTTTTCCAAGACTGCTTTTATCTGTCTATTACTAACTTCTACTTGGCCATAAGTCTGAGGATGATATGGTGTAGCTAACTTGTGAGTTACACCATATTTTCTAAGGCTTGAATTTAACAATCTATTAGTAAAGTGTGTTCCTTGATCACTAATTATAGCCTTCGGTATTCCATACCGAGCAAATATATCCTCCAAAAACTTGACAACAGTTTGGCCATCATTATTTCGGGTAGCAATGGCTTCTATCCATTTGGACATGTAATCAATAGCAACTAAAATATATTCATAACCATTAGAAACTGGAAAATGACCCATAAAGTCAATACCCCAAACATAAAAAATTTCAACAACTATATTAATATGCAAGGGCATCTCATTCCTTTTACTTATTCCACCAGTTCTTTGACATTTATCACATGTTTTGCAAAATATGTCGGAGTCTCTAAAAACAGTAGGCCAATATAATCTAGATTGCATGAGTTTCCTAGCAGTTTTGCTACCACTAAAATGACCACCACAAGAGTATTCATGATAGAATGCCATAATACTTTGTTGATCTTGTTCTGGAACACATCTCCTAATTATAGAGTCTGAAAATATTTTGAATAAATGTGGTTCTTCCCAAAAATAGTGTTTTGCGTCAGTTAAAATTTTTTTCTTTGATAAAAATCAAAATCGGGATTGATGATGTCAGCTATGTGATAATTAACAAAATCAGCATACCAAGGCTCAAAATTTTTAACTGCTAATAATTGTCCATCAGGGAAGTCTTCATTCATAGGAATTTTTTTTATCAAGAAATTGACGTTCAAGTAAAGGTAAAAATTCCAACCTAGACAAATGGTCGGCTACAACGTTTTATGTTCCCTTTTTATCTTTAATAGTAATGTCAAATTCTTGCAGTAATAACATCCATCTTATGAGTCTAGGATTTGCCTCCTTACTCAAAAGATATTTTAGGGCTGCATGATCAGAGAATATGATAACTTTTGACCCTAACAAGTATGATCTAATTTTTTCTAATGCATACACAAGTGCTAAAAATTCTTTTTCTGTGGTTGTATAATTGAGTTGTACATCATTCAATGTCCTACTCGCATAATGAATCACATGTGGTTTCTTGTCTATCTTTTGTCCTAACACAGCTCCAATTGCGAAATCCGAAGCGTCACACATGATCTCGAACGGGAGAGACCAATCAGGGCTGGTTAAAATTGGGGCTGATGTCAATTCTTCTTTTAACAGATTAAATGCATTCAAGCATTCTTGGTCAAAAATGAATTCGGTATCTTTCGCCAACAGATTACATAAAGGTTTACAGATTTTTGAAAAGTCTTTTATAAATCTAATGTAGAAACCCGCATGTCCAAAAAAACTTCTAACACCCTTGACTGAAGTAGGGGGAGGTAGTTGTGATATAACTTCAATTTTAGTCTTATCGACTTCAATTCCTTTGTTAGACACAACATGACCTAAGACTATTCCATGTTTAACCATGAAATGGCTTTTCTCCCAACTTAGGGTCAAATTAGTTTCGCAACATCTCTTCAAAACCAATGTTAGATTTTCTAGGTAATAATCAAAAGAATTTCCGAAAATTGAGAAATCATCCATAAATACTTCCACGCATCTTTCCACTAGATCGGAAAATATAGAAATCATGTATCTTTGAAAAGTAGTTGGGGCATTACATAGTCCAAAGGGCATTCTCCTAAACGTAAAGGTACCAAAGGGACATGTAAATGTGGTTTTCTCTTGATCTTCCGGTGCCACAAGAATTTGATTATACCAGAAAAACCATCAAGAAAACAATAATACTCATGGCCAGCTAATCTTTCATGGATTTGGTCAATAAAAGGCAAGGGAAAGTGATCTTTCCTTGTTGCCGCATTTAATTTCCTCGAATTTATGCACATCCTATAACCAGTAATAGTTTGTGTGGGAACTAACTCATCTTTCTCATTTTTAATGACTGTAATTCCTGATTTTTTATGAACTACTTGGACTGGGCTAACCCATTTACTATCAGATATCGGGTAAATTATACCCGCATCAAGAAGCTTAAGCATTTCTTTTCTAACTGCTTCTTCCATATGAGGGTTAAGTCTTCTTTGTCTTTCTCTACAAGGTTTGCTACCTTCTTCTAAATGAATTTTATGCATACACATAGAAGGACTAATTCCTTTCAAATCTGCTAAGGACTAACCTATAGCTTCTCAATGTGTCCATAGAACTTTTAACAGGCTTGATTCTTGTTCTTCTGTTAAATCCGCAACAATTATAACAGGTAAAGTTTTACCTTCCCCTAAAAATGCATATTTTAAATAGGACGGTAATGGCTTTAATTCTACTTCAGGAGGGGATTTAACAGATGGTAGGAATTTCTGATTTCACTGTTTCTTCTTTATCTTCCTCCTTAGAGTTCTCTTCTTTTTCTTTATCTATTTTTGTTTCCTCAAAATCAGATTTTTTTATTTTCTAATTCTTCTTTATCATTTTCACCAATTTCTATTTCATCAGAACTAATTTCTTATTTGAGATCTTCCACTTCTTTCTTATCTTCACTTTCATTATTAAGAGCTTCTAATCTTTCCTTCTCTTTTCTAGCATCTGTCTCTCGGAGTTCTCTTTCTAACTCTTTTATGTCGGTTTTTATATGGGAGAAGGTTCTATCATCAAATCCTACATACGTATCTCTTTCTAAATCATCATCAAAATTTGCTTCAAAGGTTTGGGCTGTAAGATTTTCAATTTCATCAATTGAGAGACATGCATTCATGTCACTCGGTCTATTTAACGCATCAAAAACTGAAATTCTACAGTTTCACCCATAACTGACATTGAAAGTTTACCATTCTTAACATTAATCATTGTGTTAGCAGTGGCCATAAAAGGTCTACCTAACAGAATATGAACTTCATTGTTAGTGCATATTTTTCTTCCCATCTCTAGAACAACAAAGTCGACTGGGATGATTAACTTATCTACTTGTACTAGAATATCCTCTACAATGCCTAAAGGATGTTTAACCGAACAGTCGACTAACTATAAAGGCATAGTAGTGGGTTTCAATTCACCCAATCCTAATTGTTTATAGAGAGCGAAAGGCATTAAATTAATACTTGCTCCTAAATCTAGCATAGCTTTCATCTTTTTAGAACTACCCAAAGAGACTTGGATATTAAAACTACCTGGATCTTTTAATTTAGGAGGAAGTTCATGTTGTAATACTACACTCACGTTTTCAGAAACAATTATTTTTTCATTCTTTTCAAATCTGTGTTTTCTAGAGTGGAGATCTTTGAAAAACTTAGCATAGGACGAAATATATTTAATGACATTAAGCAAAGGGAGATTAATGTTCACTTTGGATAGCATATTATAAATTTCCGTAAATTGCTTATCAATCTTGTTTTTCATAAGTCTCCCAGGGAATGGTATTGGAGGAACATATGGTGGAGGTGCCACATATGGTTCCTCAAGAGGTTCTGCCTCTTGCTCTTTTTCTTGAGTGACTTTTTCTTGACTTTCTTTATTTAAAAATTATTTTTCTACCTCTTTATCTTTTGCTTGAATGTTTTCACTTTTATCTATTTCATCTTCTTTGCCAGAGTTATCTATTTTGTCAGGCACATCAGTAGATTGAGTAGGGTTACTTACCTCTTCTCCAATTATTCTACCACTTCGCAGAGTAGTGATAGATTTTGCTTGTTCTGTCTAACTAGGGAACTTCCCTTCTTCTCTTTCTTGATATTTGGCAAGATCTTTTTGCAATTTTTCAACGCTTTCTAGCAAATATTTGTTAAGAACAGTTTGTCCACTGTTCGATCCTTCTGACTTTGGAACTTCTTCAATCTGCAGTTGTCCTTGCTTAGGAAATTGTTGAGGCTGTAATGACTTATTTCCTCCCCATGAAAAGTTAGGGTGATTCCTCCAACCAGGATTATAAGTGTTGGAATAAGGATCATTCCTTTGTCTTTGAGGGTACATGTTCATTGCATTAACTTGTTCAGGATATACAACACTAGAAGGACACAAATTAGTAGCATGAGAATTTAATCCACAAATAGAACATGCTTCTTGAATTTGCGATTGCCAACGTTCAAATTGAGCTTGCATATCTGATTTTTCTTGGACTTGAAACAAACTTCTACTTTTACCTCTTGTACTTTTCTGTTGAGAATTTGCACTTAACATCTCAAGCAAGTTTTCTAATTCAGTTGGTGTCATTCTATTAATAGAACCACCGGCTGCACTATCAACCATAGTTTGCAATGCAGGCGAAAGAGCATGATAAAATTGAATTACTAACACATCTTGAGATAAATTATGATGGGGACACATGATAAGTAAATTTTTAAATCTATCTCATGCTTCATGGAATGTCTCTCCTGGTTTATTTTGAAAAGACATAATTTGTTTTCTATATTCTGAAAGAGATGCATGTTGATAAAATTTACCCATAAACAAATCATATAATTGAGTCTAAGTATAAACACTTCTCGGTGCTAAATTCATAAACCATCTTCTTGCCGCATCTTTTAATGCACATTGAAAATATTTCATTTTTATTTGATCTTCAGTCAAACCTCCTAACGGAAAATTTTCAGTCATAAAATCATATTCCTTAACAAAAGTTATTGGATCTTCAGATGGCAGTCCATGAAACGAAGGCAACATATTATAAAAGTGACCTTTTAGTTCGAAATTTCTTACTGCTTCAGGTAAAACTAAACATGATGGTGTTGCATTCAACATGGGACGACCATAATCATTTATGGTTCTTTGATTGATTATTACTTCCATATTTCTATCAGCAGGTTCTTCCCTTCTTTGATTCACATTTACCGGAGGAACCGGATTTTTAGGATTTTGATTATTGTTGATGTCCATTGGAGGATCGACCAGAGGATCCTCTCGATTCAATTGTTCTTGATTGACATGCTGGTTTTCCAAATTATCAGGGTCTTCTTGATTCTTTCCAAGATTATTTATATTTTGATTTAATTATGCAGCTTGGGATTTAAAGATCTACGACCATGCATAAAATAACAAAAGCAAACTAAAAACTAAAAAAATTAAAAAAATTAAAAAAATCTTTTTTGTATTTTTATTTTATAAAACTGAATTAAAACAACGCTACCAACAAAGTAACTATGCAAACTAGCTTGTTGCCGGCAGCAACGCCAAAAACTTGATTGTGTCTTATTTTAATTAATTCCTTGCAAGTGCACAAGACTATTGTAGAACAGCTTGGGAAGCAAGGGTCAAACCACAGAGACAAGAAGAATACTAATGGCAAGAATATCGGTAGCAATTTAAACTAAGGGGGTTTTATTTATTTTATTTAAACTAATTATTCTACTAAAACAGTAAATCTAATTAAACTAGACAGCAATCACAGTTGTAAAGATCTGGTGGAGAAGAGAAATCTAGGATTAGGATTTCACTTGTATCTACTCTATTGCTTATTTAGATAAAGTATCATTCAATAACTTGGGTTCGTTCACAAAGGATAGATATAGCCTGTCAAATTATAGTTCATTCTTCATCCCAAATAATTCATCAATTCTATATCCTAAGCACAAGAACATATGGATCCTAACTGTCACTTAGGTCATATATATGAACCTGACCCTAACTTATCACTCTCGTGCATCGATAGGTTCAATTTATCATGATGGTGAGCCAGTGTACGACATATGCATATGGTCGTGCAGGTATCCGCACCTCTAGGCTTTTATTACTTGCGATTCCATTCATTTGGTCAAATCTAGACAATAAAGGGTTTGATAAACACCATGATCAACAAGAATTGAATGAATAAAAACATATATTAAGCAATAGATTCGATACAAGTTACCTCCTCATTCCTAGATTAATGGACGGTTAGTTCATCCTTGAAGATGAACTAAACAACGAGATGAAGGAATACATGAATCGATCTTTAAAACTGTAATTACAATGACTAAACTACGTAATACAAACTAAAATCTAAGCTAGAGCTCTTTCCTAACACTTTCTGGTCCCCCTTTTGCTTTGGCTACCATCCTTTATTTATACCAGGGTGTTGTAGGGGAATAGGAAGTTCAATCCAGGTGAAAAACCCTGTAAGTCGGTTTTGGGACCTTGCGGCCGCATTGGGATTTTACCTTGCTTCCGCAAGGGTCTTGGACGGGCTATCCATCTTTCTGTCTACCTTAAAAAGGCAAGGTCTTTTGGCCTTGCAGCCGCAAGGTGACCAGTTTGTTCTTTTTGCGTCTTTCCCAATGTTGCACTTTGCACCCCTCCTTGAAATCTTCACTAAAAGCTTCATAAATCCACAATATAGCTCAAAAGCACATATCAGTAGCCAAAAACCTCATGGAATTGCTCATTCTAAATCATAAAAGTACCCAATAAAGACGTATAAAATACGTTTATCGGTATCCTGAGTGCTTGTCCAAGAAATTGAGCATCTCGAAACAAGCAATAGCATCGACCAATCTGTCAATGCGGGGAAGAGGGTTACTGTCCTTAGGTCAAGCTTTATTGAGATCTGTGAAATCAACACACATCCTCCACTTGCCATTGCTCTCCTTCACCATCACCACATTGGCCAACCAAGATGGGTAATGAACTTTCACGATGATGTCTGCTTTTAGCAGCTTCTCCACCTCTTATTTACTTGCCTCATTTTTCTCCGAGGAGAATTGCGGAGGGCACTGTTGAATTGATCTATAGGTGGGATCCATACTTAGCCAATAAAGGGCCACCTCCTCGCTTGCTCCCATCATATCTTCCACAGTCCAAGTGAACACATCGAGACTCCTTTTTAACTGCTCGATCAATCGTGTCCGCTCCTCCAGGGACATTGTCGTCCCAATTTTGATTTTTTGCTCTGGGTGGGCAGGATTGATGATGATTTCTTCGAACTCATCTTCAACTCGAAATTCTAGTTCCTCACGAACCTCCAGCGTTTCCATTTCAATTTTCTTGTCACTCGATGGATTTTTTCGAGCAGGCCTTGGTACCTCCTCAACTTTTTTTTCTTGCTCGTCATCGAGCTCATCAATCTCCATATCATATGGTTACGAGCATTCTCCTTGGGTACCCCTATATTGACAGGGCCCTTGGTTTGATATGACTTTTCCTTCTATGAAATGATGATTTCTTCGTTGGGAGTAGAGAATGTAATTTTTTGTTTCTTTTTCTGTGTATCCCGAACATACTCTCATATTGCTCAGAGCTGGCTATGAAGTATCCCAATGCCACTGTCAGCATAAAACTTGGCCCGCTGGTGGGATACTGAGGCGACCATTTGGAAGCGAGCCATGGAAGGAATGCCCATTATAGTGTTATATGACGATTTTAGATCAATGACGAGGAAGGTAATGACCTCCAACCTCGTGTGTTCCCCATCGCCGATGTTGACTTCCAGGTCGACCGTGCCTTTAACTCCAACCTTGTGATTTGTGAATCCTTCCAGAGTTCCCAAGTAAGGTTTCAAGCGAGCATCGGTGAGACCGATCTCCTTGAAACAATTATAGTACAGCACGTCTCGACATGCTCCTGTATCGACTAACGCTCGATGCACCTGCCAATTATTAATCAAAGCTGATACTACCAAAGGTTGCTCGGAGGCTAAAGTTGTACTCGCTAGTTCACTGCGAGTGAAGTGAATAGTCTGCTCGCCTAGCCGTGTTACTGGTGGCATACTCATCACCTTTGAGAGCGAGTAAATGTGCTTTCCGAGTTGAGTCGAGGTAGGCTCCTCCTTAAGAATCATGTTGACAACTCCATGTATTTGAGGGGCATTTCTCCCATTTCTTCCCTGAGCAGGAGGATCACGAAGATTATTTCCATTGTTGTTACTATATTTGAATCTATTAAGACGTCATTGATTCATCAAGCGCTGGATTTCCTTCTTCAGGATAAAACACTCTTCAGTAACATGCCCTACATCATTGTGATAAACACAAAATTTTGTGTTATCCCGATATTGAGTTGTGTCTGGATTCATGGGGTAGGGGCAAGAAGATCATTCTGGATCTGCATCATAATTTCATCCCTTGAAGTATTCAAGGGAGTAAAATACTATTCTCTAAATCATTGAGTCGAATCAGAAGTCATGTTTCGATCTCTCCGAGAATTATTGTTATTTCCTAAGCTAGGAGTTGTAGTTGCTGCCGAGCTACTTTCTGATTTATCCTTTCGCTTTCCTTTCCGGTCTACCTCTTTAAGTGAAACATCTCAAAATAGAACTGTTGACTATTTGAGAAATACTTAGAAGATTAGGATTAAGTTAATGGATCGCGCTAGGTTACTTTCGAGCCACTCCACGCCCTAATTGTGCCCCTTCATCTTTAAAAATGAATCATTTTAGCTACTTTGGATTGAAGAAATATTTTTTACTAATAATGTGATAAATTTGACACCCTTTTAAACCAAATTTAGAACATACAAGTTTTTAACCTCTAAAATAATCTTGCCATCAATTGATTCGGTCTTTCTTTAACCTACAAGATATCTCAAGCATTATATTTATAAATAAGAGAATCGTTGTGCAACAATGAAGAGCGGACTACACCATCACTCTCTACACAATTATGAATGTACATGTAAGCTTCTCTTATTTCTGGTTTGGTTGATGATCATACACTTACACTATCTAAAGAGTACACTAAGCAGGCAGTTACGTCGTATAGCTTGTCACTGCCCTACGACACAATATTTAATGAAGATCAACCACCACATCGTTATCATGGGGATGATTATAACTTATCCAGAAGGTCAAGAAATAGTGCTTCATTTACTTGAAACTCTGTCCAGCTCACTAATTTATTGGTCTTCCATTGGTTTCAACCTTAATCGGAGGTCACTTACTCAGTGTATTACGCTACATCAAATTTTGCACTGTGATACATCAATTTAATTGCATATATTTTTGCACCACGATGTATCAATTTTATTAAATAATCCAAATTTACACCGCAATGAAACAAATTTTGTACCACGATACGTAAGTTTTAATTGCATAATCTAATTTTACACCATGATACATACAGTATTATCTAATTCATTTTTACACCGCAATACAAAATGATAATGAATCAGACTATTTCCTTCATCGTAAGCCTTCTTCTTCCCCGTTTCGTTGCATAACAATGGTGATATTTGAATCCAATGTGTTTGTCGGAGTTGTTGAAAACGAAAATTATATTTTTTGAATAATATTTCAAAAAATTACATTTTACCTTTAAAAAAAAGAACGAAATATTAGAAGGGTTTGAAACTTTATTAAATGATCAACCAGAATTTCACACTTTAATTTTTGGGGATTACGGCCCACAATATGTCAGGCCAATAAAACCAGACCAACCTTTTGGATTTACTGTTTCGATTGTTCCCAATCATATTAAGGGCTTCCCTAGTAAGGGGCCCAAGATCAGTGACATTCTTTAGAAATAATTCTTTTTGTTTTAAATTTTTTAATAATATCCTCTATTCGTTTTTGAATTATTGTTCTAATTTAACTTTTTGAATCATACGTAGCTAAATATTATTCAAATGAACATTTGATGTATAACTTTTTTTTTTCTTTTTCAAAATCACAAAACACGTAATTCGTAATAAACAAATTACGTGCTTTGTGATATATATATATATATATATATATATATATATATATATATATATATATTTGTTTATTTTTTATAAATAATGTTAGTGTCACGCAATGAGTACCTAATATTTTGCATAAAATAATATGGCATCTTGTGTATCATCTGTTTTGCTCCATTTTTTAACTCATAAGATGTCAATTACCGTATTATTTAGTGTACAAAATTAAGTACTTATTTGATATATGTAAAATTATTCATTATTTATTAAAAGAGCCTAATTTACGTAAAAAAATTATCAAAAAGAATAATTTAGCTAAAGACGAATGAGTGAAGTATTGGCTTTTTTTTTTCCCGTTGGTCTCTTTTTTTCTATTGATTGGACATTGGGCCATGTTATATTTACATCTTAAATCCTTTTAGGACTGGGATTTATGAATAACTAAATGATTAGAAGTATGTTAATCTAATTAGTGAAGGATAATGTATGTAAACATGATCTATAAAATGGCACATATATGCCGCATAGATAGTGTGTCAATGGCAAGTTTGTGATACAAAGTGAAGACGGACAACAATGAGAGAATTGGTGTCAAGGTCTTGAGGTCTTGATGTTGTTAGACAAAATAATGCATGACTATTTTGGATTGTGAGAGGTGTGATACTTTAGAGGATCATATCAATCTTTGTAATCCTTATCCTAGGTAGGTTGAGTACATTGAAAACTCTCGATTGTAATTCCTCATCATTTATAGTGAACTTGTTGTTTGCATTAGAGTGGATTAAACCACGTATAATCATTTGTACCCTTTTGTTTTTTGCTTTACTAGTAACTCACCCGTGAGTTGTACGGATACATCGTTTGAAAATTATATGTTTAAATAAAGTTGAATAATGCACCGCAAATATGATTAGTTATACTCAATTAATCACACTCTATTTTTTACATGGTCCAAAGTTCTCAATTGATTTCATCGGATTTATTAAATCGTCCTTAATAGTAATGCACCACAATATGATTAGTTATAGTCAATATGGTCCAATCTTAAAAATTGTTGATTTTTGAAAATATATACACATAAAAATAAATAAGTAAAATTATTTTACTAAGTGGTCGAATATTATACTGTTTGTTATATCCAATAAAAGAGGAATTAAAGTCAGGTATGACACTCTTTGAACAGTACCTCGAAGACGTAAATATTGGGAACCAACATTTTTTGCAACATATATTTCATATGACTATTCATTATAAAAACACAAATAAAAGAAAAGACATAAATTGCATAATTTATATATTACAGCTCTATTACATAAAACAAACACTTAAAAAATAGACACAAAATCAGACGCTAAGTTATGCATGTCCTACCGTTCTTAATTGACTTCATCAGAATCATTCTAACTAATTAGTTATAGACAACAAATATTATTAGGAAAAAATCGCTCTTAGTCGACTCTGGAAAGTTTTCAACCGATTAATACATCCATTTTTTCGAAACTAAAAAAGGGCACTTCATGCATGCATTGTGATGCATTATTTTGTGTATCATGATGCATGACATGTCTTTTTCCGGTTTCGAAAAAAATCGAAGTGCAGAACGGTTGAAAATTGAAAAAATTGTTGGCCGGTACTTATTGTGAAACTTTTAACCGCTTCCATGCCATCTTTTTTTTTAACCGCTAAAAAGAACTTACATAAAATATCCCAGAAATGCCCAGTTAGCCATGAAACTGGAAATCTCTGTTGTTGGGGCTAGAGTTGTCAAAATTTAGCCCAGTTCAATGGGCCGACCCAGCCCTCCCGATATTATTCGGGCTCGATTTTAGGTTCTATAAACCCGGTGAAATTTTTGGGCGGCCTGATTTTAATGATTGGCCCGGTGGGTTTTGCCATGGCCAGAAAAATATGTGAAAATAGACAAAGCTGGCATGCCCAATGGGTAGGCCCATGGACTACTCCACTCGGTCTGAAGAAATTTAAGAACAACCCACACCGAACGGATTTTGAAGTTGGTCTATTGGGATTGGTGTGGGCCTGTTCGTGCCTCGTCTATTGACAGCTCTAGTTGGGGGCAACTGAACGAGGATGTATATAATGAAACCATTTTGAATTAAGATGCATCTATTTCAATCGCGATGTATCGATTTGGATTCGCGATGCAGGAATTTGGAATCATTATGCATTGCTATGAATTTAAAATAAACAAGTTTGAATCGCGATGCATCGATTTGGGATCGTAATACACATTATGAAATGGAAATAATAGTTACACAATTTGAAATCATGAATCGCAAATCAAAATCATATATCGCGATGCACAAATCATAATTAAATACACACTAATGAAATAGATCTAAAAATTAAAAAATAGATACATATCTATAATGTTTAGTTCTATATTTATCATGTCAAAGACCTCGTTGTTTATCCTTTTTTAAGTAGAATGAAAAAAATTATAGGTATAGATCTATGACCACCGTCTCACCAAAGCTCGCAGGTAAATTGCTCTTTTCATTAGTTTTTATAACGACCCGAGCCCGAGAGCCCGGTCCGCTACGTATAGCCCACACACTGGCCCACTGAGCACGCAGCACCTTAGGTCATCAGGCCCACCACAAGCCGACCCAAAAGTCCATGGATAATGTTGGTGCCCAGAAGTAGTATGTGGCCACCATATAAATCGAACACAATTCTCACACCTACCCGATGTGGGATAGGGTATTACAATCTCCCCCACTTAAATCCTTGACGTCCTCGTCAAGGCTGAATCATACCCTGGGCGATGTAGGAATCAAGAGGTGACTCGTACGTGGATCAAGAGATGGCTCCCACCTTCTGCGGTGTAGCACTTTGGCCCGCTCTAATACCATTTATAACGACCCGAGCCCAAGAGCCCGGCCGCTACGTGTAGCCCACATACTGGCCCACTGAGCACGCAGCACCTTAGGTCATCAGGCCCACCACAAGCCGACCCAAAAGTCCATGGATGACGTTGGTGCACAGAGGTATTATGTGGCCACCATATAAATCGAACACAATTCCCACACCTACCCGATGTGGGATGGGGTAATACATTTTTCGTATCAAAATTTATATTGATTTGGATTTTTGAACATTTGTCAGTCAAAAAAATATTTTTATCATCTCAAAATACTTCTTGATTATATTTAATTTATTGTTTACTGATGAGATTGCCTTGAAATATTTTCCTTATATATATTTATATAAATAAATAAATATATATATATATATATATATATATATATATATATATATATATATATATATATATATATATATATATTCTTTTGAATATATTTCACAGATATGTCACTTCATATCTTTTAACATGTATATATTTTATTGAATAATCTTTTGTTGTCAAATTTGACTTAAATCACAATTTGGTCACCCTATTTTAACATTTTTTGTAATAAGGTAACTCTACAATTATTTTTTCAAATTATTCATTGTACTTGACTATATATCACACTTTGGTCACCAAGAGTCATTTATCTCAGTTATGTTGGATGGAAATGATCGAACAAAAAATATATAAATGTCCTTTTATGTTCGGAATATGTCGTACACGTGAACAGATTGAAGTAGCAAAATCTTATCTCATTCAACGCCTTACCTAAAGACATGCGTCTTAAGCTTACATTGATGGTGAAGGTGAATGTGAGACAATAACGTGAGTAACACGTGATGTAGGTAAGAGTATTTTTGGGTTTCTACAAAAGTTTAATGCTTTCGATCTAAAAAATTGGATGGAGTGATGAACGCGCGATATAAAACCAAGTACAATGATAAAATTGAAAAAAAATATTAGTAGAATTAGCGTATTGAATAAAGTGTGAAAGTAAGGTGACCAAATTACAATTTAAGCCGTCAAATTTCATCATTATACTTGTAGATTTAATAATTTTTTACCATGCATTAGTCAGTTTCAGATTTCTATGATACACGAACCATTTGAGCCATTAGGATATAAATAATATTACTGTAAACATTTATTTCAAATATAGGTGAATTTACCAAATCTATTCAAATTATGTTATTTCAATTCTATTCAAGGATGTAAATATTATTTTATATATTGTTTAGTGTTCAAAATTATACACACATTGTGTTTTAATTGCCAAATTATAAAATATATGCATGATCACGAAATATACTAAATGTGTTTTCATATTCAATGGACTCATTTTAAAGTAAATCTTAACAACCCTTCATATTATAAGAGATGTAACATATTCAATGCATTTGTTCCAAAATAAAAATGTTTCAATTCTCAAAGTAAAAAAATGCAACTAAACACAGTAATAATGTTGCCATTTTTGGAAAGTGAATTTTGGCGGAAACTTTCCAAAAATTGCACCTTTTTTTTATATATGTATAGATTCCGTTATATTTTCTATTATCTTGTCATTATATGTCCAAATACTTTGTGCTATTATTTTCAACCGATTCACTTCTGTATTGAAGATAGAAACTTGGAATTCATAATTCAAGAATTTCCTCGTTTTTATAACAGGCCACAATGTTAAAAACTAAGGTAGCAAATTGCAAAATAAAAATAATCAAAAACAAAAATCACTGACATCATCTCCAACTGTTTGGTGTAAAAATTACACAAAATCTTTAAACCGGTGCAATTTTTGCACCAAATTTCTTCTACCATTTACAACCGTTTTACTTCAAATTTAACTATGAAAAGAATATTTCAAGTATATTGTTCAATATTCTATTTAAAACATATGTTTTATTTCATATAATTTGTATTAATAATGTATTTAGCAAAGCAAGTATATTATTCATTAAATTAATATTATTTTATATTAAATACTAGCATTGAAATTAATAATTAAATGCAAGGATTTAGAGTAAAAGCCAAAACACAAAACTAACAATATGAAAAAAAAAAAACTAAAACTAGTATTTAACCCAAAACACAAAACTAATATTTAAACAAAAGCATAAAACTAAGAATATAAATAAAAACTAAAAAAACATAACTATTATTTAAACAAAATTTAAAAAAAAAAGGAAGGGAGTGAAGATGAAGACCCTCTCATGGTGCGTCTGATTTGAAGCGGCTGGAGGAGGTCTTCATTTTGAAGTTTTGTTTGAAGTCTCCTTGGAGGGAGGAATAGTGGATTTTCACTTCAAATTGAAGTTTTTAAGTTTCCCTTGAAGATGCTCTTAAGTTCTCTCCCCAAAGTTAGATCAAATGACAATGAGATTTACAAAAATTCTAATAATATTTGTTGTCCAGACATTTTCATTTTATTATTACAATTTTAAAATAATGTATAGCAATAATAAAATTTATTGTACCTCCTGTGAAAGTGATACAGAACAGGCCGGACACGTTATTGACAAAGTTGGAGGGTTCTAAAAGTTTTGGGAATAAAAATATAAAATGAAGTTTAAGGGCGTTAGTTATCAGTTCTAAAACTAATCCACTAGTAAAAATCAAAGAATTAAAGACTCTTCCGTCGGCAAGGCATAACTTTTGATCCCGGATAAACCACGGTGCCCATAATATATCAAACTGAAGCTTTTGACGAGATCTACATGATTTGCAGGAAGGGATGTTGTGACGAGTTCGTTTTAAGGCCAAAAAATGTTGTTTAAACACTGTTTTGGGACTCGAAAGTTTTTGAGTTTTTCGTAATTTTTGTTTTATTTTTTCTTTTAGGGTTTGGATTGTTTTAGGTATATAAATACAATTTTAAACGTTTTGTTTAGCAGTTTTGATAATTAATAAACATTTTCTTTCGTCATAGATTTTGTGTGTGAAACCCTAAATCGTCATAGACTTGTTTTGAGTAATTTCTTATGGAAATAATTCATGTTGTTATTTTCGCTGCGTCAAAAACTAATTACTAATATACATTTTTCACGAATAAGTTAAACCATTTAAGTATCTATGTATCTTATTAGATTTTAGAGTAATCTGATCCAAATTCGAATTCTTGCTTTGAGTGAGGATGAACTCACCAATGAAGTGAAAGATGTTATTTGCAAACAATTCGAGCATGAAATAGTACGTAACTCTGACTTGTTTACTGATGTCGGTACTTGTTCAAAGAAATTTGTAGCTAGTAAGAAATTATAGTATCATCAAACTACTAAAACAACCTTTTAAGTTAATAGTCTTTAACACGGCGAAAAAATGTCTAAAGCAATTAATTTGATCGTGGAAAAGGTGGGGTTTATATAATTAGGCAAAACACAACTTTGGGCCACTGTACTTTTTAAAAAATTGCAATTAGGCCACTGAGACGTCAAAATTTTCAGGTTGGCCACTATACCTGACTTATATTGCACATTAATCCCTTTTTTGGATGAACGTTAAGTTTGACCGTTAATTAAGGTTAAATACCTATTTTACCCTCATCGTCTTCATCTTAGATTTAATCTCAGCACTTACACAATTGGATCTGATGGGCGATAGGGTTTCGATGGAAGGAGAAATTGGTGATGAAGATGATGGTTTTAAGAGAGGTTTCTTTGATCGAACCCAGAAAATTTGAAAAATCTATAGAAAAAAATTGAATCCAAAATCGAACCTAACAAAATTTCCCACAAGATCGAATGATTGAAATTCAAAGGTAGAGACACATATCAAACCTAGATATGAAAAGAAAATCCATGGCAAACCTAGATAAAAAAAAAATCAAACGCAAATCTGAAACAAAAGTCAAACCCAAATCTGACAAAAATGAAACCCTTCACAAATTACCCCAAGGGTTGGCTGGAGCGGAGACGATGGTGATGACCGGAGATGAGCTTAAAGAGTTGTTGTAATGGAGACGGGGATGAAGCCGGAGGAGATTGAAGGAGGCCGATGTTTGGGTTGTTTTACTAGATCTGGCTGGAAGCGAATAAGGAAAAGAGGGATGAACTGGGGCCACCTGCATTCTCTCTCTCTCTCTCTAGAGACATACAACAATGGCATCACCGACAACTAGGGTTACCTTCCGCGTGATACTAGTTATATTGGTATGTTGGCCAGCCTCTTTACTGGAAACTCTTTGCCACCATCCACAATATCCGTCACAACAAACAAACCGTCTCCGAAGGTTTCAAGATCTGACTTCAATTTTGTTTATTTGCTTTGATTCAGGTATTTCATAGATTGTTTAGGAAGCTCGAAATTAGTCGGATGGTTCAACGATGAGTCCGATTCAGGTGTTCTCGAATCCAAACATACTGCAAGGAGGATGTTTCGTCAGGTTTTGTGAATACTTTTGTTGCTCATTTCGAGTCCTGGTTCATCATTATGTATTGCAATAGGAAGTAGCCTTTTATTTTTGTTGGTATGTGAAAAAGATGAAGATGGGGGTAAAATAGGTATTTAACCTTAGTTAACAGTCAAACTTAACGTTGATCTAAAAAAGATGGTTAATGTGCAAGATAAGTCCGGTACAGTGACAATTTTGAAAATTTTAATGTCTCAGTGACTTAATTGTAATTTTTCAAAAAATACAATGACTCAAATATGTGTTTTGCCATATAATTATTAGAAGCAACATAAATGTGGTTGTTGCATCAGTTAATTATATTGGTCTTCCTTCAAATATAATCGATCAATCGTCATCAATATGATAAAGACTTCCCTCGGTTTATATGTGTAGATAACATGTATTTACATAATGGCCCTTTAAATATGATTAAGACTTGACACTTTTTATTTTTCTTCATAACATGGAGTTTGAATTTTATTTATTGTTTTGTGCATGCGTTAGATTTTAAATGATATGAGTAATGGTAGTGTTACCACAAAATGTTATATGAATATCAATTTGGTTCCTAAATTTGGCTTTTCATCTTATTTAGTAAGTAAACGGTAATTTGGTTTCTAATTTTCTATTATGGTCAAGTGACCAAAGGAATCCACCTTAGGAGCTTGACCATCTGGCTTTTTGTTTTTGTTTTTGTTTTTAATTTTGTTTTTAGAAAAATAAAAAAAATACTATTTAAATATAGGTTAAACATTAACATAAGAACTTGAACATCAAAAAAATAAAAAATAAAAACTATATTTTAAAAAAATCAAGAAAATTAAATAATTAATTATTTGAAATAAATTGAATATAAAGCTAAGTACTCGAAATAGTCCCAAACAATGTCATTTTATATAAACCAAATTTAAAAAGGGATATTGTTTATATATTTTAAATTGTAATTTTTAAAATAATCATCTTAGTTACTCACATCTGATAAATACATGTTTCTAAATATCTACCATGTGAAAATACTTATCAACCCAAAAATTGATCGTAAACCTTTTCATGTATCCCTAAATAGTTAAAACCCAAACATAGACAAAACCTCAAACTCTTTGATTTTATACATCCATGACTTAAACCTCGCTTAAATTAATTATTAGTTTTATGGAAATTATTGTGTCCATATATTTCATTACTTAAAGAAATTTATAAACGATATATTAAATAATTTATAAACCATAAATAAAAATAATGTGAAAAATACAAATTTATTTCAAATACGTAAAATGGTTAACTAATTAATTTTATGTTATTTCTCAACATTAGTAAATCAACAACATTCAATTACTAAAGAATAATTATCCAATCCAATCTATAAACAATATATTAAAATAATGTGTAAAAAGTACGATAAATAAGTCGGTCAGTTTCATGAATCAAAATACATCTAGGATTTTCTCTATAATTTTTTTCCCCAATAATGGTAGGCCATTAAGCTTCAATAAAAGTTAAGAAATCATACCACTAAACAATCATTCAAATTTGACAAAAAAATTACCAACATCTTCTAAGTTCACCATTGCTGATAAACAATCATTCAATTTATTTTTTTAAAAAAAATATATCTAGAAATTACATTTCTATATTTTAAAATTAAAGATGTGATAAATAAAAATATAGAAATTACATATCAATAATTTCAAATGTATTTTTTTAAGGTCAAGAAACATATAACTTTTTGTTGTACTCAGCATATAAAAAAGTAGATATAAAATTAGATACCGTATTTTAAATATACAATTTCATATCTGTATTATTAAATTACAGGTCTAAAATCACCATTTGTATTTTTTTTAACATATCTAAAACTTACATATTTGTATTTTAAAATTAAAAATCTGATAGATACGGGTAAAAATTACACATCTGTCTTTCAAAAAAAAAATGTGAAGAAGTTGACCCGACAAACTGGTTAGAATAAGATTTGAAAAAGCCGTTACAAAACTGATAGATACATATATAAAATTACAATCTGTATTTGAAATTGGATTTTTAAACAAAGGTGAAGAGGCATACCTGATAAATAGTTGGTTATAATTATAATTATAACCCCTTTATTTTTTTTTTCAATAATTTTAACACTAAGATTTTTAAAATAACCAACCGACAGCCACCTGCCACTCCCTTCCGTTTTTGCAGGTTCTTCAATAGGAAGTTGCCCCTCTCTCCCTCTCCTAAGTGTCCATCTAGGTGGCCACTAACACACAAATCAAAGCATTAGGAAGTTGGTTTTTAATACAATGGTGATGATCTAAGAATATTTACCAAACTCTATATTAGCATTAAATTTGTCAGTAGCAACTCAAATTGATCCAGATTAAAAAGGTTTAATACTCTCTAGACCATTTGACATAGACATATTGATATTTTACATAATTTGATCAAATTCATTAATCATTAGTAAACTTCCATTTCTCTACATCATCTTTTCAATTATAAGAAAATGATAGTTTATGTAAAACACTTATTTATTATTTTGAATATTACATCGGTTACCTCCATTGAGCTGAATTAAATTGATTCGTTAAGATTTATTATAAATTTTAATTTTTGCCAGTCAAATTGAACATATTTATTTTTTACTTTAGAAAAAACTTAACTCCAACATCAATCCAAAAATGTTAAAGAACTCGAACACATGCCATTGGTGGTAAAAATTGTAATGTTGTGAAGGTTGGTTATATATTGAACGGGTTCATAGACTAGGATTACATGTAAAAATGGCACACCTTAAGTTTTGGAAAAAAGTTGTTTGCAATCATTGAAGTTTCCTTATTTACAAATTACACTATATATTTGAGAAATACTCCTTTCGGAACTGGTAAAGAGTTCACTATTTTATTTTGAGATATTTCATTTAGAGAGTCTAATTTTAAAAATTAAGACGTAAAAATATCATTTTATTACTAATGACCTAAATACCCCTTTTAACCTTTAATAGATACTCACTTTTTGTACACACTTACGGATGTTTTATAAAACATCTGCTAGTTTGTAGCGATTGTTTTGTCCGAAATCAAAAAAAAAAAAAAAAAGCAATTCAACGGTTTTTTGTTCGTAATTGAAAAAAAAAACCGAATCAAAATCAATTTAATTCACATGCGATATCATACAAATTAACAATGGAAATCGAATCAACAATAATACGTAATCAAAATTACGTGAAGGGGGAAGGAGGGATGAGATAGTATAGTTTAAATGTGAAGAGAAACAGTAAAGTAATTTTACATTTTAAATGGTGTTGCATTTATGGATTTTGGTGTTAAGTTTAGGTGTTCTGTTTTAATCAATGAAATATTATTTCCTCAACCAACAGCATTATAAATAAGAGTAGGTCCGTCAATGCGGAAGGGACCACACCTCATCCCACATCCCCTCACAATTGTTAAACTAAATGTCTCACGTAATGGCAAAATGAGTGTTATGGATAAAAATGAGTTAGGCTATTATCAATGGTTATCCAAAGATATACAGGCCTTTCTGTTGGGATAAAGTTCGGGTCCTTCTTTTTCTATAAAGTTCGTTTTTAGTCCTTCAACTTTCTGCCCTAATGAATCCAAACAATATTAGGATTACTTAAGTTAACAAATTGAGCTTGTTTTCCCTTCAATTTACAAGTTATCTCTAGCACTATAAATAAGAGTAGGCGCTGCAACAAGTAGTGGACTAATGGAATCACAAGCGGGATTATGAGACACTGGCACAACACTCTCTCTCTCTCTCTATATATATATATATATATATATATTAGTTGCTCCATTCTCGTTCATATATTTAATATTTCTCTATTATGAATGTACATGTTAGTTTTTATTTTTACCTTTTTTTTTACGTCTAGTCTAGTCTGGTTGATGTTTATACATGCCCACTGTGTAACGAGTACACTTCATGATATTTAATGAAGTGCTTGTTTGGTGGAACGTTTTGATCAAAACGTTATCAAAAAACGATGTGTTTTTTTTAAAGTGTTTCAATACAGTATTTTATAACGCTCTAATTTGGAGTGTTTTAAAAACATATTGCGTTTACAACTACTCTATTTATGAAAATAGCGTTTTAAAATAGTTTCAAAAACATGTTTACAAGAAAAAAATCACGTTTTAAAAACACTTTATTTTTAAAACGCGGTACCAAACGAGGCTCGTGATAATAAGATCAACCACCACACCTCAGCGTTATCATGGGGAGGTCACCAAATTGCTGATGATTAAAACTTAATCCGAAGGGTCAAGAAATTATTAGGGGTCCGAAATTTAATGGTTCATTTACTTGAAAGTCTGTCCAGGTGAATAATTTATTGGTTTTCCATTGGTTTCAACCTTCTAGATAAATGGCTGACGTTATTACACCGTGCGAGCTCATTGTTCGAATTAAAATTCGAATGTTTGGACATATTCATTGTAATAAATTTTATTTTTTTGGTAAAATTCTGGTCGATCTATGTTTCAAAGTTTATAACCTCAAAAGTTCATCTTTTTTTTCAATCGTAAAAGTTTATTTTTTGAAATATTGTTCCAAAAATATCATCATCTTTTTCAACAGCTCCGACAAACACATTCGAAGATTTTCACAATAGAGGCGAAGACGAAGGAAGAAAAATATGAAGACTTACGACAGAGGAAAAGAAAGAAAAAAAATTGTAATGTGCTCAGTTTTCATCGCGGTGCAATTAAAATAGGTAATTAAACTATTGATCCACGGTGCAAAAATTAATGTAATAAAATTGATAAATCGCGGTGCAATTAAAATAGAAAAGTAAACTACTGAACCGTGGTGTAAAAATTAATGTAATAAAATTGTTGCATCACGATTTAATAGTCATGAACCACGATGCATTACTGTAGCGCGTTTTATACTCATTAAGGGTATTGTAGTCTTTCTACCCCTTTAATACTGTTCTTTTTCAGTTAAAAAAACATTAAACTGAAGCGATTACAACATTGGAAACGTACACTGATCGCAATTTTTCTTTTATCCTTTTTCTTTTTTTCTTTTTTTCTTTTTTTTTTTTTTTTTTTTTGAGATTACGGCCCACAATCTGTCGTACCAATAAAACCGTACCAACCTTTTTGGATCACTACTTAGAGCTTCCACAATGGTAGCTTTTATCAACTGATAAAAGCTACCTCTACTGCCTTTTATCAAAACCGGAGGTCACAATGAACCAGTTTGAACCACTCTATCCCTAAAGTTTGCTAAGGTTCACCGGAAATATGGAAGGAGAGTTAGCAGGAACAGTTACTCACATTGTGGGAAAAATATGAATTAAAAAATTGAAAAATATTGTGATAGTTAGGTTTGTTAGTTGAGATGTGAGAGGTTTGAATTTTTTAAAGGATTGTATAAAGGGTGATTATTGGAGTGAATTATTTTTTAGAGTGTTGAAAAAATATTAAAGAAACAGAAAACGAGGTGGGTAGAGTGTGATATTGGGTGTTATCACTGTGGTTGCTCTTAGATTGGTCTCAATCCCATGAATAGCTTTCGCTGGTAAGGGGCCCAAGATCAGTGACCTTTCTATAAAAATAATTATTTTTGTTATTATTTTTGTATAATATTAATAATTATTATATACTTCATGCATTTTTGAATTATTGTTCTAATTTAACTTTGTAAGACAAATATTTTTCAAATGAAAACTTGATGTATAATTATTTTTCTTACTTTCTATCAAAATCACAAAATATATATTTAAAGAAAAAGAAGATAAAAAGAAGGGGAGTGAAGATGAAGACTCTCCGGCCTTATTTGAGTGCCTATGGGGTCTTCATTTCGAAGCTTTGTTTGAAGTCTCCTTTGGAGAGTGAAACAGTAAATTTTTGCTTCAAATTGAAGTTTTTAAATCTCCTTTGGAGATGCTCTTAGGTCCTTTCCCTGAGTTAGATCAAATGATAATGAGATTTAAGATTTTACTAATAATATTTGTTGTCTATTCATGACATTTTCATTTTATTATTCGAATTTAAAAATAATTTATAGCAATACAAAAATTATTTTAGTTCCCATGAAAGTAATTACTAATATACTTCTTCATAAATAACCATTTAAGTATATATGTATCTAGTAAGAGATTGCAGGATCATCAAACTACTAAACCAATCCTAACATGGCGACAAAGTCTCCTAAATCTTTTTTTTTTCTTTTTTTTTTCTTCATCTGTCAGAAACATCATCCAGATCATAACATGTTACGATTGTACAACTACTTAAGTTGTGTCTCCTAAATCTTCAATGAGAGCTTCAAAGCAATTAATTTGTAATTTGATCGTGGAAAAGATGGGGTATATATAATTATTAGAAGCAACATAAATGTGGTTGTTGCATCAGTTAATTATATTGGTCTTCCTTCAAATATAATCGATCAATCATTGATTCTAAGAAGTGGTCCAATGATAGAGCTGATGTTTTATAAAATATGATATTTCAGATTCGATACAAAAAAATAAAAAATAAATAATCGATCAATCATCGTTATGATTAAAGATTTCCTCAGTTAATGTTTGAATTTTATTCAACTTTTTTGTGAATATATGAGTAATGGTAGTGTTACCACTTATCACCAATGTTATAAGTTGCATTGAAAAATGAATACTTCATTTTTCAATTTTGTCTTCTGCAAAACAAGTCATAACACTACGGGTAAATCTAGCATTTTCGTTAAAATATTGTTTTTGGCACTAATTTGGGGGATTATAATCATATTAGAACAAAATATTTGATAGTCGCTTGGAGCCAAGATTGCATTGACTCCTCTATTTCAAGTTTCTCAGATATTTCCCGTTTGAATTGATCTTAAGCAAGATCAATACGAAGAGTTAGAAAATCCAAAAATTATAAGTTTTTATTTAATTAATTGTGTGGTACATTAATATTGCAATGGCGGATAAATAAATTGAACTAACATTGTTATGAAATTATAGTTACTTTAAAACTTAGTAAAAAATAGTTTTATCATCCTTATAGTCTTAACGACTCGAGGATAAATATTGGATTTTAATGCAACGGAAATAAGAAAATGAACTCTTTCTACCAGAATTTCCTCAAAATAAGCCTATGATAGCATAGGGTTTCACACACAAAACGTATGAAGAAATAAATTATTTATTAATTATCAAAACTGCCCAACAAAATGTTTAAAAGAGTATTTATATTCCCGAAAGCAATCCAAACCCTAAAAGGAACAATAAAACAAAAATTACAAAAAAAACTCAAAAACTTCTGAACCCCAAAACAGTGCTTAAATATCATTTTTTTGGTCTTAAAACGAAATCATCACGATTCGCGAGGTACGCTTTGTGTATCATGTACATTTCGTCAAGAGCTTCGATTTGATTTATTATGTGTGTCGCGGTTCATCCGTTATTAAAAGTTATGTTTTGTCGACAAAAGAGTCCCCAACTTTTTTTATTTCTACCAGTGCATTAGTTTCAGAACTGACAACTAATCCCCTTAAACTTCATTTTCTTTCCAAAACTCTTAGAGTCCGCCAACTTTGTCAAGAACGTGTCCACACTGTGTTCTGTATCATATTTTCTGCCAAAGTCGGCCCTGTCATGAGGAAGGTGAGGCCCAGGCCTTAGGCCCCCAAAAAATGCCTAATTTTTTAGGCCTCAAATTTTTACTACTTCCTTTTATATTATTTTTTAAAAAAAATTAAGCCCTAAATTCTATTGCAATTCGCACGGGAGACGAGGCAAAAGGGAGTATATCGGCGACAACAGCTCGACAACTCCCTATTCAGTTGCTTGTGCCTCCTCCCTTCAGCCGTCCAGGTAATTAATTAGGCAACCCCACAACCCCTCTCACTCTCTCATGCTCTCACTTTTGACTTTTCATTCTTCAATGTTCAATATTTGGCATTTGGCATTTGCCATTTTACCATTTTGGCAGCTCGACAATGATTTCATTCTTCAGCCTAATAGCCTATCATCATCATGTTTTCAATTTTGGGTAATTTTGTTTAGTCTATTTAGAAATCATTAATGTTTAGATCATTAGATGGGTATTGGGTTGGATTGTTTGCACTTTACAGTTTATTTGTTTCAATTTCTTATTTTTGCTTCATTGCTTGAATTGATGGGTTTCTCTTTCTCTTTCTATTGATTATTGATTTTTAATTTTTTGCTTAATTGTTTATGAGTAGAACTGTTGAAATTAATTTTAATGGGTTTCTATTGAATTTTCACTTGAATTTTGATGAGTTTCTGTTTTTTTTTTTTTTTAGTGATAATGGAACTTGAATTGTTTCTTGCAAATTGGCAATTATTGTAAGTAGACAAAATGTGAAGGCCCAGATATATCTACGACATCATATGCACGTATAGTTGCATTCGGGATAGGATGAAGCACCGTCCTCAGAAACTCAACATAAGGCATGATAGGAAAGGCCTCAGGAGGAACGATATACCTCGCCAAACATTGATACCGGTTGGGTATAAGATCCGAAACAATCACCCATAATGGCAATGGAGGAAACATATCTGAAGTGGGTTTGTTGCTACAGCCTTCCCCGTATATGATGAGTTGGGAGAGGAAGTTTCCTTTTCCTCCCCTCCAGAGTCCATTTCAGCAACTAAAACCCCAAGTTTTCCTAAGTTACAAATTGGCCCCTGATGTCTTAACGGAGACTTAACGAAAGTAACTGTCTTCAAAAAAGTTAACAGACATACATCCGGTATCTAGCAAAATCAAAAATGTCCTCAGCAGAATGCCACCCTGCAAGCGAAAACAAAGTATATGCATTTTACTTTATTTATCACATGCATTTAATATCATTTTATTCCACTTGTTATTTGTGTTGGGTCCTTTCCACAAGGGGTGCAAACCCCGGGTCAATTGGAAATGATCAGTCTCATGCTATTCCACATGTTATTTATGTTGGGTCCTTTCCACAAGGGATGTAAACCCCGGGTCAACTTGGAAATGATCAGGTCTTATGTTATGACATGCCATGTTTGTTGTGTTGGATCTTTTCCACAAGAGGTGCAAACCCCGGGTCAACTTGGAAACGATCAGTCTCATGCTATTACACCTGTTATTTGTGTTGGGTCCTTTCCACAAGGGTTGCAAACCTCGGGTCAGCTTGGAAATGATCGTTTTCATGCTATTCCACCTGTTATTTGTGTTGGGTCCTTTCCACAATGGGTGCAAACCCCGGGTCAACTTGGAAATGATCGGTCTCATGTTATTCCACATGTTATTTGTGTTGGGTCATTTCCACAAGGGGTGCAAACCCTGGGTCAACTTGGAAATGATCGGTCTCATGTTATTCCACATGTTATCTGTGTTGGGTCCTTTCCACAAGGGGTGTAAACCCCGGGTCAACTTGAAAATGATCGGTCTCATGCTATTCCACCTTTTGTTGTGTTGGATCCTTTCCACAATGGATGCAAACCCTGGGTCAATTGGAAATGATCGGTCTCATGCTATTCCATAAGTTATTGTTTGGTCAGAGCCGAACTACGTTTGGTTCGATTCCTGAAAATTATACGTAGGCAGCCTACTCAGTACGTACGACCATTAGAGCAATTTCATTTACGTTATATTAGCTTTATTCCTATCAGTCTATCCCAGTGTAAGAGCATGAGTTTAAATGTTACATCATAAACTGTTGTTACATTATTCCCTGCTATAATTTCCTCAAAATTAGCGAGTCTATTTCTTATCAACGATGTTCGTTTACTGGTAGATTTTGGTTTACCCATAAACACCATCGTTGAGGGGCGTTGTAGGCACCCCAATGTCGTAACCCCTGTTTTTGACATGTCATAAAATATCAAGACCTATCAAAAAGGACTAACGGATGTCAACTTATAAGGTTAAAAGTGCAAAAGGACGAAAGAATTAACAAACATTGAATTGTAGGGGTCAAAGTGCCAAAAACAAAAGATAAAAAGCAAGTGGGAGCAGCCGCATGCACACTTGGACGCCACGTCCAAGGGTGTAATATGCAGCGCCCATCTTGCCCCTATTCACTAGCGCACTTTACTTTTGGTACAAGTTTTTTAGCGCAAGGTACAACACGTTAAAGCACAGAGATAAAATATCTGATGATCCTTCGCTGTTAAGGAAGCCCAGGTTTCGGCCTATAAATACAGAGGCAGTGCACTGCCCAAAAGAAAAAAAAATACAGAGGAAAAGACGAAAGTTGTTATGATGTAGTTTTCATACCAAACCCCGAAGCTCTGTTAGGCTGCCGAAACCGCCCTTAAACACATAAACTCTCTAGCCAAAGTAAACCTTAGTTACCCGACTAGGTTTCCACCCAATTTCACTGGTTCCAAAATCCTAAAAAGAGCAGTTGCTCTGCCCGAATCCAAACGTCAAATCCAACAAAAACAAGCATTTGCTCTGCCCGATTTCAGACTCGACAACAACAAAAACAAACAAAAGAAACCAGTTGTGCCGTTTGGATCCCGAGGCGAAAAGCAACCAAAAAGAGCAGTTACACTGCCCGAATTCCGACAACAACAACAACAACAGAAAAAAGACTCCCTCTCTCTGAGAGACAGAGCGAGCACACCCTTAAACATGCCAAAAGAGAAGTTGGTCCGGGATAAAACTCACACGCTTCAAGAGGTAGGTACCCTAAAGTTATTTATTATTTTGTCTTTAAAAATAGTGTTATTTAAATAATAATAATATATCATGAAATAAGTCGTTATAATGCTAAAATTTATGGTATAAATAGCACTAAAATAAGTCGTTATTATGGCCTAATTTTTATAAAGTTTATCTGCAACTCTAAAATAAGGCTGCTGTAATTTTCTTTATTTCTTTTGTCATATATATATGTGTGTGTGTGTGTGTGTGTGTATATATATATATATATATATATATATATATATATATATATATATATATATATATATATAAATGCTTTATTTAAGTTTGTTAAATTTATAAAACGATTGTATTCAGCCAAAAATCTATTTTGAGTCCGAAAGGGCGAGTTGGGTGCCTAACCACTTCCCAACTCGTAATTTAGCCTTCGAACCCTTACAAATCTGGTATATTTGGTTTTTCTTTGTTTATCCTTAAAATAAAGATGGCGACTATGTTATTTATATTTTGAGTCTATAATTGAGGCCGAGCGTACTCCACGCTCTTTGAAGTTTCGAAACCACCCCGTCTTTTGAGTGGCACGGATCCCGTTAAAAACGGGGCACTCACACCCCCACATGTCGAATGGCCAGGCTACAACCACTGGTGTCTGTTCGGTTGAAGGTAACCTGGGTATATCTACAAATCGCTGACACTTGTCGCATTTTTGTACGCATAAGGTTGCATCTCTTCTAAGTGTGATCCAATAGTACCCTACGAACAAGATCTTTTGTGCCAAAGTTCGGGCACATGGATGACCTCCACATTCTCCTTGATGAACCTCGTATAAAAGCTTTTGTGTCATTTCTGGCCGAACACAGCGAAGCATCAGCCTCACCTTTTATCGCTTGTACAGCACTCCTCCGACCACCGAGGAAAGCTACATTTGGTCATCAATTACCAGCCACTCAATCATTTCTTGGCAGATGATAAGTTTCCTCTACCACATGAAAGGTCCTTGTTCCAATCCTTATCTGACGCAAAAGTTCTCTCAAAGTTCGATCTCAAGTCGGGTTTTTGGCAACTGGGCACCTAAAGATAGACCAAAAACAGCGTTCTGCATCCCTGACCATCATTACTAGTGGAATGTCATGCCATTCAGTTTAAAAAATGCCCCATTCGCCTTTTACAAAATCAGTATTCCTATCCACATCAGATTATTTCCCAAGTGTGTCATTAAGCATAGACTGCTAGGCTCGAGCTCACATGGAAAAGACCTCCTCATCGGTTTCGATATCCTTCATAAGTTACCCAACTTACGATGGACGAGGGATGATCTCTGTTACAAAAGCTTCTTCAATCCATGGAGCCCAGTCTCACGACTTTATATGGCATCTGCTTCATCCGTAGAAACCATCAAGCATCAGATCATCCAAGATTCTTGTGCTTCATCCCATACAGAGTTCTTGGTAAAACATCCCTCTCCTCTATGGCTGAATTATGTGTTCTTTGTCTCGTTTCCCTTCAAGCAGAATGAAGATGTCAATCCCACCAAAGCGAGCCATCCAGGGATGAATCCCTACCATTATCAACTTGCTCTCACAGAATGCACTCAGTCGGTTTTTATCCTCTGACAAGATACCTTGCTTGATAAATCCTTATATTCATCAATCCAACATCTTTTCGCTGGTTCGATGTCCATTATCACTTCCTTGTCAATGGAAGACGATTCCAGGTGATCAATCAAAACCGACGGCCTCAGCACTAAGAGTTCATCTTCCACTATCTTGGAGAGGTAGTCTGCTCTCATGTTGTCTGATCGATCAATTCGAATGATTTCCTAGAACTTGAAATTCTTCAAAATTCATTTGACTAATTCACAATATTTGACCAAGATAGAATTATGAACTGCATACTCCCCATGTTCTTGATTCACTACTAACTGTAAATCCGAGTACACAGTAACAGAGTCAATGTCCATGTCCAACGCGAGCGCAAGTCTTGCGATCATGGCTTCATACTCTACTTGATTATTAGAAGCGGCAAACGTAAACCGAAGGGCCATTTCAAAATCATCTACCTGATCGTGTGTAACCAGTAAGATGTCTACCTCGCTTCCGGATTTGCTCGTTGCACCGTCCACAAACAATTCCCAACAATGTGATGGCTTAATCTTAATTTTTTTTTCTTGTTCGATAGGTAAACTTGGGGTTGGAACGGGCTTTTCCCCGTGGTTGGAGAAACTTGTTTCTAACAGGAAATCTGACAATGCATGTGCTTTGATAGCCCGTCTTGGCTGATAATCTATGTGAAATTCCGTGAGCTTGATGGACCAGCCGAGCATCCTACCCGAAAAATCGTGTTTGTGTAATATTTTTCTTGATAGTGAGTTAGTGTATAAAATTATAGCATGTGCAGAAAAGTAGGCTCGTAGTTTTCGAGCAGCAATGATAAGAGTTTAAGCCAACTTTTCTATATTGAAATAGCGACTCTCCACCGTAGTGAGAGCCTTGGACACATAATACACAGGTTTTTGAATGTTGGATTCTTCCCTAACCAAAACAGCGGCCACAACCTGGTCTGTAGCAGCCAAATACAAATACATATTTTCGCACGTTCTAAGGCTGCTCATCAGAGGTGGCTTGCCGAGGTATTCCTTAAGTTGCTTGAAGGCTTTAACGCATTCATCATTCCACTCAAAGCTTTTGTTTTCGCAAAAAACTTTAAAGAAGGGCAAACATCGCTCAACTGAGCGGGAGATGAAGCGACCAAGAGCAATGATTGTTCCATTCAAGTATTGCATGTCCTTGATGCACCTGGGTCACTTCATGTCGAGTAGAGCCTGAATCTTCTCCAGGTTAGCCTTAATCCCCCTTTGATTAACCATGAAGCCTAAGAATTTTCTAGCCCGGACTCCACACATTTGTTTGGGTTCAACTCCATGTTATGCTTTCGCAGATTAGCGAAAGTTTCTTCCAGGTCCTTGATGTGGTCTCTACCCTTCGTTTTGATGACCATGTCATCAATGTATGCCTCCATGTTTTGGTCAATTTGTCGGCCAAAAACTTTATTCACCATACGCTGATAAGTAGCCCCAGTGTTCTGCATCCCGAATGGCATCATTTTATAGCAATAAAGACCACCACCTGTCTGGAATGCGGTTAGAGCTTTGTCCTGCTCGTTCATTTTTACTTGATGGTATCCTGAGTACGCGTCCAAGAAACTAAGCATCTCGAAACCAGCAATAGCATCGACCAATCTGTCAATGCGGGGAAGAGTATTACTGTTCTTAGGTCAGGCTTTATTGAGATTTGTGAAATCAACACACATCTTCCACTTGCCATTGCTCTTCTTCACCATCACCACATTGGCCAGCCAAGATGCGTAATGAATTTCCACGACGATGTCTACTTTTAGCAGCTTCTCCACCTCTTCTTTAATTGCCTCATTTTTCTCCAAGGAGAATTGCGGAGGGAACTGTTGAATTGGTCTATAGGTGGGATCCACATTTAGCCGATAAAAGGCCACCTCCTCGCTTACTCCGCTCATATCTTCCACAGTCCAAGCAAATATTGAGACTCCTTTTTAACTGCTCGATCAATCGTGTCCGCTCCTCCAGGGACATTGCCATCCCAATTTTGATTTTTTGCTCTGGGTGAGCAGGATTGATGACGATTTCTTCGAGTTCATCTTCAGCTCAAAATTCTGGTTCCTCACGAACCTCCAGTGTTTCCATTTCGATTTTCTCGTCACTCGATGGATTTTTTCGAGCAGGTCTTGGTACTTCCTCAACTGTCTTTTCTTGCTCGCCACCGAGCTCATCAATCTCCATATCCCGTGGTTGCGAGCATTCTCCCTGGGTTATTACCCCTATATTGACAGGGCCCTTGGTTTGATAGGACATTTCCTTCTCTGAAATGGTGATTTCTTCGTTGGGAGTAGAGAAGGTAATTTTTTGTTTCTTTTTCTGTGTATCCCGAACATACTCCCATATTGCTCGGGGCTAGCTATGAAGTATCCCAATGCCACTGTCAGCATAAAACTTGGCCCGCTGATGGGGTACTGAGGCAACCATTTGGAAGCGAGCCATGGAAGAAATGCCCATTATAGTGTTATATGACGATTTTAGATCAATGACAAGGAAGGTGATGACCTCCAGCCTCGTGTGTTCCCCATCGCCGATGTAAACTTCCAGGTCGACCGTGCCTTTAACTTTAACCTTGTGATTTGTGAATCCTTCTAGATTTCCCAAGTAAGGTTTCAAGCGAGCATCGGTGAGATTGATCTCCTTGAAACAATTATAGTACAGCACGTCCCGACATGCTCCTGTATCAACTAACACTCGATGCACCTGCCAGTTATTAATCAAAGCTGATACTACCAAAGGCTGCTCGGAGGCTAAAGTTTTACTCGCTAGTTCACTGCGAGTGCAGTGAATAGTATGCTCGCCTAATCGTGTTACTGGTGGCATACTCATCACCTTTGAGAGCAAGTAAATGTGCTTTATGAGTTGAGTTGAGGTAGGCTCCTCCTCAAGAATCATGTTAACAACTCCATGTATTTGAGGGGCATTTCCCATGTTTCCCCCATTTCCTCCCCAAGCAGGAGGATCACGACAATTATTTCCATTGTTGTTACCCTGTTTGAATCTATCAAGATGTCATTGATTGATCAAGCGCTGGATTTCCTTCTTCAGGATAAAACACTCTTCAGTAACATGCCCTACATCATTGTGATAAACATAAAATTTTATGTTATCCCAATATTGAGCTGTGTCCGGATTCATAGGGTAGGGAGTAGTAAGATCATTCTGGATTTGCATCATAATTTCCTCCCTTAAAGTATTCAAGGGAGTAAAATACTTCTCTCTAAATCGTTGAGTCGAATCAGAAGTCATGTTTCGATCTCTCCGAGAATTATTGTTATTTCCTGAGCTAGGAGTTGTAGTTGCTGCCGAGCTACTTTCTGCTTTATCATTTCCCTTTTCTTTCCGGTCTACCTCTTTAAGTGAAACATCTCAAAATAGAATTGTTGACTATTTGAGAAATACTTAGAAGATTAGGATTAAGTTAATGGATCGCGCTAGGTTACTTTCGAGCCACTTCACGCCCTAATTGTGCCCCTTCATCTTTAAAAATGAATCATTTTAGCAACTTTTGACTGAAGAAATATTTTTTGCTGATTATGTGATAATTTTGACACCCTTTTAAACCAAATTTAGAACATACAAGTTTTTAACCTCTAAAATAATTTTACCATCAATTTATTCGGTCTTTCTTTAACCTATAAGATATCACAAGCATTATATTTATAAATAACAGAAGCGTTGCACAATAATGAAGAGCAGACTACACCATCACTCTCTACACGGTTATGAATGTACATGTTAGCTTTTCTTATTTCTGGTCTGGTTGATGATGATACACTTACACTGTCTAACGAGTACACTAAGCAGGTAGTTACGTCGTATAGCTTGTCATTGCCCTACGACACGATATTTAATGAAGATCAACCACCACATCGTTATCATGGGGATGATTATAACTTATCCGGAAGGTCAAGAAATAGTGCTTCATTTACTTGAATCTCTGTCCAGCTTACTAATTTATTGGTCTTCCATTGGTTTCAACCTTAATCGGAGGTCATTTACTCAGTGCATTACACTACATCAAATTTTGCACTGCGATACATCAATTTAATTGCATCAATTTTTGCACCACGATGTATTAATTTAATTACATAATCCAAATTTACACTGTGATGAAACAATTTTTGTACCGCGATACGTAAGTTTTAATTGCATAATCTAATTTCACACCATGATACATACAATATTATCTAATTCATTTTTACACCGCAATACAAAATGATAATGAATCAGATCATTTCCTCCGTCGTAAGCCTTCTTCTTCCCCGTTTCGTTGCGCAACAATGGTGATATTTGAATCTAATGTGTTTGTCGGAGCTGTTGAAGACGACAATGATATTTTTTGAATAATATTTCAAAAAATAACTTTTTATCCTTTAAAAAAAAAAAGAACTTAGCATTAGAGGGGTTTGTAACTTTATAAAATGATCAACCAGAATTTCACACTTTAATTTTTGGGGATTACGGCCCACAATATGTCAGGCCAATAAAACCTGACCAACCTTTTGGATTTACTACTTCGATTGTTCCCAATCACATTAAGGGCTTCGCTAGTAAGGGGCCCAAGATCAGTGACATTCTTTAGAAATAATTCTTTTTGTTTTAATTTTTTTATAATATACTCTATATTCTTTTTTGAATTATTGTTCTAATTTAACTTTTTGAATCAAACGCAACTAAATATTATTCAAATGAACATTTGATGTATAATTATTTTGTTTATTTTCTTTTTCAAAATCACAAAGCACGTAATTCGTTATAATTATTTTGTTTATTTTCTTTTTCAAAATCACAAAACACGTAATTCGTAATAAACGAATTACGTGCTTTGTGATTTTGAAAAAAAAAATATTTGTTCATTTTTTATAAATAATGTTAGTGTCATGCAATAAGTACCTAATATTTTACATAAAATAATGTGGCATCTTGTGTGTCATCTATTTTGCTTCATTTTTTAACTCATAAGATGTCAATTACCATATCATTTAGTGTAAAAAATTAAGTACTTATTTGATATATGTAAAATTATTCATTATTTTTTAAAAGAACCTAATTTACGTAAAAAAAATTATCAAAAAGAATAATTTAGCTAAAGACGAATGAGTGAAGTATTGGCATTTTTTCCCTTTGGTCTCTTTTTTTTCTTCTGATTGGACATTGGGCCATGTTATATTTATATCTTAAATCCTTTTGGAATTAGAATTGATAAATTGCTAAATGATTAGAAATATGTTAATTTAAATAGTGAAGGATAATGTTTGTGAACATGGTCTATAAAAGGGCACGTATATGCCGCATAGATAGTGTGTCAATGACGAGTTTATGATACAAAGTGAAGACGGATAACAATGATATAATTGGTGTCAAGGTCTCGAGATCTTGATGTTGTTAGGCAAAATAGTGCGTGACTATTTTGGACTGTGAGAGGTGTGGTATTTTATGGGATCGTATCAATCCTTGTAACCCTTATCATAGGTAGGGTGAGTACATTGAAAACTCTCTATTGTAATCCTCATCGTTTATAGTGAACTTATTGCTTGCATTGGAGTGGATTAAAGTACGTAAAATCCTTTGCACACTTTTGTTTTTTGCTTTATTCCGTTGTATTTTATATTATCTTGTCATTATATGTCCAAATATTTGGTGCTATTATTTTCAATCGATTCACTTCCGTATTGAAGATAGAAACTTGAAATTATTAATTCAAGAATTTCCCCCCTTTTTTTATAACAGGCCACAATGTTAAAAACTAAGGTAGCAAATTGCAAAATAAAAATAATCAAAAACAAAAATCACTGACATCATCTCCAATTGTTTGGTGTAAAAATTACACAAAAACTTTAAACCGGTGTAATTTTTGCACCAAATTTCTTCTACCATTTACAACCGTTCTACTTCAAATTTTACTATAAAAAGAAAATTTCAAGTATATTGTTCAATATTCTATTTACAACATATGTTTTATTTCATATAATGTGTATTAATAATGTATTTAGCAAAGCAAGTATATTATTCATTAAATTAATATTATATTATATTAAATACTAGCATTAAAATTAATAATTAAATGCAAGGATTTAGAGTAAAAGCCAAAACACAAAATTAACAATATAAAAAAAAACTAAAACTAGTATTTAACCCAAAACACAAAACTAGTATTTAAACGAAACACAAAACTAGTATTTAAACAAAAACATAAAACTAAGAATATAAATAAAAACTAAAAAAAACATAACTATTATTTAAACAAAAGAAAAAAAGAAAAAAAAAAGAAGGGAGTGAAGATGAAGACCCTCCCATGGTGCATCTGATTTGAAGTGGCTGGAGGAGGTTTTCATTTTGAAGTTTTGTTTGAAGTCTCCTTGGAGGGAGGAATAGTGAATTTTCGCTTCAAATTGAAGTTTTGAAGTCTCCCTTGAAGATGTTCTTAAGTTCTTTCCCCAATGTTAGATCAAATGACAATGAGACTTACAAAAATTCTAATAATATTTGTTGTCAAGACATTTTCATTTTATTATTACAATTTAAAAATAATGTATAGCAATAATAAAATTTATTGTACTTCCTGTGAAAGTGATACAGAACAGGCCGGACACGTTATTGACAAAGTTGGAGGGTTCTAAAAGTTTTGGGAATAAAAATATAAAATGAAGTTTAAGGGTGTTAGTTATGAAACTAATCCACTAGTAAAAATCAAAAAATTAAAGACTCTTCCGTCGGTAAGGCATAACTTTTGATCCCGGATAAACCACGGTGCCCATAAAATATCAAAATGAAGCTTTTGACGAGATCTACATGAACCACATGAAGGTACGTTGTGACGAGTTCGTTTTCAGGCCAAAAAATATTGTTTAAACACTGTTTTGGGACTCGAAAGTTTTTGAGTTTTTCGTAATTTTTGTTTTATTTTTTTCTTTTAGGGTTTGGATTGTTTTAGGTATATAAATACCATTTTAAACGTTTTGTTTAGCAGTTTTGATAATTAATAAACAATTTCTTTCTTCATAGATTTTGTGTGTGAAACCTGAGGTTCAGGAAATGTCTTGGATAGGGGTGCGCGTGCGTGCGGATGCGGGACACCAGCTCTCGTTCCACCCTCCCTTGTTTAGGGAAGGCGAAATCCAAAGTGCGAGAGGAGTCTTTGTCTATATTAGCACGTTGGAATGTGCCTCGGTTGCCTTGAGTGAATTTTGTATCCAATATGGGAACTTATGGTTTCCATGTCAAGTTATCCCTTATTTCGTGGATAACAGGATATGGGAATGCATTACTCTTCCATTCTCATTTTCCCCTTTATCTTTCAGGGAAAATAGAGAAATGCAAGAAAGAATATTGCGACGCCCCCACTATGAATTTTATGAAAATAGCCTTATGGCCTATTTTGGATCACTATGAGTGCCTTGGATTTTCTACGTCAAGTTATCCATTATTTCGGGATACCAAGACATAGAAATACATCACCTTTCCATTCCCATTTTCCCTTATTTAGGGGAGAATGTGAAAGTGCAAAGAAAGATGTTGCGAGGCCCCTGGATCAAAAATGTTTTAGAGTCGCCACCTTTATTTTAAGGCAAAAATAAAGGAAAACCGAAAAAACCGAGATTTTAGAAAGCGGGTTCGGAGGCTAAGTTACGAGTTGGGAAGGTGCTAGGCACCCAACTCGCCCTTTCGTCTCGAAGCGAAGTATGCTTATTGTCACATTTACTTAGCAAATAAATAAGGTCTTATTTTTGACAAGGGAAAATTTACATTCGTGGCCACATTATTTACGGACTCGCATGCCTCTTTCCAATAATTACAGACACATTTAAAAATATTTGGTCATTATAACGGCTCTATTTAGTATTATTTCCTAACAAAATGATAAGCTTATATTTTGATATTGAACGGATCGGAAATAATACATTTACAAATAAAGACTTTATTGAATAAAATAAATAAATACAAACTCATCTAAAAATATTTTGCCATAATAACGGCTACATTTAGTACTATTTTCTAATAAAATCGCTATATATTTACATTGGGCCGGATTTGGAAATAATACTATTACATAGAAATAAAAAACTTTAACAATAAAAGCTTACAAAGCGGCATAGGGGTGTGCTCGCTGTCCCTCGGAGAGAGAGTCTTTTTCTGCAGTGCAGTCCGGTTGAAGTTGTGTGTTGTGTGAATTTAATCGAAAGTTACTTTTCGGCCTCGGGAAATTTATTTCGGTTGTTTGTTTGGTGGAAAAGGCTAAATTTTGGCGAGTCGAAATTTTGGCCTTTTAAATTGCTATCCACGATTTTTGGACCGGGAAAAGGGTGGATACCTAGTGGGGGCTAAGGTACAATTTGTGTTTGGCGGAGGTTTGGCGGGGTTTCGAGGCTTTAGAAATTTATCTATCGGTGTTTATTTCTTCGGGTTTGAGAAATTTTTGTGTTGAATAGGCCTATTTATAGGAAGGAGCTGGGACATCGAAGGAATTTTGTGATTTCTCTCCATGCATCAGGGTGTTGTACACCACGTTGGACGATTTGCATTTTACGGCAAACTTTGCATTGAACAGTGTTTGGAAAGTGAAGTTTGGGTGCCACCCACTAGGGGTTTGGGCGCCACACCCAAACCTTTGGTAGGTGGTGCCCAAACTTCAAACATGGCTCTTTTGATAATTTGTCCTTTGTGCATCTGCTTTGTCCTTTTGCAATTTTGATAACTTGACATTTGTTAATGTTTTAACTTCTTGATATTTTTGTCATGTCATATATCTGGGGTACGAAATTGGGGTGTCTACAGAAACCCTAAATCGTCATAGACTTGTTTTGAGTATTTTTTTTATGGAAATAAATCATGTTGTTATTACCGCTGTGTCAGAAACTAATTACTAATATATTTTTTCATGAATAAGTTAAACCATTTAAGTATATATGTATCTTATTAGATTTTGGAGTAATCTGATCCAAATTCAAATTCTTGCTTTGAGTGAGGATGAACTCACCGATGAAGTGAAAGATGCTATTTGCAAACAATTCGAGCATGAAATAGTACGTAACTCTGACCTGTTTACTGATGTCGGTACTTGTTCAAAGAAATTTGTAGCTAGTAAGAAATTATAGTATCATCAAACTACTAAAACAACCTTTTAAGTTAGTAGTCTTTAACACGGCGAAAAAATGTCTAAAGCAATTAATTTGATCATGGAAAATGTGGGGTTTATATAATTAGGCAAAACACAACTTTGGGCCACTGTACTTTTCAAAAATTTGCAATTAAGCCACTGAGACGTCAAAATTTTCGGGTTGGCCACTGTACCGGACTTATATTGCATGTTAACCCATTTTTTGGATGAACGTTAAGTTTGACCGTTAACTATGGTTAAATACATATTTTACCCTCGTTGTCTTTGTTACTCCCAAAGAGTACAATAATAAGCTAAAAGGGGGGGGGTTGAATAACTTATTAGACATTTAAAAACTTTTCGTATAAGTTTCTAAAACAAGCACTTACAATCTATTAACGAGATTGAAGTAGCGAAAGTCTTGTAAGGAAGACAGTTCAAGTCTGCCGGTGAAGGACTACCGGTAGACTTGGCTGAATACTCAAGTCTGATGTTGAAGAGGTAAGTTAAGAGATATGAAACAGTTCAAAGCAGTAATCAACAGAAATGAAAGAACACAAGTATTTTAGATGGTTCGCGCTATAAAGAGTGATACGTCCACCACCAAGGAAGTCAGCCTTGGATTTAAATGTACACTATGTTCTCCACTAGTTCTTTTACAAAGAATATATCCAATAGATCGTGTACAAAATATTTTACTTGTGTTTGGGGGGTTTGCAAATTGAATATCTGGTGTAACAGCTCTATTAGGTTGAATGCATTAAATGTATGGAGCTGACTTAAGGGTTTCGTCTTCACTGATATTGAGCAGGGAGTTGGTGCAGAGATGTTGTAGTAGCTGGAAGGTGAGCAATCAGAATTTCAGACCTGCAATAGTTGGTACAGACTCTAAGGGTCAGTCTGTTCACCTGCTCTGTCACTGTTCAGAAGGCGAAAGTCTTCTTGCTTTTCGGAATGCTGGTCAGGCGTGTTTGAGAAGTCAGGGGATGTCTTAATTCAAATTCAAACTGATAAAGTTTGAATTTAATTAATCCACAAAGACTTGGTGACTGGACACGTCTTGCTTGAACACGTGCAGACAAGGTCTGCCGCTGGATACTGAATGATGTCTTCCGATGAAGCTTTGTTGAAGTCTTCCACTGAACCTGTGAAACCTATAAAAACTATTCTATGGCAAAGTTCTATACACAGTTGCCACGCTAATTGATACGCAGCCCAATTAGCCACTAATGTATAAAACTAATGTAATGTATGAACAGATGTAAATCAAGATACAAATGAGAAACAACAGTCTTCATCTTAGATTTAATCTCAGCACTTACACAATTGGATCGGATGGGCGATAGGATTTCGATGAAAGGAGAAATTGGTGATGAAGATGATGGTTTTGAGAGAGGTTTCTTTGATCGAACCCAGAAAAATTGAAAAATCTATATAATAAAATTGAATCCAAAATCGAACCTAGCAAAATTTCCCACAAGATCAAAGGATTGAAATTCAAAGGCAGAGACACATATCAAACCCAGATATGAAAAGAAAATCCATGGCAAACCCAGATCAAAAAATCAAACGCATATCTGAAACAAAAATCAAACCCAAATCTGACAAAAATAAAACCATTCACAAATTACCCCAAGGGTTGGTTGGAGCGGAGACGATGGTGATGACCGGAGATGAGCTTGAAGAGTTGTTGTGATGAAGACGGGGATGAAGCCGGAGGAGATTGAAGGAGGCCGGTTGATTGGGTTGTTTTACTAGATCTGGCTGGAAGCAAAGAAGGAAGAAAGGGATGAAGCTGGGGCGGCAGAGTGGATCTGAGTTTCAAAATCCAGATCTAGGTTACTTAGCCTCATCCTGGAGCTGCTCTGTATTTGGCCAGAGCAAGCAGAGGTAGAAGGGGGAGAGAAAGAGGACGAAGCTGATGTTACTGTATTGATGTTGTATGAGTAACTCCAAGCCTTGCGTTCTTCACTGAATTTGTGCATTATACCCGCAACAGTGGAACACGCCACCTGCATTCTCTCTATCTCTCTCTCTCTCTCTCTCTCTAAAGACATACAACAATGGCATCACCGACAACTAAGGTTACCTTCCGCGTGATACTAGCTATATTGGTAATTCTTGTCGTTTTCTATGTTGGCCAGCCTCTTTACTGGAAACTTTCTGCCACCATCCTCGATATCCGTCACAACAAACAAATCGTCTCCGGAGGTTTCAAGATCTGACTTCAATTTTGTTTATTTGCTTTGATTCAGGTATTTCGTAGATTGTTTAGGAAGCTCAGAAATTTGTCGGAATGGTTCCACGATGAGTCCGATTCAGGTGTTCTTTAATCCAAACATACTGCAAGGAGGATGCTTCGTCAGGTTTTGTGAATACTTTTGTTGTTCATTTCGAGTCCTAGTTCATCATTATGTATTGCAACAGGAAGTAGCCTTTTATTTTTGTTGGTATGTGAAAAAGATGAAGATGAGGGTAAAATATGTATTTAACCTTAGTTAACGGTCAAATTTAACGTTTTTCCAAAAAAATGGGTTAACATGCATGATAAGTCCGGTACAGTGACAATCCCGAAAATTTTAACGTTTCAGTGACTTAATTATAATTTTTTGAAAAATACAGTGACCCAAATATGCATTTTGCTATATAATTATTAGAAGCAACATAAATGTGGTTGTTGCATCACTTAATTATATTGGTCTTCCTTCAAATATAATCGATCAATCATCGATATGATAAAGACTTCCCTCGTCCCCCGGGACATAGTCGAGTGGTAAAAGGAGGGGAACATAAGATTCTGGAGGCATGCAGCGTGGGTTCGATACTTGGTGGAAGCAATTTGCTTTCTTCTGAGGTTGGACCTTGTATGTGTTATTAGTTGACATGTTCTCAAACCCTGTATCATTCGGGCACATCCCACAATTTTCCTAGTAGTAGCAATGAGGGACCGGAACTACTACCTCAGGATTCAACCTGATTAAAAATAATAATAATAATAAAGACTTCCCTCGGTTTATATGTCTAGATAACATGTATTTACATAACGGCCCTTTAAATATGATTAAGACTTGACACTTTTTATTTTTCTTCATAACATGGAGTTTTAATTTTATTTATTGTTTTGTGCATGCGTTAGATTTTAAATGATATTAGTAATGGTAGTGTTACCACAAAATGTTATTAATTTCTATGATGTGAGTTTTATGAATATCAATTAGGTTCCTAAATTTGTCGTTTCATCTTATTTAGTAAGCAAACGGTAATTTGGTTTCTAATTTTCTATTATGGTCAAGTGACCAAAGGAGTCTGCTTTAGGAGCTTGACCTTCTGGCTTTTGTTTTTGTTTTTTTTTTTTTTTGAGATTTTGTTTTTAGAAAAATAAAAAATACTATTTAAATATAGGTTAAACATTAACGTAAAAACTTGAACATCAAAAAAATAAAAAAGAACTATATTTTAAAAAAATCAAGAAAATTAAATAATTAATTATTTGAAATAAACTGAATATAAAGCTAAATACTCGAAATAGTCCCAAACAATGTCATTTTATATAAAACAAATTTAAAAGTGATACGGTTTATATATTTTAAATCGTAATTTTTAAAATAATCATATTAGTTGCTCACATCTAATAAATACATGTCTCTAAATATCTACCATGTGAAAATGCTCATCAACCCAAAAATTGTTCGTAAACCTTTTCATGTATCCCTAAAATAGTTAAAACGCAAACACAAACATAACCTCAAACTCTTTGATTTTATACATCCACGACTTAAACCTCCCTTAAATTAAACATTAGTTTTATGGTAATTATTGTGTCCATATATTTCATTACTTAAAGAAATTTACAAACGATATATTAAATAATTTATAAACCATAAATAAAAATAATGTGAAAAATACAAATTTATTTCAAATACGTAAAATAGTTAACTAATTAATTTTCTGTTATTTCTCAACATTAGTAAATCAACAACATTCAATTACTAAAAAATAATTATCCAATCCAATCTATAAACAATATATTAATATAATGTGTAAAAAGTACGATAAATAAGTCGGTCAGTTTCATGAATCAAAATACATCTAGGAGGTTCTCTTTAAAATATTTTTCCCCAATAATGGTAGGCCATTAAGTTTCAATAAAAGTTAAGAAATAATACCACTAAACAATCATTCAAATTTGACAAAAATTACCAACATCTTCTAAGTTCACCATTACTGATAAACAATCATTCAATTTAAAAAAAAAAACATATCTAGAAATTACATTTCTATATTTTAAAATTAAAGATATGATAAATAAAAGATATAGAAATTACACATCAGTAATTTCAAATGTATTTTTTTAAGGTCAAGAAACATATAACTTTTTGTTGTACTCAGCATATAAAAAAATAGATATAAAATTAGATACCGTATTTTAAATATACAATTTCAGATCTGTATTATTAAATTACAGATCTAAAATCTCCATTTGTATTTTTTTAACATATCTAAAACTTACATATTTGTATTTTAAAATTAAAAATCTGATAGATACGGGTAAAAATTACACATCTGTCTTTCAAAAAAAAATGTGAAGAAGTTGACCCGACAAATTGGTTAGAATAAGATTTGATAAGGCCGTTACAAAACTGATAAATACATATATAAAATTACAATCTGTATTTGAAATTGGATTTTTTTTTTTAAAGGTGAAGAGGCATACCTGATAAATAGTTGGTTATAATTATAATTATAAACCCTTTATTTTTTTTCAATAATTTTAACACTAAGATTTTTAAAATAACCAAATTATAAAGTTGAATACTACATATTAGTAGCAAAATTTTACTTAATATAAAAATTTTAAAAAAAGCTTATAGATCTGGATATGCTATAGTGATTGGGGGGGGGGGGATTCTTTGGGGAAGTCAGCAGATGATATGGTCATGAACTTTAGTGGTTTAGTAATATTATCTTTAGCTTAAGCAGTTGAAAATTCATTAAAATTTATTGACCCAAATTTTTCCTATCATATTTCTGGTGTATTACTAATAAGTAATAACAATTCAGATGAAGTCAATTGAGAACTTTGAGTCATGTGAAAAATAGTGTTATTTTTTTCTTTTTTTGTTGTCGTTTGTTTTATATAATTGAAATGTTAAGATAAACTATGTTGTCTCAATGGTATTATTCACTTTTGGTGTTTTTTCTGTTTATATTTTAATTGAATAGTCATATAAAAATTATGATGTAGAAAATGTTTTTTTTAATTCTTGAGTTGATGAAACCAATATTATGTTTATTACCTATCATATTATTTTTCTTGAATTGATCTTTTTAAATAATATTTTTTAAACTAAGTTAAATTATTTTAGTTTTGATAATAAAAAATTCAATATTTTCTAAAATGTTGGTAGAAAATGTATTAATTATATTATTTTTATAATAATGAAATATGAGACGAGAATGATTGGAAAAATTAATTAAACATATTTATTAAGAAAAAATAAAATAAGCCCCTTTTTTAGAATTGAAATGTCAAATAAAAATAGAATAATTATGTTGTTTTCTCATGTTTGAACAAAAAATAATGTTAGAGGTAATTAAGAAAGTAAGTTGATTAGTTAACTTAAAATAGACAAATATACTTAAAGGATAATTTTATCCAAACATATATTTATTTAATGTAATAATTAAATATGTAGGGGATAAATAATAATCCTAATGAAAGCAGTGTCCCCTTTAACCTTTTACCTCATTGTTGGAAACAAATGAAAATAACATGAAAAAATCACCCAAATGATAATGACATTTCAAACTTCCCTTAATAAATGTAGGTGTCAATTCATCAAGTAATTTGAGGCGGAGGCGGTGGGTAACTTATATGGGTTACACATACATTAAAGGAGAATTTAAGATGGAGAGAATTGTGGGTGTAAAATCTTTTGTTCATGTACACCGATTTTCACTTAATTAATTGATTGTAGGTCAAAATTAGAGGTGGTAATTTTTGTTCGAGTTTATTTACCCGTTCATACCACCCAATAAATAATGATTATGGACATACTTAAAATTTTAAGTGGGTATAAATGGGCATGTTCACTTGAGCACATTAATTATGATGAGCACATACTCCCTCTGTATTGTTCTCTTTGACGACCCGACAAACCGTTTAATAAAAAGTAGTTTACTGTATTATAAATATTGGTGAAATATATGATTTCTTTTAATATCCTTGAGTATGTGACTATAATTAAAATACATATTCAATATGTTCTTTGTTAACATGATCATAAATTGTACTATTTATGGACACATTGCAAAATTTTGAAACTTACAAAAAAACATGAGACTATAAGCTCTTGACAATGATGAACGCGATCTCGTGTTGAAGACGTTTTCTGAGTGAATTTTAAGTATCGGCGACGATATGGTGGTGAAAATAATTGTGTTGCAGCAATAGAAGTTTCAAATGATATTTTAGTTAATACATCAGATAATTTGATCGAGTAAATTGTTGAAAGTACATATCCGTCATTTTTTAAGTCTTTTGATGATGTGTCATATTTGCAAGGAAGAATTATCTTTGTCCCGACACTTGATGTTGTTGACACCATAAATGAGTACATGTTTTATAATAATGACGTAGAAGGAAGAACTTATTTGAGTTCAGATTCTATGTTGAGGGCAAGAACAACACAAGTTTGTTTTAAAACATTTATTCTACGAAGTTTTTGAATAGTATAAAGTGTTCAAGATTGTCGAATCATGAATTAACACTTAAGATTGGTGTTTCGGTGATGTTGTTAAGAAACATTGATCATGTTGCAGGATTATGCGATGAAACAAGACTAATCGTTACTAAGCTTGAGAATCACGTTGTTGAAGCTAATTTTTTTTAATAAAAGCAATGATGGAGACAAAATGTTTATTCCAAAAATGTCATTATCTCCATTAAATGTGAGGTTGTATTTCAAGTTCCAGATATGACAATTTCCATTGGTAGTATCGTATGTCATGACAATTAACAAAAGTCAAGGTCAATCACTTTCGCATGTAGGATTTTACTTGAAGAAACCAGTATTCAAACATGGTCAGTGGTATGTCGCAATTTTTAGGGTAACAAACCATTTTTGCTTGAATATATCAATATCCGATGAAGATGATGTTGTGTATAAAAAAAATTTCAAAATCCATAATATTACCAGTAAAATGATATATTTATATTTAAGTAGTTGTCTCTAACATTGTTTTTCTTAATTTATTCTTTTGATTTTGATTTGTTTCTTCGTTTTACTTGAATATTATTTAATTTTAAAAAAAATTTGTCCGTGCATTTAACGTACGGATGTAAAACTAGTTATGAATAAGATTAATGTCTCGGTACCTCAATTTTTGTGGACAAAAGTTGCAATCGTTTAAGTTTCCCATTTTAGAATACGAAGAAGATAAGGTCTAACTTAATATAGACGAGGCCAGGTTAGTAGTAGTCTTTCCTTAAACTGCAAAATATCTCGATCGTTGTAAATAAGAGGGCGACATATTTGTTTTTAATCAATAAAGTATTATTTCCTCAACCAACAAGATATCTCTAGCATTATAAATAAGAGTAGGTCCGTCAATGCGGAAGGGACCACGCCTCATCCCACATCCCCTCACAATTGTTAAACAACTAGGGTGTTTAGGTGAATGTCTCGAGTAGTAACAAAATGAGTGTTATGGATAAAAATGAATTAAGCTATTATCCATCCTTATCCAAGTATATAGGGGCCTTTCTGTTGGGATAAAGTTCGGGTCTTTCTTTTTCTATAAAGTTCATTTTTAGTCCTTCAACTTTCTGCCCTAATGAATCCAAACAATATTAGGATTACTTAAGTTAACAAATTGAGCTTGTTTTTCCTTCAATTTACAAGTTATCTCTAGCACTATAAATAAGAGTAGGTGCTGCAACAAGTTGTGGACTAATGGAAGCACAAGCAGGTATTATGAGATACAGGCACAATTCTCTCTCTCTCTCTCTCTATTAGTTGGTGCATTCTCGTTCATATATTTCTCTATTATGAGTGTACATGTTAGTTTTTATTTCAACTTTTTTTTTACGTCTAGTCTGGTTAATGTTTATACATGCACACTGAGTAACTAGTACACTTAGACGATATTTAATAAAGTGTTTGTTTGGTGGAACGTTTTGATCAAAACGTTGTCAAAAAATGATGTGTTTTTTCTTTAAAAAGGTTTCAATACAGTATTTTAAAACGGTTTAATTTGGAGTGTTTTAAAAATATGTTGCGTTTACAACTACTTTATTTATGAAAATAACGTTTTAAAATAGTTTTTAAAACGTGTTTACAAGAAAAAAATACATTTTAAAAACACTTCGTTTTCAAAACGCGGTACCAAACAAGGCCCCTGATAATAAGATCAACCACCACACCACACAGCGTTATCATGGGGAGCCCTCACGGGCTTAGCTCAGTTGGTTAAAAGCTAGTAGATTTGGATATATGACCAATGATCGAGTCCTAACAACCGCAGTGTGGGGGTTTCAACCTCTTGTGAGGGTGGCTCCTTGTAGGTACTAGGCACTGGTCCTTCTAGCTACTTAATCGCTGAATCACCGTAATTTTTTCTCTCACATTCTCATAAAGTTGGAGTGTAAGGGCTCTCGGGGGAGAGTTTTCCCTTTTGGATACAACGTTATCATGGGGAGGTCACCAAATTGCTGATGATTAAAACTTAATCCGAAGGGTAAAGAAATTATTAGGGGTCCGAAATTTAATGGTTCATTTACTTTGAAAGTCTGTCCAGGTGAACAATTTAATGGTTTTCCATTCGTTTCAACCTTCCAGATAAATGGCTGACGTTATTACACCGTGCGAGCTCATTGTTAGAATTAAAATTCGAATGTTTGGACAATATTCATTGTAATAAAATTTATTTTTTTTGATAAAATTCTGGTCGGTCCATTTTTCAAAATTTATAACCTCAAAAGTTCATCTTTTTTTTTTTCAATCGTAAAAGTTTATTTTTCGAAATATTGTTTCAAAAATATCATCGTCTCCTTCAACAGCTTCGACAAACACATTTAAGGATTTTCACAGTAGAGACGAAGGCGAATGAAGAGGAATATGAAGACTTACGACATAGGAAAAGAAAGAAAAAAAAATTGTAATGTGCTCAATTTTTATCGCGGTGCAATTAAAATATGTAATTAAACTATTGATCCGCGGTGCAAAAATTAATGTAATAAAATTGATAAATTGCGGTGCAATTAAACTAGGAAAGTAAACTACTGAACCGTTGTGTAAAAATTAATGTAATAAAATTGATGTATCACGGTTTAATAGTCAATGAACCGCGATGTATTTCTGTAACGCATTTTATTCTTATTAAGGGTATTGTAGTCTTTTTATCCTTAATATTGTTCTTTTCCGGTTAAAAAAAATTAGATTGAAACGATTGAAAACTTGGAAATGTAGACTGCTCGCAATTTTATTATTATTATTATTATTATTATATATATATATATATATATATATATATATTTTTTTTTTTTTTTATTTTTGAGATTACGGCCCACAATCTGTCGTACCAATAAAACCGTACCAACCTTTTTGGATCACTGCTTGGATTGGTCTCAATCCAATGAATAGCTTTCGCTGGTAAGGGGCCCAAGGATTCATTTTTGAATTATTGTTCTAATTTAACTTTTTAAGACAAATATTTTTCAAATGAAAACTTGATGTATAATTATTTTTCTTACTTTCTTTCAAAATCACAAAATATATATTTTAAAACAAAGAAAATAAGAAGAAGGGGAGTGAAGATGAAGACTCTCCCGGGAGGATTTACAAAAATAGACAAGTCAAAGATGATTTGGTCATTTGTAGCCTTACTTAAAAAAAAAATAAAAAAAAAATACTCTTTTATGGCTTGATTTATTGATAAACCACTGATAAACCATGACTGATTTATCGGTAAACCAGTAAAAATGCACTCATCAACATCCGAAATCGTTGGTTTATCAAGTGGTCGACGGATAAACCAGTGTAAATCGCTTGGTCATAGGCTATATATGTTCATCAATCGAATCAAATGACCAAATTTGACTAATGCCACGGCTCTCCCGCCTTATTTGAGTGGCTGTGGGGTCTTCATTTTGAAACTTTGTTTGAAATCTCCTTTGGAGAGTGGAACAGTGAATTTTTGCTTAAAATTGAAGTTTTAAAATCTCCTTTGGAGATGCTCTTAGGTCCTTCCCCAGTGTTGGATCAAATGATAATGGGATTTAAGATTTTACTAATAATATTTGTTGTCTATCCATGACATTTTCATTTTATTATTCGAATTTAAAAATAATTTATAGCAATACCAAAATTATTTTAGTTCCCATGAAAGTAATTACTAATATACTTTTTCATAAATAACCATTTAAGTATATATGTATCTGGTAAGAGATTGCAGGATCATCAAACTACTAAACCAACCCTAACATGGCGACAAAGCCTCCTAAATCTTCAATGAGAGCTTCAAAGCAATTAATTTGTAATTTGATCGTGGAAAAGATGGGGTATATATAATTATTAGAAGCAACATAAATGTGGTTGTTGCATCAGTTAATTACATTGGTCTTCCTTCAAATATAAAATCGATCAATCATTGATCCTAAAAGGTGGTCCAATGGTAGAGTTGATGTTTTATAAAATAAATATTTCTTAATATATGTAATATAATATGTATTATATAATAAAAAAATAAAAATATATATTCGTTCAATCATAGAAATCTACAAAAAAAAATAAATAATAAATAATCGATCAATCATCGATATGATTAAAGACTTTCTCAGTTAATGTTTGAATTTTATTCAACTTTTTTGTGAATATATGAGTAATGGTAGTGTTACCACTTACCACCAATGTTATAAGTTGCATTGAAAAATGAATAGTTGATTTTTCAACTTTGTCTTCTGCAAAACAAGTCATAACACTACGGGTAAATCTAGCATTTTCGATAAAATATTGTTTTTGGCACTAATTTGGGGGGTTATAATCATATTAGAACAAAATATTTGATAGTCACTTGGAGCCAAGATGGCATTGACTCCTCTATTTCAAGTTTCTCGGATATTTCCCGTTTGAATTGATCTTAAGCAAGATCAATACGAAGAGTTAGAAAATCGAAAAAAATATAAGTTTTTATTTAATTAATTGTGTGGTACATTAATATTGCAATGGCGGATAAATAAATTGAACTAGCATTGTTATGAAATTATAGTTACTTTAAAACTTAGTAAAAAATAGTTTTATCATCCTTATAGTCTTAACGACTCAAGGATAAATATTGGATTTTAATGCAACGGAAATAACAAAATGAATTCTTTCTACCAGAATTCCCTCAAAATAAGTCTATGATAGTATAGGGTTTCACACACAAAACGTATGAAGAAAGAAATTGTTTATTAATTACCAAAACTGCCCAACAAAATGTTTAAAAGAGTATTTATATTCCCTAAAGCAATCCAAACACTAAAAGGAACAATAAAACAAAAATTACAAAAAACTCATAAACTTCTGAAGCCTAAAACAGTACTTGAATATCATTTTTTGGTCTTAAAACAAAATCATCACGATTCAAGGGATACCCTTTGTGTATCATGTAGATTTCGTCGAGAGCTTCGATTTGATTTATTATGTGTGTCGCGGTTCATCCGTTATCAAAAGTTATGTTTTGTCGACGAAAGAGTCCCCAACGTTTTTTTATTTCTATCAGTGCATTAGTTTCAGAACTGACAACTAATCCCCTTAAACTTCATTTTCTTTACAAAACTCTTAGAGCCCGCAAACTTTGTCAAAAACGTGTCCACACTGTGTTCTGTATCATATTTTCGGCCAGAGTCGGCCCTGTCATGAGGAAGGTGAGGCCCAGGCCTTAGGCCCCAAATTTTTACTTCTTCCTTTTATATTGTTTTTTTTAAAAAAAAATAAGCCCTAAATTCTATTGCAATTCGCAAGGGAGACAAGGCAAAAGGGAGTATATCGACGACAACAGCTCGACAACTCCCTGCTCAGTTGCTTGTGCCTCCTCCATTCAACCTTCCGAGTAATTAATTAGGCAGCCCCACAGCCCCTCTCACTCTCCCATGCTCTCACTTTTGATTTTTCATTCTTCAATGTTCAATATTTGGCATTAGGCATTTTGCCATATTGGCAGCTCGACAATGATTTCATTCTTCGTCCTAATAGCCTATAATTATCATGTTTTCAATTTTCGGTAATTTTGTTTAGTCTATTTAGTCATTTAGAAATTAGAAAGCATTAATGTTTAGATCATTAGATGACTATTGGGTTGGGTTGTTTGCACTTTACAGTTTACTTGTTTTAATTTCTTATTTTTATTTCATTGCTTGAATTGATGGGTTTCTCTTTCTCTTTCTATTGATTATTGATTTTTAATTTTTTGCTTAATTGTTTATGAGTAGAACTGTAGAAATTAATTTTAATGGGTTTCTATTGAATTTTTGCTTGAATTTTGATGAGTTTCTGTTTTTTTTTTTTTTTTTTTTTTTGAGTGATAATGGAACTTGAATTGTTTCTTGCAAATTAGCAATTATTGAGATAGACAAAATGTCATCACGAAAGTATCTTTCTGGAAATGAAAAAAGGAAGAAGAAGCTAAAGCAAGAACAATTAACACAAGCTTTAAGTGGTTCTATTAACAAGTACTAGTTATTTAGCCCGTGCTATGCACGGGTATAATGTGGGATATATATATTTTTGTAATAATAATATAACTTTTAGACATTATAATTAGATTGTTAATCTCTTCTATTGTTATAAGTTTTTTTATATTGTTACTAATATTAAACGATTTTTTTTACCTAAATACTTTTAAAATTAATATAAGTTTCTAGCTAATGTGAAATACATATTTTGTATTAATAATAATAGTAATTTTTTTTATTTAAAGACTTTTAAAATTAACATTTAACTTGATAATAATATTAGAAGTCATTTTTTTAAAAAAATTTAAAATCATAATTCATTTTTAAACAATGTGAGATACATATTTTATATTTTTATTGGTAATGAAAGTTTAAGTCTTTTATCTAAAGAATTTAAAACCAACACCACATTCTAACCATGTGGTATACATATTTTCTATTAGTAATAATAGTAGTGGATAAAAGACTTTTTAAACAATATTCATTTCTAAACAATGTAGATACATATTTTCTATTGGTAATAACAAAAAATATATTTATCTAATGACTTTTATAACCAATACTCATTTCTAAATAATATGAGATACATTTCTTTGTAACCAATGTGAGATACATCATCTAAAAACTTTTTAAACCAATATCACTTTATAACCAATGTGAAATATTTCTCTTCTATTGCTAATAATTATAAACTTTTAAAATCAACATCACTCTCTAACCAATGTGTAATACCTATCCTCATTTGGTAATAATAGAAGAAGTCTTTTATTTTAAAAATTTTATAACCAACATCTCTTCCTAAATAATGTGAGATACATCTCTTCTATTATATTGACGATAAAAGTAAAAGTCTTTTATCTAAAGACTTTTAAAACTTATAATATTTTTTAGCAAATGTAAGATATCTCTTCTATTAGTAATAATAGTAAAAGTTTTTTTTTATCTAAAATTAAAATCAACATCACTTTTTAACCAATGTGAGATATACATATTCTATTGATAATAAAGGTAGAAGTCTTCTATTTAAAGACTTTAAAAACAAGCATTACCATCTACCAAATGTATGATACATTTATTCTATTGGTAATAATAGTATTTTTAAAACCAACATTAATTTATAGCCAATGTGTGATACATCTTTTCTATTGATAATAATTGTAGAATACTTTGTAACCAATGTGAAATACTTGCATCCATGTGGAAGCTTTAAAAACTTTTGGTTTTCAAGTGACTTTGAAAATCAACATCACTTTCCAACCAATGTATGATGTATTTCTTCTATTGATACTTAATAATAGAATTTTTAAAACCAACATCAATTTCTAACCAATGTAGGATACATCTCTTCTATTGTTGAAAAAATAGTGTTTTTACTTTTTATTGAAAGAAATTGTGCAACTTGAGGCATGAAATTCTTTACGTGTCATTTGTTTGTTGACGAAGGTAATTGCGCAAATTTGTTCTACTCGGTTAGAGCATCAAAATGATATATTTATTTGTCCAAATCGAGTTTTGGGTAATAAGATATCAAGACTTAAAGTATAATACTTGTTAAAATAATTAGTGTTTTTAGTGAGAGAAATTATGCAACTTGAGGCACAAATTTCTTTACGTGTCATTTGTTTGTTGGTGAATGTAATTGCGCAAATGTAGTCTACTCGGTGAGAGCATCGAAATCATATATTTATTTATCCAAATCGAGTTTTGGATGAATAATATATCAAGAGTTAAAGTATAATACTTATTAAAAATTAGTGTTTTTAGTGAAAGAAATTATGCAACTTGAGGCACAAATTTCTTTACGTGTCATTTGTTTGTTGACAAAAGTAATTGTGCAAATGTGTTCTACTCGTCAAGAACATCGAAATGATATATTTATTTGTCCAAATCAAGTTTTGGATGAATAAAATATCAAAGCTTAAAGTATGATGTTAAAAGTGAGTCATTAGATGGAATATCTAACCTTGAATAGTTTTATCCCACATTGGTTAGAAGTAATGTTAGTTGTAAAAGTTTTTAAATATAAGTCTTCTACTATTGACAATAGAAGAAGTTATATATACTAATACTAATACTCATTATCATTATGATTATTATTATGTATTATTATTAGTTAATGGTTAGAAAACCAAAAGTATGTATATATCTTATATTGCTAATAATAGTAAGTCTTTTATATAATCTAAAATAATTAAAAATCAACATAATTTTTTAACCAATGTGAGATATACATTTTCTATTGGTAATAATGGTTGAAGTTTTTTAACAAAAAACTTTAAAAATCAACATCACTTTATAACAAATGTATGATACATCTTTTCAATTAGTAATTAATAATAATGATGTGGCAAAATGCATCCTTGAGTGGTAGGATATCTTGGGCTTTGGATCGAGTGTTAAGAACACAAGAACACTGAGTGGAAGTGAAAGGGCCTCAAAACCTCGTGAGAGTAAGTCTCGTGCTTAAGTTTGAAAGCAATTTGACAGAATAACGAGGCTCAAGAAAGTGTGTGTACCTTGTTGATGATTATGGAGAGGTATTTATAGGCCTTGGTGGTAGCGAATCGTCAGGATTCGGTTTCCATGCGGCAGTAAATCAAGGAGAGAATCCCTTGATTTTAGGCGTGATAGGCGGCTGGCCGCGTAGATGTAGGAACAGATAAGGCAAGTGTTCCGCCTGAACATGGAAACCTTTGACTTGCCTTGGTGAGCCAGCTGCCGGCGTCTCGTGTTTGATGAGTGCCCGGGCGAGCAGGGCTCTGCCCGGCTACTCTATTCGTATTGATCCTTGAACTTGTTGTTGGTCTGAGGATCGGCCCCTGGTCGGGCAGGCAAGGCCGGTGCTCAACCAGGTTTAGGCGAGGTAAGTCTGATTCCTTTGCTAAGCATGTATGATTCTCAGTCATGGCCCCTGGTCGGTCAGGCAAGGCCTTTGCCCGCCCAGGTCTGGGTGAGGATTATGTTGCTCGATGCTCGCTGGTTCTATCATTTTGCTCGCTGGGTTGTGGGCCCCATAGGCAGTGTGCTCGTGATTGGCACGTGATGCTAACTCGTGCATTGCTTGTGTCCCGGCTTGGGCCGGGTATATCAAATAATATTTTTAATACAAACATCAATTTCTAACCAATGTATGACACATCTCTTCTATTGGTAATAATAGTAGAATATTTTGTAACCATGCGACATCTCTTGTAAAAGTGAAAGACTTTTAAAAACTTTAAAATCTAACATTTTTTTTTTAAACAATGTGTTATAATATAAAATAATTTAAACTCAACATCATTTTCTAGCCAATGTGAGATATACATCTTCTATTGGTAATAATTGTAAAAATATTTTATCATATATATATATATATATATATATATATATATATATATATATAATTGGTGAGGACCACTATGGTTGTGCCACCTCACCACCTTCATTCTAAAGCATCCATGTGGAAGCTTTAAAAACTTTTGGTTTTCTAGTGACTTTGAAAATCAACATCACTTTCCAACCAATGCATGATGCATGATGCATTTCTTCTATTGGTACTTAATAATAGAATTTTTAAAACCAAAATCAATTTCTAACCAATGTGGGATACATCTCTTCTATTGTTGAAAAATTAGTGTTTTTTGTGAAAGAAATTGTGTAACTTGAGGCACGAATTTCTTTACGTATCGTTTGTTTGTTAACGAAGGTAATTGCGCAAATGTATTCTACTCGGTGAGAGCATCGAAATGATATATTTATTTGTCCAAATTGAGTTTTTGATAATAAGATATCAAGACTTAAAGTATAATACTTGTTAAAAAAAATTAGTGTTTTTAGTGAGAGAAATTGTGCAACTTGAAGCACTAATTTCTTTACGTGTCATTTGTTTGTTGGTAAATGTAATTGTGCAAATGTGTTCTACTTGGTGAGAGCATCGAAATGATATATTTATTTGTCCAAATTGAGTTTTGGATAAATACGATATCAAGAGTTAAAGTATAATACTTATTAAAAAATTAGTGTTTTTAGTAAAAGAAATTGTGCAACTTGAGGCACAAATTTATTTACGTGTCATTTGTTTGTTGACAAAAGTAATTGTGTAAATGTGTTCTACTCGGCAAGAACATCGAAATGATATATTTATTTGTCCAAATCAAGTTTTGGATGAATGAGATATCAAAGCTTAAAGTATGATGTTAAAAGTGAGTCATTAGAAGTAATATCTAACCTTGAAGAGTTTTATCCCACATTGGTTAGAAGTAATGTTAGTTGTAAAAGCTTTTAAATATAAGTCTTCTACTATTGACAATAGAATAAGTTATATATACTAACACTAATACCCCTTATCATATTGATTGTTATTAGGTATTATTATTAGCTAATTGCTAGAAAACCAAAGGTTTTTAAAACTTCCACATGGTTGATTTAGAATGAAGATTTATCTAAAGGTGATGAGGTGGCACAACCATAGTGCTCCTCACCAACTTTATATATATATATATATATATATATATATATATATATATATATATATATATATATATATATATTTCACATCTACTAAGTTGGATGAAAGTGAAACCATTTCTATTGAAAATCTAGTGCTCGAAGAAGTGATTAATGTAAATCCTAATGATCCTGTTGATAGTGACCATGGGCAAGGAGAAAGGGTCAATAGTGACATTCCTTCGGCAAAAGAAAACATTCAAGAACCTTTAGAATTAGACATTTATGATCCAAATAATTGGAAGTCAATTGATGATAAACTCGTAGGTTTGTTGGTGGAAAAGGGGCCAATTAGAGTTGAAATGGAAGAATCTGAATATCCAAGGGATGATTCAGATAAGAAACGACATTTTTCAAATTTGCATTATACTCGCCGCTTGCCCAATGGAGAGAAACAAGATAAAAATGGCTTGTGTATTCAAAATCCTCCAATAAAGTGTTTTGCTTTTGTTGCAAGCTTTTTAAAGAAAAAGAAAAAGAAGGTGATTCTCAATTGACTAGTATCGGGTTTAGAGATTGGCACAATGTTGAAAGCAGACTCAAACAACATGAGTCAAACAATGAGTACATACTTTGCATGCAAAAATGGATTGATTTGGAGATGAGACTGAGGCGTAATCTGACAATTGATAAAAGTGTGCAAGAACAAATAGAGAGAGAAAGAACATCATAGGCAAGTTTTCATACGAGTGATGGTTGTTGTTAAAAGTCTTGCCAAAAACAATTTGGCTTTTAGGGGAAATAAGGAGAAGGTTTATGAGGAAGACAATAGAAATTTTCTAAGTATGATTGAAATGATTGCAGAGTTTGATCCTGTTATGCAAGAGCACTTACGGCGTTTTCAAAGTCAGGAAATTCAATACCACTACCTTAGCCACAATATTCAAAACGAATTGATTCAGTTGTTAACTAATGAGGTGAAAAGTGCTATCATTGAAAAGATAAAAAAGGCAAAATACTTCTCGGTTATACTTGATTGTACACCTGATGTAAGTCATGAAGAACAAATGTCTTTACTCATTCGTTGTGTAAATGACACTGATTCTCCTATTAAAGTTGCAGAGTATTTCTTGGGATATATAAAAGTTGATGATACAACTAGAATGGGGCTCTTTTCAGAACTTGAAAATGTTTTATCTCTGTTAGGATTGAACATTGAAGACATCCGGGGGCAGGGTTATGATAATGGTGCTAATATGAAAGGGCATCGAAAGGTGTTCAAAGTAGATTGCTTAGCATCAATCCAAAAGCATTTTATACACCTTGTGGTTGTCATAATTTGAATCTTGCATTGTGTGATATGACAAACTCATCTCCTAAGGCTAGAAAATATTTTGGAGTGGTTCAACGTCTTTATACACTTTTTTCATCTTCAACAAAACGATGGGACATATTGAAAATGCATGCGAATGGTCTTACACTTAAACCTTTGTCTCAAACTCGTTGGGAGAGCCATATTGAAAGAGTTAAACCAATCAAATATAATGCCTTAAAAAATCAGAGATGTTTTGTTTGATTTAGCAAGTTATAGTGAAGATCCCAAAACATCTAGTGAAGCAGAATCATTAGACGTACATAAAGTTGGGAGCTTTGAGTTCTTGGTTAGCACAATGATTTGGTATGAAATTTTGTATGCTGTCAATATTGTGAGTAAGACTTTTCAAAGTGAAGACATGCATATCGATGTTGTGATAGATCAATTGAAGGGCCTAATTACTCGTTTTTGTGAATACAGAGAGCATGGTTTCAATGATGCTTTAATAAAAGCACAAGAACTTGCTGGAGAAATGGATATTGAGCCGATATTTCGTGAAAGAAGACAGATTCATAGAAAAAAACGTTTTGATGAGACTTCTAGCGAAGAGGCCATTTTTTTCTCCACAAGAGAGTTTCATATTATAATACTTCTTGTTTATTGTTGACAAAGCTCTCACATCACTTAATAAAAGATTCAAGCAATTTAGTGAGAACGAAAAAAAATTTGGCTTCTTGTTTGATTTGAAGAAGTGGACAGATGATTCAAGTTTGAAAAGTTCTTGCAAAAATCTTACATATATTTTGACACATAATTGACAAGTTGATGTGGACGAGGATGATTTGTTTATGGAGTTGCAACTTGTTAAACATATTTTGCCATCAGAAATAGGAGGACCTATCCAAGGGTTGAATAATTTGAAACGGAATAATTGTTGTTTTCCAAACACGGAAATTGCTTACCAAATTCTCTTGACTATTCCGGTTACGGTTGCATATGGGGAAAAAAGTTTTTCGAAGTTGAAGTTGATAAAGAACTATCTTCGGAGCACAATGTCTTAAGAACGCTTGAATGGGTTAGCTATGATAACTATTGAGAAGAACATGGCTGAAAAAATTGATTATTATACTTTGATTACTGATTTTGTTTCTAAATGTGTTAGAAGAGTGACATTTAAGTAGTTCTTTGTAAATGTCTTGTATTATGCTCATAATTTTGAAATGAAATGTTTCTTTTTAGTTATCTTTTATATTTCTTTGGTTGTTTCTTTAGTTTTTTTAAAAACAGAAGAAAAAAAATTATTATAAAAGAAAGGTCACGTTCAAGATGATCGTCTTAGGTCCCCAAATTTCATAGGGCCCGCCTTGTTTTCGACCATAAAATAGCTTGGGAAATCAAGAATCACCTTGGTCAAGAAATCAATAACTGGAGACGGGAGAAACATCCAATAAATGGAGAAAAGGAATGGAGGTGATTACTGATTCGACATAGATGATAACTTATTTTATCTCCTTTCTTTTGGGTTATTGGGTACTTTGCAGAAGTTAAATGAAAAAAAAATAAAGGGTAATTTTAACCACATCCTAATATTTTATTTTTACACCTCATGTATTGTATTGCGATATTATACTCTACATTATATAATATAATATATAGAACGTAAAAAGAGGATATTGGAATGTGATTAAAATCACCCAAAAATAAATCATGCGGGACACCATTGTTTAAAACTCATTAATTAAAGAGGGGATTGAGATGCCAGAAACGTGGAATGGAGGAAATTAGATACATTTGCACAAGGCATAATTTATTTTATTTAGTTATTATTTTCTTCGTTTCTAAATAATTGTTTTTATTTTTTTATCCGTTTTAAAATAATTGTCTTCTTTTAAAAAAAATTATAATAAAACACTATTATCATTTTACCCTTATTTTTTCTACCTACTTTATCTGTGGTCGCATGCTCAAGGGCGTTGAAGGACATCAATGCTTATAATACAATTAATTACTTTTTTAAAATGGTATGTTGAGTCAAAGAAGATGATTATTTGAAAATAGAGGGACTGGGGGAATAATAATTTTCTAAAAAATTGTTTTTAGTGAACATTCATATTCATTGCAACATACAAGAAAATCAAAACAAAATTAACATTTTTACCACTTTCCCTTTACTTTTTCTACCAACTTTAATTATTACCACATTAGATTATTACTCGTGCGATACACGATTTTTTTAGTTAGTAAACTTGTATTTAAAATAAAAATAGTAAATTTTATTAATTAGAGAGTTAATTTTTAATGTCATAGTTTATATAAATAACTTTAAAAATAAGATTAAAAAAATAGTAATGTAGTTGAGTTAAAAGTTAGTAGAAAGATTTTACCGCATTGTGGTCTTACTCCACTTGTGATTAATTTTGGAGCTTCGAACCTACAGATTCTTTGAAAACTAAACAAAATATTTTTTAGACATAGTATCACATTTAAGCTTATAGCCGTAAATTTTAAACATTGAAATAATTATAGATTAAAATAAGTAGAAACATTTAAAAGATTTCGGGAACTACTTAATTTGAGATTATAACTAAGAAAATTACTTTTAGTTATAATAAATATGTCTAAGTTGATCCAAAACTCAAGTCTATAATAGAAGAAAATATTTATATAAAATTGTTCTGTTAATAACATGTATAAATCAAATATTAGGAAATGAAAAGAGATGAGAATTCAAGAGTTTCAGTCAAGTTAAACATTTATAAATTAAATAGAATAAATCTATTTTTAAATTAAGCAATATTTGATTAAAAAACAATATTTTCTCATTTTATAGAAAATTGACACGTGACAGTCATTTTATAGAAAGTTGTCACAGGGTAACACCGCTTCATAAATCTAGTAAAACTTTTTCATAAATCTAATAAGGGATAAAATTTTGTTTTAATAGAAATATAAATAAAAAACATAAAAATACCATGTGGCAGCACCCGTTTTTTAAAAGATTTTCTCATTTCACAAAAAGTTGTCATGTGACAGCAGCCGTTGTTAGAATAATTAGTAATACAAATTAATAGATTAATACCCATGCAATGCACAAATTTAATAAAAAAATTACAAATATTATTTATAATAAGATGATTTTCTAAACTTGTTATAAGCAATTAATTTTTTAATTAGAATAGTTTAAACAAAACTAAATAAGGTAAATATTGAAATGTATAATATGAATGGTAATTGAAAGCTTTGCGAAGGAATTTTTTTATAGAAAAAAGAACTTAAAATGGATTAATTAATAATTAATATATTGATTAATTAGTATTGTTTGTTAAAATTGATCATTTAAACATAAAATCATCATGTGACAGTCGTAGTTTATGTTAGTAGTAATTAATAATTAATAAATATAGATTAATTAAAGAAAAAGTAAACACAAAATTGTCCTGTTAATAACTGGTATAATAGTTAATAGATGCTTAAGGACATTAAAGGAAACCACACATTTCATCAATATTTATAATACAGTCAATTACTCCCTCTGTTCTAGGCAAAGAGTCTACTATACTATTTTGGGATGTTTCATAAAAAGAGTTCAATTTAAAAAAATTATGCTTACAACTTTCATAATATTTTATCTTTACCCTCCAATTGTTTTGTCAGTATATTGGTTGTTATTATGTACTTTTGTAATTACGACCAACTCCAATCAAATTAGTATATCCTTAATTATTAGACTTTTTTTTCAAATGAGGACTCTGTGGGTGGAACGGAGGGAATTTTTTTTTAAAACGGTGTGTCCGGTCAAAGGAGAGAATAATTTGAAAACAAAGATAGTATTATCTTGGAACAATTGCAAGTCGGTCCACTTTTAAAAGTTTATAATCCCTAAAGTATCTTTTTTTTTTCAACAAAAAAAAGTCACTTTTGGTAGCGAAATGACTACGATATCCTTAATTAAACGTAGGCACACTACGGATGTCATTATTTTTGTATCACGGTTCATCAATTTTATTGCATTATTTTTTGCAACGTAGTTCAATAGTTTAATTACCTAGTTTAATATTTTAATTGCACCGTGATTCATCAATTTTATTCCATTTATTTTACACCGTGGTTCAATAGTTTAACTGCTTAGTCTAATTGCACTGCGGTTCATCAATTTTATTATATTGAGTTTTATACTGTAGTTCAATAGTTTAATTGTGTAGTCTAATTGTACCATGATTCATCAATTTTATTGCATTATTTTTTGTATCGTGATTCATCAATTTAATCTGATATTTTTATACTGCGATTCAAAATAGTTTAACTGTCTAGTCTAATTGCATCGCAATTCAAAATCGTAATGAAATAGACCATGTCCTCAATCTTCTTCATCATTCTCCTCCGTCATAAGCCTTCTTATTTCTATTTCTTCGCCTTCGTCCCTTCTGTGAAAATCTTCCAACCTAACACATTTTCATTAATGATTCGACCCCCGCGACCTGACCATGTATATCGATCCCTGTTTTGTTGCGCAATAATGGTGATTTTCGAATCCAAAGTGTGTTGCCGCAGCTGTTGAAGGATACGATGATATTTTCTGAATAATATTTCGAAAAGTAGTCTTTTACGGTTGAAAAAAAGAACGGTAGAATTTTGGGGTTAAAAACTTTTAAAAAGGGGCTGCCAGAATTTTCCCCTAGTATCTTTGAAGAAACATCTTCGAATGTATAGCCCTTTATCGGTGGACGACGGATCAAGTCTAGGTCATAAATTATTGGAGAATATATATACACACACACACTAGATATTCATGCCCGTGCCTATGGCACGGTGCCAGTATATCTGATTTCGTCAATTGAAATGACAGTGCCTAAATGGAATGTGCGATTTTTTTTAAAATGTTACAGTTGAGGGATACATTGATTCAAGTGATAGTTGAGAGATTGATGTTTTATAAGGGGTGACTTGTTAGTCACAAAGGGCACAATAATAAGCTAGAAGGGGAGTTGAATAGCTTATTAGACACTTAAAAACTTTTCGTATATGTTCCTAAAACAAGCACTTGCAATCTATTAAAGAGATGGAAGTAGCGGAAGTTTTGTAAGGAAGACAGTTCAAGTCTGCCGATGAAGCACTACCGGTAGACTTGGCTGAATACTCAAGTCTGTAGTTGAAGCGATAAGTTAAAGAGATATGAAATAGAATAAAGCGGTAAACAACAGTAAAGAAATAACACAAGTATTTTGAGATGGTTCGCACTATAAAGAATGTTACGTCCACCACCAAGGCAGTCAACATTGGATTTAAATGTGCACTATATTTTCCACTAGTTCTATTACAAAGAATATATCCAATGGATCGTGTATAAAATATTTGACTTGTGTTTAGGGTTTGAGAATTGAATATCTGGATAAACAAGTTATTCAATTGTGCAAAAGAATAGTTAAAGAACAACAATAAGAAGCTTAAGATAAGTGTTGATGCAGATCTTCTTATTGTTGTTGAGGACTTCTTGATCAGTTTACGATCTCTTGAATGCACTGAGTATAAAGACTTGAAGTTGTTGGAGAATTTCAGAGCATTGTTTCTTCAAACTTTAATGGCAGTATTTATAGCTGGAGTATTCTTGAGATCCGTTGGAGAAGACGAAGTGTAACAGCTCTATTAGGTTGAATGCATTAAATGCATGGAGCTGTCTTGTAGATTTCATCTTCACTGATACTGAGCAGGGAATGGGGCAGAGTTGTTGCAGCAACTGGCAGGTAAGAAAGTCAGAGATGCAGACCTGCAATAGTTGGTACAGACTGTAAGTGACAGTCTGTTCACCTGCTCTGTCACTGTTCAGAAGGTGAAAGTCTTCTTGCTTTTCAGAAAGCTGTTCAGGCGTGTCTGAGAAGTCATGGAAGATGTTTTAATTCAAATTCAAGCTGATAAAGGATGAATTTAATTAATCCCCTAAGACTTGGTGACTGGACACGTCATGCTTGAACACGTGCAGACAAGGTTTGCCGCTGGATGCTGAATGAGGTCTTCCGGTGAAGTTTTGCTGAAGTCTTCCGTTGAACATGTGAAGCCTATAAAAACTATTATAAGGCAACATTCTATACACAGTTACCATGCTAATTGATGTGCAGCCCAATTAGCCACTAATGTATAAAACCTAATGTAATGTATGAACAGATGTAAATCCAAATACAAATGAGAAACAACATTATTGATGTGCGTAAAACGCAATTTAGGCAAGAATACTCGGTCGTATCAAGTACTAAAATGTATATAAATACGAGTTATCGATCTCACAGAAAATATATGTAATTCTCAATCCAACTAAGTACCAAAATCGGGCTAACTAATTATATTTGAGTGAAAAAAAAAATTAAAAACTAAAAATATAAAAAAAAAATCTTTGAAAGTACTTAAATTTAAACTAACGAAGAAGTGGTTTGGTAACAACAAATCAAGATTAAAAAGATATGAGTACAATATTTCAAATCTAGTCGGTGCTTAATTTTAATTCTATTTTTACTTTATTTTACTCAAGTCGTGGTAGTCGGGAACACTATATTATTCACTACGAGCCCTCGCATCTTATAAAAAATAAGAAAACAGTTGCATGTCAAAACAAGCACCCAATGACTATCTACGCACGATCTTCTTTCTGTCTCATGTCACGCAGACAATTATCGTGATTTTCTAAATTAATAAGACGAGCTCTCGCATTTTATCCTATAATTCTAGTGATCATCTAATGGTTTACTACGTTATCAAAAGCATTAAGAATACAAAAATAATCAAATTGATTGGTCTGAAATGTAAATGTAGCTCTCGTTAATCCTAGACATTTCTAATATCATTTAATTAATGATCAATCAATTAAAAGTAGTAAACACACAACATAATAACGAAACATGTGTACTAAATAAAGAATGAGAGATTAAATTTAAATCATTATATTGGATACAGAAAAATGATTGCATTCCATAAATAAATTAAGCACAAACCAATTCAACAATTACAAAATATTCAACACAAGAAAATACAATAACCAAGATTTAAGTTGGAAGAACTAAACCAAATGAATCACGAATCCAGAGTTGAAATCTCTTGCAAATGCATCCTTGGCCCTTGATTTGTTGGTTCTAACCTTCGATGTTGATTAATGTTTGTAAAACATGGAAGAATGTTGGAAGAAATGGGGTTGGTGCCCCTTTTTGAGACCTAAGTCTCAAAATGGGGGCTTTTTTCTTTGACGAAGGCCGGCTGGAACTGGAAGCCTAAAAGTATATGTGAAGGGCAAAGGAATGGGCACCAAACTAAGGGGAAATTTAGGAAGATTGTATGGAGTTTAGGGCTTAAAATTTGAAGAGAAAGGAGGATGGGTCACGAAATGGAGCAGGGCAGTGGGCAACCCGGTAAGAGGCACGTGGGTCTCTGGGGTGGAATACGGCCATACGAGTGAGGTATGTGAGAGAAAATAAGTGGAGTGGCAAGCAGGTGGGCTGGGATGGACGACAACGCAAGGATGATTGAGGTTAGAAGGTTGGCGCTGATCTCCCCTGAGTTTCTGAGATGTTTGTCGGTGCCCCTGGAATTCTCAATCGTGGCTGGCAAAGTACTTCCCTGCCCAGACTTCACATTTTGGTCCTCGGTTAGCCAGATTTGCCTTGGACCGTTTAACGGACTTCAACGGACTTTAACCAAATGACTTGTAACTCAACTTTCAAGCCCGGAATTGCTTCAAACTTCATGTTAAATACCATGAATGTTCAATTAAACCTTGGAAACCTACATTAAAGCACAAATACACAAATAATCATATTTTCAAGGCATAATTAACTCAAAAATAACACAAAATAAAAGAAAATTCCCGAAAAAAATTTGTGAAAATCTTAGGCTCATCACATTCTTTAGGGGTAATCTAAGGCCTCATGATTCTCTCCCTCTCCATCATCCCTAACAATTCACAAAGTAGGTCTCTCCAGTAATAACTTCTTATAAATTCTAATTCATAAGAGAGAGTCACTCTTTGTCTCTCCTAGAACTCAACCCACCAACACACAGTAAACCAGATTAGAGATATTTGTCTTACAGAAAATACTTATAAGATGGTATTTCCTAAGTTTTTACCTTAATTATGCCTCACCCTAATTATATATTTCATGAGCGACTTCCTTTATGTTGTGCGGGTTGTTTTATACTCACATCGTCTCAAAATTATTGTCATGCTTTCTTTTTTCATCTGTTTCAAAATAATTTTCTTGTTTGAAACTTTTTTCTTTAGGACAACATTTTTACCACTGGATCCTTATTTTTTTCATTTTACTTTAATTATTGGTCGAAAACACATGGGATTCGTAAGAAATTATACATCAAATCAATATTAATAATCAAGTTTATTCTTTTTTTTTTAGTAATCTGTGTGTGTCAGATCAAACACGACAATAATTTTGGACGGATAGTGTAATTTTTTTTTGCTTCTAATACCCCTTCGTTTTTAGTTTTTAAAAGAGTGCCTTGTTTAACTCGAAATATAAATTGAAAAAAGATAATCGACTCTTTTATATATTTTAGGATATAGTGTATTTAAAAAAAAATACTCGTACAAGAATATATCTCATCAGATAAAGTGAGAATCAAATCTAACCATTAACTCAAACCCAAAACTCATACTCCTTTCGATGAGGATAAAGACTCCTTTTTTTAAAGTCAAACTTTTTTAAAAAAAATTTTTTGACATTTTTAATAACTTATTAGTAATAAAATAATATTTTTTATGTTTTAATTTTTGAAAATAAATTCTTTAAACGAAATATTTTAGGTACCGTTTGATAGCCAGAGATTAAGGTTAGATGTGATTAATAAGCCGAGTTTTCTGATGTTTAGTATGCAATAGGTGGTCGGGACTAATAGCACGAGTTATCCGGATAAAGTCATTATCCCCTCACTATTAATACCAAGGGGGAGGGTGGTATTATTAACGTCTTTACTAAAAAAAAATTGGGATTAACATTTGTAATCTCAAAACTACTCCTAATATACAATTAAGGATTAATAGCGAGGGTACTAATAGTACTGGAATTAATAATACTGTTTATCCTTATCCAAGTACCAAACAAACAGCTAATGGATTATTTATCCGGATGGAGTAGATTGAAAAGCCGCCAATAGTGGGGTAATCAAATAAATTTGATGAGCCCCACATAAAGACTAGATGTAATGGGTCTAACCGAGACGACCAAGATTAGTAATTAAGTTGAACGGTTGAAGACTTGAAGTATAGATTTTAATAGCAACAGCTACCTCCAATGTAAGCAATTAAATAGCTGAGGTGACAGAGAAGAATTGAATTACTGATTACTCGATCCACTTGCATTTGCATGCGGCAGTGATGACCGATGAGTGATGACTATGACTAGCAATGTTAATAGGTTAATTTTTAATTAATGGTTTCATGTAAGACAATCGTGCGAATCTTAATTCGTAAGACGGAATCTTACTCTTTCTTAATTCGATTCATCAATACTCGGTGGATCGAGTAAAAAGAATCTATTTTACAAAAATTATCCATAAAACTGTCTTACCTAAATTTTTGTCATATTTTCAAGCAACAAGTTCAATAAGAATTCAATTCCAATACTTGCATGCAGATGAAAAGGACTTAAGGCTGAGGTTGATGTCAATTTGAAAAAAAGACTAAGCTTTCTTTTCTTTTCTTTTTTACGGTTTCTTATGTTAATAAATATTTATATTATTATTATTATTATTATTATTATTATTATTATATATATATGGAATGTCAAAGTACAAGCTAGCATAGCAGAATTAGGAAAACATACATATATCATACACAATTGAAACTTTTCTGTTAAATACCTCTATCGGATAATACGATATGTTCGGTGGGGTGGGTGGAGCAACAATGTGGGTACTAGGGGCCACGGCCCTTGCGGCCTTTTAAATTAATACTACTAATGTGATGTAAGAGTTAATGAATTTGGTTATTTTGGGAAAAAAATGTTCTGTTTGCCCCTCCTAAAATTTTCTAAGTCAAACTTTTTATATAGTTACATCTTTTTTTGCTCGGAAAAAGAGTAAAATCTTATTATTATGGATATGCGAGCTATTGTTTATTAGTATAAAGAAGTATAAATAAATTACATGTGAAAAATTGTTAATCACTTAAAGCAGCTCCAACGTTGGTTTCTTAATGGATTCTTCCATTAAGAATCCAACAATTGTTCCCAATGTTGGATTCTAACCCAAGAATTCGGAGGAGAGAGAAATCAAAATTCCTCACAAAGAATCAAAGTTGCTTCAAGGAATTCCAGTCGCACAACCGGAGAGTGGCATACACCTCCGCTTCAAATAAGGCGTGTGTGCGACACGCGCGCTATAGGCGCGTCCAAGCCAACAAAAGGTGGGTCCCGGCTGCTCCACTAACTTAAAAAAAATGTTTTTAAAATTTTAAAAAAATCTTCAAGTTTTGACCGTTTTTTGTTAAAACAAAAATCAAAAAAAAAATTAAAAAATGCAAAATGTAACTGTTGGGGGGGGGGTGCGTCCAAAGGCCATTTAAAAAAAACGTTTTTTTAATTTTAATTATCTTCCTTCATCTCTATAATTTATTAACTAAATTATAAATTATAAAATTTAAAAATAATAATGTAATTTATTATTTTTAAATTAATTTTTGACTTAATTTATAAATTAATTATTTATACGAAATATTTAAATATGAAATATATAAAATAACGTGAAATAAATTTATTTGTTGAGAAATATAAAAATAAGAATGAAATGTAAAGTTAATGAGGTGGCAGTGAGACCTAGTTAAGAATATGTTAAGAATCGTATACAATGGAAAAATGAATTCTTAAGTAGAGAAAAAGAGAAAAATGTGTAGGTGGCAGTGGGACCCAGTTAAGAATTTGTGGGAAGAATTCTCACATTGGAGATGCTCTTAGTATTATTTAAGTATATACGGCCCCTATGTAAACAAAATCTTGGATGTTCCATGAAAACATGAGAGTTAGAACGGATCAGTACATGTAAGACAAACTGTTTCAATGTTCAAGATAAAACATAACGTATAGAGAAAGCATCCACCGCAAACTGAGATTCGAGCAGTCGAGGAAGAAAGCATCGGACCACCGACTATTATGTTATCTGAATCAGAGGCTACAAATCCTATAACCATACACAGATACACTTGCTTGTATCCATAAAGCTACACACCCAAGTGTAACCTCATAGCATCACAAGTTGAGGACTGAAATACGAATAGTTAGGGGTGAGCAATTTTTTTGAAAAATGAATTGGCTAAATAGAATCGGACGGAACTAGTAAAAATTGGACCGAACCAATATATTGGTTTGGTTCCGCTTCTGAATTTTACTAGAAACCGATCAATTGGTTTGGTCCCGGACCAGACCAATAAATGTTCTTTATATATATATATATACTTTGTATCCTGCTACTCTATTGTATTTTTTTCAAATCTTTGATTTGTCATTTGTAATAGATACTATCATATGCCAAAAAGCAATTGCTAATTTGAATAATAAATGATTCTTTTTTCTTTGTTCTATTATTTTTTAGTCAACTTTGTGTGTGGTATTGGTAACTCATTGGCTACCTTAGGACCGGAAAAAAGTGTAGAACCGAATCAATGTGTTGGTTCTCAACTTCTCATTACATATATTATGGGTCGAGTTCAAGTTTAGGAAATCTCTTTTGGATGACAAAGTTTCGAGGCTAATTTAAAATTGTTTTAAATATTCTGCTATTGGTAACTCATTGGCTTAGGATCGGAAAAAAAAAAAAAAAAAAAAGAAAGGAAACGAATCAATGTGTTGGTTTTGATTTTACATATTATGGGCCAAGTTCAAGTTTAAGAAAAAAAAAATTGGATGACAAAGTTTTGAACCTAATTTAAAACCACTTTAAGATGAAGGATAGCTACATGATAATAAAGTAAAACAAAAGACAAATATGCTCTAGTTATTAACGCGGTTTGTGGGAATCGAACCTACTGAGCTAAGACGACATCTAATTTAAATTTGGTTTAAGTGCATTGGTATTGGTAACTCATTGGCTTAGGATGGAAAAAAAATGTTGAATAAATGTGTTGGTTACGATTATACATAATATGGGTTGAGTTCAAGTTTAAGAAATCTTTTTTGGATGACAAAGGTTTGAACCTAATTTATAACCGCTTTAAGATGACAAAAAGGCACAAGATAATAAAGTAAAACAAAAGGTAAATATTTTCTAGTTATTAACGCCATCTATGTTAATCAAACCCACAACCACGTGCTTATAAGCCACACTCTACCAGCTAAGTTAAGACAACATATAATTTTAATTCACTTTAACTGCATTGGTACTGGTAACTCATTGGCTTAGAATGGGAAAAAAATGTAAACCGAATCAATGTGTTGATTATGATTATACATATTATGGGTCGAGTGTTTAGATAATCTCTTTTAAATGACAGAAGTTCGAACCTAAGTTAAAACCGCTTTAAGATGACAAATATCCACAAGATAATTAAGTAAAATTAAAGACAAATAGGCTCAAGTTATTATCGCCGTCTGTGGGAATCGAACCCACGACCACGTGGTTAAAAGCCACGCGCTCTACCAGCTGAGCTAAGACGGCTTCATGTTAAATTCATGGGCAGGAATATTAAATAATAAGTATAAAATAATTGCTGCAAAGCAGGTGCAACCAAGAAAAAGGACGTTTTAAAAGTAATATTTGCATTTCTTATTTATCAAATTCTTAAATATAAATTACAGTATTATAATGTGGACACAAAGGACATTCGATTATATGTACAAATAAAATGACATTAAATTTAATTTCTTTATTTTTTTAACAAATAAAAGTAGAAATTCATTTTGTGATGGAATTAAAAGTTAATTTCTTCAATTTAAAAAATTAAAAATAAAAACTCATTTTGCGATGAAGGGAGTATAATTGTTTTGTGATCTTGATGACCGACAATAACATATTTGCTTAAAGATCCCATTTGCATCAGATAAACATCGATCCAAATTTAATTTATTACGAAATTCTTAGATACTGATCGGATCAGATTATCTTCTAAATCTCAGTGCTCAATCAATAATCTAAATGTTCATTCTTCGTGATTAATTTTTTTGCTCAAACTACACATGAAACATAGATGTCCATGTAATTAAAAAAATTATTGTTCAAAAGACTTTTTATTAAGTTGAAATAGCAAATTACTAACAGTTGAACACAACGAACTTTATATGTATAGAATTAGTATATTTTTATAATTAGATCAAATAGGGTTGTTAGCGGATCAAATCACTCATGATCTAGTTTTGGTCTTTTAAGCTATGGAATTATAGGTATCAACGGCAGGTGTGTGCACGGGCCCTTAACCTGCAGGCATTGGCAATATCCAGTATAGGCCCATATGATAGTGGACATCATTTTAAAAAACTCAATACTATAGACAAGCCAACGGACATTAGTGAACGGGCTTTGGACGGACATTAGAGTTTTTAACAACTCTAATGATTTAAACTATTAACACCCAATATCACATTCAGTCATTCATAGTATTAAACTATAATTATTTAAACTATTAACACCCAGATTTAACAAATATATATATATAAATATATATATATAAATATATATATATAAATATATATATATATAAATATATATATATATATATATATATATATATATATATATATATATATATATATATATATATATATATATATATATATATATATATATTTAAAGATTTAACACTCAACATCATCTTCACATTATTCAACTATTAATGTATGACCTACAATAATTAATATCAATTTTCAAGAAGAAATTTTTGAAGAATTTAACAACTATACAAAGTTACAAACTACAAAGATTTAACTTGCTTAGCAAACAATTTAGTGATTTACTAGAATTGGTTTTAGACTTCCAGTGACTTTGATCGAGACAGAGGTAGAGATATCTTGAATAGAGAAAGAAATATAAGATGTAGAAGAGAGTAAAGAAGAATCCTCCATAAGTAACAGTGTAATGGTTAAGTCTATAAGAGAGAGAAACAGATAGAGACAGAGAGAGCATGAATGCATTATTAACTTGCTGGCTGCGACGGCCGACAAGTGAGACGGCGAAGCGATGAATAGTTGAAGACGACTGACAGTGGTGACTGGCGACTATGATGTTGATTGCAGAAGAACGAAGATCAAAAGTTGAAGACGAGGGTCGAAGATCGGAAGTCGAAGTCTCGAAGATGAGGGTCAGATCTGATCGGAAGTCGAAGATGGGCTGCGGCTGACTCTAGTTGCGTGGGAGAATGGGAGTGGGAGACGAAGTGGATAGGTCGAATAGAATTAGAGGGTTAGTGAGTCTAGGGGTTTTACTTTTATTTAGTATTTTAGTTTGTTTCTGTATACTGTATAATACTATAATTGTATATAGGGATAAGTGTACCATTAGTCCCTGAACTTTGGCCGAGCCCATCAACAGTCCCCCAAAAAGTTTTACCATTGACCAAAGTAGGCCTTTTTTGCTCATCAGAGGTCCCTAGCCCTAACACCGTTTGTGTTTTTCCGTTAAGTGAGCATGTGCCACTCGCATGCACAAAATAAGGGGGTCATGCATAAAATTATCAAAATAAATGGGTAATGTGAAAATTTTAAATCCAAAAGAAAATTTTAAAAATAAACCTTTGGAAATCTTGCTTTTGATTGAGAGAATTGATCTTCTCAAAGCTTTAACCCAGCCTTGAACTTTGCAATAAAGATATCTGCTTTAGTATCCACATCAGGGCTCGGACAGACCAACGGCGATGGCAAGTTGTCACTTAACGGAGATTCAATCTCATCCAGGTCGGGAGACCCGCTACGGGAGCTGTCTGTGCTTAGAAGCCTAGCATAGTCACCCTCCACCACGTATTTCAGATCGGGCATTCTGAACAGTGGAGGTGGCAGCGGTGGTGGAATCCGTCGCAATGATGACTCACCCCCACTTAAACCGTCATCTATATTGTTGAAGTTATGGATTTTTGTTGGCATCAGAGGTTTGTGGGAGGTAACTGGTGCCTTCCGGGTTGTGGGTTTAGGTGCACTCGCGGACGTAGGAGGCGATGGCGGCGGAGGAGGAGGAGGTGTGCGAGTTGCAGCGGTAGTGGGGGTAATTTTATTTCATTTGTCCTTTTTGGATGTAAACAAGTTGTGGAAGACAGACGGTATAGTCACCCTCCACCACGTATTTCAGATCGGGCATTCTGAACAGTGGAGGTGGCGGCGGTGGTGGAATCCGTCGCAATGGAGACTCACCCCCACTTAAACCGTCATCTATATTGTTGAAGTTATGGATTTTTGTTGGCATCGGAGGTTTGTGGGAGGTAACTGGTGCCTTCCGGGTTGTGGGTTTAGGTGCACTCGCCGACGTAGGAAGCGATGGCGGAGGAGGAGGAGGTGTGCGAGTTGCAGCGGTAGTGGGGGTAATTTTATTTCGTTTGTCCTTTTTGGATGTAAACAAGTTGTGGAAGAAAGACGGTGGTGGTGGTGGTGGTGGTGGGGGCGGCGGTGGAGATGGTGGCGGTAGTTGTAATCGAAGAGGAGCTACTTGAGGATGATGGAATAGAGAATCTAAATTGTCGACACTTCTTTGTCTTTGCCTCTTTTTCTTCTTCTTACTATAGAAAGTAGTCAAGAAATCTTTAGTTGCGTTTGCCACGCTTCTTTTCCTGTCATTTCTGCTGCTTCTTTGCTCTATTTCTTGAAACAACGCCAGAGACGGTGGCGATGATGAATCTGCAATTTTCCAAAGGTTTATTTTTAAAATTTTCTTTTGAATTTAAAATTTTCACATTACCCACTTATTTTAATGATTTTATACATGACCCCCTTATTTTGTGCATGTGAGTGGCACATGCTCACTTAACGGAAAAACACAAACGGCGTTAGGGCTAGGGACCTCTGATGAGCAAAAAAGGCCTACTTTGGTCAATGGTGAAACTTTTTGAAATTGGGGGACTGTTGATGGGCTCGGCCAAAATTCAGGGATTAATGGTACACTTATCCCTTGTATATACTATATATATATAATTTCAATTTGCATATATATAATAAATATAATAATATAATATAAAATTATAAACTAATTTGATGGGTCGGGCAAGTCTTAGGTGGGCAGAAAAATTTGAAGGCCCAGGTGTACCCGTGATCGCGGGCATCTTTTTTTTATTTTTTTATTTTTTTATTATTTTTAATGTCTTGAAAGGCTACAATTATATATATATGATGCCTTTGGTATGGCTCGAACAATTGGTGCCTCTGGGAGGCTTGAATACTCAACCTTTCCGTTAAGATAAGTGAGTAGCTAAATGGGGCCTTTGGATAAGACTTTAACAACAACGATGCCTCTGAAGAGGCTTGAACATCCGACCTCTCTACTGAGAGTTGTAAAGTCCAGGGTGTCTCTAGTGAGACTCGAACACCCAACCTCCCCGTTAGGAAAAGTGAGCAGTACCAGTTGAGCTAGAGCTCGTTGGTTGATCGCGGGCATCTAACATCTCTAAAGTCCAACATTGTGTATCAGCCCATGGGTACGGGCACTATGAGTTGGGCATAGGTGGACACTGTGGGTTGTATGAACTCATGGGCTACGACGCTCACCCCTAGTAAACAGATTGAAAAAACTCAATTCATATACTTCAAAATTAAATAAAACTCTAATCAAATTCAAATCAAAATCTGGTCCATTGATAAGCGTACTCCTAAACCAACAAAAATTCACATAATATAATATAATAAATGCTACTCAACTGCTTTCTCTATCTTAGAAAAAAATTACAACTTTACATTTAGGTAAATTACAATAACCCTCCATAACTATGGTTTAGGTTGAATATTTCCCTCAATTACTAAAACAATATACCCCCTCAATTATATTAATTTCTTTAATCGCACATTTTGTTTAGGTACTGCCATTTGAATTGATGTAAAACGTCCACACGACACTCATGTGACCATCTTTAGATACTTTTTACCATAGTGTCTTTTTTGATATTTCAATTGACTATTGTACTTTTGTTGTTCTTAAACCATATTTGTACATAAAAATAGTCAATATAAATAAATGTTTATCTTTACTTGAATATTATGGTGAAAATAATATATTAAGATGATTATGTGAGTCTTAGGAAGGAAAATTTTGTCAATTCAAGTAGCGGTGCCTAAACAGAACATACAATTCAATAAAATGTTGAAGTTAAGGAAGGCACATTGCTCCAATAGATAGTTGGGGGGCAATTCAAACTCAACTCATGGTTGAGGAAGGTTATTTGTAAATTACTCTTACATTTATTAGCCATCCAATTAAACTTTGACTAAAAATTTACAAAAATAGTTATATATTGATAGTGTTTTACATATTATATCCACAATTAAAATTTTATTACCTTTGACATAATATATATATATATATATATATATATATATATATATATATATATATATATATATATATATATATATTAAATATTGGTTTTTTTAAGTTAATTTTTTTTGAAAAAAGAACTATTTTTTTTAGAATGAGGAAGTAAATTATGAGAGTTCCCTATGTAATCATTAAAGTGAGTATAGGACATTTATTTATCCAAATGGTAATAATTATTTAGCAAAAAATTGTGTTGAACGGTCTTACGAATCCTAAATTCGTAAAACGGATCCCCAAAAATGATAAAAAGATGGTTGATGGAGCGGATAACTCATCAACAAAGACCACTGGTTATTCAATAAGAAATCAGGTCAAAATATGAGTGAAAAATAACTAAAAATTGAACAAATGGCGCTGAAACTCGCGGATCGACCCGGATCCGACAACATAGCATGCGGGTCACCCAAGAGGAGGGGTGGCACGTGTCAACTCGGTAAAGGTGACAACATATTAATGAGAATATTCTCATTTTGCTTTGGTGCCCTTGCATTTTCAAAATTTGCTGTCGAAATTCTTATGTTTCTCACATCTTACACTTTCATCCTCTGTTAGCTCCGTTAGCCTTATTTGCTTTGGAATGTTTGACGGACTCTAACGGATTTTGATGAAACGCTAAGTAACTCATTTTAAAGGCAAAAGTGACACATTTAATGCTAAAAGGTGACACATTTTGAGGTCAAGAGTGACTCTTTTTATGTGAAAAAAAAAATTCATTAAAATACAAAGTAACATTTTTAATACTAAAAAATGACACTCTTAATACTAAAAAATGACACATTTAATACTAAAAAGTAACACTTTAAAACTAACGTGACAATTTTAATTTATATATTTATAATGGAAAGTAACACTTTCCAAAACAAAAGTAACATATTTAAGATCAAAAGTAACACATTTAAGGCTAAACAGTAACATATTTAAGGCTAAAAAGTAACATCTTTTAAATGGAAAAAGGGATATTTTTTATTAAAAACACAATGTGACACACTTTATGTTGAAAAGTGACATAATTAATACTGAAAAGTGATACTTTTGATACTAAAAAGTGACACTCCTCATTTATACGTGTGAAGGGTGACGCTGTAATTTTCAAAAGTCGAGGGGTTGCACTGAGATTACTGAAATCTTGACTCATTTAACATGGATAGGTCGGTCTTACGGATTAAGATCCGTAAGACCGTCCTCCAAGAGACTTACTCTAATTATTTAACAGCTAACTAAAATGTTTGTAGAATATGAAGAGTTACTGTTATACCCGGTGGAATTAAGAAATGATGACTCATTGAACGTAAACTATGCGAGAGGGATAATTAAGTAAATGGAATGCAATTAAAGCAATTAAACAGTTGTAAGAAGTTTATTTGGAGTTTAAGAGATAGAGCAATTGGCACTAGTATTTAAGGTGGTTCGGATGACTTTTTAAACAATTAAAAGAATAAAACAAGATCAATCAAAGAGAAATGAGAGAGAGATAGGAGCTAATGGACTATCGAAATTTTATTATTTTAACATCAAACACATTTTAGGATTACAATTATATAGACAATACCAAATCCTAAACTGTCTAATTAAAAAAACCTGAAAACAAATCTGCCGCACCGATGCGACCACATCGACTTACTCGATGCGACTACATTACCATCAGGTGCGGTCGCATTCCTCTCCTGAGGACGATCGCATTTTTCACATAAACTTACTCCGGATTTCTTCCTTATCGATGCGCTCGCATTGCCCATGAATGTGACCGCTTTGCAATGCGTCTGTATTGCCTATCCACGATGCGCCCGCGTTGATGCCTAAAGCTCAATTCTGCTCCTCCATTTCCCTCCTTCATTTTAAATAGACACTCCTGTAAAAAGTAGCTACGTACAATCATCCCCACTATGTGATATATATATATATATATATATATATATATATATATATATATATATAGAGAGAGAGAGAGAGAGAGAGAGAGAGAGAGAGAGAGGATTCTGAAATCGTAGAGGGGAGAGGTGGAAGGAGTTAAATCTGTGTATTTGGTCGATGTCAGTAATGGAAGGATTTTGCGTTCTTGTTTTAGAGAAGGATGTACTCGAAGGTTGTTTCCCTAATTATTTACGTCCCGATTCTTTTAGTTTCCAACATTGTGAATTACAGCAAGATTGAATCCCTAATTTTGCTACAGAATTTCGATTCTCATGTGTCGAATAGGGATTATTTTTTCTTCTCGATATGGGGAAGGGGGGGTTCTGTATTTAGTAATCTTTGTTTTTGAAATTAGCATTTCCAATCTCTTATGCGCTTGTGTTTTTTTTTTTTTTTTTTTTGCATTGCTAGTACTATGATTTGTACTATAAATGAGTTTGTCTTTTCCATTCTCATTTACTCATTAGGGTTTTTTCCAGGTTTAATAAAGTATATTAGTCTTGATTAATTTTAGGTTATGTGAAACCTAAAAAAAATTCGTCTTTTTGGAAGAATTCGTGGAGTAAATTGTCATGCTTTGTTCCACTTTTACACTAGTTTATATTATTTAAAGCATGAGGAAGAAGTGTTTTATAGATGACTTGATTTGTGGGTATGGGTCAGTAGGTTAGGCACACCAAAAGATGTTATCCTTAAGGTATTTAATTTGTCTCACACTGATGGTGTAATGATCTCAACGAATTTTACCTCCAGACAAAACCTACGTACTTAATTCAAATGCTACACTCCTTTGAATATTAATGAAACAATATATCAAAATCGTGACTGTATATTACTTGAAGAACAAATTTTTGTAGAAGACAGACTCAAGAAGGATTCTAATTTTATTATTTATGTATCCCACTTCAGATGACGTCAACACTATTTAAAGGTTCTAAGTTGCTACTTCAAGAAGACACAACCAAACCCAAAAAAAATATGTCTTTGTCGAAGGGGCACCATTCAAAAACTTTTAACAGTAATTGGCTAGGCAACTGTTGCAAACAATCTGATGTGGCAAAAATACAGCTTGGGTCGTCCGTGTGATGAGTAAGATATCTGGGCTTGATCTGCTTCCTTGAACCTGATTAAGACCGTGAAAACACCTTAGTGAGAGTGCAAGGCTTGGCCTCGTGAAACCACTCCGGCATGAGAGTAAGTATCGTGTGAAAGAGTCAAAAGAGAAATTGACAAAGGTTATAGACTCAAGAAAGAGTGTGTACCTTGTTTGCGGTTTATGGAGGGGTATTTATAGGCCCCCAATGTCATTGAATCCGTCTAGGATTTACTGCCTTAGTTATCTTGTAGGATTAGGAGAGAATCCCTACATTTTAGGAGTGATAGGTGGCTGACCGCGTGAATATAGGAGCAGATATGGTAGGTGTCCTGCTCGGATAAGAAAACCTTTGACTTGTCTTGAAGAGCAAGTTTCCCAAGCTCCCTGCTCGATACGTGCCCGGGCGAACAAGGCTCTACCCGGCTATGTGAAGTAGATTGATTAGAGACAAGTGTAGATCTCGGGTGTGTCCCCTGGTTGGGCAGGCAAGGCCAATGCTTGATCAAACTTGGACGGCATAAGTCTGATCCTTTGCCTGATGTAAGTGTGGCCCCCGGGCATGGCCCCTAGTCGAGCAGGCAAGGCTACGGGAGTTATATTACTCATTGTTTGATATCTTGTCAGCTCTGCCCGTTAGGTTGGTAGATCATATGCTAATTAAGCTCGTGACAGGCACGTGGTGGTCGCTCGTGCCTTGCTCATGACCCGGTTTGGGCCGGGCACATCACAATCCCCACCCATTAGTCAAACATGGTGACTGTTCAAAACAGCCACCACCCCATACATTCCTTTCTTTCTTTCTTTCTTGCTATATATATATATATATATATAATATACACAAGTCTTATAACTTTTAATTAAGCTATACTTGGTATTTTTGCATATTGAAGGAAAGCCTAAGTGAGCTTCTAGAACTCTTAAAAACTTGTATAAATATATATATATAACAAGTGTTTAGTTTTAAAAGTTTTACTAAGAGTCTCATGAGAAATAAAGGAGACACAATGAAGAAATGAAGAGGAAAACAACAAGACTTTATTCATGAAAGTTGATACACAAACTCAATGTGGGGGAAGAATGTTATTATATGTGAATACAAAGCATATAACAAGAAGATGTGGTGGTGGAACTAGGGGTTTGGTTGTTAATTCTATGCCACATGCCCTCTCCGGATGTCGATGAATAGAGAACTTTGCCTTGTAGTTGGATTAGGGCTTCACTTGAATTGGCATTAATCTACACGTGTTAATAGCGAACAGATAAACCAAAGGTATGGGCATGAAATCTTTTACTTTAAACTTACATGCACTAAGAATCTAACATAAAAATTTCTCCCATATCCATAAATATAAATGTTCGTCTCCTAATTGCTCATTGCCGAGACATGCTCAATTTCCTAATTTTGAGCCAACAATGGCAAACTTCATGGAAAGATCGAATCGTCAATGGTTACTGTCGAGATTGGCATCAAGCTCGGTGGCCTTGGTTTTGGTGGGGATGGTGGTGGTGGTGAAGGGGGAAGAGAGAAAAAAGAATATGAATCTGAGTGTGGGTGTGGGTGTGGGTGTGGGTGTGGGTGTGGGTGTGGCCGTAGAGATGTTAAAAAGGCCGGAAACCATAGGGTCGACCCTATTAACCGGAAACATTAAATGGTTAGGGTTGGGAAAATCCAACCCGTTTAATAAATGGGCTGACCCTATAGGGTCGCGGGCAAACTGTGTTAGGCTGGTAGGTTCTAGGGCTAGCCCGCAGGCTAGAAGCTTTTGGCTAAAATAAGGGTTCAAAATGTTAGAATTGAGATTTCAACCCACAACCTCTCAAGAGGATAGGAACTTATAGATGATCCCTTACACCATTCAACCATCTTGACTTTTTGTTTTATCATTTCATTTGGTAAACCAATGTCCATCCCCTATTAGCTTTGTGATGATGTATGTGTATTTGATGAAAGTCAAACCCAAACATGGTCGTAAGTACAGTTCTAAAACATATAAGTTTCCAAAATTTGTCAAAATGAGATTTTTGGATACATAATTAGATATGTTAAAAGGGTCGAGAACCGCATGATTGACCCTGCTAATCGGGAATCGGAAAGGGTTAGGGTCTGGAAAATGCAACCCGTTTAAATTCCATGCTAAACGGGTTGACCTTAGTATTATATTTTACTATTTGATTAAAATATTTGATTGTATTAGCATCTTACCAATATTTATTTTATGTTATTTTATTATTATAGATAAAGAGGATAATGATGTTGAAGAAGATACTTTCTCAAAAGAAAACTCGATTTCATGTTTTTAATTCATATTGTTAATCGTTGTCACTTGTCCGTCAATATGTTTGTTACTTAATTTTGATTTTTTGATTTAAATAAAGCATCATGTGTTAATAGGGATAACCCTGTTAAACCGTACTCTATAGGGTTAGGGTCATGGTTGTGATTTGAGTGGCTCGTTTAACCCGCGTCCCTATAGGTCTGACCCTATAGGGTTAGGGTCAACCCAATTTAACATCTCTAGGTGTGGGTGGAGAAAAGAGAGGGAAGAACTCAACCGAAGAAGGTGGGGGAATTCAGTAAAGTTTTGACTTTTAATATATTGTTTTTCTTTTTTATTTCATTTTTCATCTGAGCAATGATTAAGGGCAATTTTGTCTCTTCAAATATTTTTTTAATGATTTTGTTTGAAATAATGGTTTGAAGGACTAATATGTCCGTTAAAGTGAAGTCCACCGACCAATATAGAAAATGAAAAACATGTATCACCTATAAGAAGAAAGGTGAAGTTCAGAGACCAAAATATATATTAATCCTTTATATTTAAGTATGTAACTTGTGTATATATCATCGATGCTCTAATTTATATACATGCTAAACTTTTATTTGTGTGAGAACCTCGTTTCGACTCCCTCGTCGCATGAAGACGAGTTCGATTTCAAGCTTTACCGTGTGGAATACATTTGGTCTCAAGTGGACTCTAAATAAACACAACAAGAGTCGGCACCTCCGTTTATGAAGGAAACATAAGAAACCCTACATTCTAGGATTTGGGGGCTAGGGAGTCGGGAAGGGGTTAGGTGCTCAACTCACCCTTTCCGTCTCAAATGGTTGCTAACATACTCGATTCCTAATGTTGAGTCAAATGGCACACACGTTTCGATAAATAATAGAAAACTAAATGTTTAAATAAAAAGGTTTTTTTAAAAAAAACATCATCACAATTCACAACATACACTGTACCGATCTAAAAAAATAAAACCCACTTTGGATTATCTCTTTTAAAGCAAACTCTGTGTTTAAAGTTTAAAACAAGCTCACTGATACTGATACAGAGTAATCCATGAATCTTGTTGAGCGGCAGTTGTTATAATCTTCACTCTACAGAAACATGTCTTCTAAAGTCTTCAAATGACTGCGCGTGAGAGTGCTAGTGATTTGAATACAATGTTGACAAACTCCAATAATAATACAACTTTTCAAATATAAACTTTTAAAATGTCTTAAAAACCAATTTCCCTAAGTTTCATAATCACTTAAAAAAAATATCTCAGTTATGGACGGAGAGACGGAGAGAGTAATAAATCATAAATGCACATGTTAAGTTTAAAGCTGGCTTACATTATAGTTGGCACTTGGAACATGAAATGTCGAGATGAAAAAGAAATTGACGTTGATTTCTTAATGACCATGAAAAAAAAAAAGAGGATTTGTCATTTAATATAGAAATATAACTAAAATTCAAAGTAACTAAATTATGGAAGGAAGGTGAACGGATAACGGTGTTTCTCGTTTTCACTTCCGACATGCAAGAATAGGTTTTCTCATTTGGCTTCTTCTCTATTTAGACGAGAGGAGCTATATATAGAATTTTGTTGGGAATAGAATGACTTGATTATCCTATCAACAGATTCTAGGACAAAACAGCTGCATAACTTTGACAGAATTTTGAATGATTTTTCTGTCAACAGAGCGATCGCATTCAGGAGAGAAGGCGACATCATTCAATGACAAAGTAATCGCATTACATGGAGCAATACAACCGCATTCGTGCAACAGAATTATTTTCTCAGTTTCCTTGTTTAATCAGTTTAGGATTTGATATTGTATCCATATATATATAATTATAACCCTAAAACGTGTGCATAATTGACATAATAAAATTTTAAGAATTCGTTAGTCTCAATCTCTCTCTACCTTTTATGTGATTGATTTTACAGTACTCTGTTAATTGTTTGTAAATTTTTTTGTTGTGCACTATAAATTTCAAGGTATCCATGCTCTATGTTTCTAAACTAGCTAGAACTAAGCTCCAACTTAACTCGAGTCACAAAACTAGTGTCAAGGCTCTAGTCTTCATCAAACAACTCATTTTGATGGGAGAACAACAAGATTTATGTCTCCTAGAGGTTTCGTCTGAAGCTAATCCAACTTACCGCAACTCATTGATTTCTTTGAGCTTGAACATAGATTATGCAGCAATAACTGAGCTTTAAATGAGTTCCCCCCCAACACAGATAGTGTTCAGACCCGACTCATTTATTTCAAAATTTGTTAATAGTTTTCAATTGATCCCCACAACACAACAGAAGAACTGAAGTTTATTTATAGCCTTACCAAACCCTGCACATGCCCAACAGAAACATGCACTTGGTTAAAGGGACCTGTGGCCGTATGCTGTAGCCAGCCAAGCACAGAACTAACACATCCAACTTGCAAATAAGCCAAACAAAATCATAGTCCCAGCCTGGGTAGATAAAGGAGTAACAAGCTTGGATTGAAATGATAGCTATTATATTCACTGATAAATATCACCCGCCCCACAGCAAATAATTATATTCTAGAATATAATATCAGAGATCTGACTGGAAAGGGCCGAAAGAGTGCAACAGAAATGAATGCTAAACATAAATGAGAATATAAATTCAATAGTGTTTTACATTGTTATACTTATGAATTATGATGGAGAAGCTTCAACATCATCGGCAAGTTTTTGTAGTGGCAGTCAATCACTCTTACTCTCCTGTGCTCCAATCTCTTGCAGATAATGTTCAGCATCCAAGGCTGCCATGCACCCTTCATCACACAAAAGAAAGAAAAGGAAATCGTTTATATGTAAATAATTGGCCAAACACATAAGCTCGACACTAGTGACTTATGTAACACGAGTAGTATAGATATTTGATTTTTGGAAAGGATAATGTCATAGACTCACTCACAGCTCAACCCGTAAAAAGAATCCGTCTTACAAAAAATATTCGTAAAACCGTCTTACCCAAGTATGCCAATGTCTTAAGGGGAGTCGTTGCTAGGTTAGCGGTCAAGAGTAAGACTGTAAGAGCAGTCATATATGAGAAAGTGAGTTTGAAGGTATATTTGCCAATCTGCCTATTTAATAAGTACTCATCTAGAAATAGCAAAGCTCATAAATAAAAATTGCTAATGAATAAAGTTGATACAAAAAGTTCACGAAGACATGATCAAGCAAAGCACTTTCGAAATTCGACCGTATATAATAGAATTTTAATGATGTTAAGAGCTTCTAGATTGTTCTTATTTCTTAAATATCTGAGAGGGATGGACTAGCTTGGTTTTTAGTGGTAAAGATTTAATACGTGGATTTGAAGCAGTTTTGGGTACTATTAGCGCTGGGTGGTTACCATTTTGTAGGCAAATTTCAAAAATAACTGAAAATGTTAATTTTCTGTCATGGACCAACCCTAGAAAATCACTTCATATTAAAAAAAAAATCCATAAACTTAGTTTTAAGCTCCTAGACACCGTAAAGCTGGTTGCAAGATGTTGAATTCCCTCAAGATGACAAGATATAAGACAAAAGGCAAAAATTTTGACACTCAGATGCCAACATTATAGATGCAAACTCTGTAGCAATCAATAATTCATAGCCACAACGCTCACCACCGATCACCAGAAACCTCATTTTATGTTTTGCCTAACCACCCTTTTCCCTCCCCGTATATTCTCCTCATTCCCAAACAATTGGATCCAAAGGCTTTACAATGCACAATTGCATATAACTAAGAATATTCAAAGTTTACACAGAGACCAACAACCACAGTTTTACTCTTACGCTTCCTTTAGCTGTTCCCAGACAATGTTGATTAGACAAAAGACACTCAAAATAAAAAAGATTCCAAGAAGCTAATAAGTTCTCCAGCATGGGCAGGCACGGAGGCACCAAACCTTGTGTTTCATTTATGCGATCAGATTTTCCAATACAACATCCTACCAATAAGATCCTCTTTCCGTATCACGCTTAGACCCAACACGCATAATCAATTTGAAAAAATCAAATATTTGTAAAAATAAAACCAACATGCTCAAACAAATATAAGAGAAAAATAATTATGAAACATTTGTTTCCCAACAAGTGTGGGTATTAAACTCAAAGTCATCATCTTTGAGAATTGGAGCTACAGTAACCTACCTCGTTGCCACCACGTTTAATATCTTTTCATAACCTGAACTTCACACTGGCTCTCTCTTTCAATCTACCACCCATGCTATAATAATAATTCTTGATATGCACAATGGCTTCTCACGCACTATCCTTGTGAATATTAAAGTAAAACTAAAGGTATATTTAACAGCAATATAAACCGAATCTATGGGTGAAGTATGAAATACTTGCATTTAACTGCATGGCGCAGGTTTCAAGGGAATATAGTTCTTGTTGTAATGTAATGCAAAGATAACATTGTCAGAGACAATTAAGAGTATGGAGGAGAGAGAGAGAGAGAGAGAGAATGATAAACATGGCATGTAGATCATTTCTCTTAGCTTCATAAACTTTGATGACTACAGTAGTGTAGAGTGCCAAATGCCAATGGGTTCACACATATTTCTCTCCTACCTAAATTAAATTGGCCACGGGCTTACTTTCTAGCCTTTTTCTTATTGCACATATGTTAAAGAGAGCATAATATTAACAAGTAAATTCTCCGTAGTACTACTTGAGTTGGGGATAAAATCTGAGATCTGGATAATGGTTTGCTATGGCAGGCATGGGCAACACATTCTAACACACTTGTGGGGGTCTGGGGACATGAAGGCAAAGACATCATCTGCATTTCATGAAGTGCATTACATAGTTTGAAATACATTAAGAAGGGAAAAACATGTGCGCACACACACACATACAGCATCTACATTTGAATACTGTTAAGCCAATGCCTACAAAGCCAAACTCTACCCCCCTAGGTTGCACGGACACTCCTTCAACCTAGACCTAGTGTATCTGGCTGTATCCGTGACACAAATACTTCCAGATACTCTAGGTTGAAGGCGTGTCGGTGCAACCTACACCACCCCCCCCACCAGTCGGCACAAAAGGACCACAAAAATAAAACAGGCAAAGCTAATATAAGGGACGACAAATTAGCATGCATTACTAATTAACACTCTAGCTTGACAGATAACCAAAATCAATCATATCAAATCCAGTAAATGCCTTCATCCTCATAACTCAACTGAAAGTTTGTGCCAAATTAGAGTAAAAACTACTTCAACTAGATTTCGTGTTTGAAGTGGACCAACTCATCATCAACTTTCTCTAATCAAGGTTGTTCCCATGGCAGGGTGACGCTAGTCTATAGAGACATGCTAAATTAATTGGCCATGCTTCATTCCTGGGATTTATAATTGCTAGTCTATAGAGACATGCCTAAAGTTCACTTTGGAGATCGTTCCCTTATCTTTTCAACTTAACCACGGACAAAGATTGCTTGATTAGTGAGGCGTTAAATTGGGAAGAAAGAAGAGCAGTCTGGAGCCCTTCTTTTCGTAGGGTTTTTCATGATTGGGAAATGGAGTTGTTCATGCAATTCTTTGAAAAAATTCACGCTCGGCAGGTTGATAGACAGGTTGAGACAGAGAGAAGAAAAGGTGTGACGGAAAGGATCGAAGGGTAAACAGTTTACTGTGAAGTCATATTTTAATACCCTGTCTAGCAGAGACGGCAATGCGTTCCCTTGGAAATCGGTATCCTGTCTAGCAGAGACGCAATGCGTTCCCTTGTAAATCGGTATGGAAATCAAAAGCTCCAAGTCGAGTAGCATTTTTTGCATGGGAGGCCTGCAATGAAGCAATTCTCACAGGGAAGAATCCGAGGGCTCGGCACAGAATATATGTTAACTCGTGCTTTGTGTGCAAGGAGAATGAGGAAAGTGTTTTAATCATTTGTTTCTTCACTGTCTTGTAGCGATGGAACTGTGGAATCTTATTTTCGGTTTTCTGAAAATTTTGTGGGTCATGCCCAGATCCACGAAGAAATTCTTCTTGAGTTGGTCACCTTACAAACAACGAAGGAGAAATTCTATTTGGCAGACAGCTCTTTTGTGTGTGAGCTGGGTCATTTGGGGGGAACAGAATAGAAGGATATTTGATAACGAGGAGAAGAATATGGCCCAATTGAAAGATACTTTGCTTCGTCTTTTATTTTCCTGGTGTTCAGATGTTGCGGAGTCTCCTCATAGTCATTCTATTGTCGAATTTGTCAATAGCATTTCTTTAGAATAGTCCCTTGTGTATACTCCTAGTGTACAAGGACGCGTCATCTCTTTTGACGCCGTTTGGTATATAACACTTTACTTATCAAAAATAAATGAAATAGGTAGGGTATTTCATCAAATTACACACAATTCAACGTCTCTAGGTAACTCTATATCTAATTTTTCAAAAGAGAAAAAAACCCTATCTTCAGATCCAATTTTTCAGAAGTTGGGAGAAAGAGCGATTCATTTACAGATTGGTGGAACGATCCAGAGGTAGGAAACATGAATTTAGCTATCCACACATGAATTCTCTTGGGTTTGCGAGTGGCTGGAAAATTTCTCTGCGGTTAAAGGTGTTGCCTAGAAGAAGATTGAAGGAAGATATAGGGAAGTCTTAGTGGCGAAAGAGATTAATGCAGCAGGACAGTTCATTAGAGTGCTTGTAAAAGGTCTCGGGAGGTCGGGTGCGATTTGCATGCCGGAATAGGTAGAAGGTAAAGGATGGGAGTGGGTGATGGATAAACTACACAGATTTTGGCGAGATGACACCAACAAGAACCAAAAACTTTCCAAATCATTTAAGGAGGCGGCAGAGATATCTCCTTGGCCGGATTTAATATTGTGTTGGAGAGAGCCTAATAGAGAAGCAGGCGTGGATATACAGGTGGAGGCAAATTCATGCAACGACTGATGTCTGGTGGGGAGAGTAGGAGATATGGATAGCCCAACTCGGTCCAACATGGATCTCAAGCGGTGGGTGGATAATAAATGGAAGACAGCAAGGGCGTAAGAGTGGTGGCTTTGAACGAAAAATTTTACCTTTTCGAATTTCCCTCAAAGAAGGAAGCTAACAGAATTTTTGAAGAGAGAAATTGGAAGATGAATCAGAAACCGTTGTTACTGGAGCGATGGAATCTGGAAATCTTTTTGTCATTGCGTGAGCCGGAAACCAGAAGTAGCGTGGATTCGGGGTGGTAGGGTTGCCATTGCATCTATGGGGGAGGAAGGTTTTCCGAGAAATTGGAGAAGCGTGCGAAGGCTTTGTCAACGTCGACGCGGATACAGATTCAAAGAGCAATCTGCGATGGGTGACAATTTTAGTCAGTAAAGGAAGGAGATCCCGGGATCGATCAGGATAGGTGCCGGTGGGTATGCTTTTGCAATCTGTTGTGAATTCAGTCGTGGTGGTTATGGAAGGGCGAGATGTTTGGAGCCCTATGTACCATAGAAATTTACATGACTGGGAGATTGGTGACATCTTTAGGCTATTCGAGAAGGTTTATAAGGTTAAGAGGAGGGGTTTGGGTGAGGATAAAGTGGAGTGGGAGGGATCTAGATCGAAGACCTTCTCGGTGAAGTCTCTATACTCTTGCTTAAGGAAGGAGGACAAAGGTCTATTTCCTTGGAAGGCAAAAGCTCCTCAAAGGGTGGCTTTTTTTGCTTGGGAAGCGGCTAGGGGAGCAATATTAACGGGGGATAATTTGAAAGCTAGAGGGTGGATTTATGTCAACCGGTGCTTCATGTGCAAAGAGGAGGAAACTGTCACTTCTTCACTTTTCAGTTGAAAGGAGCTGTGGAGTCTTCCTCCGTGTAGGTATGCAGTGGGTTGTGATCATCTCCTTAGTGGGTGGGAATCTTTCAACAGAAAAAGGAAAGAGAATAAATGGGGAACTATTCCTTTGGCTATTTGGTGGAATGTTTGGAGGGAGAGGAATAGAAGAATTTTTGATAACGAGGAGACTGATGCAGTCCGGATCAAGAGGGAGATGAATCAGAACTGTGTCCTTACAGTTCTGGAATGAAGACATTGACCCGGTTGAAGGGGATCTTTTGGCTAATATTATGGAGAGTATAGTTTTTCAGTTTTGTATATTCCCTGTGTACATGGTTGCGCCTCCTTTTTAGGCGTTTCTTTCTAATACAATTATTACTTATCAAAAAAAAACTATCTGGGCGAAGACGACACCTCCCTACCAACCATGGAAGAGACAAGGTGGAGGCAACGGCCGCGATGGCGTCTCTAATAAACGGAAACAAGAGTTCGATAGGGGTGGTGCACTACACGTGCACTCAAGGAAAGTGAAGGGGAGGTTCGATGGGAGGACGAAGAATGGCAGACCTAGTACGAGCTCTGGCAAGAGCACGTCGGATCCAGATAATTCAAAATTCAAATCGATGAAGAGGAACGGCGACGTTTCAAGGGTTAGTAAAGATAAGCAGAAAGTGGGCTTCCTTGATAAGGAGATAGATGGACGCATTAGTGGGCCTTTTCGAGGCCCAAGTATTTTGAAGTGGGCAAAGAAATTTAGTAGAGATGAACAGCCTGGGTTGAATAATATTAAGTCTACTGGGTCAGATGTCCAAGAAGGAGTGGATTCACTGAACGGGTCTTTCCATTCAGCATTCGATGTTACCTCGTCGACAGACAATGACTTGTCCCCTCATGTTGAAGACAAAGACACGGCGGAGAGCGGGGAAACAAGTAGAAGAGATAACTTGAATCAAAACCAATCAGTGGAGGGCCTAATAACACCAACAGAGTCTGTAAGAGAGGAGGATAAAAACAATTGGGGAAATCAGAAGGATCAAGAGGCATCGCAAGGTGAGGGGATGTGTGCACAAGAGAGTGTAAAAGCCCTAGAGGCTAGACCGACAGTGTTTGTAGAAGCGAACAAAGAGTGGAATCAAGTTAATGGGTCAGTGAAGCAGCAATCTTCAGAACCATTTATTGACGGAGCATTTTGCAGATGTTGACTCGGGGAACGAGGACGAGAATGAAGAGGCAGAGGATCACTACGTACACAGAAGTGACGACCAGGTAGTTTCGCAAGCGGCAGAAGGGGTTCATGAAGAGTTGAAAGAAGAGAAAGGGAGGAAAACGCAATGAATGAAGGTACGAGTCAGAATCTAGAAGAGAACTCTGAGACTCTGTTCTGATTCCGGATACGGTGTTTGAAAGCTTGGAAGAACCATTAGAGTGCTCGCCGTTGGCAATGGTCAGGGCAGAAGATCTTCAAGGATCAGAACTTCTTTTCGATTCGAATGAAAACAAAGATATCTCATTGTGGGTTAGCAGAAAGGTGAAAGGCTTTGAGAGGTTCCTAGGGGTATCTTGTACTGGATATGAAGACTAAATATTGAATCTGTTGATGGAGATAGAAAAACAAAGAAATCAGTGGGAAAAGAAAACAGTATCAGTAACAAAGGGCCCCGTCAGGAAACCAGATGGCAGGGGAGGGATATGTGAGGGTTCTAACCAACATCTTTAATCATGCAATACAAAATTATATCTTGGAATGTGGGGGAATTAATGATGAGTCGAAGAGATTGGTGCTGAAAGCAGTGCTTCGTAAATGAAATGCTCTGGGGGTTTGTCTACAGGAGACTAAAGTATATGGTCATGAGTGTAGGAGGGTGTAGATGGACTCATTGGGAACATTTAGATGCTATTGGGTCAGCTGGAGGTATCTTGTTAATGTGGGAAGTAGGGTGGTTTCCAGGATAGACACTCAGTTTGGCTCGCATTCAGTATCTTGTATTTTTGAGGGGTTGGATGATGGTTTTAGATGGATATTCTCTGGGGTATACGGTCCTTAAGCAGATGCTCATCATGGTCTTTGGGCAGATCTCAAGGTTGTTTCTTCCAGATGGGTTTTACCTTGGTGCATCGGAGGAGATTTTAATGTTGTAAGATTTCCTGCAGAACGCAACAGAGCTAGATTGTATTCGCAGGCTATGGTGGCGTTTAATGAATTTATTAATGATATGGAGTTGGTTGAGCTCCCTCTTGAAGGGGGAGAGTTTACGTGGTCCAGAAATAGTGGAGGTCCTGACTCCAAGTTGGGTGGAGAAATTTGGGAGGGTGTCCCAATCTTGCCTGCCAAGGGTGGTCTCGGATCATGTTAGTTAACCCTTCTAAACCCAACCTTTCTTTCTTCAAGGACGATAAAAAAGGTAGCCCTTCCTCGGCTTATCATAGAAAAGAGTATGTCCAAGCCTCCCGGTTTGTCCCATACCGATATCCGGCAGCTACCGCCGAAGATGATAAACAGGCTTGCCTTATCCCTTCCTTCAGACCTACCCAGACACTGTCTCTCCCAAGGATACACCCATATCCACTGGGAATGTGGAGGATTGCAAAAAGGGAAGTCCCCATTTCGTTTCAAAATCATGTGGTTAGAGGAGCCGGGGTTTATGGAATGGTTCAAGGAAAAATGGCAATCTTATGTGGTGGAGGGCAATCCGTGCTTCCGTTTTGCTAGAAAGTTGAAGATGTTAAAAGAAGACCTAAAGAAGTGGACTAGGGAGGTTGTTGGTAACATCAGACTGAGGATAGATAGTTTGATGGAGGAAGTAAAGGCGTTGGATGTTAAAGAAGGCTCGGGTGATTGGAGGCCTGACGATTTGGCCAATCGGAAGCTCCTTCAAGCAGAAATTCAGAGATTGCTTCAGAGTGAGGAAATCTGCTGGAAACAAAATGCGTGTATCCAATGGCTGAAGGAGGGTGATAGTAACGCAAGGTTCTTCCATCGGATGGTAAATGCTCACAAACATGCCAATCAGATTTCTAAGATTCAAATTAATGGAGAAATGCTGGAAAATAATACTGATATAAAAGAGGGTATTGCTGACTTTTACAAAGAAAAATTCTCGGACAATAACAACTGCAATCCGAAGCTGGAAGGTAATCAATTCATTCATCTAAAAACAGTAAATTCAGAGAATCTTGAAATTCCATTCGAAGAAGTCGGTTCGGTGGTTCATAGTTTTAGAGATGTTAATAGGGCCGAGAACCGCAGGTCTGAACCTATTAAACCGGATTTTTTTCAGGGCTAGGGTCGCAATTTTAGCAGACCGGTTAAAGCGGACCGTTTAAACCGCAACCGATTAGGGACCGAAACAGTTAGGGCCAGACCGAAAACCGTTAGGGTTGAACCGGAAGCCGACTTGCATACGGTTTTAGTATAGTTAGTAATATACGGGATGGGAATAATACCCAAAACCGTTAGGTTTGAACCGATTAACAGATTTAATATAGTTAGTATAATATACGCGACGTGTATAATACGCTAAAATAAGCGTATAAGCCTCGAAATTGGGAAAAACATACAAATTTAATCATTGGCTGGAAATCGCAGCTTTGAAATGAAACCGACAGGGCCAGACCGAAACCGTTAGGTTTTTGACCGAACAACAGTGAAAAACGACTAAACCGGACCTATTCTGGACCGTAACCGTTAGGGTTGGACCGAAACCGTTAGGGCTAGACCGATTAACATCTCTACATAGTTTCAAAGGAGATAAGGCTCCAGGCCTGACGGGTTTCCTTTGATTTTCTTCCAACACTGCTGCTGAGAGTTGCTTAAAGGGGAGATGATGGATGTTTTTCATTACTTTTTTTAGCACAAGAGATTCAAGAGGAGCATTAACGCAACATTTATTGCTCCAATTCCAAAGCATGTTGGGGCCGAGGACATAAAAGACTACAGACCGATCAGTCTGATTGCCGATTGGGGTTGTACAAAATCTTATCAGAGGTGCTTGCTAGTCGAGTTTAAAGGGCTATAGATAAGGTTATTTCGGCGTCCCAACATGCCTTTGTGGGAGGCAGACAGATCACAGACGCGGCTTTGATTGCCAATGAGTTGGTGGATTGGAGAATTCGTAGTAGGGAGGCTGGGTCACTTTGTAAACTGGACATTGAAAAGGCTTATGACTATGTTAAATGAGACTTTTTGATGTACATTTTGCACAGGATGGGTTTTGGGGGGCGATGGAGGGACTGGATTAAGTTTTGTATCTCAACAGCGAAATTCTCAGTCTTAGTCAATGGTGAGTCGGAGGGTTTTTTTGGTAGTTCAAGAGGCTTGCGTCATGGGGACCATATCTCTCCCTTCCTTTTTATCATTGTTATGGAAGCGTTAAGCAGGATTATAGAATCTTCGGTACATAGTTGTCAAAGGCGAGAGGCCAGGTCAGGTGACAGTACAGCACCCCATGTGTCCTAGGTGAGGCGATGAGCAAGAGTCGATGAAAAGCGAAGCCTTTGGCGCCTTTTTGAAAGGTGAGAGGCTGTGAAAAGGCATGAAAGTCGCTCACTTAATTTCTTTATTTTTAAATTTCAGTAGGACGATTGGTCTGGGTATAAATAAAGGAATAAAGGCCTAAATTTCCCAAATCAGACAAACGAGCCCTAAAATTATCGAACATAAGGCTGGGGAGTCAACTTCAACAGTCGACTTCAATTTCAAAGGCTAGGGTCTCTAAGTCGACTGCAAATACACAAGGCTTCCTTCTTCGCAAGTAAGCACTCAATCTTTGAAACCCTCTAATTTCAAAAACCCTCTCATTCTCTCGATCGATTTAGCGTACTGAGTATTCAGTTTTCGACTTCTTTTTTTTTTAAGCTCTGTTTTCGTCTGACTTCAAAAACCCTGACTTCAAAGTTTTTTTTAAATAAATATTTTGTAGTTTTCGTCTATTTCTGTACTTTTTTTAACTTCAATTTTTTTGTCTATATACTCTTATAGTTTACCTGTCTATATACTCTGTAGTTTACAGTAAAGTACAGAGTTTATAGAGTTTGTTATGTTTCTGTTTATATACTCAGTTTACAGTAAACTACTTGTTCAGTTGTTTGTTAATTATAAAGTTTTTTTTGGTCTATTTATTTTCTTGTTTAAATTTTTAGTTAAGCTCATCTAATGCATTGGAATTTCAACTATGAATGATGAAACTTGTGTTATTGATATTATGTCAGAACTTAGTTCATGTGTTATGCTTATAACATGTTTTCTTGAGATTTGTTAAGCTATATATATTTTATATATTTTTCCTTAGTATTGTATCCATGAGCGCCTTTTGGACACCTTTTTAGCACCTCGCCTCTCGCCCCAAATATGGACATGTCGCCCGCCTCTCACCTTTGACAACTATGCTTATGTATCTAACAGCTTTATCCCAGGTTTTTTAGTGGGGAGGAATGGAGACAGTCGGGTGATGGTTTCACATTTGCTGCTTGCGGCGGATGACTCTCTGGTTTTCTCTGAGGCAAAGGCAGCTCAGTTGGGTTACTAACAGATGATTCTCCTTTTCTTCCAAACAGCATCAAGTTTGAAGGTTAATATTTCCAAGAGCGAGCTGCTTGCCATGGGTGAGGTGGAGGATGCGGATGACTTGGCAGCATTCTTTGGGTGTAACGTTGGGGTCCTTCCATCAACATATCATGGCCTCTCTAGGGGCAAATTCCAAGAATAATGTGATTTGGAGTCGGATTATATCGAGATTTGAACGAAGGTTATAGTGGGGTGGAAAAAGCAATATTTATCTAAGAGTGGTAGATTGGCCCTTATTAAGAGTACCCTTTCCAATTTGCCTACATATTTTATGTCGCTGTTTGGTATGCCAGTTTCAGTTTTCAGTGGTGCAGAGAATCGAAAAGTTGAAGAGATACTTTTTGTGGGAAGGGCAAGGGGTGGATCGAAAGTATCATTTGATTAGATGGGAGGTGGTGTGCTCAAGTGTTCGAAGTGGTGGTTTAGGGATCAGAAAGCTCAAGTGGTTCAATGTGGCGTTGATGGGGAAATGGCTACGGAAATATTTGCGAGAATTGAACAAGCTTTGGAAAAAGGTTGTGGTGAGCAAATATGGTGTCGGGGATCGTCGATGGAAACCTTTAGAGGTACGTTCCTCCCACGGAATGGGGTTGTGGAAAGGCATCGGAATGAGGTGGGCTTCTATGAAAAGGTTTCTATCTCTAGATGTGGGTAAGGGCAACGCGGTTAGTTTTTGGGGTGATCATTGGTGTGGGAATATGGAACTTCGTAGGGCTTATCCAGACTTTACAGTTTATCTTCGAACAAGGATGAAACAGTTAGTGATGTGGTGCATTTATTGAGCGATACTGTCACTTGGAATCACTCTTTTAGAAGAAACCCTCAAGATTGTGAATTGGATTCTATTGGGCGCTTCTTTGAGAAGATTTATAACCAAAAGGTGGTAAGATTTAGAGAGGATTCAGTTGTGGGTAGAAAGAAAAGATATTTTTCAGTTAAATCCTTTTATCATAATCTATTGGGTCGTAATGGCACGTTTCCTTGGAAGAGTGTGTGGAAGTTGAAGGCTCATATGAGGGTGAGGTTCTTTATGTGGGAAGCTGCGAATGAAGCTTTATTAACGGGTGATAACCTTCGGCGCCGTTGGAAAGTTTATGTGAACAGGGGCTATATGTGCAAATGTGACGAGGAAAGTCTTAATCATTTATTGTTGCATTGCAGAGTAGCTAGGGAGTTGTGGGACTTCATTTTTAATTTGTTCCATGTGGCATGGATAATGCCGAACTCAATTAAGCCATTAAGGAGATGCTCAGATGTTGGTCTCTGTATAAATGGAGAAGGAGCCTTTGGGTCACTGCTCCTTTGGTGATTTGTTGGACAATATGAAGGGAAAGAAATGCTAGGATTTTTGAAAATGAGGAGTGAAGCTTAGAGAAGATCAAGCATCTGATTCTGCAGACTCTGTTTTTTTGGTGCCATGAGCTGATAGCTCCCGGTACAAACCCCTTTGTAGAGTTTGTGGATAGTATATCTAGTGATAATTTTTTTGTATACTCCGTGTGTACAGAGGACACGTCACCTGATTTGATGCCTTTTTATTTTATTCTTACTTATCAAAATAAAAAAAGAGAAAGAAAAAAATTGATTCTTCTCTTTGGGTGCAGGGCCGCCTGGCCTGTGTCAAGGTGAGAGGCTCCAATTTCCTAGGGCCTCCAATTTATGTAGTAGTAGTACACTAGTATTCTATAGCCCAACCCAATATCTATGATGTATTTATGTCTTTAAGATATTTTTTAATCAATTAATCAAACAACCTAATTACCTTTGGAAAAGCCAAAAACATCTATCATTGAGTCACTGACTTCCATTCTCTCTCTTGTTACTTCCTTCGTGTTTGCTCCATCGTTCTCTCTGTCTCAAAATTTGGGAAATGTTAGCAAATTTTCGAAATCAATTAGAATCAGGTGTTGGCAGGCTCCATTTCAAAAACCTTCTAAACACATTTATTTTCTCCATAATTTCCCGTGGTGGCGTGGTAGCCGTTTGGGTGAAGGCAGAAGGCCGAATGGGGTCAGGAGGGTAGAGATTTGCTGATTTGGGCAGTTGGTAGCGAGTCGGAATTGCCAAGTTGGGTGTCAAAGAGGAGTAGAGGACTACAACGGCTTGGCAACTGCAGCTGGGCAGCGCTTCGGCTTCGAGGACGAATATCAGCAATTCAGGAGCGATTTAGGTTTATCTTGTTATATTTCAAGGAATAAACCAGTTTATTTTGTTCCTTACATAAATCATAGCTACTTGAAATTTAATTTTGACACGTTATTTATCAATTATGACTCCTAAAATTAGGAAATACGAATCTGGATTTGAAAAGCGTAGAAAGAAGAAAATAATTAAAGCATTAACATAATCTCAAAGAGGAGCTCTTGATAAGTAACTAGGGCCTAATTTTAAATTTAAGACCCCCAAAATGTGAGGACCGCCTGTTTTTGGGTGTTCCTCTCTGATGACGAAAAAAAGAGGAGTGGTTCCAAATACTTTACTTTGAGTTGTGCAATTTCAAGAGACCAATACTATCGAAAAATCATGGTGAGAGTAATAATTTCTTGCCCCATTGTAAGGTGGCGAGGGAGGTGTGGAGTTTGATATTTAGCCTCTTTAATCTGTCATGGGTGATGCCTGGTAGTCTCAAGTAGTTATTTCTTGCTGGTCTTTGTATAAAAAAGGGAGAGGAGATTGCATTTGGAAACTTATCCCCTTCGGAGTTTGCTAGGCCATTTGGAAGGATAGAAATAGAAGAGCTTTTCACAACGAGAAAAGCTATCTTTCTTTTGGTGCACAGATTCAGTTAGGCCTTTGGCTAATTATCTCGTAGAGTTTATGGATAGTTTTAATATATTGTAATTTTCTGAGTATACTCCTCGTGTTCACAGGACACGACACCTATTTTGACACCTATTTTGCGACCTTTTGTTTATAATACTTCTTACTTTAAAAAAAAAGTGTACTTTTTTTAGTTTTTTTGCAAAAGTTAACGAAATTGACTTTAAGGCCATATTGTTGGTATATATTCATGAATGCCTTGTTCACACTATATTGTTGCAAGTACACTTTGAGACATGAGAAATAGTAGAGGTAAATTAGAAAATTCTTACAAAAAGTGACACAAACAAAAACAATCAGAAAAGGGACATTTAATTTGGGATGGAAGGAACTCTGTAACAAGGACTCTTCATTTCACTCACCCAACCGTGTCGGACATGACATGTGTAGACATAGGTCTGGGATCTGTGTTGGATCCTTTAAGATGTGAATGGACACTCCAGCTTATGATATTAGTCAAAGTTTCTTTAAAACTTTAGTATAATCTAAAAGAGTGGCCTAGCCTAGTGGTAGCTAGCCTTGTTATTAATTGTTTGGTCTACCTATTAAAAAAAAACTTTTGTATAATCAGCTATCAAACTCTCTACTATTCTTTAATATAGAGCCAAAACCTTCCTATATTTCACCAATCCACAAAATATATTCGTAATTCCATAATTTATTATCAAAAGATAACATATGGAGTATAAAATGTAAAGCCATTAGCCGTGTCCAATTACCCACACCCTATTTTTGGATCATTTTGAACCGAGCCACATATCCTAAAATTCATGCTTTTTCCGGATCTGATCTAGACAAGTACCCACACTCGAGTCCTTGTAACATTGGGAAGGAGCATTATTTTAGTATCTTTATTTTCTGGGATTTTCTAACATATTGTTTATCCAGTTTAGGAGTGCATATTTTAGGAATCAAATCCAACATCCTGTAACATCTACTACTCCACCCTGAAAACCACCTCATTCTAATCATCCCCAAGTATCACCTTCTATGATAGACATGTCAGCCTTTAATGCTGCATTGAGAACATCTAATTGCTATTGTATCCATGCTATTCATTGACAAACTCATTGTCAAAGATAGTCTGCAACTTTAGCATCATACATGACATGGTATCCTATATATCCAATCTGACCTTACCGCTCATAGCTCATTAACTGCAAATATAAATGTTCACAAGAATAGCATTATCTTACAAATCAAAAATCAAATGCATTTAGACAAAAGACTACTAACATTCACTCACATCTTAAACAATCATTTTGGCGCATCATGTCAATTGTGTTCATACACTTCAGACTCCAAAACTAACTCATTATCAAATATCTTTTTAACAATTAAGGATATCACCATAGAATACCATTGATACTAACTCGAAAAACCTAAGTAAATTGCCTAGTATGGTTCTCAAAAAGAAAACATAGGAAATGGAGGTCCTAGCTCATGTAGATTATCAGTCAAACATATAGGTCGAAAATAAACAAATAGAGAATTAACATGCACATTTTACCAAGATAAACAAATACCTAAAAGAAACCAACAGTAAGGAAAAATGTACACAGTTTTGGCCAGTAGCAAGTACTCTAATTAATTGTATCAAGCAAACATGTGGAATAATGGAAAAATGGAAATGAAAAAAGAAACCAACAGTATGAAAGATACACAAAATCAGAGGGAACCAAAACACTTACCGGAACCAGCAGCAGTTATAGCCTGCCTATACTTCTTATCCTGAACATCACCTGCAGCAAAAACTCCCCTCACACTAGTAATCGTACTCCCCGGCTTCGTCACTACGTACCCATCTGAATCAACCTCCAACTGCCCATTCAAAAACTTTGTTGCGGGCTCATGCCCAATAGCAAAGAACAATCCCGACACCTCTAAATCCGAAACCTCCCCACTCACGAAATTCTTCACTTTCAACCCTGCCAATTTCTCATTCCCATATGCCTCCACCACAGCTGAATTCCACACAACCTCAATCTTAGGGTTACTCAATGCCCGATTTTGCATAATCTTGGAGGCCCTAAACTCGTCCCTCCTATGAATTATATATACTTTAGACCCATACTTAGTTAAAAAGTTCGCCTCTTCCATAGCTGAATCACCGCCTCCGATCACGGCCAATGGCTTGTTCCTAAAAATTGGTGCCGCGCCGTCACAAACGGCACAAGCCGAAATCCCTTTATTCCAAAACCCAAGCTTTCCCTCGCCCGAACCGGGAAAATTCAACCGTTTGGCAACGGCGCCGGTTGCAATAATAACGGAATCGGCAATAACGGAATGTGAATCAGTAAAGATTTTGAACGGTGATGTTGAAAAGTCAACTTTGGAAACTGTTTCAGTAAAGATCTGAGTTCCGAACCTTAGAGTTTGCTCTCGGCACCGGTCCATGAGCTCGCCTCCCATGATGCCCTGTGGGAAGCCAGGGAAGTTCTCAACGTCGGTGGTGGTGGTGAGCTGGCCGCCGGGGGCGATATCGTTGGCCATCCAGCCTTCGAAGAGGACAGGCTTAAGTTCGGCCCGGGCGGCGTAGATGGCGGCCGTGTGGGCTGCGGGGCCGCTTCCGATGATGCAGAGGCGAGTTTTTAGGGTTTGGAGATCGTCCATGGTAGAGGCTGCGGCGGTAGAGAATTTAGGGGAGGTGGCGAGGGTGGTTGTCGCTGCTGCGGCGGTGGCGGAAGAGGTGGCGAGTGCTAACAAATTGCGAGCTTTTTTAAAGAGGGAGGAGAACTTGGGGATGGAGTAGGTCATGTTCTTGCTTTTGTTTTCTCTCACTTTGGACTTAATTGATTTCGACGGCCGTTCGCGGGTTTTTTTTGTTGACCATACTGTTTTTGGGCGGGAGATGGTTAGATACTTTACTTGTAGTAGTAAACCATGGTTTTTTTGTAGGGTAAAGATAGGTCACTCTCATTTTTATTAAAATATAGGTGTTTTATGGTGTGGCACTCTTATTGGTTGAAGTGATGGGACCAATAAAATGTTTAACCAATGAGAGTGTGTCACGTTATAGAATACTCATATTTTGGTGCAAAATAAAAATGGCCCAAACATTATCCTTTTTTTATTTGACAAACAATTTTCTAAGACAGTCGGATATTTTTTTCTAAAACGTATCTTTTTTATCCGGTGTATTTTGTGTTGGTTAATTGATCAATAAAAGTGAAGCTTCATCTTACTAATTAATATCCGTAAGACGGTTTTACATAAGACCAACTCTTGTTATTTTAGCTGTAATTTTGTTTTTTGTTTTGAGTAAGTATCATGTAAAACGGTCTTATGAATCTTAATTCGTAAGATCTACTTTCTTACAATTCAACCCATCAACACATGTTGAATAAGGTAAAAATAATTTATTTTACAAAAAATATGTGTAAAACTATCTTATATAAGTTTTTTCCCTTTATTTTTTCTTTTTCGATAATGGTTTAGTTTAGTTTAATTCGATCTCATCTACAAACCAACCAAACCGATTGATTATTTTCAATCATAAAACTAAAACCAAATCGTTTTGAACAAAACATTCGGTTAAGTGGTTTTACGGCTCCAGCTTCCATCCCTAACTAATCCATCCCTTCGAAAAATTTAAGAAAACAATTAAACTTGAGTAAATAATTTGAAAAACAAAATAAGCTATTACCAAAATTAATTTGGTATGTGTGTAGTTTAACATAATTCATTTTTCATAAAAGTTTAAGAAAATAATCAAACTCGAGTTAAAATTTTGTGAAACAAAACAAGGTGAGGAATCACAGTTTGAAACAAAATAATTGCATCCGTCCTTAAACTTTGTCCTGTATTTTTTTCGCCCATCTTAAACAATTTTCTTGTTTGTAAACTTTTCATTTTATATAAATACTTTTACTATTTTATATTTATTTTTTCTTACTACTTTAATAATGGTCTTGTCTCACATACAAGTGGGTCGGGGTGTAAATTGGAACCACGAAACCGAACCGAACCAAACCAAACCAAACCATTCGGTTTGGTTTGGTTTTGGTCGAAGACGGTTCGGTTTCGATTTCAAAAATTGGAAGCCCGCACGGTTCGGTTTGGTTCACGTTTTTTAAACCAAACCAAACCAAACCACCCTATATATTTTTATTTATTTATTATATAATATATATTATATTACATTTATTAACTATTTGAACCTTTGATTTATTCATAATATATATATATATATATATATATGGATACTAAACCAAACAAAATCTTGATTGTTGGAGAACTATTATTTCTTCCATTGTTTGTGTTTATTTTAGAATTTGTATTGTTTAATTTATGATAATTTGTTGTTAGTAGGTTATTTCATAATTTTGATGTTAATTCCAAATTAAAATCTTATTTTTATTGTTATTTTTAATGTTGGTTAATTTCATTAAAAATAATTTATATAAATCACAAAACCGAACCGAACCGAACCAAACCGAGTGGTTCGGTTCGGATCAGATCGGTTTAATATTTTTTGAACCGCTAGAAGGCGGTTTGGTTTGTAATTTTGGTATAAACCAAACCACTTATATCCCTACAAGTTGGTTTCAAAAGAAACTACATAATATATCATATCAATAATTAAGCCAAAAAAATTTTATTTACGTTTTATATTCAAATAAACAATAATTTAGGAATGGAGAAAATAAAAGTTAATGTTGGAAGGAAAGAAGTAATTATGCTTTCTATTATGAATCATGATTAAAGATACACATGTATGCTTTTCAATCTAATAACGCCAAGTATATTCAATTTATTGAGCTTTCGTACGCGTGTTTCTGATTCTAATTTAGTAATTTCCTTGGTCAAGGCAAGAACGTCCCGTAAACAGCTTGTGTTCAAATGGAAGAATCCAAAACTCCAATTTATTAAGATGAGCTCCTATAGTTTCTAAATTATTATCTTTTTTTCTGTCAAATCTAGCCTATAAATTTTATGTTTTACTTTTTGAAATAAATAAAAGTATGCGTCAAAGCTGCACTTGAGAAACATTTTGTTGCATTAAAAAAATAAAACAAGATAACAATTTAGGAATAAAGGGTGTACAACTTTAAACGCCTATATCTTGAGGATTGAACTATACTATAGTTTTATCTCTCTTTTTTTAAAAAAATGATAGTACTATTTTATTGTTGATGATTTAAGTAAAATCATTGGTCATTTGGTATAATTGGGGTTATGTTTCGAAGATGGGTGAGCTCGAGAATATTACATTGTGAATCTGGGGGGTGCGGAATGCACATTCACATAAGTTTCACGAGCTTACGGGTGTTAAATAATCAAAGTGTTATGTTTCCTTTCGACTTATTGTTCTCGCAACGAATAACTCTGGCGGAGATTTTTTCTGGCGGTTGTCTAGTGACTGTTCCAAATGTTACAACTATTTGAAAGGATTTTTGATTATTTGCAAATGGACACATATAAACTATATATCAGTTCCATCGTCTTCGTTTTTTGGTTACAAAAATTCACAGAAAACTCCAACAGTAGTCTCTCGTTTTAAGTGCCAGAAATAGAAGGGAAATTGTAGTCTTATCCCACAAGAATATCCCTTCACATGCCCCCCTTATGAGAAAAAAAAATCTCATAAGAATATTCGTGTAACTCCAGGGCATTGATAGGGTCGAATAATTCTTGCAGGAAAGTACACTGTGCACGATTCTACAATATATCTAGGATCATTGTGTTCGACATTGTTGTTATTAAAATTACCCAACATTTATTTTATTTTGGGAACTATTGACATTAGTAATGCTCAGCATCAAGCACACAATGTTCAATCTCAGTACATGAAGAAGGATATACAGAGATTTCATACGGCAACCAAAGTCCCTTTTGTTGATATATGGAGATGAGTTCTTCTGTTAGTCGGTTAGTCTGTTAGTCTGTTAGTCCACTTGGTTGTGATAGTTAGATGAGTTGTGTTAGTTAGATGAGGGACACCTTTGTAATTCTTCTTTCTAGTTAGTTAGAGGCAGTTAGTTAGAGGCAGTTTAAGCTTTGTATAAGTACACGGTTTGTTCATCTTTCTGTAATCAAGTAAATGATTCCCTTAATGAAAATTCCTCTTCTTCCATATTCTTCCTCAATCTTTACATGGTATCAGAGCCATACGATCAGCTCTTGAATTCTAATTTAACCTCTTCATCGATTGAAATTGATTAGGAATCATTCCAATTCATTCTGGATTGGAATTCTGCAGTTCGATTTGGTGTTACGATCAATTGAAGCTCGATATTTATATAATTCTGGTGGAGCCATGGAGAGCAACAATGGCGAACATACCAGTGATGAGGATCAACAGGCCATTCCCATCAACGATGCTGGAAGGGCTCAACCGACCATTCCGATCAATGATACTGGAAGGAGTTCCACTTCTACTTCAATGGAGATCCCGATAGACTCGAACATGCACCCCTTGTTTCTCCACAACAATGACCATCCAAGGCTGGTGTTAATCTCCACAAGGCTTACTGGAAGTGACAATTACAATGCGTGGTCCAGGTCAATGCAAATCTCTTTATCTGCCAAGAATAAATCCTCTCTTATCAATGGTAGCTTTCCAATACCTGATGCAAACTCTCTGTTATTTCCTATATGGGCTGGGGCAAATGATATGGTTATTTCATGGATTTTTAATGTTGTGTAGAAGAAATAAGCAGTAGTTTGAGATACATTTCATCTGCATATGTAGTCTGGACTGAGTTAAAGGAAAGGTATGCTAACATAGATGGCCATAGGGTTTTTCAACTAGAGAAAGACCTACATAAACTAGAGCAGTGAGATGGTTCTGTAGAGTCATACTACCATAAGATGAAAGGAATGTGGGATGAAAGCACTGCATTGGATACAGTTACTGCATGTTCTTGTCACAATTGCAATTGTGGAGCTGTTGCTGCACAAAATACTAGGGAACAAAGGAAGAAGTTAATGCAATTTCTAATGGGGCTGCATGATAGCTATGCAAATATAAGGGGTGAGATTTTAAGGATGAAACCACTTCCAAGCATAGGTGAAGCCTACTATATGGTTAGACAATAGGAATCTTTGAGAATAGACCATATCTCTGAACTTAATGTCATAGCAGCACATGTTTATAATGATCATAACAAAGGAGATAACAAGACAGTTGGAAATTATAGAAGCATTAACAACAAAACTGGTTATGTCAAGACTCTTTTTAAGAAGGGCATTTTTTTGTAATTACTGCAACAAAGAAGGGCATACTAAGGTTGAATGTTATAAGCTTCATGGTTTTCCAGTAGGTCATCCTGGATACTCTAGTGATACCCATAAACATCACAAGGGCACTGATGGGCAAAAGTTCTCAAATAATGGTAATGGGCACTATGGTTCAAAGGCAATGCAGGATCAAAGCAAGCCAGCGGAAGTAAAACATGCACAAACTGAAATTGAGCAACTCAAGGCCCAGCTCAGTGAGGTCATGACAATGTTGAAGGGACAAGAGCATCCAGAGGGACATCTTGCAGCTTTTGCCTCCACCACTGACTCTCATTTTGCAGGTATGAATACTCCAATTGGCTGTTATGATAAATTTGTTGCATCTGTTAACAATTATGATGCCACTGCTTGGGTAATAGATACAGGTGCTACAGACCACATCTGCATTTACATCCAGCACATGTATTCTATTGTACAATTGTCTAATCCTATCATTTTGTCTCTCCCTAATGGTAGTCATGCTACTGTTACTCATAAAGGATCTGTGTTTTTAACCCCCACCCTAACCATTCATGATGTTCTCTTAGTTCCCACCTTTAGGTTCAATCTGCTTTCTATTTATAAGATTCTTACACAAACTCCATATACTGTTAAATTTGATAAGTACAAATGTACTTTTCAGGACCGTTAGAGGATTATAGCCACGGTGACTGCAAGGAGGGTTGTTTCTATTGCAAGGACAACACTGCGGTCACAAGACTTCGGATGTAACCTAAGCGATCATGTTCTTTGCCACTTCTACCATTTAACCTTCTGAACTCTGGCACAGAAGATTATGGCACTCTTCCCTGCACACTCTGAAGAGAATTCCTTAATTGTCTTTTGTTTTTCATTCCAAGTCAATGAATTTTGATTGTATTTCCTTTTGTTATGTGTTAAGCAACATAAACTTTCCTTTCCTACTAGCAACTCATACAGTAGTCACTGTTTTGATCTGATTCATTGTGACCTATGGGGTCCATATAGAATTTCCATTATGAATGGTTGTAAATACTTTCTTACAATTGTGGATGATCATTCAAGATGTGTTTAGACCTTTTTACTTTCTACCAAATTTCATGTCTTCGAACTGTTATAGAACTTTAATGTTTATGTTCATACTCAATTTCAGACCAGCATTAAAGCTTTTAGGTCTGATCATGGTACTGAATTTTTCAACCAAGAAATGGTTCCTTTCCTAGTAAGCTTAGGCATTACCCATCAGTCCTCTTGTCCCATCACTCCTCAACAAAATGGTGTTGTGGAGAGAAAGCATAAACATCTTCTTGAGATGACTAGAGCCTTAAGATTCCAGGCAGGTCTCCCTAAGCATTTATGGGGTTACTGTCTTCCTCACTGCAACATACCTGATTAATAGACTACCCACTAGTGCCACTGCATTTCAAATCCCCTTTGAAATGTTATACCACACTAAACTTGATTACTCTCATTTGAAGGCATTTGGTTGTTTATGATATGCCTCAGTTCATCATCCTAATAAATCAAAACCTAGGGCCATTAAATCAGTGTTTCTTGGTTATCCACCTGGACACAAATGTTATCTCCTGTACAACCTCCACACCAAAAACACTTTCATCTGTAGACATGTCATCTTTCATGAGCATCTTTTCCCTTTCATTTCTCCCACACCTACAGTTCCTGTATCTGTTCAACCTACCAGTCCACTACCATGGCCTGTTGATGACCCTATCTTTCCTACATCTCCTCATCTCCCTACTTCTCATCAGTCATCTCCTACTTCTTTCCATTCTTCTCCACTTCCCACTCCTTCTCCTCCAATCATTCCAATTCCTTATTCTTCTCTAATTCATCATTTTCCTCCTATTCCTCCTTCTCCTTCAATCCCTCCTCCTTTTAGGAAGTCCACTAGATTTAGAGCTCCTTCTGTCCTTCTCAAGGATTTTATTGTGCCTCCTCTTCATAAAGCCAAAACTTGTTCCAATACATCATTCATCAATGCATTAAGTGGTCATGTAGAACTTATTTCTTACACTCAAGCAGTGAAGCATCAGCAATGGGTTGATGCAATGAATAAGGAATTAGCAGCCTTGGAGGCAAATCATACTTGGCAAGTGGTTCCTCTCCCACCTGGAAAAAGACCTGTGGGGTGTAAGTGGGTATATAAGGTCAAGTATCTTGCAGATGGTAGCATTGAAAGATACATGGCCAGATTAGTAGCTAAGGGTTACACACAATCAGAGGGCATTGATTATCAGGAGACCTTCTCACATGTAGCTAAGATTGTTTCTGTTAGAACCCTTCTTTCTATTGCAGCTACTAGAAACTGGGAGGTCCATCAATTGGATGTAAACAATGTATTTCTTCATGGGGATTTGGAAGAAGAAGTATACATGTCTATTCCATCAGGTTATTCTGCTAATCATTCTTCTGGTCTGGTCTGCAAACTCCATAAATCATTATATGGCCTCAAACAGGCATCCAGGCAATGGTTTGCCAAACTCACATAGGCCCTTCTTCACCTTGGGTTTGCTAAATCTCATGCTGACTACTCCATGTTTACTTTAACAAAAGGGTCCTCATTTACTACCATGTTAGTTTATGTTGATGACATCATTGTCACAGGCAATGATCCATCTGCCATTGCCTCTCTCAAACAGTTTCTCGATGATAAGTTCAGTACTAAAAACCTAGGTCCCATAAAGTATTATTTGGGTATCGAAGTTTCCGGATCATCTCAAGGGTTTCACCTATGTCAAAGAAAGTATGCACTAGATTTGATTGCCACTGTTGGGCTTCAAGATGCTAAGCCATTAACTATTCCACTAGATCCCAATGAGAAGTTGTTGTCCACTGTAGGGACTCCTTGACTGATCATAGTTTATACAGACAATTGGTTGGCAAGCTGTTTTATCTCACTATTACAAGGCCTAATATTGCCTTTGCTGCCCATGTCCTCAGCCAATTTGTTCACACTCCTACAACAGCCCATCTTAAATCTCTGTTCAGAGTCCTGAGGTACATCAAGGCCTCTCCTAGTCTTGGCCTATTCTTCTCTTCATCCAATGATTTTAAGCTTAAGGCTTATTGTGATAGTGATTGGCCTGGTAACCTAAATGATAGGAAGTCTGTCTCTGGCTATTGCCTCATGTTAGGTGACTCTTTGTTGTCTTGGCTGTCCAAGACACAGTCTATCATAGCCAGATCATTTGCAGAAGCTGAGTATAAAGCACTGGCCACTGTTAGCTGTGAGATCCTTTGGCTTCATGCCCTTCTCAAGGATCTACAGGTTTCTATTCCTGCTCTGCTCCTTATCGTGACAGCTTCTGCTGCTATTGCTATCATTGCATCAAATTCAGTCTACCATGCCAGGACAAAGCACGTTGAATTAGACTGCTATTTTGTCAGGGAAAAGGTTCAAAAGGGTTTGCTCAAGCCTCAGTACATTCCTTCCAAACTCCAGGTGGCAGACATATTTACCAAGTCTCTTGGTAAAATTCCTCATTGTTCTCTTTTGTCCAAATTGAAAGTGTTTGCTTTGCCTCCACTTTTAGCTTGTGGGAGGGGTATTGACATTAGTAATGCTCCGCATCAAGCACACAATGTTCAATCTCAGTACATGAAGAAGGATATACAGAGATTTCATATGGCAACCAAAGTCCCTTTTGTTGATATATGGAGATGAGTTCTTTTGTTAGTCAGTTAGTCCACTTGGTTATGTTAGTTAGATGAGGGACACCTTTGTAATTCTTCTTTCCAGTTAGTTAGAGGCAGTTTAAGCTTTGTATAAGTACACAGTTTGTTTATCTTTCTGTAATCAAGTAAATGATTCTCTTAATGGAAATTTATCTTCTTCCAGATTCTTCCTCAATCTTAACAGGAACAAACAAAAGAGTGACTTCTTTATCTTTATCTTTATCTTTTTTTGGAATGGAGGGAGTATGGTATTTTAGGTGATCGTGAATTCTGATTTCTTATATTTGTGAAGCACGATTTCTCTGTAATGAAATCAAATGGACATAAAAATTATTTTTTATTAAGCATTGATGACACCTTAGAGAAGAACTAGTTTTACACTCGTGCGTTAAATGCACGAACATGTATCTTTTTTCAATTAAATTATATATAAATAATATTTCATGCAATATAATGTATAATAAGTATTTTTTTTAAATCACAAAACAAAAATCATATTTAATTTTTTTTGTTGCTATAACAACCTCATAGTATATCAATTGGATATAATTAAAATTCGGATCATACATGTTTAATACGTAGTAGTTTCATAATCTACTACATCAAGAGATGAGTTTAACTTCATCAATTATTATTTCAAATATGTATGTGGAATAATGAGTTATATGTAGTTGAGTTAATGTAGTTTTATAACTTCATTTTAGTATATACACAAATTGAAGTTTAAATGACGATTGTGCATGTTTGTCATTGTCGTAGGCACAGGCAATTTATTGGCCAGTATATTGTTATTTTACATTCACAAAAAAAATGTTGAAAATTATTTTTTTAAGAAAATATTTATCTGTCTTTTTTGTGATTGCATTTATAGGTCTATTATTGTATGCATTATACATATAACCCTCAAAGATAATTCAAATAACAGAAGAAAACACTTTCTAAATTAAAATAAGAGAGGATGAATATGAATATAATATTAAGCAAATAAAACTTTGAATACCGAAAAAAACACTACGCAAGAACTACGGGCTAACCTTTTTTTATTGTCTATTATAGTTTGATGAGTTTAATTATGTCACATGCTAAGCTTTAAAGAGATGTTATTCTACAGAGCGGTAATTTTGTTTGATATTGATGGTGCGCGAGTCGCGACAGCTAAAATTTGGTAGTATTTTGAAAGGAATTGACATTTTTATACTTGTGGCAATATTTGTGTTACAATGCAATTTATCATTTATTTCCAGTCAAGAACTAAATTGTTTAAGTTGTAAATGTACAAATATATTATTGATGACCACTATGCATATTCATATGAAATTGACGGATAATATGTCTTCTAAGAATACAAAAAGTTTAAAGATTTATTGATTCAATCAATCATAATGATAATTCATAATTTTCATTTCTCAAACAATAAAAAGGGTTAAGAATGTGAAAATTTACGTTTTCAAGGCATGACACAGTTTTTAACACAAACAAAATAATTTTTATTTTCTACAAGTGCATTTTTACGGGAACGTGCTATATTTGGCAGTGCTAAAATCACATCTGCCATATATATATATATATATATATATAGTAGGTGTTACAATTCAATTTTGAAACCCTTTTTTTAGGAAAGAAAGTTGGCTCAAATCGCAATTTAGTCACCCACTTTCACACTTTTTACAATAAGCTAACTTGACGGTTCGGTTCATGGTTCCAAAATTAAATTATTTTTTTGGCTTTTTAAAAACTTTTTATGGTTTTTTAATTTTTTTAAAAACCATTTTTAAACCTTTGTAAATTTTGCATAAAATACTTTTTGAATTTTTTAAAGTGACCAAACGTAATTCTTTTAAACATTTTAAACTTTGTAAAATAAACAAAAGTAGCTTTTAATATTTTTTTGAATTATGACCGTTGGAATCACCGATTCGCGGTTCATGGTTCGAACCGCCGGTTCACTTTGGAGGCTTTTGGAGGAACCGGAACCGAATATGGTTCGATTTTCTAGAACGGTTTTGGGCGGTTTGATTCACGGTTCGAACCGGGAACCGTTTGGGCATGTCTATATATATCGCACGTTCATTACTCTATCCAATTTTTTTGATGAAAATCTTTAAATATTTGTAGAAACCCAAAAATACCCTTACATACATCACGTGTTACTCACGTGATTGTCTCACATTCACCCTTAATATAAGCTTAAAACACATGTCTTTAGACAAGGAGTTGAAAAAAATAAGATTTTGTAACTTCAATTTGTGCACGTGCACCACATGTTCCAAACACAAAAGAACATTTATGTCTTTCCGATAATTTACATCCAACATAACTAATGGAAATGATTCATGGTAATCAAAGTGTGATATATAGTCAAATATAATGACTAAATTGAAAATAATAATAATAAAGTTAGCTTATTGTTAAAAAAAAATGTAAAAATAAGGTGATTAAATTGTGATTTAAGCCAAGAAAATTGCATTGCTCAATTCAGGGTAGGTATGTATGTATTTAACATTATCTTGCTATTGCACATTATTTTAGAAACCTTACACACTGAGAAAAATATACTTATTAAAATAACGTTTTCAAGTGTTCAAATTTAAAAGGATATGAAACAAATCTCGTGTTGTAATCTGATACTTATTAAAATAACGTTTTCAAGTGGTCTCTCTTTTTTTGTTTCCTTTTTTGTTTGTGTTGTAATGTGTATCACAGGTAGCGGCTTGATTAGAGTATACCAAATTACCTAAAATTGTAGAACAGTCATACCGTAAGATCGTTTTACGGATCTTAATTTATAAGATGAAGCATCACTCTCTCACAACTCAACTCACTAACACACGATGAGTCGAGTCAAGAAGATCCGTCTTATATAAAATACTTATAAGACCGTTTTACCTAAGTTTTGATTAAAATTTATAAGTTTTTTCAAAAGTAATAACCTTTATGTTCCTAAATTACTGTTGTTGATAGGCTTTCTTGAATCAAATAGAATGTTTTTCAAGTGAAATTCTAACATATATATTTATTACTCTTTTCAAAATTATAAAATAAGTAATTCAATGTTATAACAAAATTTATATGTAATAAAATTATTTAGAAATATATGTTTAACACAAATAAGTCAAATTGGACAATAATTTAAAAAGACATAAGTATCTATTCCCAAATAGAAAGTTGTACAATTTCTCAGTGCGACTTCCCAAAAGAAGAAGAAGATAGAAAAAAGAGGGGGGAAATCATAAATGGCTAATTGCATTTTCACCATCCCAAAGTTTACAGTATGTCGCACTTAAGGACATGAAGTTTAAATTTATGTGCAATAAGGTTAAAGGTTACATTTTCGATGAGATTGTAAGAGGTTTTTGTTTAGTTCTGGATGGGATAATGGTTATTTATGTCTTTAACACTTGGGCATTTAAGGTCATTTTGTCTATCAGTGAAGCACATATGCATTTTAATATGTATTTACGTATCTACCCTTATCGTAATTAGACCTTAAAACCTACTATTTCCATCATCAACCACGACCACCTCCCTCTTTCTCTCTTCCAACGTCTTCGATCTTCATTTATCATCAGTCCCTGGCAACCTCCGTATCTCTCATGTAAATTATTTCCGTAACCCCTCTGACCCGATTGCACCTAAAATCCAACCTTAGGCCTTTGCATGTGAATATTGAAATCTGAGGCTCCTAAATGCGACAACATGTGAACCCTGGGATAGTGCAAAGCAATTAGCCCAAACACAAGACACCACAACCAATTAGGGTGGGCAATTTATTGACTTTCCTTTTGGTGTTTAAAATTTTGGTTTATTATAATTGAAGTACAAAATTAATGGATGGATAGAGAAAAAACTGGTGAGACAAAAGAAAGGAGAATCCAAAAAACACAAACCTAGACATGATCATTCAGTTCTCAAATCCGGAACCTTAAAAATCGAAACCATATTCAAACCTTAACTAGCGGTTTACCAGTTCGAATACGATTTATATTTTTAAAAACGGTAGAATCAGAACCATGGGCTTTTTTTTCAAAAAATTGACAGTTTTAAACGTTTTCTCTTGATCCAAGGACTGAGATTTCATATGAAATTTTAAGGTTCGGAACCGAAACCTTAACCTGTATATATACAGTTCGGTTACAATTTAAGTCCTAAGGTTTTTGGATCTTGAACCGGATCCGTGGAACCGGATGATCATATCTACTAGGGTTTTTTAGAATCGGATCGACCTAATAGAACCAGACCGGACAAATCAAATTTGGATAGGACCAATATATTGGTTAGGTCATGGATCTGAATTTTCATAAAACGGAACATTTGGGTCGGTCTCAGTTCTTGAACAAAAAAAACACGGAACCGGATTGAATCGACCAAATTAATTGTTTATTTATTATATATCACTATGTATATATATTATATAAACTAGGGTAAGATAATGAGACTGAATTCTTCAATCAATCTGTCACTCCCCTGCTTGATGCTCTTGGAATAGTGTATCAAAGTGCATGTGATATGATATTATCCCAGCTTGCTACTTCGATGGGGGCATTTCCGGACTCAATACGTGGTCCTAATAATAGGAGCATTTTTCATCCCATTCCCTTAGTTGTATTTAGGAGTGTAAATCGGAACTATCGAACCACAGAACCGAACCAATCGGTTTGGTTCGGTTTTTATCGAAAACGGTTCGGTTTCGGTTTCAAAAATTGGAAAACCCCCGATTCGGTTTGGTTCACGGTTTTTGGTATCTAATCGAACCGAACCGAACCAACATATATATTTTTATTTATTTATTATATAATATATTATATTACATTTATTAACTATTTTGAACATTTGGTTTATTCATATAACATATATATATATATAGACCCATACTAAACTAAACAAAATTTTGATTGTTGGAGAACTATTATTTCTTTCATGGTTTGTGTTTATTTTAGAATTTGTATTGTTTTATTTATGATAATTTGTTGTTAGTAGGTTATTTCATAATTTTGATGTTAATTTCAAATTAAAATCTTATTTTTATTGTTATTTTTAATGTTGGTTTATTTCATTAAAATAATTTATATAAACCATAAAACCGAACCAAACCAAACCGAGTGGTTCGGTTCGGTTCCAAGTCTTACTCGGTTTGGTTCAGTTTGAGATTTTTGGAACCACTAGGAGGTGGTTCGATTTGTGATTTTGGCATAAACCAAACCAAACCGAACCACTTACACCCTTAGTTGTATACTAGTCTTACACTAGTGATGAATAATCAATAACTTATGGCACTGTCCACATGGGGATCATTTCCCTATTACTATTAATTCCTAATTTCAGGTTATGATTTCGATATTTTTAATTGTTGAATATATTTTTATCGAATATTTTTTTTAATTTTTTTTATGAAGTTTAAGTTTTTTAAATTTTATTATGTATTTCAGTATTTGTATAAAATAGTTAGAAAGTAAAAATCATAGTATTGGTTTGGTTCTGGTTTTCATACACCTTTGGTTGGTTCTCGACCGGACCAATGTATTTGGTTTTGATACATATTGGATTGGTTCTGATTAAAAAAATTAAATAAACTATTAATCTGGTTCCAATTTTCTCTTTTTTTCTGAAAAACTGAACGAAACTGGACCAAGCTTACCACTAATATCTACACAAACTGAAGTCAGTAAAATTGTGACCGAGAACAGAAGTTGCAAAACCTTAGTGTTGACCATTTTCTGGACTATACTGACCTCCACAGCCCATTGCTGCACACCTTGTGGGGGAATGGCTGTTAATTGGCAAGGTATCCACGCTATGAACTAAAAGCCCATTTCACATCTGTTGGGCTTCAATACTTTATGACTTGTCAAAGGGTCAAAGCTATCTAATTCAGCTTCGGTTGCTTGAAAATTCTTCCAAAGTCAAAAGAGGGAGAATATTCTTTTCTTTTGAAGCATGGAAAACTGATTTGAGTTATGAATCCCTCTTGCTTCCATCTTTTTGTCTTTTATTCCATTGGCCATAGCTCTTTGAAATTTTTGGGATCAATTATAAGTAGGGGTGGCAATGCCTGACACGATACGATAGCACGAACCAGCACGACACGATTATAAAACACGATTATAGAGACAAATGACACGATAAGCCCATCACGACACGATACAACACGAAATACGACACGAAAGACACGAAATTGTTAATATATTCAAATTAATATTTATTGTTATATTTATGATCAAATAAGATAGATAATATGAAAACACGATAATAAGGCACGAACACGACACGATAACACGAATTGTCACCCCATTTATAAGCTAGGATTCCGCTAACAAGTATCATAAAGAAATTATTCGTATCAAGAACACTAACATTCGTTTTCAATGCAAATATCCTATAATAGATGTTTAACGCACTTGTCAAAAAAAAAAAACCCTACGAATTGAACGACACGAACTCAAACCAACAAGAATGTGCAACTTAGAATTCAAAAAGTTCGGGTCATAAAGCGAGTCAACCTTCCAATTTAAATGTTTGAAAAGTTCGATTAAAAATTGCTTATAAAGTAATATAGTTTTATTAACTTGTTAAACAATCATTACGTATGAGATATTCTGATAAAAATATTCAACTTGGTATGACTAAAGATCAAATTAGTTACTTAAACGGTCATTCCAAATATCGATCAAAAGAAGAAGAAGCTGAATGCAAACTTCCAAGCATCACTCCATTATTCACAACCCTTCTATACATAATGAAGAGACATCCGAGTGAGCTTAAAGGAAGGCCCAATAGCACTACCCAATAATGGATCCACCCCGAATGTGGCTCAATATGCTCGTGGGCTCAATAAAGTACCTAATGTGAACAACTTTTAACACAATACTTGCCTACAAATAGCTGCAATAGGATAGTTTGTTGTTTTATGGGATAAATTCGGGTGGTCTAATCTATATTACAAAGAAGTTAGGTAATTGACTAGGGCTATTCAGAGGTCAGGATTTAATTTTTTTTACTATCATCCTACGGCTGTCATTTATTTGGGTAACCTCCTCTTCTGGGTTTCCTTATACTGTTAGAATTAGGTTTCCTTATAAAACAATTAGGTAATTGACTAGGACTATTCAAATGCTGAGATTAAATTATCTTTAAAAATTTAACAGTTGAGATTCACCCTTACATTCACATATGTGAGTAGTTATCCATTTTTAACCCCCTACAATTAACATTATGAGTAGTCACCCCTTTTTCTTCTCCCTATATTTTATCTTCATATTACAAAGTCGCACCCTGCGATTAGTCTTTTGAACAATCACCCCTTATAAAATATAAGTCCCTCAACTATCACTTGAAGTAATGTACCCCTCAACTGTAATATTTATTAAATAGCACCTTTTGTTTAGGTACAATCATTTGAATTGACGAAATCATATATACTGGCACCGTGCCATAGGTACAGAGATGCCAAAACACGTGTGTAATTGGTAAAGGTTAATTACAGGCTGAGATTAATTCTTTTATTGCAATCCTACGATTTACATTTAATCTAAATTGTAAACGTGTGAAAGGCAGTTACTTTTTCCAATTTTACTGCTTCTTTTTCTTCCAAAAATTGATAACTGTTCCAATAAAGACATATTCTACGGCTTACTTATTATTTACGGTTTTCCAGTTTTCCAGTTTTACAATTTTACATTTATTGTTTTATGGTTTTACCGATATTGTTTTATTTAGATTTATTGTTTTAATGTGCATAACTAATCAATTTAATTTTAGTCCAGCGGTAAGTTTTGAATATATTTGTATTTTAATTTTTTTCTTTTTAATTATTACCTTAATTAACTTAATCAATTTAATTTTTTTTCGACCCGCAATTTCGTATACAAATAAAAAAAATCGTAAGTTTTGTAATTTGAAATATTTGTTTTTTTTTTCAATTTTTAACTGTTATTGTAATTAACTTAATAAATTTAATTTTTGTCCGGCCCGTTTTTTTCGTCAGCCCGCAGTTTCTTGTACAAATTATTAATTAATCCCTCCGTCCCGGGCAAAGAGGCCTTTACGGTTTTACAAATATTTAGTTTTAGTTTCTTAATTATTTTTTTTCATTATGCTCGGTTCATACATTGACCACTCTCTTACTGGCACCATGCCATCGGCATGGGCACGAGTTTATTTTTATAGAATGTTAGACATCTTCTCATTATTGTGGTTTCGTTTGTTGGGGTATGTGTATTGGTTTCCATTGATTTAATTGTCATTTTTTTTAGCTTTTAGGGTTGATTAATTTGGATCAAATGCATTTTCGTTTGCCTGTTAGATTTTGTATGATAATATATGGGAGGATTCCAGTTTTGTAGATGAAGCAGAAAATTTGTTTAATTGAATATGTTTGAATTTTCTTTGTCTTATGTGCAGGTGGAAATAATGGACAATCTTAATGCATCTCATGTTTACAAAGTTAAGCAAAAACCACCAGAAGAAGAAGACTGAGTTTTCGTTATTAAGAAAACAATAAAATTTCCTTTTTGTATTTTAACAGTAGTTATAATTAAAATATTTATTTCTAGGTTTATTTATAAAATAAATATCGAAGTAAAATGTTTTATTTTGTTAGGTATTTTGGTTCATTTCCACATTATTTCATTTATTGATAAATTCTCAAACTAGCGCCGTGCCATCGGCACGGGCAAGAGTACTAGTCTATATTACAAAGAAGCTAGGTAATTGATTAGGGCTATTCAGAGGTCAGGATTTAATTTATTTTACTATCATCCTATGGCTGTCATTTATTTGGGTAACCTCCTCTTATGGGTTTCCTTATACTGTTAGAATTAGGTTTCCTTATAAAACAACTATGTAATTGATTAGGGCTATTCATAGGTTGACATTAAATTATCTTTAAAAATTTAATGGTTGAGATTCACCTTCACATTCACATGTGTGAGTAGTTATCCATTTTTAACCTCATACAATTAATATTATGAGTAGTCACCCATTTTTCTTATCCCTATATTTTATCTTCGTATTACAAAGTCGCATCCTGCGATTAGTCTTTTGAACAATCACCTCTTATAAAATATCAGTCTCTCAACTATCACTTGAAGCAATGTACCACTTACAGCTTTACATTTATTATTTTATGGTTTTACCGATATTGTTTTACTGAGATTTATTGTTTTAACGTGCATAACTAATCAATTTAATTTTAGTCCAACGGTAAGTTTTGAATATTTGTATTTTAATTTTTTTTCTTTTTAATTATTATCTTAATTAACTTAATCAATTTAATTTTTTTTCCGACCCGCAGTTTCGTATACAAATTAAAAAAATCTTAAGTTTTGTAATTTGAAATATATTTTTTTCTTTTTAACTGTTATCGTTATTAACTTAATCAATTTAATTTTTGTCTGGCGCCCTTTTTTGTTTGGCAATTTAATTTTTTTTCCGGCCTGCAATTTCTTATACAAACAAAAAAAATTCATAAGTTTTGTCCGGCCCATTTTTTTGGTCGACCCGCAGTTTCATGTACAAATTATTAATTAATCTCTCTGTTCTAGGCAAAGAGACCTTTACGGTTTTACAAATATTTAGTTGTAGTTTCTTAATTAATTTTTTTCATCATGCTCGATTCATACATTGATCACGCTCTTACTGGCACCATGTCATCGGCACGGGCACGAGTTTATTTTTATAGAATGTTGGACATCTTCTCATTGTTGTGATTTCGTTTGTTGGGGTATGTGTATTGGTTTCCATTGATTTAATTACCTTATTATTTTTTTTAAGCTTTTAAGGTTGATTAATTTGGATCAAATGCATCTTCGTTCGCCTGTTAGATTTTGTATGATAATATGTTGTAGGATTCGAGTTTTGTAGATGAAGCAGAAAATTTGGATAATTGAATATGTTTGAATTTCTTTGTCTCATATGTAGGTGGAAATAATAGACAAAGTTATTGTATCTCATGTTTACAAAGTTAAGCAAAAACCCCCAGAAGAAGAAGATTGAGTTTTCGTTATTAAAAAAACAATTAATTTTGTTTATATTTTAAGAGTAGCTACAATCAAAATATTTATTTCTTGATTTTCTTATAAAATAAATATCGAAGAAAAATGTTTTATTTTGTTAGGTATTTGGGTTCATTTGCACATTATTTCATTTATTGATAAATTCTCAAACTGGCGCCGTGCCATCGGCACGGGCAAGAGTACTAGTTTGATAATATTTTTGGTTGAAATTTGGGACAGTCCCTTTTTTCAAGTTTTCAATCGCTTTAATTTTGGAGGTAAAATGACTACGATACATTTAATGAATCGAAGACGCGCTACGGAGGTTATTTACTCCATGCATCGCGCTGCATCAACTTTTGCACCGTTATTCATCAATTTAATTAAATAATTCAATTTTGCATCGTGATATATAAGTTTTAATTACATAAGTCAGTTTTGCGCATCGATGAATTAATTTTTGCACTGTGATGTAATAATTTTTGCACCGCGATTCATAAGTTTCTAATTTTGCACCGTGATGAATTACTGTTTGCACCGTGATCCAAAATCATAAAGAACCATATCACGTTCTTCACCTTCTTCTTCTATCTCCTCCACCTTAAGCCTTTTTCTTTCTCCCTCTTCCCCTTCGTCCCAACTAAATAATCCTTTAACCCAACATATATTCATTATAGTTTCGTATTTCATAAATAAATAAAAAATCGTTTATTTCATTATGCACAATCGTGATTTTTGAACTCACTGGAGCAGTGGAAAAAGATAATCAGGGCATTTTAGAAACATTTTTTTAAATAGACTTTAGTGGTTAATGAAGAAGAACACTGGAACGGAGATGTTAAATATTTGGGAAAGGGGATCGGCCTGTAATTTCTCAAATATTTTTAGTTGTTACAGTACCTTATATATTTTTTTTATCGGAAAAGTCACTTTTGGAGCGAAAAGATTACGACATCCTTAATGAGCCTAAGGCGCACTACGATCTACAGATCACTCAGTCAAATGCATTGCGCTGCATTAATTTTTGCATCGTAATGCATCAATTTAAATTGAAATAATTTTTACACCACGATGCATTAATTTTAATTACCTAATCCAATTTTACATCGCGCTGCATCAATTTTAATCATCTAATCTAATTTGTATCGCGCCTCAAAAATTGATACATTACATTGCAAAATCATAATGCACCAGACGTTCATGCCCTCTGTCTTTTTTTTTTCCTTCTCTTCTGTCGTAAGCATTTTTCTTCCTTCTCCTTTTCCGTCTTCGTCTCTACTGAAAAATCTTCAAACCCTGCACATGTCTATTACAGGTCGATCCCTTTTTGTTACGTAACAATTGTGTTTTTTGAACTCCAAAATGTTGGTCGAGCTATGGGAAAAAACGATATGTGTATTTTATAAACAATATTTTAAAAATTGATTTTAGCAGTTGAAAAAAACAAAACGACGAAAAAAAAGTTTGAGAAAATATATCAATCAATAATTTCTCCTGGTTTTCTTTTTGTACATGAGTGGCCCGAGGCCCAAGAAAACGAGAAGTGGGATCCATAAAATTTCTCAAAGAGCCCACCAAACAATTTTTTGACATCGTGTCCGCACGGCTTTCAGTCCCTCTCAACATTTCCTTGATTTTTTCAATAACATAATACACTAATATACTTTTCAAAAAAGTGATCAATCATAATATTAATATGATAAATAAACTTTTATAAAGTTTGAAATAAAAACAATGTTACCTTCTAAATTTCAACAAATAGTTACTCAGTAGGTAAGCCTCTTTATTCTTTAATCACATCCATCGCTTTCCTTCTTTTCTTTTTGTTATTATTTTGATTAAGTCAAGACAATGCCAAAATTTTTATTAGGTGGTAGGCATAATCAGTGTCTATACCTAACAATAACCTAATAAAGATTATCACCCCACACCTTATAATATGAAAAGTATCTTAACAACTTCATTTCAAATTATTTCTTCTTTTCTGCATATTCAAATAATCACCACTTTCAACTCTAATTTTATGAATTTATAGTGAAAGGAGAAGTGAAAATGATTTTTTTTTTTTGGTATAACCTATATGAGATTGTTTCGCGATATCTAAAGCCCCGAGTCCGAAAGGGTGGTTCACTCGCTAAACATGTATCACTCACTGCCCAATATGCGGTAAAGACTCAAGCCCGTGAGGGTGACCCGCTAATACACACTTATTGGTAATGGGTGGTCACTTATTTGACACATGAGTCCCACGTGGAGGTATGATAATTATGTGAGTTAAGTTGTGTATGAGTTGAGTTGTGACGAGTAACAGGTCGAAACGGGTGGCAACTCATTATGATATGAATATTAAATGAATCGAAATAGGTCGTGTTAAATTGGGTCGAGTTATGACGGGTAATGGGTCGCCCAGTCTTAACCCGATTCTTTTCCTAAAAATCCATACATTTACAAAGTAAAAACTAGGAATAATTGCGGGTTAGAGCATTTCAGCATCCTGAAAAATCATTCTCTAAACTTATGGAGTCGTTGCTGGAGCCATCTTTCACCACATCGTTATTCTTTGGATTCATGTACTCTATGACATCATTTAAAAAATGCAAGACGATGTTTGCAAAAAATTCGAGTATGAAATTGTGCAGCATTTGGATATTGCTCGAGTTGATGAACAAGCTGTAGTGAAAGGCTAGTTCAGATTCACTTTCTCTTCCTTACTTTGAAGATGAATTCCAAACTATGTGGGCGTCGTTGACTATGATGTGGGCGTCGTTGACTATGATGTGGGCGTTGTTGGTTATGATGTGGGCGTCGTTGCCTCCGATGTGGGCGTCATTGTCTCCAATGTGTGCGTCGTTACATCCAATTTGAGCGTCGTTGTCATGGCCAACACACACACTTCATATGCAACACAGGTAAAACATAAGAAATAAATGAAAACATGACTCGTAAGTTGAAAAACAACATGATTTATATTCACTGGAGTTGTCACAATAATGATTGTACACTTCATATGCAATGTCACCATACTTGCATGCTCATAAATCGGTTGTTATTTGAAAATCTTCCAATGTTAATCATAACTTCTAGATAGAAGCAAAACTATAGCTTCTATGCTCTATAACTTGACTCTATTTTTTTAAAAAAATGTCTATAACTATTAAGTCATTCCCAAGTTTGTTCCACTTTAGAGAAAAGGGAAAGTAATATTTCAAAAAAGTAGAACGAAAGATATCAATATGAAGTTAAATGCGCTAGGATATGATGCTAACCTTCCTAAATTCACTTGGATTCTCAATATATATGAGGCAGAGAGGCGGGAGAAGACTAACATCTAAGGGTGTATATATTCCATGACCCAATTCATCCTTGTAATTCTTGCTAAAATCTTGAAATGAAGATTTAGACCCATTTCGTGATTAATGATCGATGTCTAATTTTTGTATTGCAATGCCCAAATTTGGACGAGGATTTTTGCATTGCGATACTCAAATTCAGTAGCTGTGTATGCGCGCATTTTCTTCATTCATTTCTCGCCTAAAAGAGTACTGTAGCGGTTTAAAAAAATTATGGTAGACTTTTGCGGTTTAAAAAAATCATGGTAAACTTTTATGGTTAACATTTCATCGTATGATACCAGTTCGAATTTCTCCCTAAAAAATATCGGATTAAAATGAGTAATAGATTCAGCTCACTTTAACCCAAACGAACTCGACCCGTCAAATATGTTAACGAGTTGAGTTAAATCGGGTAATTTTATTTTTTAGGTTGAGCCAGGTGGGTTAACGGGTTCCAGGTTGTAATTGCCAGCACCACCCACATGTAATGAATGTAAGTTGGGGTGGTAAACTGTTAAAAAAGACCAGATCTACAGAAATTGTTTGTTCTCGACATCTAAATTTAAGATCCTAAATTCTGTCAAAACAGACCATGCATAAGTACAGACATTTATCACTTGTACAATTCTCACTATTTTTCCTCAAATTTATGTTTCTTTTACCCAAAAATCATGGCATCTCAAGAATTGAAAAACAAAATACTAAGAAGAATATATGGTTGGATAAGTGATCAGAAACTTCCGAACCTTATTAGACACGGTTTGACAATCAGCAGTTCAATACCTCTTTTCATTCCAAAATTGAACCAATGTGAAAGTGAAAGTGAAAGTTGTCTTCAATAAACCTGATTTTGAGGCTTGTTAAACAGGGCCTTACTTCATGTATATACTAGCATCAAACACAAAGAAAGAAAAAGAAGAAGAAGAAGAAGAGAAGAAGAAATCAAAGAAAAACTTACTAGCCTAATTTTCTATACACAAAAATTGTCTTCTGGATCAATCTTGCTTATCATCCAACGAAACCGATGTACGCTTGATGAACTCTAAACAGTCGGCAATGGCTTCGGAATAAAAAGAATTTGATCGGCCGAACGATTTTAATCTATAGTGATAGATGTTTGTGACATCTTTCCTGACCAAATTCCTTCTACTAGTAGTCCTATCCTTTTTGGCCGCGTTTCTTGATAAATTCCTCTTCAAAGACTCGAACGCGTTCCCGTAGGTCGATTTCCAACTAGTTATAATCTTGAAGATGAGAAAGAACTTTGCACGTAGTCGTTGAACGGAAAATCTTTTCGGGTTTAGCCGAAAACCTCTCATGCCATGGCATTTCCGACCAACTCTATTGTAACTCATATGACCCATGTTGTTGTTTGGCAAAGTGTTTTTTTTGTTGCGGGTATAAATAAGGTCATAAGGGGACTGGAGAGGGGAAGGTGATGAGGAAATGAAAAATGATTCCAAGAAAAGTTGGTTGGTGGAAGATGGAAAGGGCTTGGAAAATGGAAAATGGGGACTTCATTTTGTGGACTTTTGGATGGTTGTGTTTAGAGGGTACTTAATTTTTATCATATTGTATTTGATTTAATTATAATATTTTGTATAAATTTGAATTTTGAACTAATCTTGACTATAATAAAGTACAAATTGTTGGATAATTGTTAGTGTGTGGGGGACAATGCTTAGAGGGAATTGGGGAAAGTGTCAATTTTAATAGACAAAGGTGATGGGTCAAGGAAAGGTGGTGGTTTGAATTATGATTATGCATTGGATATTCTGACTAATTTATTAATTTGAGGGGGAGATATATTTTTTATTTTCTTTTCTTTTTACTATTCCCAATCATTGAAGGAAGAGTGGAATCGAATTTATATACTCTTCCCATCTAAAATTAATGTAATTTATTATTTTATGGTAAAAATTTAGGTAAAATGATCTTCCATATAATTTTTGTAAAATATATTCTTCTTATCCGATCAATCGTGTATTGGTGAGTTGAGTTGTGAGAGAGTGAGGCTCCGTTTTACGAATTAATATTCATAAGACCGTCCTACAGAAGACTTACTCTAAAAGATAAGACAATCTTACGAATATTTTTTGTAAGACAAATTTTCTTTACCTGACCCACTGTGTATTAATGGGTTGAGATGTGAAAGAGTGAGACTCCGTCTTACGAATTAAGATCTGTAAGACGATCTTACATGAGACTTACTCAGAGAGACAAAAACTTGAGTAAGATGATCTTACGGATATTTTTTGTAAGACATATCCTCTTTATCCGATCCACCGTGTATTGGTGGGTTGAGTTGTAAGAGAGTCGATCTCCGTCTTACGAATAAGGATCCGTAAAACGGTCTTATAAGAGAAACTTTAAAGAGAAAGTGTGTGTAATGAGTATTATTGTCACAATATATTTTACAACTCATCATTAATTATATTTTTTAATCTTTATGTTTTCTTTACTATGAATATTTATCGGGGACAGAAGGAGGGAGAGTATAAACGAGCCTAATTCAACTTTATTTACATCCTAATGGACTTTTGCACCAATGGACTCCACCACAAAATTATGATTTAGTATGTTGGTAAATGGTAATCATAATATGTGAATATTCTTACGCGTAAATGTGTAGTTCATGTCTTATTTTAAATGTTTAATCATGGTCAAACAGCTGCTTTTGCACTATAATGTCTCTTTATAATGTATGGTCTGCAATAAACAAACAAATCGATGTGGCAATTATGTCACTACAGAGAAATGAAAATTATAACTTTAGTGGAAGTCTATATCTATATATATATATATATATATATATATATATATATATATATATATATATATATATATATATAATGGCATATACATCTATAAAAGAAAATATCTCGTCAAAACTTTTTTTCCAAAAATAAAACGTTATTTATTTATTAATATATGTACAACACATGCTATTTGAAAAATAAATAAATGTATCATTACACTTCACACTAATCCATATAAAATAACATTTTACATTCCTTGATACTTGTGTCAATCATGTTTGTGAGCATCATTCAAATTTCAAAAGTCCTATTGTACATGAGAAATATATATTGTATCCCTTTGCCCAATATATATATGGTTTAGTTTTTGCATTTTACTTCAAAAAAAAATTATTCTTTCGATGTTAAAATACCTTGACTTGGTCTTTACCCAGATCTTTTAAAAAATAAATTAAATCGATCTAAAAAGTTAGGATCTATATTTATAATTTTATTTTCTTAAAAATAAAGTTATGTACTTCTCATAGATTGCATATCTAAAAATTTCGGATCTACATTTATGCTTTAAGTATGCAAGTCTGAAAAATTAGAGGATGTAAAAATAAATTAACAAAATCGAAATAATTTTTCAATATATAATTTAGGAAAATTTCAACTCTAAAATTGACAAGCTCAAATTATCCAGATCAATGAAAAAAATTGAAACGGAACTAATTGAAATGTGAAATCTTATATTTTTAGATCTATTTTCTTTGAATTCGTGTTAACTCCCGTGATTGATATCCATCAACAAGAGGAGGGGCATTTTAGAAAGAAAAAAAAAAAGACTTATGCGGTTGAATAAAAAATAGTGCACCAGAGAGGTTAGAATTTTCAAATAAAGAACTGACCCGCAATTATTCATTTTATTACTAATGGATTATTAAAAGTATCATTTTTTTTTCAAAAGTATGACTTTCAAACAAGGACTTTTTATCAGGAACGGAGGGAGTACGTAATTAACATGGTATTTAATAATTTTTTTTTGGACCAACTGTACATATTATTGCCTTTTTCTATTAGATGATATTTAATCAGCAAATATATATTTCTTCCGACCTAAAATTATTATTCAGCATTCCCTTTGTGTCCATCCAAAAATTATTGAAATGAAATCTCCATCCGTTTTTAAATTATCATCATCCTTTCTTTTGGGACGGATGTAGTAATGTTAACGTTTGAATTATTTGATCCATGTCAAAATCATAGTATGACTAAATGATCATTTTGGTGTTTGCTTTTTTTTTTTTTCAATTGAATAATCATCATATATAAAATTATGTTGTAGAAAATGATTAATTTTCAAATTTTATAATGACTAATCTTATTGTTATATATTTTTAGTTAAGCAGTGTCCCCTAATTTATTCTTTTAATTTTGTATGTATAATTTAGTTGAAAAACATATATGTCGTGCGGTTTACGCACAGGTACAAACACTAGTTAGGGATAGCGTTTGGATGGGTTGCAATGAGTAATGTGTTGTGATCTATTATAACTCATATATTAAATTGGTCAAATGAGTTGAGACAAAATGAGTAATATGTCAAAACGGATCAACTCGCTTAAACTCATAATTTCTGCAAAAAAATACATTTATATATCAAATAATACTGGGCCAAAATGGATAACAGATTCGACCCATTTTAAACCAACACAAACCGTTAAAAAAATTAACAAATCGATTAATTTTTAATTCAGATTGATTGAATTAATGAGTTTTAAGTTGTAATTATCAAGCCTAATCGTAGTTGTTGTGTTAGTTGAGTTTGCTCTCCTTACTACGGAGTATTTATTTCATGTGATTTAAATTAAAGTGCGTGTAACATGACCCGAGTGAATCACGTTACTTAATGCTTGACTTATAAATTGTCATTTTTATAAACAAGTGGGGTTAATCTGTTTTCCACTAAATAGACTTTCGTTGGCTTTGGTTTTAACTTTTAGGGTTAATGACACTATTGGTCTCTCGATTATAAGTCGTTCTGAGTAATATCCCTTAAGAATTTTTTGTTAAAATTTGGTCTTATATGTTTTAAATTTTCACGCCGTCAGACGTCAGTCCTTTTGATGGATGTCGGGTTGAAAAATTTCGTTAAGTTACCAATGTATATTAAGTAAGGGTTAAAATGATATTTTCTCAAACCTTAACTTATATTTTAATTTGCAGTTGAGACACTAGAGTTGAAAGAAATACCTAGAGGCCTTCTTCCCAAAAAGATAAATAAAAGACAATAAAAAAAACATACATTAAAACAAAAAGAAAAAAAGTCTTAATGTTTTCAACTTCATCTTTTTTCAAACTTTAATCTTTTTTTTTCCATCCCATGATCTCTATCTGAAACCAGACATGGCAACCAAAACAGAACCACTAACTATGAAATAAAGCATATTCCTAAATTCTTACCAAATGACTTGCACAAAACACAATTGATTTACTCCACCAGTTCACTCCTCTCCATCATCCCGCATCGACTTCCTCTCTCCGGACACAAATCAATCTTTAACCTCCAAAGCTTCTCCGTTGTTTTCTCCATCGGCGTCAACTACGAAACCCACGGCAACAAACCAGCAACCTCCCCCCTCCGGCTCAGATTGCCCAGTTCCTCAACGACTGCACCATCATTGACGCATCAAAATCTTCGACGTCAACCCTGACATCCTCCTCACCATCGATCTAGGCTTCTAGATGGAGAAATTTATTTAATAGGTGTCTGTGCATCATCTCATATAACAAGGAGAGGTGGAGCAATGGTGAATTGGTCAACGACGGCCAAGGTGATTCAGGGCATCACCATTGTTTATTCTTGACCATATTCTTACTAAGAAGTTGGCATTTTCTCACCATTATTACACATTTTCCTATGCCAACTAGGAAAGAGAATTTTTTTTCTTCCTAAATAGGAAGTTGTCATTTGGGGAGAGAGGGGGGCCGGCTGTTCCCTCATTTTGTTGGAAAGTGTGTGTGTGTGTGCGTGTGGGGTGGGGGGGGGGGGGGGGGAAGGATTTTGTATTTATGTAAGTTGGTGTTAAATTTAATATTTTTTGTGTAAGAAAATGATACAATGAAAAGAAATATTCTTAAATGAGTAAGAAGATAAAAATATATAGGTAGCAGTGAGATCCAGTTAAGAAGATACATAATAATATTGCACAATGGGGATGCTCTCACACAGACGAAAGGCTTCAAGAATTCATTCAACCAATTAAAGCCCCACGTGCTCTCCCTCTGCCCAAGCACTATGCTGGGTCTCACTCATCTTCTCAACAATTACCACTTCATTTATTTTATTTTTTGATCTTCTTGAATCTTGATAGATTTGTTGAATTGATTTTTCTGGGTTTATAGGTATGTGACTATTGATGAAATTCATGGGAAAAGATTATATTATTAATTTGTTCATTCTGAAAGAAATTGAGCCGAGGATCCGTTTGTTCTCTGGCTTAATGGCAGACCTGGTTGCTCCAGTTTTGATGGATTTGTATTTCTTTGTGAGCATGATATGAATTCTTATGATTATTATTGTTGTTTTTGAGTTTGGTTACTTGATTTGAGTAAAAAGTTATGGATGATTTGCTAAAATTGTAACAATAAATGGTCAATTTTTTAAACCCAGCCAGTTCCTTATTTCGTTAGAGTGATTCTTGTATTCTTAATCAGTCTCGTTTTCCATGTGGACTAAGGTCAAAAAAAAAAAGAAAGAAAAAAACCGAAAACTAATGCTTCACTTTTATTGATTTGATGCAATATAAAATCTTTACATCCATTGTAATTACTTTGATATACATCTCTTCAATTTCCCCTATATGTGGGTTTCTAATTTTTTTTTTTTTTTTTTGGAAGAAGGCCTTATGGTTATTTTTCAAACTTTACGGATTCGATTTTAAATTTTGATATAATTTAAGTTTGAAAAAATTTCATTTTAACTCTTACTAAATTCACATGGGCAACTTAATGGTATCTCTCTAACGACATCATCAAAAGGACTGCGGCTGTAAAAATTGAATACTGTTAGTACCTGATTTTGACAAAAAATTATTAAGGGACTAATATTAAGAATGATCCAAAGTCAATGAATCAATAGTGCAATTAACACTAATTTTTATGTATTTTTTTTTTCTTATTTGAAAAGTTATGAGCCAATTTGAAAAAAAAATAAAAGGTGCAAGTGAGATTGATTGTGATGGGAGAACGGTGCTCAAAATGCACATTGAAGTTACTAAAATACGAGTCAATTTTAGTCTCATAAAACTAATATAAACGGATAAACCAAAATAAATATCTTTACAAGATTTTTTTTTTTTTGGATAAATAAGTAGGATCCCTTGTTGGTGTGCTTTTGTCATCTCTCTCACCCCTTAAATTCAATTTGAAATTGTGTAAAACGATTTATTTAATGGGATATCATATATTCTTTTTTTTTTTTTTTTAAAGGTTGGAGGGGACATAGACCGTACCCCAACCCTTAATTTTTTTAAATTATATTTAATGCCTTGAAAGGCTACAATTATATATATATGATGCCTTTGGTATGACTCGAACAATTGGTGCCTCTGGGGAGGCTTTTGAAGGGTGCCTCTGGTAGGGCTTGAATACTCAACCTCTCCGTTAAGATAGGTGAGTAGCTAAATGGGGCCTTTGGATAAGGCTTTAACAACAACGATGCCTCTGAAGAGGCTTGAACACCCGACCTCTCTACTGATAGTTGTAAAGTCCAGGGTGTCTCTAGTGAGACTCGAACACCCAACCTCTCAGTTAAGAGAAGTGAGCAGTACCAGTTGAGATAGAGCTCGTTGGTGGATATCATATATTCAACTTTTACCCGGTATGAATTTCTTTAATCCAACGACAAACTTAGTATTACATGTGAAGATGAATACCTCTCGCGAGACAAAAAGAAGTGAAAAAAAAAAAAGAGTTAGTTACGTTGGCCATCAACATCTTTCTGCATATTGTAATCTTAGGTGATCAATAAGATCAATTTTTTTTGTCAATGTGAATGAAAAGTCGGTTGCCGGAGAACCTCTTACTACACCAATGTTAACCTATTTTAAAGCTCCCACAGCCACGTTGAGGGCTATATATTATGACAAGTTGCTCAAATCAATCCCCTTGACTTTTTAGAATGTGAAAATGAATATATAAAATTATATGTTGATTGGCGGCTCAAACACCGTGTAATACTTCATCTATTCTTAAATAATCGTCCTCTTTAACCTAACACACCGTCTATTAAAAAGTAATTTATTGTATTTTAAATATTAGTATAATGTGTGATTTCCTTTAATGTTCTTTAACATGTGGCCATAATTAAAATATGTGAAAAAATTAATATTAAAATGGTAAAAGAATTTTTTTTTAAATGAAAGTTTTGAAAGTGAACAATTATTTTGGAACAGAAAAAAAAAAGGAAAGGAGAATAATTATTTGAAAACGGAGGGAGTATTAATAATCCACATTTCTCTAATAGTGTTTCTTCTTTTTGATATTTTTAAACCTAAAAAATCTTCTCTGTGTACAAGTTGAGCTGTCATACCACATGCAGAGCACGCGAGCCTACAACGTGCAGAGCACACGAGGAAACGTGTTCACAACACGTGAATGCACCAGCGAGGAGCCGAGTGTATATCGATCAGATGGCTTTTACACGAGCAGACGTTCATTTGCAGCGAGTAGGTTAAGGCCTTGCCCCCTGGGATCGTAACAGTTTAAGGATGTGGGGAGACCTGACTAGCGCAGTTCCCGCCCCCACGTCTCAAACGTGATTCAGGGGCCAACCCGTAATTGGCCCAACATGCCCGATGGTTAATGACATTAACTCTGCAATTAAGGACCTTTACTCGACAACTGCATTATTTGGCCATAAAAGTTATATGTTGTAAGGTACACACACAAATACTAACCTAAAACTCTATCAAATTGTTTATCATCAGTGAGATATACTAATTCTCACGTCAGGGGACATTTGTAGGGAAAGCCCATGTTGTAATCCAAATGTCCCCACTTTGTTGACAGATTGCAAGCTTAGTTTATTGAGTAATAACCGGGTCGGTACCATGTAGTGAAATTATAATAACAAAAGTCCATTATTATTTTTTTAAACCGTTGCAATGCATTTTTTTTGGGAAAATGACAAAAATACCTTTAATGAAGGAAATGTACGCACACTAAGCCACTGTCCCAATTTGCGTTGGTAAAAAAATTTGGGGGTGTTGGTAAAAAAAATTGGGCGTCAGTCAAAAATTTTGGACGTCGTAAAGAAAAAAATTGGGCGTCGTTCATCAATTTCTGACATGATTTTAAGAAACGATGTCTAATTAACTAACAACGAGACATGATTTAAAAAAAATATATATGCCTAATTATTTATATACCGAGACAGAATTTGATGGAACTATGCCTAATTAAGTACCACCGAGGCAGGATTTGAAGGAACGATGCCTAATCAAGTAGCACTAGGGAAGGATTGGAAAAATAAATTGAAGTATGTCACCATATTAAGGATTTGGAGATTAAGAATAATGGTGAGAGGGTTTTGCCTTGTCTTTACATGTTTTGGGAAACAAAAAGGAAACACATAGCAAATACCTCCCCCCCCCCTTTTTTTTGAAGAGTGAATCAAAGTATTTGATCGAACCCGAAGGCTGCATACGTTCCTCATTTCGAGGCTCATGTCATCGTAGTTCTTTTCTGACAGAGAAATTTTCATTTTGCTAATCTTTTTTTTTTTGGATTTTTCAATTTGAAAGAATAGAGATTTTTTCTTTTTGTTTAGAGAGAACGAATTTTTCAAATGATCTTCTTCTTCTTTTTTTTTTTTTTGCGAAAAGAAACAATTATATATTTTTTTAAAGGAAAAGAGAAATAAGTACTACACATGATTTTTTATTAGAAAACTATTTTTTTTTGTTTTTGCGATCCTTGTAATGAGATGTGACGATTACGTACCTCCGGACAATCCTCTCAGGAGAGTAAATAATAAATAACCAATTAGTTTTTAGTCCCTGCAAAATTATTAGTGGTACCAAAAAAATAAACAACAAAGATTTCAATATGTATAAACACAACACAAAATTTAAAGAAAAGAAAACTTTTTGTTTTTGATGATTTTTTTTTTGAAAGGTGGAGTAACAGGAAAAATGAGTGCACCAAACGGTAAAAATGGATGACCCGACCAATAAAATAGACCCATCATCAGACAAAATTGTTCAAAATGGGAAACGAGCGAAAGGGCTGGGCGCTGCCTATAGTCAATGTGGGCGCTGCAGCGCCCACAAGAAATCATCATAGTCCCTTTTGAGCTTTTGTTAGTTTAACCTTTCACCTTTTCCCCTTTTGTCATTTAGGCCCCTTCGAATTTCCTTTTAACGTTTTGATCCGCTTAACGTACTAAATTTTTTTTTTTTTTTAAAAAGCGAATAAATTTTTGTTTGCTTTTTTTTTTTGATATAATTTTGTAAAACATTTTTTTTGAAAAACGAAATTATTATATATATATATATTTACTTATTTATAAATGAAAAACTTTTTTTTTCAAAACGTTTTTTTTTTCTTTTTGCTTTGAGAAAATGAGTTTTCTCTACATTTTTTTTTTGAAAAGAGATGATTTTTTTAAATATTAGAAAACAAATTTCTTTCTCTTTTTTTTTCTTCTCAAAACTCTTTCTTTTGATTTTTCTTTATTTTGGAAAAAGAATTTTTTTTCTTTTTTTTTAGAAAAACGAATTTATTTTTATTGACCTTATATACAAACACAAGAAGCCAAATAAAAAATAAAAAAGAAAAGAAAAAAACAAGCATATTGATATTAAAGGAAAGAAGATTTTTTTTTTTGATAAAAAAAACAAATATATATGGATGTACAAATAATATGACAGGATAAAAGAATATGTACATTTTTTTTGCGCGACATAAATAAAGCAAACAGATATATAGAGCAAAATAAAGCAATAATAAAATAAATCTCCGGCCCTTTTGCTATACTGCCAGGAAATCTATTTTATTGTTATTTTTTTTGTTGTAAATATTTTTTTATAAATATACATGTAACGGTAACTGGAACGAAACTGCTGCAAGAGGAGGATCATATCCACATATATATACACAAATATATAAGAATGCAGTATTTTAAATGCCAAAGAAATATAGTAAGCATATTTTAGCCAGAAACTAAAGAAAACTGATTTTTTCTTTTTCATGAAAACTGAGTCTAGCCCTCCATTTTTATTTTCTTTAAAATAAAAACGACGTCCTCAGCAGAGTCGTCACTGTGGGTGCCCCGGAATGCTCTCGGACCCAGCGCCCCCTTTTTTAGGGGAACGCGACATGCGGGAGGACATTACGCTTTCCATTCCATCATCCCTTATTTAGGGGAAGATGAAATTAAAAATGCAGAAAGAGTGTTGTCAAAAAGCGCGTTGAATACGCATTGGTCACCGAGTGAGCTTTGCTCCATTATGAGAGCTTTGGATTTTTCTGTATCTCACCCTCCCTTGTTTAGGGGAAAATAAGATACAGAAAACGCATCACCCTTTTCAGTCCCATCTTTCCTTGTTTAGGGAAAAACAGAAAAGTGAAAAAAAAAAAAAAAAAAAAAAAGATGTTGCAAAGGCGCGTGGGAACACGCCCTATCTCACTATAGACTTTTTTGAAAATTGTCTTAGGTCATTATGAGTGCATTGGTTTTTTCCGTATCTCACCCTCCCTTGTTTAGGGGAAGACAAGGCACAAAAAATACCTCACACTTTTCATCCCCATCGTCCCTTGTTTAGGGGAAAACGGGAAAGTGCAAAAAAAAGATGTTGCGAGCCTCATTATGACCTTAGGCTTATTTTGGATCACTATGAGTGCATTGGGCTTCCCCGTATCTCATCCTCCCTTGTTTAGGGGAAAACAAGATACATAAAATGCATCACCCTTTTCATTTACATCGTCCCTTGTTTAGGGTAAAACGAAAAAATGCAAAAAAAGGATATTGCGGGCCTCACTGTGATCCAAAATGTTATAACAGAGTTGTCATCTTTATTTTAAGGAGAAATAAAGAAAAACAAAAAATAACCGGAGTTTGTAAAAAGGAGTTCGGATGCTAAGTTACGAAGTGGTAAGGTGTTAGGCACCTAACTCGCCCTTTCGGTCTCAAAAATGGTTTTTGGCTAAAATATGCTTTTATTATATTTATCTAGCAAATGAAATAAAATATTAAAAACAGATATATCTGTATCCACATTATTTACATACTTGCAGTTGCCTCCTTCCAATAATTACAAATAGATTTAAAAATATTTGGTCATAATAATGACTCTTTTTAATGCTATTTTCTATAGAAATCCGGGCAGCACAACTGTTTATATTTTTCACATTGGGCCGGATGAAAATAACATTTTTATATAAAAACTCTTAAAGGTTTACCTTTAAGAGCGTAAGGTGTGCTCGCTCTATCCTTCTGGGAGAGAGAGTCTTTTGCTGCTGATGTGATTCGGGCAGAATAACTGCTTCCGAAAGTTGCTTTCAAGCACCGTAAAACGAGCGGATCAACTACTTGCGTTTTTGCTGTTGTTTGCTTGCTGCTGGCGGAAATCGGGCTGAGTGACTACTTGTTTCTGGTGGATTTGGCCTCTGGATTCGGGCAGAGCAACTACTCTTTTTGGAATTTTTGGACCGGGGAAATAGGGTGGAATCCTAGTTGGAAGGCTAAGGCTCAATTTGACCGGTTGGATTTGTGTTTGGGGGAGATTTGACGGAGCTTTGAGGTTTTTTGGAGGAGGAACTCTTAAGACGATCGCTCTATGCGTAAGGTGAACGCAGTGTGTGCAGTATGTGAAATTTTTTCGTCCTCAATTATGAAGCTAAGCACTCGTATTTATAGGTGGGAGTGGGGATCCCTTCATCATTAAGTTTTTTCTTTCTGTACTTCATCGGCTTGTACCGCACGCTTGAGAGATTGTACCGAAAGCATAACGCAACAGTGCAGGGGAACTATTTGGGCGTCGCACCCATAGGAAGTGGGCGCGGCTCCCATTTGGAGTATGGGCGGCGCCTGGAAGTATTATGTGTGGCGCCAGTTGCTTTTTGTTTCGATTTCTGACACTTTGCCCCCTGCCATTCACTATTCATGCATCCTTTCATTTCTTTTGCATCTTTTTGCAATCTAAACCATGTAACTTAACATTTGTTAGTGTTTAACAGGTCTTGATAACTCATGTCAAGATTACATATCAGAGGTACGAAATTGGGATTTCTACAGAGCCCCTCAACGATGGAGTTTACGGGTAACCCGAAGCTTACTGAGTAAACGAACATTGTTGATAAGAAATAGACTCCCAATTTCGTGCAATTAAAATGGGGAGAGATGCAAATGCGATAGTTTATGATGCAACAATTTATAATGTAGTAACTCCAATCTCCATACCCTAGAAATATTTAGCCGGTTGTAGTAGGTTATCGTAGTTTTTAAGCAGATATGCAAATTAAATGCTCTGATGGTCGGACCTACCAAAGTAGGCTGCCTACGTATCCCTTAATAAAAGGAATCAGACCAAACGTAGTTTGGCCTCAAGCAAACAAACAAAAACACTAGGTGGGATGGATGGTGCGTTTGCCCAGTATAGGCAAAGCGGCGAGACAACTTTAAAAGCGCTTTCCCGGCATAGGAAAGCGATGGAACTTTTCAAAACGCGCTTTCCCCAGTAAAGGGAAAGCGATACCACTTTTTTAAAACGTGCTTTCCCCAGCATAGGGAAAGCGATGCAATCTTTTAAAATGAGCTTTCCCCAGTATAGGGAAAGCGATGCTTTGCGGGCTTTCCCAAAGAAGGGAAGCGATCGCTTTGGCGTGGTTTCCCGGATAGGGAAGCGTCGCTTTTGAAAACGAGCTTTCCCCAGCATAGTGAAAGCGATGCTACTTTTGAAAACGGGTTTTCCCTAGCACATGGAAACGATACTGCTTTTGAAAACGGGTTTTCCCCAGCATAGGGAAAGCGATGCTGCTTTTGAAAACGGGTTTTTCCCCAGAATGGGGAAAACGATGCAATCTTTTAAAACGTGCTTTCCCCAACATAGGGAAAGCGATGCAATCTTTTTAAAATGGGCTTTCCCCAGCATTGGGAAAGCGATGCTGATTTTTTTAAAAAATGTGATTATCCCAGCATAGGAGAAGCGATGCTGCTTTTGAAAACGGGCTTTCCCCAGCATAAGGAAAGCGATGCTGCTTTTGAAAACAGATTTTTCCCCAGCATAGGGAAAACGATACAATCTTTTAAAACGGGCTTTCCCCAGCATAGGGAAAGCGGTGCAATCTTTTTAAAACGGGCTTTCCCCAGTATAGGGAAAGCGATGCTGATTTTTTTAAAAAAAAATGTGCTTATCCCAGCTTAGGAGAAGCGATACATATTTTTTTTAAACGTGCTTATCCCAACATATGAGAAGCGATGCAGATTTTTTTTAAAAAAATGTGCTTATCCCAGCTTAGGAGAAGCGATACATATTTTTTTAAACGTGCTTATCCCAACATAGGAGAAGCGATGCAGATTTTTTTTTAAAAAAATGTGCTTATCCCAGCATAGGAGAAGCGATGCAGATTCTTTTAAAAAAATGTGCTTATCCCAACATAGGAGAAGCGATGATTATGCTGCGACAGAATGGTGTCGATGATCGGCTTGTGTAGCTTTTGATGATGCTGCTGAGGATCTTTGGGAGGTGGTCCGTGGCGAGATGCTGGTAGAACATTTATATTTTTTCAAGGGCCGATGCGGTAGAAGACCTGATAAGATGCAGTAAAAGGATGCAAACAAAAGATGCAAGCATGCGAATGAAACTTTTCCTTAAAAAAATGACTTTTGAATGTGAATGTGTATCATCCGTTTCTTAAACATGTTAAGACAAGATAAGCCAAGGTGATGGAAATGTAATATAAGAGCTTGAGATGTAGCTTCTGGTTGGCTATTGGTCCCGGAGTAGGCTCAATCTAGGCTAGAAGGGGGGGGGTTGAATAGCCTAGTTGTGTTTTTATAAAAAAATTTCAAACACTTCTTAATGATTTCTTAAAAGGATTTTACTAGAAGTGTTAATGCAGCGGAAAACTAAAGAGGTTCTGAATTGACTGGTAAGTTGCTTATGTAGCACAGATTCAGTAGAAGTCTTTGATGAGTAGCAACAGTTAATAGAAATATAGAAACATATCAGACAGAACACAGAGTTTAGAAGTGGTTCGTACTATGAATAGTACTACGTCCACTACCAAAGTGGTTAGCTTTGGATTTTAAAAAGTGCACTTGTTTATCCACTAGGTTTATAAGTAAGATCTCTAATGGATCGTGTACAAAATGAGTTTTCAACCAAGTGTATAGTGGTGAGAAAAACAATCAATGATTAATTGTTTTCTCACGTGCTAAAATAACGAAAAAGTTTTTAAAAGCAAACTAGATGAAGCTGTAATGGAGTAAAGACTGGCAAATCTGTAGCTTCAGGAAGTTTGGTGAAGTGTAAGTTCTTGTCCTTTTGATCTCTTGAATGCTTGAGTGTTGAAGATTAAGCTTGAATGTTTAATGCGCAAGAGTTATGTTTTTAGATCTTCAAAACTTGAATAAATACCAGAGAGATCTTTTGGACCGTTGGACTGAGGCAGATGGAACTGTGTCCAACGTTCTATTGCATTGAATGCAATTCAGCGCTTTGGGGGATGTATGCGGCACATTCATCAGAGATGCAGTGTGTGCAGAGAAGACATTTCCAAATAGAGTAAGGTTTCAGATTGCAGGCGTTGCAGTTGTGAAAGTCTTCTTAGCCAAAAGAGGTAATGTCTTCAGACTTCATGATTCAGGAGACAGACTGGACAGTTGTCAGTATGTAGTTGACTTCTTTGGAGTGAGATCTGATGATGATATTTTTGACTAGATATTCCAAGAAATATCTAAATTAGACATTATGTGACATAATTCCATGTTTTGGCTAGTCTTGATTTTTCGCTCTTGAACAGACTTCAAAGTCTGTTCTTCCAAGGTCTTTGTTGAAGCCTGCTTATCCGCGCCTAAACTAACACTGAACAGTTCTAAACAACCTTGATTCTTAGATAGTTGCCACACTAATCGGTACGCAGACCTATTAGCCACTGTACAATAGAATCAGAAGATGACTCAACCAATTCTAGAACCTATGAGAGTCGACATTGGCTTTGAAGGGTTATGAGTATAAGAGTTGATGGTGATATTTGAGATGGAGGTGGGTGAAGTTCAGGGTTTCTTTTCAGTCTTTTGACTAATGCATCATTCAAGAAAAGAATTTAATCAGGACTAGTGAGCCCTATTAATCGGTGCCTCGGAGGGACCACTCTTTTTTTCTTCTGTTTTTTTTTTGTGCTCTAACTTTTGCCTAGGCCGCCTTTTCGGGTTTTCAACCTAGCGAGCTTTTACCTCATAGGGAGCCGGTCTTTCAATGCATGCGATGATAACCCGCTTATTCTTGAGCGATCACGGTTTTGTAGCTTCTTCATTTCTTCAGGCAAGATGGAAAGGACAGCTATTTATGGAGATGATGAGCTTTTATGTATCCAATGAGTTAGGCGGAAGAAGCCCCGGGGTGACTCGATGAACCAAATTTGGGAAAGTTCCTGAAGAGATTAACTAGGGCCAGCCCTATAAAGACTTGATTTGGAGAGACTTTTGTGGGAGACAGAAATGAGTATGCTCAGAGAAAGTGGGACGACTCTAATGGACAAAAAGAAGAGTCATGATCCAGAGTTTATCGTCGAGTATCATAAGTTTCATGGACCCTATTTAATGTTTATATTTTGATAATTTTATATGTCTTTTAGCAAAGAGTTCTGTCTTGGACCCAGATCACGTTACAACCGATTGAAAAAGAGTTATAGGTTGCAACTAGGTTAGGGTATAGTGTTTAAGTATTTGGGATGGATTAGCTTCAGGGTTGAGGATTTGATTGGCCTCTTGCTCAAAGGCATTTTGGGCTATGGGTTTGGTTATTTTCGGAAAGGCGATCGCAAAGCGATCATTGGCTGGCCTTTTAAGCTGTGGATTTGGATGAGAATTTGGTTTCTGGACCTGGTTGTAGGTATGGTTGGGAGATCGGCTTTTAGCTTTGGCTATGGGTTTTGGGGTTGTCCAAGAGTGATTGATATGTTTTTTTGTTGCGAGAGAAAGATTTTGAGGAAATTGCTCAGGAGAGGTTTTTTTTTTTTTTCTTCTTCTTCTCTTTTTTTTTTCTTCTTTTTTTATGCATAGGCCTTTTAAAAAAAAAAATTCAACCTTGCATTTTTTTTCCTTTTTTTATGCATAGCCCCCCCCCCCTTTTTTTTTGAATTTTCAACCTCACATTTCTTTTTGTTGACTTCTCGGAGCAATTTGGGAGAGTGCTTGAAGAGATATCTGTCTTCTCTCTTTTTGGATAAAAAGTTGTCACTCTTGATGGATAAATATATAAGGGTGAAGTAGCCCCAGTTTTAGGAAGCTTGATCTTATAGATGGTTAGGCTTTGGTGTATGGTGGTAGCCCCCAGTGTGCCATTTAATAGCTCAGTCGCAATGAGTCGAAGATGACCTTTTACCAAGACAGAAGGTTGCTTTATCGAACTTATATTTTTAATGGTTTGTGGGTCCATATTGCGAAATGACTCATTATCAACCCGTGTAGTTTTATCATGTTTTTACATAGGCCAACTCGCCATTTTTTTTATAACAGATATTTCGGCGATAGATGATGCTTAAAGATCAAGAAGAAGACTCGACAAACTAATATATGAGAAGTAATAATTTTACCAGACTTGAATATAGATAAAATACCTTTGGAAAGCTCGATTTGAAGACTTGGTTTGACTTTTGAAATAACGGAGACCAAGTAGATTCGTGAGTATACTCTTCCAAGGATGGGTTGTAGGCATCAATATGAGCAAAAGAAATACCCTGGGGTTTGAAAGCCCCTAGTCCTGAATTGTTGAGTATGATCCTTGAGTTGCCTGGATTTTCTGGATTTCTCGGCTTTCTAGACTTTTCTGTCTTCTTGGCCTCTTGGCTTTCCGAGCTTTCCTTTCTTCCCTGTCTCCCTATCGGTCTTTTTTTTTTCATCATTTTTTTTCTTTCATTCTTTTTATTTTTTATTCTCTTTTTTTTTCATTTTTCTTTTTTTGAAGTGGTAGACCTTAACATATCGAAGTAGGAAAAATAGGTGTATCAAACGGTAAAAATAGGCAATCTGATGGATCAAATGAACCAAATATCAGACAAAATTGTTCAAAATGAGAAACGAGCCAGGAAGGGACAGGGCGCTGCCCATAGTCAATGTGGGCGCTACGCCCACAAGAAATCATCATAGTCCCTTTTGGGCTTTTGTCACTTTAACGTTTCACCTTTTCCCCTTTTGTCATTTAGGCCCCTCTGAATTTCTTTTTAACGTTTTGATCCGTTTAACGTACTAAAATTGTTCTTTTTTTGTTGAAAAAACAAATAAATTTTTGTTTACTTTTTTTTTTGTCTAATTTTGTTGAACATTTTTTTTGAAAAACGATATTATTATTATTATATTTGTTTTTAAATGAAAAACTTTTTTTTTCAAAAACGTTTTTTTTTTCTTTTTGCTTTGAGAAAATGAGTTTTTTTTTAACTTTTTTTTTAGAAGAGATGAATTTTATTTAAAATATTAGAAAACGAATTTCTTTTTTTTTTCTGAAAACTCTTTCTTTTGATTTTTTCTTTATTTCGGAAAACAAATTTTTTTCTTTTTTTTTTAGAAAAATGAATTTATTTTTATTGAAATTATATACACACACAAGAAGCCAAATAAAATATAAAAAAGAAAAGAAAAAAAAACAAGCATATTGATATTAAAGGAAAGAAGATTTTTTTTTGATAAAAAAACAAATATATATGGATGTACAAATAATATGACAGCATAAAAGAATATGTACAATTTTTTTTGCGCGACATAAATAAAGCAAACAGATATATAGAGCAAAATAAAGCAATAATAAAATAAATCCACGGCCCTTTTGCTATACTGCCCGGAAATCTATTTTATTGTTATTTTTTTGTTGTAAATATTTTTTTTTATAAATATACATGTAACGGTAACTGGAACGAAACTGCTGCAAGAGGAGGATCATATCCACAAATATATACACAGATACATAAGAATGCAATATTTAAAATGCCAAAGAAATATAATAAGCATATTTTAGCCAGAAACTAAAAAAAACTATTTTTTTTCTTTTCATGAAAATTGAGTCTAGCCCTCCATTTTTATTTTCTTTAAAATAAAAACGACGTCCCCAGCAAAGTCGCCACTGTGGGTGCCCCGGAATGCTCCCGGATACCGAGCTCCCTTTTTTAGGGGAACGCTACATGCGGGAGGACATCACGCTTTCCATTCCATCCTCCTTTATTTAGGGAAAGACGAAATTAAAAATGCAGAAAAAGTGTTGTCAAAAAGCGCGTTGATTACACCTCGGTCACCGAGTGAACTTTGGTCCATTATGAGAGCTTTGCATTTTTCTGTATCTCACCCTCCCTTGTTTAGGGGAAAATAAGATATAGAAAACGCATCACTCTTTTCAGTCTCATCTTCCCTTGTTTAGGGGAAAACGGAAAAGTGCAAAAAGAGGATGTTGTGAAGGTGCGTGGGAATATGCCCTGCCTCACTATGGATGTTTTGAAAATTGCCTTAGGTCATTATGAGTGCATTAGTTTTCTCTGTATCTCACCCTCCCTTGTTTAGGGGAAGACAAGACACAGAAAATGCATCACCCTTTTCATCCCCATCGTCCCTTGTTTAAGGGAAAACGGGAAAGTGCAAAAAAAGGATGTTGCGAGCCTCACCATGACCTTAGGCTTATTTTGGATCACTATGAGTGCATTGAGCTTCCCCGTATCTCATCCTCCCTTATTTAGGGGAAAACAAGATACGGAAAATGCATAACCTTTTTCATTATCATCGTCCCTTGTTTAGGGGAAAACGGAAATGTGAAAAAAAAAAAGATGTTGCAGGCCTCACTGTGATCCAAAATGTTGTAACAGAGTCGCCATCTTTATTTTAAGGAGAAATAAAGAAAAACAAAAAATAACCAGAGTTTGTAAAAAGGGGTTCGGAGGCTAAGTTACGAGGTGAGAAGGTGTTAGGCACCCAACTTGCCCTTTTGGTCTCAAAAATGGTTTTTGGCTAAAATATGCTTTTATTATATTTATCTAGCAAATGAAATAAAACATTAAAAGTAGATATATCTGTATCTACATTATTTACAGACTTACAGCCGCCTCCTTCCAATAATTACAAATATATTTAAAAATATTTAGTCATAATAATGGTTCTTTTTAATGCTATTTTTTATAGAAATCCGGGCAGCACAACTGTTTATATTTTTTTACATTGGGTCGGATGAAAATAACATTTTTATATAAAAACTCTTAAAAGTTTACCTTTAAGAGCGTAAGGTGTGCTTTCGCTACGTCCTTCAGGAGAGGAAGTCTTTTCTTCTTTATTCTTTGTGATTCGAGGCGAGAATAACGCTTACGAAAGTTGCTTCGGGCAAGTAAAGCAGGCGCGGAGCAACTGCTTGCGTTTTTGCTGTTGTTTGCTTGCTGTTGGTGGAAATCGGGCAGAGCGACTGCTTGTTTCTAGCGGATTTGGCCTCTGGATTCGGGCAGAGCAACTGCTCTTTTTGAGATTTTTAGACCAAGGAAATATGGTGGAATCCTAGCTGGAAGGCTAAGACTCACTTTGACCGGTTGGATTTGTGTTTAGGGGAGATTTGACGGAGCTTTGACGTTTTTTGGAAGAGGAACTCTTAGGACGATCGCTCTCTGCGTAAGATGAACGAAATGTGTGAAATTTTTTCGTCCTCAATTCTGAAGCCGAGCACTCGTATTTATAGGTGGGAGTGGGGATCCTTTTGTCATTAAGTTTTTTCTTTCTGTGCTTCATCGACTTGTATCGCACGCTTGAGATATTGTACCGAAAGCATAACGCAACAGTGCAAGGGAACTATTTGGGCGCCGCACCCATAGGAAGTGGGCGCGGATCCCATTTGGAGTATGGGCCGCACCTGGAAGTATTATGGGTGGCGCCAGTTGCTTTTTGTTTCAATTTCTGACACTTTGTCCCCTGTCATTCACTATTCACGCATTCTTTCATTTCTTTTGCATTTTTTTGCAATCTAAACCTTGTAACTCGACATTTGTTAGTGTTTAACAGGTCTTGATATCTCATGTCAAGATTACATATCAGAGGTACGAAATTGAGATGTCTACAGATATACATTTAGTAGACTATCATAAAGTTAGGGGACTAATAGTGTAATTTGCCCCTATTTTATTAAACAAACTAAAGAGAAAAGCAAGGCTAGTAAAGAAAACAAAAACGGGGAGAGTATTAATGAAATCCATTAAGAACAACTACGGACCAAATGCCATAAAAATGTTTCAGCATGGGACAACTAAACAGGACACCAACACTACAACAACTTCAATGCAACAGATAAAGGCCAAATATATAAAATAATAAGAAAAATTAAAAAATTAAAAATAATATTCCATAAGTGGCTAATTGTCACTCCTTTGGAGTTTGGACGAGTTATGATCAAATGGACTGATCAGCCTTGAAATTTTGATCACCAATCGAATGGACCGATCAGCCTTGAAATTTTGATCACCAATCGGTACATCACAGCTGGCTCTCAACATTCAAAAATTGTATTACACTCTTTACTGGACACAAATGACAAAAAAGGGAATTCAAATCTTCTAAATGATATTCACTTTAAATAGTGTAAATAGTTCATTATTTTATTTTAAATTTTTTTATTTAAAAAGTTTATTTTTATAAATTAAGAAATAAAAATATTATTTTATTACAAATGTGATTATTAAAAATATCATTTTTATTAAAAATTTACTTTCAAGTGGGATTTTTTTGCCAAAAACTAAGGATTAGTAATGAAACAAAATATAGTGGTGGTCTTGTCCATCGAAAGTTGACAAGGTCGCAGGTTTCGAGGATGGCGGCTGGCCTGCCAAAACACGAGAAAATCTTGGTACACGGACCGGACCCTGCCTAGATCTATCTCATCCCTTTATATTTTACAAATGTTTTTCGTTTTTGGTTTTTTCTCACGAGTCCATATTTTTATTAATCAAATAATCCACTATAATATTTTGAGATATTTTAATTTAAGAGTTTACTTTTAAAAACGATGCTAACAATTTCTATAATATTATTTTTTCTCTTCATTTATGTTATAAGTATATTGTTTATGCTTAACTATTTTTGTAATTATAATTAACTTTAATAACATTAATATATCCCTTTATAATTAAACTTTTCAAATGGAGACTCTTTGAATAAAACGAAAGGAGTATTATTTATTGTTTTCGGTTGTCTTTACGGTGAAAGGGGGTGGTGCCCGTGGTGGTCGTGTTTGAATCAAGGTAGGAAAACATGGCATATGTGTGTGGATTAGAGTATGGTCTCTCTCCATCCAGATTGTTAACATGCACCTTCAGGCTCCGTCGGTCGATCAATCAATGATAATTTCATTTCATTCACACACAAACATACAGAAGCACAAAAGTACATACAGGACTAGCAAATATTGTGACAATTAAACTCATATAGACGAACAAACAAACAAAGGACGCGAAGTGATCCGACAGCCAAACTGCCTATGTGCAATGCTAAGAGCTTGGAAGATGTCCTGAGCAGGGAATGCCAAGAGCTTGGAAGATGTCCTGAGCAGGGAATGCCATGACACGGAGCTAAGCAGCACGCACTTGGTAGCAGCTAGGGATGCAAAAACGATATATGGGTTTGGAGTTGGTTGCTCACAACAGCTCTGCACAATTTTAAGTCAAGTCTCGAGGTTTGTTGTTGTTCAAACAGCAGCTTACTACGTTCCATGAGATAATATATGGAATGACAAGCAACGATTTAAAGAAAGAGATATGTATACAGTAGGTTCCTTGGACATCTTGAGCAATTTTGGCGAAATCTCAAGCTAATACTGTTGCTCAATAAGCTCTGATTGCTCATTCGCATTGTATTGTGAAAAGCCTAAATAGTTACTTGAATACAACAATGAAAGGAGACTTGGTACCTCCATCCTTAGTTCAGAAAGTATTCACTAAAATACTCACTCATCAACGAGCAGCTATTTATACATTTTCCAAAGGCAATTAGCCTCTTTGTTGATGTCTGGGTCGATTTCTGTATCTTTTGTTTTCATGATCAGAGGATAAGACCATAGGAAGAACCATTGAAGAGCTTCCCGGTATCAGAGGATGAACAAAACGAGAACCAATAAAATAAGTGAAAACCCAATGTTATTAGGCAAAGCCATACCACAGGTCCAGCACTAAAGTATTAAGACAAGTGAAGCAGGTCTGCAACTGACGTGCCCAAGTAACCACCTTGCGATGATAGTAGGAAACTTGAGTAAGACTGATAAAATTGAAAAATATGAAAAAGAAAGTCCGACTTTGAAATTTTCTCAAAGGGTAATAATATGTACACAAGATTCATCGTATCATATTATTACACTATATCTATCCTACTATCCCAGTGAGGGGGTGCTACTTGATGAGATCTGGTGTGCAGATAAAATGAACCGAATATCAATTCACTGCTTAAAAAAGAGAGCCGAAAGCAAGGTGGAGAAAAAAGAAAAGAAGAATCAACTACTAAAAGTAACTGGCATTGCGCAACAAACACGATTGCAACACTAGCACAATCCAATACCAAGGGTAGCATATTCAATCCAACACAGTACATTACCAACAATGATATGAAGATACTCTACTAGACATACCACTTACGAAACCAGAACTCAGTAAAGGTCACCTTCTTTGTGGGTGTGAATCACACAATCACTAGTCGGGTAAGAAATGCATGTGAGCAAGTAACCATCCTTCACTTGGTTATCATCAAGGAAGGATCCATCAGACTGGTCAACATCCCCTGAAACAATCTTTCCGGCACAGGTGGAGCACGCACCAGCCCTGCAAGAATATGGGAGCTCTAGTCCTGCGTTCTCAGCTGAGTCTAAAATGTAGCTATCATCGGGGGCCTCAAATTCATTCTCTTCCCCTTCTGGCCCAACAAGCTTAACCTTGTATGTTGCCATTGCAATAATCCTGTCAGACCTACATTTCAAGCCAAAATCTTTAAAGATGCTGCTCTTTACAGTTGCTACCGACGGTGGACTCTTTACAAAGGCACCAGTGGTTCCACTCTGAGCTGCACTTCCAAACAAGCAACCTGCAGGAAGTCTCAAGGTTGACATGCTTGTTTTACCTGAATACAAACAGCAGGTTACTTGTCAACACCTATAAAAAACAATAGAATTACTGAACAAACAGGCATTGGAAAATAAAGAAAATTGCAATGTCCATTTCGAAAAACCCTACGAGAGCCAGGAACTACTATACTTTACACACATACTGCTCCAGAAAATTAATAATAATAATCCCTTTTGTTTTTTCAAGAACCAATCAGAAATGTGTCTCATTAATTTGAGACCAGTAAAAGGTAACTTGGGGGTATAAAAGATAATGGAACAGAGTCAAGTACTTTCTTAAAACCCATGTAAGATATTTTGGGGCGCAGAGAGCAAGTACTTAGCTAACAATAATACCAGGGGAACATGAGGTATATGCACTAGTATCAAGTGATCAACATAATCAGCCACCACTAAACAAAAGAAACCGTAAGACTCAGTCACCTATAAATTTATAGTTCAAGGTCATCTAGTCAGAAACAGATCAAATCATTGTCTTCTTTTTTTTTTGATAGGCAAGTGTGACCCCTTGTTGGTATGGGGATTGGAACCAAGGACCTCAAGGTCTTTGCCTGAGTGCCCTTGCCATCTCTCCCACGGTTCCACCCCAAATCATGTCTTCTTAATGCTCAAACTCAAACAACATCCATTATAAGGACATGGGGATGATCAAATCAGTATCACAGCTACACACGTAAGGTTAACCTACGTTGATCTCCCCGGCTCTTGTTTCAGATATAGCAGTTACCCCCTTTGTCAACAAAACAAACAATGAATCGGTAGAATAGACAAACTTGATCTTATACTCTATAGCTCACTCCTCCTTAGATCTGCTGTACTCTAGACTACAACCATCAAGCATCAACGAACTTCACAGAGCACCAACCTACATCTGAGCTGAGTCAATGAGGAATCATATAACATCAGTAGACCAAAGATGCTTCGCATATCTTGACAGAATTCTAAGGGAGTGACCATGAATAGGCAACTTCCACATAAGATGGTATGAAAGTCCAGGAAAATGTTTAAAGTTAAGAAGTTGATAATTGGTTGTGGTGCCATATCGTCAGTGATAGGGAAGTTGTGGGTGTTGGGTTCGTTCAACAGAACAGAGCACATGAAAGTATGGAAAGGCTACTAAGGAAAAACTTAGGGTAAATGGATGCACCGTAAAAGTTTGGAAATTAGGAAAAAAGGGGGTCAAGTAGATAGGCATTAGCGTTTTCTATTTCTTTGAAGAATAAAGATTAGCCACCTTAGAAAAACTTTTAGACATCATGAGAAAATAGTACTCCCTCCCTCCGTCCCTAAATGAGTGTCCATTTAAAAAAATACTTTTCCTTGAATGAGTGACGATTATTGTACAAATTTACTAATTTCACCTTTGAAACTAATCATGTCCTAGTATGAACTTCTGAAATGGTATGCGGACATCAAGGACATTAATGTATATGTGCTACTAAAATGGCCCAAAAGTCAACTTCCTTAATTTAGTGAAAAACTGAAAAAACAGACACTCATTGCAACCCAAAATGAATGGTACATTCTAGCTTTTCACCAAAATTAAAGAAGTTGACTTTTAAGCGATTTCAATAGCAATTATACATGAGTATTGAATACCCTTAGCATCCACAATATATCATTGCAAGTGCACATTGAGACATGATGATGATAGTTTACAAAAGAGATTTTAAAGGAGACTTTAGTATCTTCAGTAACAAATGGCACTCATTTCAGGATTTTTTTTTAAAGAGAGAAATTCAATTTGGGACTGAGGGAGAAATGCAATACCAAAATCTAAGAGAGCTACATGTAATTAACCCAAAATCCTATGTTTGCCTTTGTCAAGATCTAGAGGAAAACAAAACTTAACCATCTATATATAGAACATTGAGGCAATGGATGTGTGGAGCACTATGAGAAGAGTCAAGTGAGCGCTCTCCGTCATTTAGGAGTGTACATCCGAACCACCAAACCACAGAACTAAACCGTACCAAACCAAATCAGTTGGTTTGATTCGGTTTTGTCAAAGATGATTCGATTAGAAAACCACTCGATTCGATTCACGATTTTTGATATCGAACCAAACCATATATATTTTTATTTATTTATTATATAATATATATTATATATCTTATATTACATTTGTTAACTATTCTGAAACCTTTGGATCAACCGATATGCATAATCTAAACCCTTGATTTAATCATATAATATATATATATATATACACATACACATACATACATATTAAAACCAAACAAAATCTTGATTGTTGGAGGACTATTATTTCTTCAATTGTTTGGGTTTATTTTGGAATTTGTATTCTTTTCTTTATGATAATTTATTTTTGGTAGGTTATTTTCTAATTTTGATGTTAATTCCAAATTAAAATCTTATTTTTATTGTTATTATTAATGTTGGTTAAGTTAATTAAAAACAATTTATATTTATATAAACCAAATAAACTGAACCAACCCAAACCGAGTGGTTCGGTTTAAAATTTTTGGAACCAATAGGGACGGTTTGATTCATGGTTTTAGCCTAAACCAAACCAAACTAAATCACGTACACCCCTACCGTCATTCACTCGAACCTCCACATTAGGCAAGTAATGGGGAATGTTTAACTTTCTTTTGACAACACAAAAATATGGTTCTATGACTCCAAGAACAAACAGTAGTAACGATATACTCCTACTACAACTGGCCATGTGAAATTCAAAGGACTCAATACAAAACTACTTCCCTTTATCATAATTTAGAAGAAAACAAAACTTAACCATTTATATATTCAATAGAGGCAATAAATGTTTGGAACACCATGAGAAGACAAGCAAGCACTCTTTGCCCTTCACTTAAGGCTCCACATTATGCAAGTAATGTGAATGTTTAACTTTCTTTCACAACTTAAGAATGTGGTGCTATTACTCCAAGAACAAACAGTATGCTCTTTGCCCTTCACTCGAGGCTCCACACTATGCAAGTAATGTAGAATGTTTAACTTTCTTTTGACAACCCTAAATGTGGTGTTGTTACTCCAAGAACAAACGGTACACAAGTAATAAGGAATGTTTGACTTTCTATTGACAACCCAAGAATGTGGTGCTATTACTCCAAGAACAAATAGTATGCTCTTTGCCCTTCACTCGAGGCTCCACATTATGCAAGTAATGTAGAATGGGAACTTTATTTTGACAACCCAAAAATGTGGTGTTGTTACTCCAAGAACAAAAGGAACGCAAGAAATGTGGAATGTTTGACTTTCTATTGACAACCCAAAAATGTGGTGCTATTACTCCAAGAACAAATGGTTTGCTCCTCCTACTACAACTGGCCATGTGAAATTCACAAATGATTCATTACCAAAAGTGGAAACTATTTACAAACATAGGAAAGCAAATTATGTGAATAATTGTAGCTATGTAAACAATAGATCCAAAACCAATATAGTACCAAAATTTGTGGAGGTACATGAAATTCATCCAAATTGTTATGTTTGCCTGTGTCACTATTCAGAAGAAAATAGAACTTAACCATCCATTCCTTAGCAATGAGGCAAAAGATGTTGGGAGCATTATGAGAAGAGACGAGCGAGTCAGCTCTCCGCCCTCCACTTGAGGCTCCACATTATGCATGTAATGGTAATGTTTGACAACCTAAAAATGTTGTGATATTATTCCAAGAACTATATAGTACCAAAATTTATGGAGGTACATGAAATTCACCCAAATTGTTATGTTTGCCTTTGTCACTATACAGAAGAAAATAGAACTTAACCATCCATTTCTTAGCAATGAGGCAAAAAGATGTTGGGAGAATTATGAGAAGAGACGAGCGAGTTAGCTCTCCGCCCTCCACTTGAGGCTCCACATTATGCAAGTAATGGTAATGTTCGACAACCTAAAAACGTTGTGCTATTACTACAAGAACAAACGATTATCTCCTATTACTACATTCAGTTATTAGAAATTTACACTTTAGATTGTATCACATTTCTGATCGCTGTTTAGGCTAAACTATGAGCATCTCACATGCAACTTTGTCATGTTGATAGGAAAACATTGTTTACACATCTTCTTATCAAAAAAAGAAAAAAAAAACCATTACACATCTTAGTTTTATTTCGTTATTTGGAAAACGTTTTGTAGCCAAATTGTTGACAACAAATCATACTAGTAGAAAACAACTAAAATATTTAAAATTGTTAGAATAATATTATCATACAAAAATTATTTCAAACCATCAAATTAGTAATTACTCCTATAATTAGATTAAAAGAGATAAAGCAATCCCACAAAAAAAAATTGACAATGAAAACCAAAAAAAAAACTAAATTAAAAGAAAGCACACACAAACACCTTTAGAATCCACTTCTCTTTTCATTCACCAGGGTGAAATGTACATAATTGTAAAATTATTCTTCTATTCTTATTAATGGAAAGTGGGTGAGGCCGTGTGGGTGGGAGATCAAGGTACATCCATTGATCCACAGATCAATCAAGGGAAATTAAAGAACGACTGGGAAGGTGATTGCTTAAATACGGCACTATAACTGCCAGGGAAGACACAAAATTTTTACCTATTAAGCTGAATAGAAAATAAATTATCAAGACATATGAAAAGGGAGTAATAATAATAAAAACCATGCAAACTTTATACTCATTATGTTCCACCCAAAGAGTTCACATTTGAAAAATATAATTATTAAAGGATATATAACTAGCATTAAAGTTGATCATAATTACAAAAATGCTTGAGCATAATCAATATGTAAATATCAAATATGTGGCTAAAATTGAAATGTTACAAAGATGATAAACATATATTTCTTTTGAAAGTAGACTCCAAAATAGTATAGTGTATTTTTTGCTAGGAACGGAGGGAGTAATTAACTAAGAAAAGAGTTTCTAAAAAGGTGCAGCTTATAAGATAGAATGACAAGGTAAATGGAAAATTTTGAATTCTGCATTAATAAAAGCTATTCTAATTAGGCATTACTTTAAAAAATATTGGATCTTGAACTTGAATAATTAGTTGCAAAAATGTTTTCATTTACACTTGTTTTTGGCAAGACATATTTGCTGGTGGAACAGATACAACTTACACCGTCTTAGAATGGGCAATGACAGAGCTTCTAAGGCAATCTAGAGCCATGGACAAAGTACAACATGAGGTGAGAGAAATTGCTAGAAGAAAATCTAACCTAACAGAGTGTGAGTTTGAGAAAATGTATTACCTTTAAGTGGTGATTACCGAAACTCTGTGTTTATACCCACCAATTCAACCATTAATTCACCGGGAAGCAAGCCAAGAAGTTAAAGTCATGGACTAAGATTTTTTTTTAGTCATGGACTAAGATGCTGCAGCTGTTACAATGGTTATCCTCAGCACTTGGGCTATTGGTAGAGACCCCAAACTATGGAACCAACCAGACGAGTTCAGGCAAGAAAAATCCCTCTTTTTTCTGTTCCAACTCTTTGCCCTACTTTCCATGTTTGAAGGCAATAATGTTTGGGTTCTCAGCAGAATACATAAACTATATTTTTAGTATTAAATTTTGAAATCTAAGTAACATGTCAAAAACGTCATGGATTTGTAAGTGGCAATGATCCATTACAGGCCACAGATCACTGCCACTTACAACAACCAATGATCCTTAGCCTGCAATATTGAACATAGGAGTATGTTTCCTTAATTAGTTTTTATTATTATTATTTTTTTTTTCGCTCAGCAACAAGATCAAAGTTCATTAATATTAAAGGAATATACAACATAGCAAGGCAGATTTGGGAATTGAAAGCACCACCAAAAACATAAATATAACACCAGACAAAGATTGCACATAAATATATCTGGCCTGTGGCTCTAAATACAACATACTCCAAATTTTAGCAAGCAGCAATCAGGCGTTGATCGATCAAGTAATTTCCAGAAGACCCACACTCACTTTTCGTTAATAAAGAAAGAGCTGGGAACTAAACCCTAATGAACATTAAAAACATAAACATTATGCAAAATTGTCCTTAATCCTACCCTCTGGAAAATACCTCCTATCGGATCTCACCTCCTCAAAGTAATCGAAAGAAAAATAAAGCAGGAGTAGAAACAAAATGAATCCATAGAGAAACATTTCATCTAGAAACGAAAAGGACATGCCCTTTTATCATCAATCAATCGAAAGAGATGTGTGTGTGAGATAATAAAAGCAAATGTGATGAAAACTTACAGAAGCCTTCTTTCTATTTGGCGATGAACCGATTTGGTGATGGATTTGAAAACTTTCCAAACACCAGCGGCGGAACTTTCGAGGAGAGGATGGCACTGGTTTAGGAAACCAGCAGAATGACCGACTCCTTATTTATAGACAGAGAGAGAGAGAATCTGTGGGGTGGCGACTTGTGTTAGATACCCTAATTGCCAAATGACAAATGGGTTTTACCTCTCTGGCTCTCTCCCAGTCCCATTCAAGAGAAAATTTTACAGAAAACACCCCTTGAAAAACGGGTCCTAGTTATAATAGTCGGTAGTATTTGGCTCTTGACTTTAACTAATAGGCGGTCTAACATTAGGGTCTCTCAAATTAAGCTAAGTTCATTGTTTCTAGCTTAATACCTTTAAAAGGTTGCCAATGGCCACTTAATACTATTACCTGATTTTTTGCTGGCAAAAACTTTGAACAACCCATCTTACTATTTATTTATCTATATTATAAAATAGTTAAACAATTAATTAGGGCTATCTATAGGTTGAGATTAAATTATCTTAAAAAATTTAACGGTTGAGATTTACCTTCACATTCATATATGCGAGTAGTTATCAATTTTTAACTCTGTATTTTCTTTTTCTATTACAAGTCACCCCATACAATTAATATTATGAGTAGTCATCTATTTTTCTTCTCCCTATGTTTTATTTTCGCATTACAAAGTCACACCCTACAATTAATCTTCTGAAGTCACCCCTTATAAAACATCAATCTATCAACTATCACTTGAAGCAATATACCTCTCAACTGTAGCATTTTTTTTTAAATCACACTTTTTATTTAGGCATTATCATTTCAATTGATGAAATCAGATATACTGGCACCGTGACATAGGCACGGGCATTAAGATCTAGTATATATATGAAGGAAGAAGCACATATCACATCTAAATAAGACATTTTCCTTCCTAAATCACCTTACTAAAAATATATCAACATTAACTCAGTCAAATTTCAAATATCTATATTATATTTAATGTATTATTTATTATTTATAAAAAAAATAAAACATTTATATATTGTTGTAAAGTTGATTAGTCACAAATTGGTTCAAGATTCGATTAATTGAATCATCAATTCTTCGACTGACCAACTTATAAAACCGTTTGAATTATGTATCTTTTGGCTTCCAACCTTTGGTATAAATACTTTATGTGAACTTTCAAATATTTACAATGCAGGTTTGAATACAAACAACACACCATATCTTTAGGCATATTCATAATTAAATTTATTGAAAATCAATAGGTTTCATTAGACATATTTGATCTATCCATTCAGGTCAACGTACGAATAATGCTAAAAGATATGCATTAATGATGATCGGATTGACTACTGAAAATGGTTATGTCCATCCAACAATTATTTGAAAGTCCCACTAATTTTTTAAACTGAGCTAAGTATAAAACTCATATTATAAATTTTAATTTGTACTTCAAACTGTAAATTGTATTTTTTTTATTCCTTCTTCTTTAATTGTGCTACAGAGCATGTATTTCTAATGTTGTATTTCAAAATTAATGATTAATATATGGTGCAATCTCATAATCAAGTATTCCCCAAAAATAAAAAATTTAAACTTAATCATAAATTGAAATGTATTATTGTGATTTTTCATATCCAAAACTAAATTTTCACCACCATTTGATTGTGAAGTGTTTGAGGTTGAGACGTTGATGTGGTAACTCGAACTAACCAAAAATTACCAAATTAACAAACTTTGCTGATATGGACATCATATGAAAGCTTGTGATGAGAAATGTGCTGACTAAAGGATTTGTGCAGGCTCCATTAGTAACACCTAATATTCACTCTATTTGACATATTTGAATAATAAACACACAAAATTGAATATCATAAATTATCATCTCCATATATTTTCGTCATCCACTAGCACAAATCTCTCACCAATTGTTAACTTAACAAATGACAAAAATGATTCAATTCTATCTAATCATGCCTTTCCGGAAAAAAAAAATACATTTATATAAATACCCGACATTAAGACATTTATTCTGTGTGTCGATGTCACCTCAGCTCCTAGATATTGATATGCGATGAAGATAAAAATCTATTAACTATAACTAAAACAGAAGCTGCTGCTACTACGTGACGACTTTCTGTGAAATGTTAAAAGCTATAAATGAAATTGGTGCTGCCACGTGGCAACTTTCTATGACATGATAATAATACTTTTTAATTTAATACAAAATAATTTATTATGTAAACATTATCTCTCACTTAAAAGATTTTATCAAATCTCCTAATATCATGATATATCATCACTGTTATTATCACGTTGACATCTGATTTTTCTCCCACATAATCCATCTATCCGTTATCTATGAATCTATAATATATATATATATATATATATATATATATATATATATACACACACATACATACATACATACATACATACATTTATCTTATTAAAAACCTTATAATCAGAAATAACACAACATGAATATTTTTAATAGTAGAGATTTTAGGTGAAGACACCTCCTATCCAAACTAGATAGATTAGAGTTTGGATAAGAAATCCTACTAATTCAAATTCAAATCCAAAATCTTTTGCTGATGAAAAGTGAAAACATTATCCTAAATGCCACCAATGTCATTGACTTTATCCTTTAATCATTGAATTGAACCCAATAAATACATTTCATCACATCCATCAATCTTTACATATAACCTACAAGTTTCAAAAGAGAAAGAAAGGAAAAAAAAAAAGATGGCCGCCAAATGAGGAACAAGCTCGGGAGACTAATGTTGATGGTTGAGAGAACATGACACCCTTTAACTCCCTAATCTTGGGGTATTTTATTTATATATGTTGCTTCAATATATTCTCATATATTATATACACTTATTACAAAAATTGATATTTTGAGTTTATGTAATTTAAGATTTTATAGAACATTCTATAAAACAATAAATATTACACTTTTAATGTTGTGCTCCACCATTCAAAAGCATATGAATCAAGACAACTTGAAGAATTTTTTCTTCATTTCTTTGGTGATAATGCATCGTACACATATGTGCTGAAATCGTTATCTAATAAGAACAAAACTCGTGTTTTCTCTTGGATTTGCAGGTACGCTTAGCTAGTGTATTAGAAATGAAGGTTATATCATACACGATTAGCAACCTGCAGAACGAGGAAATCTATGAAACTCTGGTGGGGAACAACACTAGAGCAAATAACCGCGATCACTTCCTAACATACTACCTTAACCTTGATATTGATGGTAATGGAAACTCATTCATCAAAGGCAAGTTGAAGACAACGAGGGTGAATGATGCTAATATCTCTTCAAGGAAGAGTTAATATTTGAGAGTAGTTGAAGAAACAACAAAAGAGAAGCTGAGGCTAGGATTAGGCTCGGCTTGGAGCCAACAAAGCTTTTAGAGGTAAATCCAAATAAGAGGACAAAGTGGGGGAATCATGTGGGATATCAATTGCTTAATCTCATGGAAACCGGCAATTTCTCTAACGATGATAACCTGCAAATATGTATATTCAATACAATATGAAATATATTTTGAGACAAAGCGAGTGGTATCCAATGGTGGCGGGGAGGGGATAACCATATTCTATTCTCGATTTAGAAGGAATCTTTTTTTTAATAATTGTCCATATTATTATACGAGAGCCCTGCAAGTATATTGACCGTATTAACTATTAACACAATTTTTTATGTTCATCCTTTAACGTTTACAAACAGTTGTGTAAAAATAGTAGATTGAGAATTGTGTACCCAGATCATAGAGCAAGGTAAAGAGGCTGAAGATGCATGTTAACCCGGAGAAAGATTTGTTATGTTGCTTTCCAATGTTACAAATATGAAACTCTTTTGATATGTGATCATGATAATAATTGTACAAGTTAAACGACCAATGATATATTTAAACAAGTATTCTAATATCTTTAATAATATTTTTTTACATCATATTAAAATTCACTTTTTTATCTTTATGTTTTAAGTATTTGTTTAATTTGCATACACTGCAGTCACTAAAAAAATATTTTTTTCCTATTTATATATTTTGTGCATCGCAAAGCTGGATTACTAAAGAGAGAAATTGATCAATCAAATGGGTGTGAGAGCACGATTAAAGATTTAAAAAAAATCTTAAAGAGAGAAAATAAAAAATTGCAAATACATGATCTTAGAGGGAGAAATTGATCAATTAACTTGAAAACAAGACTAGAACAAAATTTATCACACACACAAAATGTTTAATAAGTATCTTCTTTTGTATTAGGAGTCTCAATTTTTTTGTTTGCTTAGGGCCCTTAAAAAGTCAGAACAATTTTTTTCTTCTTCCCATCTAAATGAACCAACCCCCTCACTTCCTTCACAATCGCCCCACGGATTTGGAACAAGGGCTCATTAGAGTGAGCTTCTTCGCTACTACTCTTTCAGTCGATCCTCTTTAACATCCTCTCCCTACCTCCACTTTATCGTTCCCTAATTGATTAGACTTCTTTCCTCAATATCTATTTTTTGACAAAGACAAAGAGCTTCGGATGACTTACATCTATTTTTGGATATTAAGGTACTTTTAACTGCAAAGACAATGCTTTTCAACAAATTTTTAAATAAATTTCAGTCTTATTTATGCATTCAATCTAATAGTTATAAAATTAGGTTTTGAAACAAAATCCGATTCAAAAAACCGTGCATCGTACGTGTAATAACATATATTAACTATTACTAAAACAGAAGTCGTTATTGTCACACGATAATTCTATGTTATTTGTTCTTCTACTAATATATAATTATTAATTAATAGTTATTAATCTATTAACTATTAAAAAAACAGAAGTCGTTGCTACTACATGACGAATTTCTGTTGTACGCTTAAAGTTTTAGTTGAAACATGTTACACAATAAAAGTCTCGGGTTAAGACGGGTACCCATTTTAGCCCGATACGTATGGCAAATATGCGTACGTTATCACATTTGATTTAGACGTGTTTCAATTGATTAAAACTATTAAAGTCTAATAGATTTTAAAATCGGTGTCTCCTTTAAAACAATGCGTATGGTACTAAAGATATTTTTTTTCTGCCAAAAATTAAAGTCTAATAGATTTTAAAACCGGTGCCTCCTTTATACATGGTAAAACTTTTTTTTTATTACCAATTTCTTTTTGTCAAAATCGGTTAATACCATATAGATTTTATCACATTTCATTTTAACGTGTTTCAATTGATTAGTACTCCAAATTTTCATGGTAGAAGTTTTTTTATTTTCGGGTAGATTTTATCATATTTGATTTAGACATATTTTAATTAATTAAAACTCATCAATTCTCATGATAATTTTTTTTATTTACCATTTTTTTTCTTACAAAATCGGTTTGTACCGGATAGATTTTATCACATTTGATTTAGACAAGTTTAATTTGATTAGGACTCTTCAATTCTCATGATAGAAGTTTTTTAATTTTTATTATTTTACCAATACTCGGTCAATTTAAAATAGATTTTATCAAATTTGATTAAACGTGTTCCACAAACACCACAAACAACCACTACGAAATAACTTGCAAATTCTATCTACAAAATTCACATGAATTTTCGGTTTGATTATTCGGTGTGATCTCACGTTATTTATTTATTTATTAATTATGTGGACATCTTGCTATTATTGGTTTATTCAAATAGGTTGCAAATTCTATCTATAAAATTAAGTTTCAAAAACAACACTAAGTCAACCGTGCATCGCACGGCTAATAACCTAGTTAACAAATAAAGCAACAAATTTTGTGTCTAAGGAAAATTTTCAAAATCTATAATGGTTAGTTTTACAATAATATATTTCTACTTAAGTAGTTTCTCCTCAATTTATTCTTTTAATTTTAATTTTATTTTTATTTTTTGCTTTTGTATAATTTATTTGAAAAAAGAAATATGTTGTGTGTTTAACGCACGGGTGCAAAAACTAGTTTTATGTTAACAGATCTCTTTGACTCGACCCACCGTGTATTAGTGGGCTGAACTGTGAGAGACTACTCTTTTTTTGGTGTGTTTTTTGAGTTTGACAATAAATTAGGTAAGACGATCTCAGGGATATTTTTGTATGACAGATCTTCCTTACCCAATCGATCATGTATTGATAGGTTGAGTTGTGAAAGATTCATGAGACTCCGTGTTACAAATTAAGATCCATAAGACCCTCTTATAAGAGATCTAATCTTTTGAGTTTAGTAGCACAGAAATTTTATATGTTCTTGGAGCATCAAAGAATCAAAAAGTACCTCAAAATTAAAAAATTAATGAAAACATCGTAGTCAAACACGACCATTGATCATAGATGCAATGATGTCCATATAAGACAAAGTGAGAATTATATATATATATATATATATATATATATATATATATATATATATATATATATATAATGAATAATGAATTTAATATTGTACACATAGGTACGTTGGTTCATGTATCTAATTAAGTAGGTTCGTCATATTTCGTGTAGTGCTTGTTCAAATTTTTCTCAAATAATAAGGGTGTAAATATGTACGATATAAACCTAGCATGTGGTTAATCTTTTTATCCTGTATGTATAATGGATTTATAGCTGCTTGAATATAGTAATATACAACAACTAGTTAGAGCATTCCCAATTTTGATCAAATGGGCATCAAGTGCTCTAATAGAGTGTCTAAGAATCTCATAAATGTATCAATCGTAAGCTTAAAATGGTTTGAGTATTAAATTTTAATACTCAACCAACGAGTCAAACCAACTTTTTTCAAGTGCTTTCCACGTGTCGTCATCTGAATGGACCAAGTTTTATTTTTCCCTTCTCTGATTTTCGGTTAATTTTACACACAAAATGTTTTTTTTAAAATGAAGTACTTTTTTTCTATAAATAAGGATTATGGTTTACTTCATTTAGACACCATATTCATTTTCTACGAATTTTTCAATTTTTTCCTATTTTCTTCAAATGAAAATTGTATAATAAAGTGATTAGCTTAACCCTTGGCAGAGTTTTTAGTGTATGTATCAAATGTGTTAGCAATTGGGCTTGTGGTTCGATTATTTCCTTCCACTCACATGGAATATATTTATATTATTAAAGGTTAATTAGTTTCGTAATCCGAAGGGGTTCGGGATTGACTTAACTTAACCTACAAGAAATAAAGTTTCTTGTACAATAATATAAATATGACAACTAAATGGATAAAACTCTAATGGTATTACACGCCTAAATCAAGTGAACACGTCTCTCGTTATTGGCCGCCCTCCTCTCTCTCTCCTATATTCTATCTCACCAAATACTCCCTCTAGCCTAACTGTTGGAATATACTTCTTGATAAATAACTCATCACCTTGCATATTCTGAATATTTTGATTTGCTTGTTCCCATTACTGTGTGTCATAACAAGTGGCTAAAAAGTCTGCGTACCGGTTAGTGTGGCAACTTGTTTGACAACACATAGGTCTTAGGTTAGGTTGTCTTAATCTAGTCCTACCTTCTTAATGATGATTAACAGACTAGCAATTCATATGCACTAAGCACTAGCAGACTTGCTGTAGCGTCAAAGGTTCTCTAAAAGACTCGTCACCAGCAGACCTATCGTGTGCATCACAGAATACCTGAAGACCTGCCACCAGCACACTTGCTATGGTTTGAATGTTCATACTATAACCAGTAATCAGTAGTCCCCTCTTGCAGAAGACTTGCTCCTCTGAATTGAACATCTCACCAGTAGACTTGGATCTGTACGTACCACAAAGAAACAAGATTGCAGTAGATCAAAACAAGACAAAAAATGTTCAAGCCTCAAGGTCATTCAAATCCTATGAAGCATGACATCCCTGATACTGTAAGATTCTCTCTATCTCTCACGTGGTTTTGAAAAGTCAAAAGAATCTACTTTATCGGACAGACCACCTGACAGTGCATCAATGAATCAGACTTATCCTTCAACGACTTATCATAAAGCCTGACAGGATATTAGTTTGAAGATCTAAATAATGAAGTCTTTTATCCAACAGATAAAGATCTATTGAACCATATCTTTATCCACCAGTTCTCAAGACAAATTATTCAACGGATAAAAATATCTATCAATAGATTTCAACGATCATCTCTCTCCGGTCTATAAAAAGAATTTCTTCCCTCTCTTAAAAAAAACGAGACGAAAAGAACATCAAGAACAACTATCTGCAACAAGAAATTCCTCGTCAAGAACAAGATTGCAGCGAGCATACCCATACCTTAACAAAACACTCTATGTGGATTGCTAAGAAGAAAAGTGTTAAAGAAGAAGAGATCATAAACTTCTATAGACAGAGATAGACATCTTGAAGATAGATTTTAGATGTTACCCAAGGAAGATGAAGAGCTATCTGTTTATATTGCATTCATATCTTCAGATTTGTATTCCATTACAAATGTTGTTGATTGTGCAATGATCAATCATCATAGAAGGTAGAGTGCTCTGCACTCATTCATTCAGATAAATTTTATCTGAACGACCTTGAAAATTGTCTTCTCATATCAGTCTCTCATTCTTGTCTCCTATTGCCCTCTTTACTTAAGAATTCGTCTATGAATAATTAAGTAAAGATTAAGGCTTGAAAGAACGAGGACAGAAACTTTACATAGAGAGTCTAGGATGATGTAATATGCAATTTATCCTTGAATAAATTCAGATGTTCTTTCAAATAATTTATCTTTCAGTCTTTATCTCTCTATGAGCTTTTATAAATTGATTTATCATTTGCAAAGCTACTCTCCAATGATTTCCTAAAACTGCATTTGAAAGAAGGATTAAGCGTGTTGTTGTTCTGATCATATATTCGTGTACAACCACTTAAGACTTCTCTGAATCTTAAGCCTTACTATTTCCGCTGCTTAAACTCTTTCAAATAGGCTTTGGATTTACTGGCAGTTATCCAGTAGAATTCATTACTCGGCTAAGAACAAGTCTGTTGTTAAGCACTACCAGCAGACATACTCAATGTGTTAACTGCTTGTGCCGATAAAACCTATACTTTATATATACAAAAAGAAAGAAAAGTTTTAATTGGCAACATAGGCTATTCACCCCCCTCTAGCCTATATGAGCAATATTGTGGACCAACACTAACCATCAAGATGCTTGGATTTGCGGTGTGAACCAGAGATTGATATTCGTGCTACGTGATATCAATCCGACGAGAGAGACTTACATGATTGTTGATCGTGACATACGAAGATCGTAGCTCAAGCAAAAAGTCTTCCGCTTCGCTCAAAGCTCAAGTTCGCACGACGTAACTCATGATTACTATTAGATAACGAACTTGTGGTATATATAACATTCATTGGTATCAAAGCCTATATGCTTGATTGCTTGTTTCGTTATGCAATAAATTGCATGCTTTTGTTTTTGAGTTTGTTTAAAAAATTTACCCGATAACGAAACAAATGGGTTTTATTATTTCAGGTGTAAAATGATTTTATTTTTGAGAAAATTTTATATGTCTGAGTTCCCTATGATGAGGCGAACAACATACTAAATTCTCATTGAAATCCATTGGGTATTTTTCAAAATATCGCAAACCCAAGTTTTGTTGAAAATTGATTTTCCCAAAACTTGGCATATTGTTTTGACCTATTTATTTTCTATAAAACCGTAGTTTTGTGGTATTTACTTGTAGTACTCCGCGAGGGCTTTCTAACGACATATTGTATGCTTAATTTGGACTTAAAATGAACGTTTTACGGTCTCGATAAGTTGGCTCGCAGATCATGCACGTTCGTAAATCGATTTTCTAGGTTATAAAAAGGGCGTCCCGTCTTCCCCACTATTGGTCTCGATGTACGTGCCTCTTGTGGCACTCCTTTAGATGTAAAAAGTACACGACTGGAAAGTACTCGACGATACGAATCCAACGACACCGTCCGCGACCTCATCGGAGTTTGAGAGGCGGCATGTGGACAATTCACATGTTATTCACATGTCACTTCAATAGAAGACTTTTGTGTATGTTATAAATGTTAGTTAAACATTTATAACATGCACGAAAGTCTTCTATTGAAGTGACATGTGAATAGTTCTTTTGTTTGAAAAAAGTTAACCTAAATAATATATATATTATACTAAGCGCACGAAGATCAGATTCTTTTCCAGATAACTAAAATGATTTCAGCAGGAAGAAATTTAGAGTAAAAACATATGCTAACATAGTGTAACAGTGGCTAGCAGTTGTTGATGACTTATGCTTTTAGGTAGATAGAATGGAATTAAAAGTGGGTTGTCAAGAAAAGTCAAAAGGTATCTGCTGTATGAATAACATAGGACATCTTATCTGCTGAATGCTTCAGCAGATAGATTTAGACTTGATACAAAGTCTAAGTTAAAAACTGATTTTAAAGATTTTGGAAAAGTATTTACACTAACTGTTTTTAACTTAATAATTTTAAGTAAATCAAAGGTATGTGAGTTTCTACATTGTCAATAACAACTGAAGCTAAAACAACTCTTTGCCTCTTTTATGAGCAGTATCTTCAACAAGGTTGTGAACATTCTTTCTAAATCGGACGAGAACTTACTGTTCTTGAAAAGGGACAAAAGAGAATTCTCATAAATATAACTTGTAAAAAAAGGGATTTCCAAAAACACAATTAATTACACAAAATCTTCAAATTTAGAGAGTCAAAATCATAATACACCATAAATAAAGGTAATTTTTGGTATTGATGAACCGATTTCAAGTCTAATGCCTAACCCACTTATGCTCAAGTTATTAGGAGAAGGGGCGAAAGAAAATTCCCAGAAATATAACTTGTCAGAAAAGCGCTTCTAAAAAACGCAATTAATTACATAAAAGATTCAAATTAAAAGAGTCGATATCATAATAAACCATAAAGAAAGTTAAAAAAAACTAGATACTCCAATACAAAAACCAAATAGAAATATGAAGAAAATTACAAGAAAATATAAAGAAAAAAAGGTATGATGGGGAACCTTGGAAACTATGTCATCACAAGTAGCAAAATGAGTTCTACACGATTTACAGCTGTAGATCTTCCCCTCAAGATTCACCACAAACACTCTCCTCATTGATTCTCTCTTTCTCTCATTGCAGAGTTCGTCATCACTTCATATACATTAATGAGTTCATTCGTTGTAGTTATTTCGAGAGATTACAAAGTTTAATTTTGTTTGATAGAAAGAAATAAAAAGGAAAAGTAAAACGGAGGAAGAAGAAGATGATACAAAATGAGTACGTGGTGGTGGAAGATTGTCAGTATCTTGGGTTTTATTTTCAAGACCAAAATTTATTTTTTCACCTTTCAAGGTGCCGACATGCACATTCCACATCATCTTACACATAATCACATCAAAATCTAGATATTTTGATTAAAATTTAATCCAACGGTATATGTGTTTAGAGCTGATACTCAAACTCGTAATAACGAGTTCTTAATTAATATAGGGAGTATGTGATACAATGGGGTTCTTGGAGGGTTCTTATTTGGGTAAAAGGCAACTTGAGACCTTGTTTAGCTCCGAGAGCTTAACAAGAAACAACGGATGAAAGTTGTACCGTTTAACTGTACCGTTTTATCAAATAACATAGTCCAAAATATCACAAGAGTTGACAACCCTACACACCTATAGAAATTAACCTACCTGCACACCCATGCAAACCTACCTTTACACATGTCGAATTATACATGGAGGCTAATTATTTTTTGTGAGTGCTCTGTTTCGTACCCTCCCGTTACTGAAAAGCGGGCGGCTTCAAAACTTAAGCACATAGAATATGTTTGGCCTCGTTGTTGACTAAAAAATGTGTTAACAGATTCATCACCTCTATTTTACGGTTAAACAGAGAAAAAAAAACAGATTGTATGGGTTCAGGGGCTAAGCTATGAGTTAGGAATGTGTTAGACACTTAACTCGTTCTTTCGGTCTCATAATGAGTTTATCAATATGCTTGTTTTATTTTATATGCTTTTGTTTTTTTTAAAAATATATTTATATGTGACAAAAGAAATAAAGAGAAATTACTTTACATTTACTAAAGAAAATGAAGCAAAATTACAACTAAAATAATACAACTTAGAGAATAATTACAACATTTTTATAAACTTTTTTAAGAATAAAATAGTTATTCTAGTAACAAACTTTATTTATATTTACATGCATAAGCAGGAAAGAAACTTATTAAATAATAAGAAACATAACTATTTTTATATTTAAAGTATATGCAGAAAAGAAACTAATTAAACTGCAAGAAATTATAATTACTTTACATTAAAGTAAAGACATAAAAATAAACTAATTTAAATAGAAAGAAAATATAACTATTATTACATTTAAAGTAAGAACGGAAAAGAAACTAATTTTTAAAAAAAGAAAATGTAAATATTATTACATTAAAATAAGAACATAAAGAAAACTAATTTAAACAGGAAGGAAATGTAGCTATTATTACTTTAAAGTAAAAACAGAAAAAAAAAACTAATTATATATATATTTAATTTATAGATTAGAATAAATAACTACGGGGATAAAACTTACCTCTTGGAACGTGAATGTCTGAACCCGGTATTAGGGGTGGCAATTGGGTGTTACCAGATAATTTGGATAAAATCATTATCTATCTAATATAGTTAATGGGTGTTATTATATATTATCCAATAACATCCACTAAGCTTAATGGGTGTTATTAGATAATATACAATTCTATCCATTAATAAATAGATATTATCCGGATAATAACCAATAAGTAACATCATATTTTAATTTGTTTTTTAGAATTACTTTCCTAGATATATTATTATTCACTAATCACAACACATAAAAAAATACGCACAAAACTATTTTAAAACACATAAACACACACACACTAGCTGTAAGCCTACTATATATATATATATATATATATATATATATATATATATATATATATATATATATGAGCACTCACACAACAAATGCTCAAAGAATAACACAACCATAATTTGTGTTAATTGTAATTGGCAAGCAGAACAACCATAGCTTGAGGACCTTTCTAAGAAACTCTATATCACAAAATAGGGGTGGGCCCGAGCCCATCTGACCATTGTGCCCATTTGTGCCCATGTGTCGTGCCCATGGGCTGATACATAGTGTTGGGCTTTAGAGATGTTAAATATATTATAATTATATCATTACTCTATTAGTGTCTATTAGTATTAGATATATCATATATAAAATTATATATAAACAAAATCACAAATTATATTATTATATACTACTATAATATATTATACACTATCTAGATTAGTCAATATAGTGAATTAGTGATATACAAATAGGTCTAGTCTGCTACCTCCGATTCTTCAGTACCTTGACGGAATCGTGACCCTTCGGCAGAATCGTGACTTCCCGTTCTCAGTTCCCACTTCACCGCTAGGCCCGCTACCCACTCAATATTTGTTTTTCTCTTTGCGAGACATTGCAGATCTTGTTATCGTGTTCATGTAAGTTTGTTCTAATTTGAGTTTATTTTTTTGCTTCTTTATTACAAATAGCATCTGGGTTTCAAATTTTAGGTGTTCATGATGTTTGATTAAGGGTTAATTGTCATTTGTGTGTTGAATTTGCAAGGCAAATGAATGATTTCAATGTTTTTGATCATATGTAGTTTTGTTTAGAAGCTAATGAAATAATGAAAATACTTTGTATTAGTTGAATTTTGGTTCTTCGTAATTCTTTTACATTGTAGACAATCGAAGAGCCCATCTAAGCCCGTGCCCGTCCAATGCCCGCTCAATGCCCGTTCACTGATGCCCGTGGGCTTGTCTACGGTACTGGGCTTTTTAAAATGATGCCCGCTGCCATATGGGCCTATACTGGGCATTATCAATGCCCGCGGGCTTAGGGCCCGTGCACACCCCTATCACAAAATGCTTCAGTTGTCTCGGCACATGCTGGCTATAAAATATTTTTGTTCTTCCAAATAAATTAGAGAAATTATAATAGAATAAAAAAAGTAATAGATGCAAAGATTAAAAAAGACAGCAAGTAGTGAATAGTCAATCATTCTGACTATACTAACAAATACCCACGACTATCAGACTAATGCACTTCCTCCGTTTCGGGCAAAAAGTCCACTATTTTATTTCGAGATGTTTCACTTAAATAGTCCACTTTCAAAAATTGAGGCATAAAAATGTCATTTTATTACTAATGGGCTACTAAAAGTTCATGAAATGAAATGGATCATCAAATATTAAAAAATGCATATTTTTTTGTTAAAAAATGCATATTAAACTTGTGTAGACTTTGTTTTCTTTTTTGTCTTGACAACTTTTAATTTCTAGCTAAATATTTTTTAAACCAAATGAAATAGAGCAACAAATATTAAGCTAAGTAAATGAAATGGAGTCAACTGATAATTTAACAAAATGAAATTGACAAGTAAATGAAGAGTGTGCGGTACAATAAGTTGATGCAATTTAGGTGCAATTTTTACAAAATACAAAAAGAATTAAAATTAAAATACTTATATTCATTATAATTATAAATAATCCAAAACAAAATGATAAATAAGTTCATAATAATCAACAACTTTTATGATTACTTGTTTATATTTATATTAAACTTTCAAATAAATTTCAAAAATGGATCTAGCTTAGTGGTAGGAAGCTTTGGTATAAAGTAATGTGATCTAAGTTTGAATTTTGTTAATAGCAAGTTCCATTTCTATTTATTATCATTTTTAAGTAAAGAACATATAGTAGTGGTGGTGGTGGCGACGATGGGTAACAAGTGGTGGCGGAGGTTGGAGGTTGGGGGCAGATGGTGGTGGCGGTGGGCGAAGGTGCCGGCGGCAGGTGGTGGTCGGAGGCTGAGGTTGGCGGCATACGATGGCGGCGACTGCAGTGGTCCATAAATTATCCATTTTGTTATTGGTCTCATAACACCTATTAACTTAATTTGGTGTTAATGGATAACACCCAATAAGTCTTTTTAATGGTTATATTGGATAACCCAATGGACTGGATAAAATTTTGCCACCCCCTACCCGGTATATGCCTAGGCTTAAGCCCATTAGGCAATTTACATGTGCTACCCAAGTCCTTCCGAGAAAGGAAGTCTTTTTGTTGTTTGTTGTTTGTTGTTGTGTAGGCGAAGTGTTGCGCTATGCCCAGAATAGGCAAAGACGATGGGAATTTGAAGAATTTTAGCAGCGTAACTGCTTGTGTTTGTTGCTTTTCACGTTGGGATTTGAGCGGCGTGACAGCTTGTTTTTGTTGCATTTGTTGTTTGAATTCGGGCGACGTAACTGCTGCGTTGGCGGCTTTTGCTGTATGTCGTGTCTGAAATCGGGTGACGTGACGACATGACACGTTGATTGATTGGCTCGCAGGGGCTCGGACGAAGACTTGCGGGGCAAGGAAGGAAAGCTGGTTTGTTGGGAGCTTTGAGAGAGAGAGAGAGAGAACAAGAGAGAGTATATGGACAACACTTCAGCGAGAGGATTTTATGTATAAGTTTCTCCGTAAAAATCTCTATTTGTTTTGCACTGAGAGAGCCTCCTATTTATAGGTTGAGAAATCTTAACTGTGAAGGAAATATAAGATATTTTATATTTGTGCTTAAAATGACTGTACCCTGTGCTGAAAAGGTTGTACCAAAGAGTGAAAAATTAGACGGAAGAAGCAGAAATGGTCGCCGCCTAATAGAGTTTTGGGTGCGACGCCCATTATTGTAGTAGGCAACGCCCAAAAATGCTTTGGGTTGCGCCAAAAGTTGTTCCATGCTTTGTTGATTTTTCACTTCCCCCCCCCCCTACTGTTCAATGTTTGTCCTTTTCCTTTTCTGTTTCTTCCTTTGACACTTTGGTCCTCCTGAAACTTAATAAAAACTTAATAGAAACTTAACATTTGTTAGTTTATTTATAATTTATAAATTATACCCATTTTATGACATATATAAATTAGGGGTATGAATTTGAGGTGTTTATATTTCCCCCTTCATGTTTTCCAGACATTTTTGACCCAAAAAAGTATAATTGAAATGAAGTACAAAATTTCCTCAACCAGCTTCACAAAACCAGACATCAACTTACCATTTGGATTTATAAAATCAGCCTCCATTTCAACAATTCCAAAAAATTTCAACTTTACCCGATCCACTAAACACTGTCATAATTCAAGGTCACTCGATGTATTCTTCAATCTCGTTGAACGAACAAACGCAATTTCAAATGGTTACAGTTAATATACCATATCTCAATTTACAGAGACTCAAATCTCGCAAGTCTTCTGGTATCTTGCACTCTTAATCCTTCAAGTAAAAGGGTTAAGTTGTCTTTCTCAACATGTTTGTCAATTCCAGTCATGTTCTGATTTTAATTCCATCAATACAAGATTTACACTTAGGCATCGCAAACAAATTGAAATTAATTCAAGTCTTCAATAAGTTGACGATATTCTTACAAGTGACGACTTCTTCGATATATTAATATATCACATTCATGTCTTGCACAAGATCACATCTCAAGCCTTCTTGGATACACTATTGTAGACAACAAGTAATCATTTCCACTAAATAACACAATAGTCATAGTAATTCATTCTTGAGATTAGTTTCAAACTCTTCATTTCATTCACGTAACATCCTCTATTGTGTCAAGTGAGTCATGTATATAGCTATCTTGGAAAATCCTTCGATAACTTTTCAATAATAATCAGTCAATCTCGACAATCTCCATTTTATACTATGTCAAGTCTCAACAAGTCAACTGTAATTCCGGTATTCAAAACCATGTGTCACAAAATAATATTTCCTCTAAGCAAGGAACACATTTACTGAACTGATAAATCATCGTTATCTCATAGAGAATCCATAACTTTACTTGTGGATGTTATTCATATTCATCCCACAACTCAAAATAAACAAGAATATCCCATAAGAAATGCAATGCAACAATCAAGGTATGACCTAGACACTCGGGTCATCTTTCCATCATTTGTTCAAACACACGGTGTTGAAGGAGATCATCTCTCAATCAAAACTCAGAAAACAGAACAAATTACTGTAGTTGATTAATCAATCCATCAATGAGTAATAATAGGTATTCATTCTTATTCATTACCCGGTGAAAATCAATCATCATCATCTTTCAACCATAACAAGATATCTCTTTTCTAGATAAACTTCATCAAACATCATGTGGTTATCCACTAGGCTGTCAGATCATCAATCAAATATTCCATGCAGTGAAATTTTCAATTCCTCTTATTGAACCAACATCATTCTATAAGATGGTTTAAACATATATGCTATCATTGATAACAACTCAATACCTGCTCGGTGATAAGGAGTATCCAACAGAAAACATATCTGAATCTGTAGATATAACAATGACTTCCTCTATTCTGGTGTAGCATTACTTACAACCCAAACAACCCAGATAATCAGCGATACCCAGCTAGAACATTTTACTAGTTCTTAAAGTAAAACAACATATATGCACCCATTATCCGTTACTCATGAGTGCTACCCCAGTTTACTTGACACATAGAAAATAGCCATCTTATTATGGTAATTAACACATGCAAACTCTTACTTGCCAAATTTGACATTTAAACCACACATAGGCTACACTGCCAAGTTAACATACAGCGTGTGATTACTTACTAGCATACCACATGTTCTATACACATAGAATCAAATCAAGTCGAGTATTATGTGGAATTCACATATAATCATAACAACTAAAACATGCAGTGTGTGATTACCTACTGGTATGTCACATTCCCAAATACACCGATGGCCCATCAATAATGGTCCATCAACAACCAACACATACTCCCTCTACTGGGGTACTCATCTCAAGTACACAAGCCAAACCGGGGATGATGCATAAGTTTCCCCACAACAATGCAATGCAATATATGAATGCAATAGTCCTGGGTCGAAAAGAACACACGCTCTCGTACTAAAAGGAGAGTTCTTCCTACTGATCAAGAGCTAACACTCGACCATAGACTCAAGACTTACCACTTCTAACCTTCTTAGTACTGGTACTCTACAACACTGAACCACCCGATAGGATATTCTAAACTCTCGGAAAATCTCTTCCAAGGTGATCTATACCACCAAATTCATAACACAAATTCAGTTGAGTAATATTCATTCTCTGTGTGACTCGTCTTCGGACACTAGCTGCAAATCAAACTCGAACTCTGACTATTAGCTTATTGCTTTCATGTCCACCTGTATTTAGTTTCACTTGCCCTTCTTCATAATAATTATTTTCTTGGTTACTCGAACATTGGCCTTAACACTGCGACTGTTTCTTCATTTATGTATTATTCTTCCATCTGTGCTTCTGATGTGGAATGGAGTAGGCACAATATCTAGCCAATTCTGTGAACTTGGCAAAATATTGCACTACTGTCATGTTGTCATGTTTCACTGCAATAAGCTGAGATTCATGTTTACTTCAAATTGACTTCAATATGTACTATACTTTGAACTCATGTAAAAGATCCACCCAAGTCTGTAGTACTTTATTTTGCTCCCTGTTAACAAACAATACCTGTCTCATGTGCTCGGTTGCTCTTCTTACTCAAATATAATAAATCTGATGTTGTCTTCATTAGTACATCACAAAGCTTTAGTTATGGTACTAGAACTTCTGATTGTGTGCACGAACCTCTAATATATTTACATTCCCTACATTGCCCTGTTGGCCCAGCTCTGCATATGACTGGAATATTCTCATCAAATAAGTTGGAAAATAATTCTTTAGCTGTTCACAATACCAATTATGCTCGTGGTCATAACTCTCGGCTACAACAGTACTACCGGATGCACTCGGAATACCCATTCTTAAGCCTACACACAAACACTCGACGTAATAATTCAAGAATCACACCAAACCCATACTAAACCCAACTAGGCCGAGGAACCTATCCTGGCCGATAGCTAACCTATAGCTCTGATACCAACTGACACGACCCGACCCCAAATCTCTATACGAAATTTGGGTCAAGCGTGTAACAACAAAACAAAACACAATAGTTTAAAATAAAATACGTGCAAAGCCCCTACTAAAAGTGGGCTAAACAAAAACCTGATTAACAAAGTATTAATCACTAATAAGATAATTAAAACACCACGGCACCAAAGGCCGAGAAACAAAAGAACAAGTCAACGAGCCATTGCCCGGACTATACTAGGCTCTAAAGCCAACTAACACTATAGTATCATATACAAGCACGACGTTACACGTCGGCAACAAATGAATAATACCATACTAAAAACACAAACCCAAGGAAGAGTTTACATAACTCTCCTATAAACCCATGTCCTCATAAAACGCAATACAGCCTCCTGAAGTGGTGCATACCAAAGACTGTCGACGTCTAATAAATCTCGCCGACCTCACCGCTGCACTTTCGCTTGGGCTGGGATCTAAGGAAAACAAAAGGAACGGGGTGAGTGATAAACTCAGTAAGTTACTACGTGATCTATATGGCATGTTGTTATGCACATATAACCAATATAAAATACACAACATACGATACACCAAGTATAGCAATTCATATACTTGCACACAGTTCACGTTGATCATGTTATAATGCACATTGACTCAGCGTAATATAAACACATAGTCAGGATATAAATCGGATCTCAATCGATCCAGATTGAATCGCAAAAGAGCTTTTGACTTGTCTTGCTATAAACATTGTAGATGTGCTGCTGAAGCAATACACATATGTAACTGCGCCAGAAATCCAGAAGAACACTATAGATGTGTTGTTGTCGCGATACCCATAATATACTGTCTGAATCTGATAGTATCCAGAACTGAAAACCAGAACCCAATAGTATCCAGAAAACACCGACCTTGGGACTTAACCAGGAGTCTCATTACCCCGAGTTTTACCCAAGAGCCGTAGTTGCGTTGCTGTTGTAGTACACATGCTGAAATCATGTCTGAACCCAATAGTATCCAGAAAACACCGACCTTGGGACTTAACCAGGAGTCTCATTACCCCAAGTTTTACCCAAGTGTCTAGCCTCTGTTTGTCATGCGAATTGCTCTGACAAGGCTACATCCTTGTCACGGCCAATAACAAGGGAGAGACCCATGCAACGACCCGTAGCGATCACGAGATTTAACTCTCGTAAAGACTACTGTCGTCCCATTGTCGACACACATATGCCACATATGGACTCAATGCGATGCACAAGTAGTTGTTTACTTGTAATTAAACACAACCATCGAGTCCCAAGTACGGGGGCTCGACGCACACACAAGCATGCTTATTTGCTTTGAAATAAAACACGTAAGCATCTATTTGCTTAAAATACACACGAAAGCATTTATTTGCTTAAACACAATTAACTCATATATGATATTTCATATAAATTATCTAACCCAAAATATTCCCTAATATCGTAGGAACTCAATACAACACTCTTTATATTTTATTGAGCCTAAATCGACTCCGTTGAGTCATTTATTTATTATTTATAAATTTCGGGTATCACTGCGATTTGCAGGATTCGTCCCAACACAATCTCACCGATAATTAATTCGACCCAAGTAATAATCTCAAGTATTTAAATACACATATCAGTTCAAATGTTCAATAATTAATAACGAGAGTATTTTTACTCTAAATTCAAAACAAATCACATGGGGGTAGCCCACAGTTAATGTATACAATTATTACATACAAAGGGAAGGGGATAGTAACTTACCTCTACCGAAAAATATCGATGAAAATACAAAATATTCGGGTGTAAATGTAGCCCTCAACAAATAAAACACTCCTGCGGAGTCAGAATTAAAAACGGATAATTTAATCTTCCGCAAATCGAGCCTGAAGCTCGAACCCTCAAAAATGTCTCATGTATGGCGGTCGGATGAAGGACGGGAGAAATTAAGCTGCTCTCCTTCAATTACATGAATAAGATGAAACGGTGGTATGGGTCCACCCACCGCCCATAGCCAAAACAAAAAAACGAAAACCAAAGGAATGATTTACTCCTAGATACATAGTCTCCAGCAAGTTGGATCACCAAAATGGAACAAGAGGTGGCATCCTAGTCAAAACTCATTTATTAAAACAAATCAATATGGCCCACAGTCAACAAAACAAAATGGTCAAAAGTAGTAAAACCAAATATTCACCAATTACCAATAAAACATTAACAAAACATTATTAATTAATCAAGTTTAAAATAAAATATATACTTTAACAATATAAACGAAACACATAACATACAATACATTTCGGGTCAATCTAGCCGAAAACATATATTTTCCAATTTTAACGTGTCATTTATTTTTTAATGCTATAAATCATAATTAACATAAACAAAGTCCAATATGGACTTGAAACACGACACACATCAAGCTCAATATATCTTGAGCTCAAATGGACTTTCATAGGGCAGTTACCCAAGTCCACAACACAAAACACATAAACACATTAAATATAACACATAGCACATAATTAATTATGTTAATTCACAATTAATAAAATATGAAATTCCCGGGTGTTACAGCCCGCGCCCCGCGCGCCCTTGGATAAGGGTGCACATACGTGCGGATGCGGGACACCACCACTGGCGGATCCATATAGGAACTAGGGGTGTCCATGGACACCGCCCAACAAAAAAAAATTGGGAGTAGGTTTGTGATATTTGACAATTGGATCCCTCCAAAAAAATTTATTGGACCCCTCCCAAATTCTCTATAAAAAATATTATCAAGACGGATTTACGAAATCGAATGTCCGATCAATTTTTAAATGATTCTTTTGTATGTTATATCGAAAAAGATATGTTAATGAATGTTGGTGATGATAATATAATTACGCGTTTTCAACGTATGAAAACGTGTAAAGGACAAATTGTAATTTCTAAATTTTTTTATGTAATACTCACTCCGTCCTAAAATATATGACGTTTTGGGAGAATTTTTTTGTTCCAAAACAGATAACACTTTGTAATTTTCAAAGAACTTTTTTCCTTTTTTTTCTCAAATTCTACCCATATTTATTGACTTCGTAACATGTGTTTGGCTCTTTGGGCAAATATTAAGATACCTCATTAATGTTTGGATAGGGGCAGTTTAGTCTTTACAATATGTTTCCTTGGTTTGTGTGAAAAGCCCTAAAACGTCATATATTTTTGGACGGAAAGAGTAGTTAAAATTTTGGACACCGGTCATTATTATTTCTGGATTCGCCACTGGACACCACTGCTCTCATTCCATCCTCCCTTGTTTAGGGGAGAACGAAATTAAAAGTGCGAGAGGAGTGTTGTCTAAAATAGCGCGTTGGAATGCATCTTGGTTGACTTTAGTGGATTTTTTTATCCAATATGGAAACTTTGGGTTTCCCGCATCAAGTTATCCCTTGTTTAGGGGATACCAGGATATGTGAATGCATCACCCTTTCATTCTCATTTTCCCTTTTTTAAGGAAAAACGGAAAAAAGTGCAAAAAAGGATGTTGCGACGCCCCCACTATGGATTTTATGAAAATAGCCTTATGGCCTATCTCGGATCACTATAGGAGCTTTGGGTTTCCCGCATCAAGTTATCCCTTGTTTAGGGGATACCAGGATATGAGAATACATCACCCTTTCATTCTCATTCTCCCTTTTTTAGGGGAAAACGGAAAAGTGCAAGAAATGAGTGTTGCGAGGCCCCACTGGATCCAAAATGTTTTATAGAGTCACCATCTTTATTTTAAGGCAAAAATAAAGCAAAACAAAAAAAAGAAAAAACCAGAGATTATAAAACGGGTTCGGAGGCTAAGTTACGAGTTGGGAAGGTGCTAGGCACCCAACTCGCCCTTTCGGTCTCAAAAGTGGTTTTTGGCTAAAGTATGCTTTTCGTTATATTTATCTAGCAAATAAATAAAGCATTTAAAGACAGGAAAATAAAAGCAAATACATCCGCGGCTACATTATTTACGGACTTGCAGTCGTCTCCTTACAATAATTACATATATATTTAAAAATATTTGACCATTATAACGGCTCTTTTACATAGTATTTTCTAACTAAATCCGGGCAGCACAACGGCTTATATTTTCTACATTGGGCCGGATTTAAAGAACAAATTTTACAAAAATAACGCCCTTAAAGGCTATTACCTTTTAGAGCGGAGTGTGCTCGCTCTGTCCTTCTCGGGAGAGGGAGACTTTTATTGCTACTGCTGCTGTGATTTGGGCAGAGTGACGACTTGTTTTTGGTGGTTTTGGCTCGCTCACTCGGACAGAATGACTGCTTAGTTTGGGTGGTTTTGGCCTTTTTGGTTGGGCGGAATAACAACTTATTTTTTGTGATTTCGGCCTATTTACTCGAGCAGAGTAACGACTTACTTTATGGTTTTTGGGCCGGGGAAATAAGGTGGATTCCAAACTAAAGGGCTATGGATCACTATTAACCGGTGGGTTTTTGGTTTGGTGGAGTTTTGGCAGAGTTTCGAGGCTTTATAAGAGAGGGGGATCACTTTCGCTCACTGCGTTAAAAATACGCAAAGTTTTTTCGGGCTTCAAGCCTTCGTCGAAAAAAATGTCCCTCAAAGCGTAGTCGGACACCTGTATTTATAGTTGGATTTGTGCTTCATTGGCTTGTACCGCGCGTTTGATAATTTGCACAATGCGTTAACTCTTCGGGCACTGTTTGGGAGCTTGGCACGGATCCTACCTCCCCTTGGCACGGCGCCAGATGAGCCTTTTGGCCGCGCCAAGTCACTATTTGACTTTCAAATTTGTCACTTTTATCCCTCGCATTTTACTGTTTCGCGCATCCTGCTTTGCCTTTCGCATTTTTGACTGCTGTAACTTGACATTTGTTAAGTTCAAATAGTTCTTGATATCACATGCTAGAGTCACATATAAGGGGTACGAAATTGGGGTGTCTACAGATCCCTTCAACGATGGAGTCTACGAGTAACCCGAGGCTTACTGAGTAGACGAACATCGTTGATAAACAATAGACTCTCCAATTTCGTTCAATTAAAATAGGAGAGGAATGCAATAGGTAACATTTATAATGTAACATTTTATCATGCTAACCAAACTCCATAGCCTAGACATATTTAGTCGGTTATAGCAGGTTATCGTAGTTTTTAAGCAGATATGCAAATTAAATGCTCTAATGGTCGGACCTACTAATGTAGGCTGCCTACGTATCCCTTAATAAAGGAAATCAGACCAGACGTAGTTCGGGCCAAAACCTAAACTGTCACTTGTGCAACGGTCGTGCCTACCGAAGTAGACTGCCTACGTATCTTTATACAAGGAATCAGACCGAGACGTGGTTCGTCCTGCCGGGGATGAAATGCTGCGGTGCAAGTGCGGCAATGCTAAATGAGCAAGTGCTGTAAAGCTTTATCAAATGAATGCTGAAAAGGTAATTATAACGTGCTGTGATGGTCGCGTCTACCGAGATAGATGGCCTACGTATCTTTAGCCAAGGAATCAGACCAATCGTAGTTCGTCTGCGGCTGTGCGGCATGAATTGTCTCCTTAGGAACGCTGCCTTCGTCTGAGGACAAGACCTTTCCCTCTGATCCGGGGTTGTATGCCCATTAAAAGAAAGTTTTCCAACACAGCGATTGATGTTTGGAATTCAATGTCTCATCAGGAACTCGGCCTTCGCTGGAGGACAAAGCCTTTCCCTTGCCCCGGGGTTGTCTGCCCCGTTAGGAAAGTCTTCCAGACATCATACAAATGAACAGAAAAAGGAGAATACCTTCCTTTTCTTACCCTTGCCATGCCCTTGCGGCAAATTGCCGCTGCTGTTGCTTTGCTGCTTCTTGCTGCTTTATGTTGTTCTTTGCTGCTCTTGCTGCACTTTGTTGGGGATTTTTCTTTTGTTCGCTGTTCCAGCTTTCGCTGGAAAATCTTTTTCCCTGTCCTCGCTATATTTTCGGCTTTAGTTGGAAAAATCTTTCTTGATGCTGCTGCATTTTTCTTTACTGCTCTTTCTGACCTTGGTTAGAAATTTCCTTTCCTTGCTGCCGCATCTTTTGATTCTAGCTGAAATCATCTTTTCTTTGCTGTTGTTTTCTTTTCGCTCCATTTTTTAGCTTCAACCGAAAATTTCTTCTTCTACCACCGCATTTTCTTTGGTTGCATGCACTTATAAATTTTCCTTTTCTTTTCTTGTACATGCATTTTCCCATCTTCCGATTTTTTTTCTTTTCTTTTTTTTTCTTTTTTTTCTTCTGCATGCTCGCCATTTCCCTTTATTTGCATGCTTATTATCTGTTTATTTTTTCTTTCTTTTCTCTTTCTTTCTTTCTTTTTTTTTTTTTTCTCTTTTTTTTCTTTTTTTTTCCGCATGCTCGCCACTTCTCTTTATTTGCATGCTTATTTTCTGTTTATCTTTTTTCTTTCTTTTCTCTTTCTTAAATGATATATATACAAATATTTATTACGCAATGCAATACAATTTTATATGATGAAATAAATTAAAAATGCAGACTCAAAACGCACGCACAAAGTAAAGCTATACCGATATCTAATGGGTAATGGCACGTTGTATCTCAGAAACTGATTTTAAAGGAATATACCTTCGGGCTTGAGCAGGCTTTTCTGATGATATGCGGGGAGGAAAAGGCAGCCGTCTCCTCCTATTCTTGGTCATATAATTGCTGCAGGGCTATACTTGGCATAAGGCTATTCTCATAGCCCCTGCTTTTTTTCTTCACAATCAGACAGGGCAGCAGTGAATGGTCGGAACCCAAGTCGTCTAGCTGTTTCAGGACAACGGCAGTGCGGATAATGAATATGACAAGGACACTTCTGGTGCTTCTCATTCTGATGAGACTGAGCCCTTTCTGTGCCTCGCAGAAGAAGTACATGGGCCCGGCTGGGCGGACGCCGCAGGCACTGATGGACCACCTTGGGGCTTAAGCTGCAAAAGAGGGATAGTTTGGGGGAACAAAGGGGTAGAGGCAATAATAGATATGTACAGTCACATAATGCATAACCTAAATTTCTTTAGCAATTATTCCTAAGTTGCACCTTAGGATTTGTAATATTATATTTTAGTGTTTTAATGTGAGCCTCTGTCGTGGTTTTCCTTTTTCTTTTGTCAGTCGAGCCCCTTGCATGCTGAAGACTGGAGGTAGGATGCCGAGGTTTCAAAGAGTGCCTTCCCTCCCCTTTTTCTCTTGATATATATTTTTTATTTGACTCTAACTTTTGCCTAGGCTGCCCTTTCGGGTTTTCAACCTAGCGAGCTCTTATTTCTCATTTTTATTTTATTTTTTTTATTTTGCTCTAATTTTTGCCTAAGCCGCCCTTTCGGGTTTTCAGCCTAGCGAGCCCTTATTTCTCCTTATTTTAATTTTTTTTATTTTGCTCTAATTTTTGCCCAGGGCGCCCTTTCGGGTTTTCAGCCTAGCGAGCCCTTATTTCTCCTCTTTTTTTTTTTTGCTCTAATTTTTGCCTAGGCCGCCCTTTCAGGTTTTCAGCCTAGCGAGCTGAAGGGGGAAGCACTTACTAGATAGGGTGGCTCAAGCATAATACCTTTTGAGTTTGTCGAGATTGAAGGGTTGAACAAGGTCTTCTCTTTCTTGGTTTGTGAGTCGTACGGCACCTCCTGACCAGATCTCTTTGACAATATACGGTCTCATCTATGGAGATTTCCATTTTCTTGTGGATCATGTCGTGGAAGAGAGTGGTGGCAGCCCTTCGATAAGTAGCCCCGACATTTTTCGGCCAAACGACATGACATGATAGCAGTAGGTCCCCCAAGGGGTGGTGAATGAGGTCTTTTCTTGGTCTTCTGCTGCCATTTTGATTTGATTATAGCCCAGCATGCCGTCGACGAAGGATCTGATTTCATGAGCAGCAACGGCGTCTACCACAATATCAATATTGGGTAGAGGGAAGTCATCTTTGGGCGACGCCTTATTGAGGTCGCGGAAATCTACGCAGATTCGGACCTTCCCGTTGGGCTCGGGAATGGTCACTATATTGGATAGCCAGATCGGGTATTTTACTACTCGAATGAAATTGATGTGCAACTGCTTCATGATTTATGCTTTAACTTATAGTGACCATTTCGGCTTAATCCGGCGGAACTTTTGTCTGATTGGCCGAGCATCCGGATATATGGGGGTCCGGTGTTCGACTATGGCTGGGTCCAGCCCCGACATATCTTCATAGGACCAGGCAAATATGTCCACGAACTCTTTGAGGAGGTCAATGAGTGCTACCCTTTCAGAGCCTTGCAGGTAGTTGCTGATTTTGATTTCTTTGATTTCATTATCTAGCCCCAGATTGATAGTGGATAAGTCTTCAGTTGTTGTTGATGGATGATGTTGTTCCTGGTGCTCAACTGACTTTACAAGCTCAAGCAAATAATTTTTATCTTTTGGGTCCTTTTCATTAAATGACTTATTATTATTATTATTATTATTATTATTATTTAATGTGTCTTTTAATGTAGGTGCAACTAAGGAATAAGCAAAGACATTTAGATTATCATTAAAAGCAAACTGTACCAGGTTTATTACATTATTGAGGACCTGTGGTTTGAGACCCTCAACTTTAGGGAGCGGATCGGTAGATGACCAATCCGTAAAGTTAGAGAAAAGGATAGGGATAATATATCCGAAGCGGTCCACCAAATCTGCGGTGTCAAAAGCAGGCCAGTCGTAGTATACCAGTTCTGTAGAGGCTTATCAGAAATAAACTCAAACTCAGCAGGGAGCTTCTCATAATCAGTGCCTCTGCCTATCATACCCGGGAAGCTGTCGCTTGGTTTTTGCCAGTGTGATCACCTCTTTCCAGGTTTGGTTGGTAGGGTCGGCCAGATAGGGTAAGGTGGTTAACATCCCCGCCGACCCAAGTGGCTTTTTCAATATTACAAGTACTTTGGCTACCCAGGATAGTGTCCCAAGAGAGCATATTGCAACTAGGCTCTTTTATGGATGAGGATGGAAAGAAAGGAACAAGGATATATGGTAATGGGTGTTTATTTATTTCGAACTCGGGCACACAAAAATTTTCATTAACCTCAATATCATGTTGATCTGAGGTAGATGGTTATTGACTATATTTGGTCTGGGAGGAGGCTTTTCAATAACCTTATCATCTATAAGATCCTAGATAGCATCTTTGAGCATATAACATTTATCGGTGAGGTGACCACTATAGCGATGGTATTCACAGTACTGGGCATGATTCCAAGTCCTGGGCAAGGGGTTCGGTGGCTTATAGTTTTCCAAAGGCTTTAGCGCTCCTTGTGCCATTAGCCCCTGCAGGATCACAGATTGGGGGGCTTGCAGTTCATCATAATACCGGTTTACCTTGTTCGATTTTGAAATTTACATTCGGGCCATTATTCCTCCGGCGTGTTGGCGGACACTGTCCATCGCTCCATAAGACCATGGAACAGTGCCATAATTTTGGGTAGGAAAAGTGGCTGATGCATTTCCTACCATATTGACGGCTGGTGCTGGTGCGACTGCGGCTGTCTTTCCAAAATAACGGAAAGAGCTGGGAGGCGTATTGACTTGTAATTGCCCCGTCCGTATATATTCATCAATACGGGTTCCTATCTCCACAATTTCTTTGAAATTGGTATAGGGGAGATACCGCATATGTTCCAGGTAAATGGGCTGGAGGTTTTTGATGAACATTCTACATGACTCGGCCGGATCAGGTCTGTTAAAGGTCTGAGCCAACTTTCTTTTTCACCTGACTGCGAACTCAGCACATGTTTCTTTTTCCCTTTGGGTGCACGACTCAAGGTCTCTTTTATTTTCAGGGCTGGTGTTGTCTTTATACCTTTTAAGAAACCCTTCGGCTATCTGGTCCCAGGTATTCATGGTGCTACTATCAGACAACATTAGCCATTGCTTGGCAGCCCCTATTAAGGTGAGGTGGAAATTGGCAGCCATAGCCTCAAAGCTAGCTCCCCTTGACTGCATGCCAGTGGAATAAGATTTTAAGTGGGATATAGGGCATCCAGTCCCATCAAATTTTTCTATGTCGGGAATTTTGAATTTTAAAGGCAATACTGCTGAAGGTTGTAATATCAGTGGCCGCATAGAAAATTCCCCTTTGTTGAGAAGTTTGAGCATCATGATTTTCATATTTTCCATGTCGGCCTCTATTTTGGTGGCTAGGGGAGTTGGCTTTTGGTATATACTGGCGGGATTAGGGAAGGCTGGGTTAATTTCTGGCTGCGGTATCTGGTAAAGATTTTGGACAGGATAAAGATTTTGGGCTGGATACGGATTTTGGGCTGGTGGAACTTGGGTAGGATATGGATTTTAGGCTGGTGGATTCTGGGCTGATGGATTATTGATGGTTTCAGCTGGGCGGCCAGGATCATTATAAGGTAAATAAGTGGTAACTTGGCCTGACGGGTTATAACTTTGTGGGTCTATATGTAGGTTATTTTGGAGTGGGTTGGTTATGGGAAAAGGGATGTCATTTGGGCTTTGGGGAATATTGGTGCTTGGGAAAGGATATGGAGAATAGGACGGGTAAGGGTTGATATTTGGGTAGCAGGGGCTTGGTGGAGGATTTGGATTTGGGGTATCGGCAATATTTGGTGGGTTAGTGTTTGGCTAGGGGTTTGGGTTTGGAGGAACATGAGAGGTTGATGCTTCTTGTGGAATTACAGGGGAAGAGATTACCTCACCACTGGGCCTTGGACCATGCATAAGACTTGCTATTTGGCTTAGCAAGCGATCATTTCGTGCATCCAGATTCTGGTCTAGCCACTGCTGCATTGCCGGAGTCGGAGCGTACCCTGGAGCCCTTATATCTGTACCCATATCGGACTGCTCATCTGCTGCCATACTACTCGAATCTGTATCTTACAGGCGATTCTACCCTTATCGATCGATACTAATACCCTCGATCGATTTACGCACTTATTTCCCGTGATAGCGATACTATCTTTGCCTTTCCAAATTCGGGCCAGGTTTATGAGGAAAATGAGTTATGGAGGTATCAGAAGGCTGGCTGAAGGCTTTCTGGGTTTGGAGTACATCGTGCCTTTATTAGTATTTTTTAATTATTTATTATTTTCCCTACAATTGACCGGATAAGCACATGCTTTATTTTGACAGTCTTAGGACTTTTCCTGGAACAGTGGATTCTTTCTTCAGAGTATAGGACCAACGTATTCCACCTGCCTTTCGACTCCCCAAGATCGGACTGATCCCAGGCGAAGGGCCTATACTCTTTCCAGGATCCACCCTTCAAAATGATCTAGGTCGAGCATCAGAGAATAATAAATCAGCCCTTGTGTACTTATTTATTTTTTTTTGTTGCGCAATTATTTTTTTCATCATTTTTTTTATTGATGTTTTTTTTTGTTTTTTTGCTTGTGCATTTTTTTTTGACTATATATATATATATATATATTTATTTATTTATTTATTTTGACTTTTTTTTTCATCATTTATTTTTTTGACAGGGGCTGACCCATGATTTAAAGATGCAAAAATCGGTCGGTCTTTGAAGTGTCCTGAGAATCTATATGCATTCTAACGTTGGCTTATCTTTGTAGGCAATATACATATATGTGTGTAGTATCTATCTTTATTATTATTATTTTTTGGACATATATATAAACATAATATAAAAACAGATATGGTCTGTCTTGCTGTTACGCGTGGATTTTCTCGACTTTTTAGTTTGAGCGCAAGCAAGCAAGCACATCACATTAAGAAATAGAAAGAAAAGCGGGGAGTCTATCTATTCCTATTAATTACAAATTTGGTCCTATGTCCCCAAAATAAAATGGCAGAACGAATACAAATATGTACAAATTGAGCGGAATAAAAATAGTAAACAGAACAAAATAAATATATAGGGCTGAAAATAAAGCAATATTAAAAATAAAGCTTCGGCCCTTTTATTGTGCTGCCCGGAATTTTATTGCAAATATATATGACATATATTTCTTCTCTTTTTTTTTGAAATCTTTTTTTTCGGATTTTTTTTTATAAAAAAGAATATTTTTAAATATACATGTAACAACTATCGGAACGAAACTGCTGCTAGATGGAGGATCATATCCACAAATATAGACACGGATGTATAGGAACGCAATATTTAAATGCATAAATTAATATAACAAGCATACTTTAGCAAGAAACAAAGAAAAACAAAAAAAAAGTTTTTTTATGAGTCTAACACTCCATTTTATTTAAAATAAAACGATCTCCCCAGTCGCCATGGGTCGCCCTGATACCACGCTCTCATTCCATCCTTCCTTGTTTAGGGGAGAACGAAATTAAAAGTGCGAGATGAGTGTTGTCTAAAATAGTGCGTTGGAATGCATCTTGGTTGACTTTAGTGGATTTTTTGATCCAATATGGAAACTTTGGGTTTCCCGCATCAAGTTATCCCTTGTTTAGGGGATACCAGGATATGAGAATGCATCACCCTTTCATTCTCATTTTCCCTTTTTAAGGAAAACGGAAAAGTGCAAAAAAGATGTTGCGACGCCCCACTATGGAATTTTATGAAAATAGCCTTATGGCCTATCTCGGATCACTATGGGAGCTTTGGGTTTCCCGCATTAAGTTATCCCTTGTTTAGGGGATACCAGGATATGGGAATACATCACCCTTTCATTCTCATTCTCCCTTTTTTAGGGGAAAACGGAAAAGTGCAAGAAAGGAGTGTTGCGAGGCCCCACTGGATCCAAAATGTTTTATAGAGTCGCCATCTTTATTTTAAGGCAAAAATAAAGCAAAACAAAAAAAAACCAGAGATTATAAAACGGGTTCGGAGGCTAAGTTATGAGTTGGGAAGGTGCTAGGCACCGAACTCGCCCTTTCGGTCTCAAAAGTGATTTTTGGCTAAAGTATGATTTTTGTTATATTTATCTAGCAAATAAATAAAGCATTTAAAGACAGGAAAATAAAAGCAAATACATCCGCGGCTACATTATTTACGGACTTGCAGTCGTCTCCTTACAATAATTACAGATATATTTAAAAATATTTGACCATTATAACGACTTTTTTACATAGTATTTTCTAACTAAATCCGGGAAGCACAACGGCTTATATTTTCTACATTGGGCCGGATTTAAAGAACAAATTTTACTAAAATAACGCCCTTAAAGGCTATTACCTTTTAGAGCGGAGTGTGCTCGCTCTGTCCTTCTCGGGAGAGGGAGACTTTTATTGCTGCTGCTGCTGCTGATGTGATTTGGGCAGAGTGACGGCTTGTTTTTGGTGGTTTTGGCTCGCTCACTCGGGCAGAATGACTGCTTATTTGTGGTTGTTTTGGTCTTTTTGGTTGGGCGGAACAACGACTTATTTTTGGTGTTTTCGGCTATTTACTCGGGCAGAGTAACGGCTTACTTTATGGTTTTTGGGCCGAGGAAGTAAGTTGGATACCTAACTAGAAGGCTAGGGATCACTTTTAACCGGTGGATTTTTGGTTTGGCGGAGTTTGGGCAAGGTTTCAAAGCTTTATGGGCTAACCACTCCCTATCTCACTTCACTCACTAATCTTAGCGTTATAACAACGCAGAGAAAAACCTTCAACGTTTCTTTGTGATCTCTTCTCCGTCTTCAGAAGTGAGCCCCAACACATTTATTTATAGGTGGACGAAGGGATACATGGGGGATTAAAAATCCCTTCAGCACATTGATAAATCTTATACACCAACCTTCGATTCTTGTACAATGCGTTAACTGGGAAGAGGGACAGTAGTAGCCTTGGCGCGGATCCTACCCTTACTTGGCGCGGCGCCAGATGAGCCTTTTGGCCGCGCCAAACTACTATTTGAGTTTCAAAATTGTCACTTTTATCCCTCACATTTTACTGTTTTGCGCATCCTGCTTTGCCTTTCGTATTTTTGACTCATGTAACTTGACATTTGTTAAGTTTAAACAGTTCTTGATATCACATGCAAGAGTTACATATCAGGGGTATGAAATTGGGATGTCTACAGTGGGCACGTTCATGCCCACGTCCGGAACGTGGGGGCGGATCTCCCTGTCTTAACTCGCCACGTTCTGGACAACCGTTACCGTGTAACTGAACGGGCTGGCTATGCTCGCCAAAACCTCTGCCCTGCTCGTTATACTCTTGTCCCCCAAACGATGGGTAGGAGGCTACTTGCTTGGTATGTCTGGTCGGCCAGAGATCTATCCCTGCTCGTTTATGACTTGATCTCGCACCATGATGCATGCATGTGATCTGCTCGTGACAATGGTGATGGCGTGCTTGGCACGTGACCGATGTTTGTGCCTTTTGGGCCAGGCAGCTCAGGTATTTTTGTCATTTTTTTTGGGGTAAGCTCCCAATAAGCTTCTTGCCATTGTTCTTAGGGTGATTTTTGGGCTGGTCTCCTGTGGTGAAATTATAATTGGAAAAGTTCTCTAAATTTGTTTTAAACAGTTAAAGTATACTTTGGGGGGAATGACAAAAATACCCTTAATGAAGGAAAGACGAGTGGACAAAGCCCTTGCCCAAATTTGGGCATCACAATTCAAAAATTGGGCATCGCAAAGCACATTTCAAGTCTATTCAAATTTGAGCATCGCAATACAAAAATCATCGCTTAAACTCGGGCATTACAATACACAAGTTAAACATTCGATGCACAAAAAATTAATTTTGAAAACCCCATTGCTGGGTGCTTTAAAGTGTGTTATACCACAATCTCAAAAAAAGAGCGAGTATCACAGAGAAGTTAAACATTGAAGTTCTGATGGTGGGACGATTCAAGTCCCCATGGATTTGGCATTCATAACATTTCTTTATATAGAATACACAATAAATTTCCATTGTTGACCGAAAGTCTCCCTGTCTCATGATTTTATTGGCCAATGTCATCCCATCCATGTGCGGGCCACAAGATCCTGCACGTATTTATCTCATTGTCAAAATTAATGGCTTCTAATGCATACTCTTTTCAAGACGACTCAAGACAAAGGGAGATTCCTCAAAGTCAGATCGAAAGAAGCTTTTTTTTCTTTCTCCCATATTCAGTTCTCACTCTCATTTTCTTCTTCTTTCGGTGGTGTTTAGGAAGCTGGTTCAACGTGATGCAAGCGACGGAGTCTACGATGCAAGAGTCAGTCTATGACACAAGCATCACCTCTTCGATGCAAACATCAGAATTTTCCTATATAAAGTTGTGTAGTTCACTCACAATTCAGTATAAAAGACCAGATTCGAAAGCACATTAGTGAGCAAAGTCAGACGTTAGTTTGCTTAGTCTTTTCTTTCTCGTTTATCTTGCTAAGCAGTGCTTTTATACTTCGTCTTTGTCATAACTTTTTTTGTTGGTGTAGAACAATAGTAGCTAAGATTCTCAAAAACTACCAATGCGGTTTCCAATTAGCTTGTGAAGAAACTACAATGGAAGTCACAATGGTAAGAAAAATTCAAAACAACGGAAGACTTAATATTGAAGTAGGAATTAAAGAACAAAGGATTACCAAACAATCTACAAGCCTATGCTTGTAGATCTAGCCTCATGGTCAAAAAGATTTTACAAAAAATATGATTTGTTTTACAAAAAAGAATGTGAAATCATCAAACCAAACACTCTCACAAGACAACAAGTCTTGGAGAGCAAAATCCCACAGAAAGACAGATATAGAAAACGTGGGAAGAAACAAACAGCTTCTTAAAATCAGCTAGGAAGACAAAACAACACCAACTCTCAATGTAGCTTCCAATGTTGTAACATCCGAAGCTACAATCAAAACTTCTGCACAATGTCTGGAAACTGGAACTGCTTCAGGAACTGAATTTTTCTGCTTCTGAATTTTCTGCTCTTTCTCTCTTAATGCCTGTCTTCAGCCGTTGTCCATGTCTCCTATTTATAATGTGGAGAAACCCTACACATAAGAAGGAATCCAACTCCAAGAAGGGCAATGATTAGAATTTGGAAATAAATACACTTACCATAAATCCTAGATTTTATTACCATATGGACAAGGACCCTTGAGACACGGTTTAGGAAGGATCTTTGACTAGATTTGGTTTCCAAAATAATTCCTAAACTTTAGGATCAAGAAAACCAAAATCTAATTAAAGATTTTGTTTCCAAATTTACCAAACTTGTCTAAACATAACTACCAAGAAAAGGGAAACAAAAACTAAAATAGGTCATGCCTATTTTACCCTTACAATCACCCCCTTTGTTGAGCCTTTCTGGTCAAATACTATGACAAGGGTTGCCACATATAACACGTAAACAAGCTCCTTCACACATCTGCAAATGTTAGCACAAACTCCCCCTGAATTTATCAACCAGAAAACTATTATTAACAAGGAGAATTGAAGCAGGCTACTAAGTATGTAATATCCCAGAATAGTTATGCCAGAATCCACAAACTTATTACAGACCAAAAAGTATATCAATGAGCAGAAGAAAAAATTCAGAGTACAAGTAGGAACCAAAAGCAGAGATCAGACATCATTCGCTTCTTGAGCAACTGCTTCTTCAGATACAGCAGCAGGAGCAGGAACAGGTTCAGGTACATGTGTAGGAGCATGTGGAACACTTGGATTGTTTTCTCCCCCTATTTGGCCAGAATGGAAGCCCAGCCAGGCAGTGTATTGAGTCTCCAGGGTTTGAAGGAGAGCAATCCGAGACCTGACTTGTATAATCTGGCCTTGAATGAAAGACAAGGAGATATGAGTAGAGGGTCCAAGAGAGATCTGGGCAGGAACTAAGGAAGGACCAAATGAAGCTACATTGGCAGCTACATTGCCTATAACTGGAGCAGGTGGAGCAGCAGCAGACTAAGAAGCAGAGGCAGGGGCATCTGGTGCTGGCATGGCTGATGAAGTTCCAAGGGCAGAGGGATAAGGATAGATCAAAGGCAGGTTGATCACTCTATCTCCCTTTAATAGCTTGACAGAGATACGAAGGGGGTCAAGAATGGGGGTGAGTTTATCACCATCAGTAGGAGCAAAGCCTTAGGCAACCAACACTTTGTAAATAAGAGAAGGAAATATGAGAGCCCTCTTATCCCACTCTGACTCTGCTAGGGATACAATCTTCCTAAACACAAAATCCCCAAAATCAAATGGTAGACCAAACCCAATCTGATATAAGATCCTACCATGTTCTTCAGTAAGGGCATTGGAATTTGTAATTGGGGCCCAATTTGCACAACAGATTTTGTGCATAACAGCATACAAAAAGGAAAGGTTGGAAGTGCTACTGTTAGCCCCCTTTCCTGGCCATCTACATACTAGGCCACCTATAAGCTCTTGGGCACAAGTGTTCAAATCAGACAGTAAGCTAATAGCCCCAATAACAGGAGATCCAAACAACCTATTGATGATAGAAGAAGATAAGTCAAACCATTTACCCCTAACAAACACCTTTTCAAACCTAGGATCACTAGCTGAAGAGACCCTTTTTTCCAGATTTGCATAGAATTCAAAAATGATGTTCCTAAGGTAAGGAGATGCAGAAGATAAAGTGCCTAAAATACCCCTATCAGTAAAAAATTGAACCAAATTTTGTTCAAGCAACTCTTCCGTGGGAATCAATCTTTCATCAACAATCTTCCTAGAGGTGTTATACCTCAAGGAAGCAACAACTGTAATAAACTCACCAGAAAAGGGGTTACCTACTACAGCATCAGAGGAGACAGGAGCTGATATAGCTTCTGATGTAGCTACATTGGGAGCTACATTGGTCATAACAACCCTTCTCCTTGTGAATCTCATGGGGACCTCTTCACTTTCCTCACTGTCTTCAGGAGTGACTTCTTTAGTTGCAAAATCCTTATCAGAACTGTTATCAAACTCAGAGGAGCTTGATGACTTGGCATGACTTGAAGAAGGAGATGCAGAAAGTTGTGGAGAACCATTCTTCAACTGAACTAAGTAGTCGGCTAGGGTCCTCTACTCATCTGTGTCCACTGGAACACGAATGGAGGAGCTAGCATCAATAGATGGAACAGATACTCGTGGTGTACGAACGGACTCGTTGGCGGTAACAAAATCTTCATCATCAGAATCACTTTCAACCGGAACAACCTCCTCAAATTTGCCTGGAGTGACTTTAAACTTCTTGGCTCTTTCAACATCCAAACCACTTAGATTGTCAAAATTTCTTGGGATGCCTCTCAATCTCTTGGATTTGCGCGAGCTAGGGTTCCCAATTTGGGGAAAACCCGATAAGTCACCAGGATTCTCAACATCTATGGCATTACCCTTCTCCCTAGGTAATATGACTGTAAGGGGGCTCAGGAAGGGGATTAGCTATAACAATGGCAGAGTTTGGGTTTGTTTGAGATGAAATTTGGGGTGATGTAGCTTCTGGAGAAGTAGCAGTGGATGCTACATTGACGGGAGGAATCCGATTATGAGAATCGATTGAGGCAGATGGAGATGATGCCATGGAAATATTGGAAGGATTCAGGGAGAGGATGAAGAGAGAGATCAGGGTAGTAGCAGGTTTCCTTCAACACGGTTGAAAATAGGTTGAGCAAGAGATATTTTGGAGAGTAATATTGAGCCAGCCACCTGAAACATCACTTAAGACAGCCTCTTAATAACATTAGCCGTTAGTAACACAATTTTAGGAATTGGAAGGGCCATTTGTGAATATCATAAACCAATTTTTGATTTTTGAAAACAAACCAAGTTTGACCAAATCATATACAAGTGTGATAGAAAATCTGATTTTGCCAAAAGAAAAGGGTGGAGAGCTATGTGTGTGAGATAACAATCAATCTCATTATTGAATTTTAAATTTCAAAAACACCAAGGATTCTAAACAAACACATCAAAGGATTAACCAAAATTGTATCAACCCAGACTTTCAATAGCAGTAATAACCTTAACAAAAACTCTTAGACCACCACACAGATTGGACAACCACATAAATATCAACATGGAATACGTTGGTAATTATTTTGTAATTTATAGAGATAAGAACAAAAAACTCAATAGGCTGATATGATCAGAACAAATTATGTCCTAAAAATTATGCCTAACACATGCCAAGAACAAAACCGGCGAATCAAGCAAATGCAGTCATACACATGTGATAAATGTCTAGATCATCTTTATGTAGTTCCCAATGTAGCTGCATTGGGAGATGCATTCGTCAAAATTGTGATTTTATGTACATTTTCTCATCTTTTGTTCACTTTATCATCACTCATCCCACAAATTCCATAGGTACTTTATTTCCCTAGGAGAATAGCTTTACTTTATTTCAAGCATATTCACTTCATGCCACTAGGAACCTTTTACACTATTTACCAAGGGAAGCCACTTTGCTCTTGATCAACCCATGAAATCCAAGGATTCATAGTCCCAAAAGAAAGGTGCCACAACCTTGTTCATAGGTAGCTCTTTTCTATTAGGTAGCTTTCACACTTTTTCTTTTTAAGGGAATTCAATTTTCTCAAGATCAACCCATGAGAACCTAAGTTCCATGGTACCAAGATAAATTGCCACCTCCCTAGATTTCAAAAGGTAGCTCTTTCCTTTGTGGGCTTAAGATTTTTCAACAGCAAAATTTTTTTTTGGGAGAGAGAGGAGAATCAGAACAATGAAATCACAACAGATTTTGAATGCAAATCCCGGTTAGCAAACAAAGGCACAAGACATAAGAGATGAAACTAGTGTGCCCCCCTAAATACTTAATGCAAGATGGCTAATACTTTTTTTTTATATATAGTGAGTGAAGGGTCATATGACACACATACCGAGAGATTTCCTAAGATTGATAAATCTCTCAAAATCTAGACTCTTAGTAAAAATATCAGTCAGTTGATTTTTTGTCCCTACATGTTCAATGCAAATAATACCTTGTTCAACCAAGTCTCTAATAAAATGGTGTCTTATATCAATGTGCTTAGTTCTAGAGTGTTGAACGGGATTTTTTGCTATGCTTATAGCACTGGTATTGTCACAATACATGGTTAACACATTACTGTGTAGGCCATAATCTTTGATCATTTGACTCATCCATAAAAGTTGTGTACACCCACTACCAGCAGCAATGTACTCAGATTCTGCTGTGGAGAGGGCAACACAGTTTTGTTTTTTACTAAACCAAGAGATCAAGTTGTTTCCCAAATAAAAACATCCACCAGATATACTTCTCATGTCATTAACACTACCTGCCCAATCAGCATCACTAAAACCAACAAGATTGGTGTTAGTGTGTTTTGTGTACCACAAACCCATAGCACAAGTCTCACCAACATATCTAACTATTCTTTTGACAGCTTTCAAATGAGAGACTTTAGGGTTTGCTTAATATCTAGCACACAGACACACACTATACATGATGTCTGGACGGGTGGCAATCAAATATAGCAGACTTCCTATCATGCTTCTATACAATGTATGGTCAACACTTTCAGATTTTTCATCTTTGCAAAGTTTATTGGATGTACCCATAGAGGTTTTCTTTTGTTTCCCATTCTCAAGATTGGATTTCTTCACCAAGTTAAGAGCATACTTGGCTTGAGATATGAACATTCCTTCATGCAATTGTTTTATCTGAATCCCTAAGAAAAAAAGTCAATTCTCCTACCATGCTCATCTCAAAGGTAGATGTCATACAATGCACAAATTCTTTTTCCAAGGACTTAGAAGTGGACCCAAACACAATATCATCAACATAAATATGTGCAATCAAAATGTGTTCGTCTTTTCTTTGAATAAAGAGTGTTTTGTCCACTTCTCCCCTTTTCAAACCACTTTTCAAAAGATGGTCTGTAAGTCTCCCATACCAAGTTCTAGGAGCTGGCTTGAGTCCATACAAGGCCTTTTTTAATTTAAAAATATGATTGGGTTTATGGGGGTCCTCAAATCCTTTTGGTTGTTCAATAAACACTTCTTCCTCTAGAATGCCATTTAAGAAAGCACTCTTCACATCCATTTGTTGAAGAGTAATGTCAAGAAAGCATGCAATGGCAAGAAGAAGACGTATGGACTCAATGCGGGCAACAGGAGCAAAGGTTTCATCAAAATCCACCCCTTCAACCTGTGTGCACCCTTGAGCCACAAGTCTTGCTTTATTTCTTATTATCTCTCCCACTTCATTTGATTTGTTTTTGAAAATCCACTTAGTTCCAATAACATTCACAGAAGTGGGTCTAGGTACAAGGAACCAAACATCATTTTTAGCAAACTGATCAAGCTCATCTTGCATGGCATTGATCCAACACTCATCCTTTAGGGCTTCATGCACATTCTTAGGTTCAATGGTAGACACAAAACATGAGGCATGTATTTCTTCATACTCAAGAGTAGACGAGCAAGCAAGTTTCCTATAGTCTATCTTACCTTTTCTTCTTGTTGACATCCCATCATATACATTACCTATGACTTGTGAAGTGGAATGCACTTTCTGAATTCGACTTGGAATGTCATGTCTACGGTCAGTCAAATTGGACTGAATTTCTGGCTGTTCAGGACCTGCTTCTGAATCTGGCAGATTTCTGATCAATATAGCTTTTGATGTAGCTTCTGATGCAGCTGCATCCGGAGCTACATTCAGAGCTACATTCTGAGTCACATTCTCTGAACTTCCAGGACTTGCAGGTTCTGTATGTTCTTGCTGGATCACTGATAGCAAATGCAGGTTCTGAAACATCATCCTCAATGGTTTTGTGGCCAAGATCTGTTAGATCATCAAACACAATATTCATAGACTCCATAATAGTTTTTGTCCTAAGATTAAAGACTCTATAAGCACGACTATTTGTGGAGTACCCCATGAAAACACACTTGTCACTTTTTGAATCAAATTTTGAAAGATGATCTCTATCATTGAGAAGATAGCACACACACCCGAAAACATGAAAATATTTTAATGTAGTCTTCTTTCCTAGTAAAATTTCATAGGGTGTCATGGTGCTATCTGGTCTCAAGAAAACCCTATTTCCTATATGACAAGCAGTGTTCAATGCTTCTACCCAAAATCTTTTAGCTAAATTCTTAGAACTCAACATGACTCTAGCCATCTCTTGAAGTGTCCTATTCTTTCTTTCCGCCACTCCATTTTGTTGTGGAGTTTTAGGAGCTGAGAATTCATGGGTTATGCCATTTGAGGCACAATAGCTAGAAAATGAGGAATTTTCATATTCCGTGCCATGATCTGATCTAATTCTAGTAAGCTTTAGATCATACAAGTTCATAACACATGTGTACCATATTTTAAAGGACTCAAAAGTTTCAGATTTTTCCCTTAAGAAAACGACCCATATGTATCTAGAAAAATCATCAACACAGACAAAGGTGTACTTTTTTCTTTCTTAGACTCTCTACTTCAATAGGACCCATGAGATCTGTGTGAATCATCTCAAGGCATCTAGATGTGAAACAATGAGATATGGGAAGGTGAGAAGCCTTTGTTTGCTTACCTTTTTGACATGGTCCACATACCTTTGTGTATTTCTTTTCCAGACTAGGCAATCCTTTCACTGCATCATGCTTCACAAGCTCATGAAGTTTACGAAAACTCATGTGCCCTAGTTTTTGATGCCATAGATCTGTGACATCAAGACTAACATTGTGACAGGTTTGAGCATTGTTGAACATATAGCAATTGTCAGAGGATCTAGTACCTGTCAATAGACACTTGTTAGATTGATCAAAAACTTCACAAGTATTTTTATCAAACCTTACATGTAGGTCATCATCACATAGCTGACTGATGCTAATGAGGTTGGTCTTAAGGTTTTCGACATGGTATACATTTGTGAGTTCAGGAAGACCAGCTACATTCAAAGTTCCCTTGCCAATGATCTTACCTTTGGCTCTTCCTCCATATGTCACAGATCCACCATTGACGCTCACATAGTCCTTCAAATTCTCAATAGAACATGTCATGTGTCTAGAGCACCCACTATCAAAGTACCATGAACCAGCTATGTGAGACATTAAAGATGTGAAGGTTACATTGCATTGTTCATCATCAGACCACTTTGCACCAGGACATATGTCAAAAGGTTCACAATATTTAGCTTTATCATTCTGTAGCTACCTTTGGGAACCCACATCTTTTTAAAAGTTTTTGGTTGATGTTTCTGTGAATGTACCTTCTGATGTAGCTTCCAATGTTGCTGCATTGGTTGCTGCATTCGATGCTGCATCTGATTACGAACCAAGAAGGAGGTCTGCCTCACTTCTTCCTCATAGACAACCTTTTTAAGGAAGCAGAATGGTTGAATGTGACCAGATTTGTGACAATAGTGACTCACAAAATTTTTCTTTCTTGTTTTGGGTTTTTCAAAGAAGTTCGGTTTTTGAAAATTTTGCGTGGGCTATTGTGATTCAGAGGTGCCTTCACCCTCTCTAACAAACATTTTTTGCCTAAAATCAATTCCAGACTTACCAGAATTTCCAGAATTCAACATCTCATCCATTTTTTGTTGGCTTGAGTTCCATTTAGCCATGGTTTCATTGGCTTGGATAAGCTCTTCTTTCAGTTCTTCAATCTCCACATCTTTCTTCCTCAATAAACATTCCAACCTTGTGATGCATTCCTTCTGCTATTCATTTACCTTCTTTAACATATCATTTGTCTTTCCAAGCAAGGTAACTTGAAGAGCCCTTTTTTCCCAATCCTTATACATCTCTTTATAACCTTCTAGCAGGTCAGATTCTGATTCTCCACCGTCTTTTGTAACAGATGAGTTAAAACAGCAAAAATCTTCCCAGCTTCTGTCCAATGTAGCTTCTGATGTAGTTTCTGAAGAAGCTACATTCGGAGGTACATTGGCCGAAGGACCTGCACAATCAGATTCAGAGTCGTATACAGTAATGAGAATGATGAGATCTCCTGGATCTTCGCCATCACTATCACTCAAAGTTGCAGAAAAGTTCAAACATTTCTTCCTCAAGGTATTTGCACATTGATTTGCATAATGACCAAATCATTGACACTCCCTACACTGAATGGAATCAATATTCTTTCCACTGTAAGAAGGTTTTGAAGCAAAAGGATTGATAAAAGGTTTTTCTGAAGTTTGAAAAGAATTTTCCTTATGAGCAAATTTACCAGAATCGGGTTTAAAGGTAGTTTTAGAGCTTGATGATGGAGTTCTGTTTTGGCTCTTGGCTTTCAAATTTTTTTAAAATTTAGTAGTCAACAGAGCCATGGAATCTTCTCCAAAATCAGACTCATCAATTTCCTTTTGTAAAGCAAGCAAGTCAAAGAGACATCAACAGTAGAAGGCAAAGCAATGTTTTTCACAAGAGGAGTAGAATATGATGCACATTTGCCCTTTTGTTGGAGTTGATCATTTAAGTTTAATTCAAAGTTCTGAAGGATACCAACCAATCTTTAAAAACACATTTTGTCAATATCATGTGCTTCCTCGATAGCACAAATTTTCACATTAAACCTTTCAGGTAAAGTTCGCATCATTTTACTAACAAGGCGATCATTAGTGATGTGATCACCTAGAGCTAGAGCAGAGTTAAACATATCAAGTAGCCTACCATAATAAGACATGGTATCCTCAGATTCATTCATTCATTCTTGTGTTTTCAAACTGTGTGGTAAGCAATCTTAATTTGGAAGCACGAACACTGGCAAGCCCTTCACACAGGGTTTGAAAGGTCTCCCACACATCTTTAGCAGACTCATAATTGGCTATAACCCTAAAGGTGTTGGCATCTAAGGCTTTGTATATGGCAGACAAGGCTTTAGAATTAAAAGAAGCAGTATTTCTATCTTCATTAGACCAATCAGCTTCTTTGGTGATCTTAACATCACCATCTGTATCAGTTGTTTTTGGAGGACTCCAACCATTTAGAACAGCAAGCCACGCTCTTTCATCAATTGATTTGATGAAGATACGCATTTTTACTTTCCAAATAGAATAATTTGCATTAGTCAAAGTTGGAGGACGAACAACATTCTCATACTGAGAATCCATCACGACTACAACCAGAATCTTCTCTTAGTGATGTCAAGAGGAGGCTCTGATACCAATTGTTGAAAACACTAGTAGCTAAGATTCTAAAAAAAAATACCAATGTAGTTTCCAATGTAGCTTCTGATGAAGCTACAATGGAAGTCACAATTGTCAGAAACGTAAAACAGCGGAAGACTTGATTATAAAGCAGCAAACTAAACACAAATGTTTACCAAACAATCTACAAGTCTATGCTTGTAGATCTAGCCTCATGATCAAAAGATTTCACTAAACAATATGATTTGTTTTATAAAAATTATGTGAAATCACCAAATAAAATACTCTCACAAGACAACAAGTCTTGGAGAGCAAAATCCCATAGAAAAACAGATATAGAAAACGTGGGAAGAAACAAACAGCTTCCTAAAATCAGCTAGGAAGACAAAACAGAACCAACTCTCAATGTAGCTTCCAATGTTGTAACATCCAAAGCTACAATCAAAATCTGCACAAAATCTGGAACTGGAACAGCTTCTGAAATTCTAGTTTTTTGCTTCTGAATTTTCTGCTCTCTCTCGCAATGCACACCTTCAGCCGTGGTCATGTCTCTTATTAATAATGTGGAAGAACCCTACACACAATAAAGAATCCAACTTCAAGAAAAACAATAATTAGAATTTGGAAATAAATACACTTACCATATCTCCTAGATTTTATTACCATATGGACAGTGACTCTAGAGACACAGTTTAGGAAGAATCTTTGACTAGATTTGGTTTCCAAAATAATTCCTAAACTTTAGGATCAAAAAACCAAAATCTAATTAAAGATTTTGTTTCCAAATTTACCAAACTTGTCCAAACATAATTACAAAAAAAGGAGAAACAAAAATAAAATAAATACAAAGAAAGAAGAAATTAAGGGCCATAACGAATTAACTACGGGAGAGATGAGATGAATCTACGAGTGCATGCATGTACATCGAGTCATTGAGATACAAAGAAACTGACAGCCGACTACACTTGCTCCACAGTCCTCAGTCCTCAGTCATCATCCATTCATATTTGTCGCCCCTTCATCTTCATTCCATTTATACCTCCACTCCACATCCATACTTTTGACTTCTACTTCCTCCCTTGCCCAAAAGTTACTCTCATAATCTCATTCACTATTCTATTTTTCATTTAACTCAAACAGAATAAATATTATACTTTTACACTTTCATATACATATATTTAAATTATATATTTATTCAAATCTAACTAAAATTATTGTTTTTAATTTTTAAATAAATCAAGGTCTGTAACTTCAATTTTACAGTTGTGCTAGGTTATGCACATCCCTGTACGAATTTCAAATTTGCAGCCCCGAATTATTGGGTCCAACTTGCATTGCAGCCCCGAATTATTGGGTCAAAGTACAACATTGTACAATTTTTTTTGGTTGTGTTAACATCACTATTTAATAACTTGATTATGAGATTTTGGGATTTTTTTTTTTGTAATGAATGAAATAAAATAAATAGAGAAACTGATAGGATCAAATAGTGAGAGAGTTTGAAATCAATTACATCATTCAAAGAAAACATACCCATAAAGTTGTAAACACAACAAATATTCTCCCTTCATTTCAAAATAGTGTTCTCTATTGAATTACACGATTTTTAAATAAGTGTTTTTATATATTTTTTTCTTTATTGTCCCCACAATATATCACTAGTAGTGTCAAATCAAAAAATATCTACTTATTTTTTTTATCTCATCTCACTAATAAAAAGGTCATAATTGTTAGTTGTCTTGAGAAAATTTTAAGGAAAAAGTTATCCAAATAACCATCGTACTATTCCTAGTTAATTAATTTGACCAACCACATTGTAATATCTCAAATGTGACCAGTTACTCTGTAATTGGTGCGATGTAATCCTTACCGTCAACACCCCATCCAATTTTATAACGAACATGCTGACGTGGATTAATAGAGAGATTGTAGGAAAGGTATTTATGTCCATCTCTATTGAGAAAGAGACGCGGCTGATAGATCGCAGAACATAGGATTTATTGAAAGGACAAAAGTACCCCTCATTAAGTACCTCAGTCAGTCTACATCAATAGCTTTGTTATAAAATTGAATGAGATGTTAACAGAAAGGACCACATCGCACTCAGGTTGTGATTACGTTAGTCACAACGGTCCATTGAATAATTTTCCCAAAATTTTATAGAAAGAAAATGAGATATTTATTTTCAAAGTAAGGGAGAAGATTGCTTTATTTTAAGTGTTTGACTCGGTGTTAGTGGTTGTTTTAACTCTATCAGCCGAGATACCCCAACACCCATTCGCCCTCATCGACGTTCTCAGTTCTCACTCCATTAAAGTTGTTGTCTCATGCAATTATACAGACTAACGTTAACGTCCATCCATTGCCAGCCTTGTATTCTTGTAAAGGCTCACTAGATAGCCGCCAAGGCCTACCAATTTTCTCCACCAAAAAGGGCCTTGTAATTAATAGCTGACTAAATATAAATCGTAAGCTCAACTTTTTAATGCGTAATAGAAAATCCACAATAATTAATCGCATATATTCAAGTTTTATCTTAATTATAAATAATGTTGGGTGATAAACGAGTCGGTACATTTTGGTGAAATGTTAACCATTTCAATTCAACATAATATTATTTAATCGGTAAAGTATATTTTGGGGGCAAAATGACGAAAATATCTTTAATGAAGAAAATACGTGCTAACAAAGTCATTGCACAATGCACAAATTTGGGTGTCGCAATTCAAAAATTGGGCATCACAATGCATAATTGAAGTCTGTTCAATTTTGGACATCAAGTTGAGAATGAGATGACTTGATTATGTTCTCTCTAAGGGGCATGTAGGACTTGATTGGACCTTGAATGCGGGGTGCGGGGGGCTACGCCCTTTGTGATACAGACTATCGGGTTTCGGACAAGGCGGCCGCATCATGTTGGTGCAAGGCGACCGCCTTCTTTTAGTTGATTCGGACCATGCAACTGCCATCGTTGTGACCTTCCAGTCTTCCATCCACCTTCGATACCACCATCAAACAGGTTATGGAGATTTCCCTCATCCAAATTCCATTTCTTCTACCCATAAACATATCTCTCCCTCTATCTGTCTTTCTATACCTCTTAATCAAGAAAACCAATCAACGAAAATCCAATGTTATAAAATCTTGAACTTTGTGGTCATGAGCGACGGGAAATCCAAGTCAAGAATTGTTGGTGAATTCTATCGAAGGAAGATTTGGAGAAACCAGCAGTAGAGAATTACATAACAATTAGTAGTACTCTTCCCAAGTTTTGATAAACTACAAACTAGTATCTTTTCCTAAATAAAAACACAAATGATGATGTTAATAATTTAGGTTTGACAAGTTGTGGGAAGAGAGAGAGAGAGATAATTTAATCATCTTCTCTCTCTTTCTGCAACTACCCAATTAATCCATAATCTATACATAGGCTTAATTAGGGGTAGTAAAATTGGTGTTATGGATAAATGGGTGTTAGACTATTATTCATGGTTATCCATAGATAATAGCCTAACACACATTTATTCACAACACCAATTTTGCCACCCCTAGGCTCAATGACAAACTCATATACTCAATTTTGACGAAGAAGAATGTCAGGGTAAAATAGGCCATGCCTATTTTAGTTTTGTTTCTCCTTTCTTGGTTCCTAAGTTTAGACATTTTTTGAAACAAAATCTTTAATTAGATTTTGGTTTTTTTTGTCCTAAAGTTTAAGGAGTCATTTTTTGAAACAAAATATTCCTAAAGATTTTTTGTTTTCTTGGTCCTAAAGTTTAGAAGTTATTTTGGAAACAAAATCAATGCAAAAATCATTCCTAAACCGTGTCTCTAGAGTCCTTCTCCATATGGTAATAAAATCTAGGATTTATGGTAAGTGTATTTACTTCCTAACTCTAATCATATTCCTTGTTGGAGTTTGCTTTCTTTTTTTGTAGGACTTCTTCACGTATAAATAGAGGACTTGGGTAGAGGCAAAAAACACGCACATAGAGAGAATTCAGAAAGCTGAAAGCTGATTTTTCAGAGTTTCAGAAGCAGTTTCAGTTCCAGCTTTTGTGCAGAAGTTGAATGTAGCTTCCGATGCAGCTACATCAGAAGTTACATTGAAGTTCTGGAATTATTTTGTCTTCCTAACTGATTTTAGGAAGATGATTGTTTCTTCCCACGTTTTCTATACCTGTTTTTATGTGGGTTTTTGCTCTCCAAGACTTGTTGTCTTGTGAGAGTATTTTGTTTGGTGATTTCACATAGTTTTTGTAAAACAATTCATCCTTTTTAGTGAAATCTTTTTGGCCATGAGGCTAGATCTACAAGCATAGGTTTGTAGATTGTTTGGTAAACTTTTGTGTTTAAATTCGTGATTTAGTTTTAAAGTCTTCCGCCGTTTTTAATTTTTCTGACCATTGTGACTTCCATTGTAGCTTCTTCACAAGCTACATTGAAAACTGCATTGGTTATTTTAAGAATCCTAGCTACTTTTGTTCTTTCAAAGAAAGAGTGGAGTTGGCTAAGAAAGATATAAAACTAAGATAAATGATACAAAGGCTAAAAAAGAAGATTGTAAAATGTACTATATTATTCTTGGAACTCGGAGGAACTATTGCATTTTCTTTGTTATCCGGTTCATCTACTTTATCGATAAGGAGCTTCAGAATGATCTTTCTATCTGACTTTCCCCTATGCTCAAATAAATTACTACCTGGAGGAGAAGCCCTGCCCCACGGAATCCTTCTTCTTTGTCCCAAATGTCTATTTTTTATTTGCCTAAGCCCCTATTTTTGGCCCCCAAGATTTAACCTTAAAATCTCTTTTGTTTACCGGAACTTAGCTGCAACTCTGCAAGTTGATAAATCAAAAATTACTTCAACAGGGAAAGGAGAAATGTTTGTTGACAAGTTTTCTTTCCCTATCAAGTACTAGGAATTGGGTGCTTTTCCGTTGAATCTTTCATAAAGAAAGGTCCAGATTTTTCCAGCAAAGAAAAGAGAGTATTTTGAGTAATGAACAGGCAAACATCTCTTATGAAAATGACTTTCTTGCCCTCAAAAAATGTCACGTTGTTTGCATATGCCCACTTAACGGTAGATCAGCTAACGGCATCCAACCAAGGGACCTCTAGCGTGCAAAAAGAGACTACTTTTGACCCAATTTTTTACTTTTTGAATCGAGGGATGATCACCAGAAAGGTCTCAAGTACAAGGACCATTGATGAAGTTGACCCTAACTTAGAAGTAACTAAAATGTTAAATTAGAATACTTTGAACAAAACTAAAATAATGTAAATATTGAAAATTGATCAATGAATGGATAATTGAAAGATTTTCATAGGAATTTTTTGTATAAAAAAACTTTAGAAATAAAGTAATTAATAATTAATGGATATATTGTTGGTCCTATGGATGTGCTCAAATAGGCTAGAGAGGAGGTGAATAGCCTATGTTACCACTTTAAAAATATATCTCACAATTCATTTAAGAATATGAGTGAAATACTTTTTAGTGATAAAACAATCTAAAGATGAGAAAGGTCTGCTGGTAGTACTAAGCAGCAGACTTGTTCATAGCTGAGTAATGAACTCTGCTGACATATTATAGATAAAATGTTAGCTAAAAAGAGGTTTTGACAGCGGAAAGATTCTGACTAAACAAATTTATCTTTAGAAGGTTTAAGCAGTTGTACACGAATATATGTTCATATTAACAACATACTTAACTCTTCTTCAGATGCATGGAGTATGGGTTACAGAATAGATAGATTTAGCAAATCAAAACCTTTTAAGAACTGGAAAGAGATATTAGAGCTGAGTTTGAAGAATATATAATATTTACAAATTTAGCAAAGGTTTACTTAAAGGCAAACTTGTTTAATACATCAATTTAGACTCTCTAACCTAGCCATCTACTTTATTCCCCTGGATTCCTTCCACAGTCAAGAACTCATCTCTCAGAGTTTCTTGAACAAGTCAGGAACATGTAGAGTCAAGTAGATTCGACATGAAAAGATTATTTTACGGGTTTCTTAAATAAATAATATTTGAGCAACTGAGTGAAAAACACTCGGCTCCTTATGATGACATATAATTGCACAACCAACAGCCCTTGTAATGGAATACAAGTCTGCTGGTATGAATGCAATGTTGACAAGCATTTCTTCATCTTTCTTGGACATCTTTAGAGATTTGTCTTCAATGGAATCTGGAATGCTTGGTCTCTACCAAATGATTGAATTTCTGAAGTGTTGTAGAAACTGAGTTCTTTGAGGGAGATCAAAGAGCTCAAATCAAGAAATGGGTTTCTTGATCAAGACACTGTTATCTATCGTTGTAGCTTTTACAGATCACTCTTCCTTGCTTTTTACTTTTCTTCCTTGCAATTCACAAAATGTGTTTTGTAAAGGTATGAGTTTTCCACGGTGATCTTTGAGATAGCTCGATCGATGATCTTGTTATCTCTTGCTCTCTCTTTTGAAGAAGGGAGAAAAGGTTTCTTTTATAGATGGAGATCAATAGATCCATTGAGATTGTCTTCGAATGATCTTTTATCCGTTGGAGTGATTCTTCGGATAAGAGTAACTCTTATAAACTGTAGGATAAAGATATTCTAGAAGATCTCTCTTTGAGAAAAGTTGTCAAAAAGTCAGACTTAGTATATGTGTCACTGTTTGTGCAGGTCTAACGGAATAGTATACTGACATTTGGTTTTCCAATAAAATAGATACATTTGAACTTGAAAATCAACTATAGAGAGGAATAATTGTTGAATAAAATCCAAACAGATCTTGCAAGTCTGAGAGCTGTCAAGCCACTTCCGTAAGTTGACTTTTGGAGAAGCTTGAACATTTTGTCGTTTCTGAACATCTTCAATAATTCCACTATAGTTCGCACATGCAGCCCAAGAAAGATCGAAGGTCTGCTGGTTTGATATTCCCTTAATTATTTTATCTTCCAGAAGAAAGTTCGAAGATCTGCTTGTCGACATAGTTGAGTAATGAACTATCAACTCGTAGGAAATTTGATAGTATGATATCTTTGTAGAAGCTATCATCATGTAGCAAGTCTTTTGGTGCTGGTATACTAAATAACTGGTCTGCTGAGGTCATCACATAAGAGTAGGACTAAGACTCGGACTCACCTAGTCTAAGACCTATGTAGTGTTCAACAAGTAATCACACTAACCGGTACGCAACCTTTTTAATCACTTGTTAGAACATGCAATAATAGGAATAAGCAAATCAAGGTGTTCCGGAATATGCAAATGAATAAGTCGTGTTTCAGCAGACATATTCCAACATATATATTATGGTGAAATTGATCATTTTAACAAAAAGTATTCATGTGTCAGAAATAACATCTGTTAATAGTAATTAATAAGAATTAAACTTTCATTCACCAATGGTATATAATTATTGTACAAAAACGGATTTTAGAACATGACACGTGGACAATTAAAATATAAGTAAATCAAGACAAATGTTGCGATTGACACGTGTCATAATCTAAGGGCTAACTATGTAAAAAAATTCTACACCGTCTGTATATATATATATATATATATATATATATATATATATATATATATTAATAGAAAAAAAGGTTAACATAAACTTGTCTCGTAAATAACTTGTATGAATAAAATGGTAGGGAAATAAAATTGATAAAAATCGAAAAGTTTCGGTAAAATAAAATTGTATAAATTAAATAGAATAAATTCTAATTTTAAATTAAGATATATTTGACAAAACAAAATTTGTTCTTATTTTATGGAAAGTTGACATGTGATAGTCATTTCACCGAAAGTTGTCACATGGTAGGAGAAGTTATATTTTAGTAATAGTTAATAGAATAGATTGAAATTGATCATTCCAATGGGTAATTGAAAGATTTGCGTATGAATTTTTTGTAGAAAAAAGAACTTAAAGAATGAAGTGAAAGGACGAAACCTCGAAAATCATCCTCGGCCCCACTACGGGACCCACTCATGATAAAAAACCACCCAGGGTGGGCCAGTGCGGCAGTCGAGTCAAGGCAATCTCTGAAAATACTCTTAAAAGTATGACTAAGCCGAGGTAAGAAACTGATGAGTGCCACTGCCCTCAATCAACTCGGTCTCGGCAAAACAATCAATGATCATCAACCCTGACAAGAAGCTTCCCAAAGCCGGAAGGAGCTGACACACGCAATCAACAACTTCCCGACAGCGCCCAATCCAATCATCCCTGACATGGCTGCAGACCATTTATTACTAGCCGTAACATGCTCCCCTATCAAAGGTCGCCACCTCATGAGACCATTCAGGTATAAATAGGAGACATTCTCCACAGTTGAAGGAGGCCATTTTCAGATATCCTATTACGTTTATCATATTCACTTATCTGGATCCAAGACACAAAATTAGTCATAGTTGTTACACATTTATTATACACAACACAGTAAATCTTAATCTCACGCCGGAGGGTTCTAGTCGGGGCACTACCGACTCCTTAACAGCGTTTGTTTTGTCTTATCCAGGTTATCAATCGAACGGACAACACAGTCACCTTTGCTTCTTACGTGGACAAAATGACAAGGTCACCACCAATTTTGCGTGATCAGTTTGGTTTTGTTGCCAGGAAACGCTAAGTTTCTTAGCCACACCGTGTCCACGAACAAGTAAAAATGGTGAAATCCAAGAAACAAGCCTCTAAAAACATCACACCCGCTACGTCAAATCATCCAAAAAAAGAGCCCGTAGGGCATAACGAGGGAAGAGGCACTACTAGAAACAGCGCCTTCAGCGACGGAATTCTTAGCGACGGAAATTTTCCATCGCTAATTAGCGACGGAATTTTACCTTTAGGCTCCGTTTGTTTCACGGAAAATGACTTACGGAAAACATTTTCCTCATTTTCCGATGTTTGGTAACCTTAGGAAAATGTAGTCAACGTAAAAGCTTTTCCGAGTCAACGGAAAATGAAGCCTTATTTTCCAGAAAATGACTTACGGATTCATTTTCCGTAAGTCATTTTCCAAAAGTTTAAGCACTTCTCCGCCTCCTTCCACAAGTACACATATTTACATACACGCACACTATTTCACTCAACAAATAAATTATTTAGAAATATAAATGGAGTTTGTGCACATTTTATAAATTATCATTTTAATAAATACTCACTATATCATAATATTAGTGTCAACTATATTATTTAGGGACGTCCCAAATATTGTTCATTTTCTTTTTTATAACGTTTTTTTTTTCATATCAATTATCAATTTTTTTTTATTTGTATTTTTGAGATTGAAAAAAGATGAACCTTATAGATTTGACACGACTAATGATAAATTGAGGTTATTAATGGAAAATTACTTAAATCTCAACACTATCTTATATTCAATATGATCATTAATATTAGAATGTATTTTTGTATTTATTCATATATTGTTTTCCGTAGCATTTTCCGTACGTTTGCCAAACACCCGAAAATGTTTTCCGGCATATTTTCAAAAGATTTATCAAACACCTGAAAACAAAATTATTTCATTTTCCAGAAATCATTTTCCGGAAATCATTTTCTGGAAATCATTTTCCGTGAAACAAACGGAGCCTTAGCGACGGAATTTTGCATCAGCGACGGAATTGACTCCGTCGCTGAAGGCCACCTTTATTAACGGAATCAGCGACGGAATTAAGCATTAGCGACGGAATTGAACATCAGCGGCGAATTTATCGGTGGCGGAATTTTCCGTCGCTAAAGGTCACCTTTAGCGGCGAATTTTCGTCAGAAATTAATTTCTGAAATATTCAGCGGCGAATTTTCCGTCGCTAAAGGTCACCTTCAGCGACGGAATTTTCCGTCGCTGAATATTCAATTAACCGGTTTATTTTCAGCGACGAGGAAAAATTCCGTCGCTAAAATTTAAAAATTAATTAAAATTGAATTTCGGCGGACGAATTTTCCGTCGCTTTAAAAATTAATTAAAATTGAATTTCAGCGACGGAAAATTTTGTCGCTAAAAGCGTTAAAATTTAATTAAAATTGAATTTCGACGGAAAATTTAAGCTAAAAGCGTTAAAAATAATAATTTTAATTTTAAAAAATAATAAATTTTAATTTCGTGACGGAAATTTCCGTCGCTAAAGGATTTAAAAATTATTAAATTTTAATTTAAGCGCGGAAATTTCCGTCGCGATAATCAAAATTAAATTGAATTCTAATTAATATAAAATATCAAAAATATATGAAATTAAATTGAAATTAAATTAAAATAATATTTGAAATGTTAATTTAATAATATAATATCAATAATTAAAATGATTAGCATCAATATAATTACAAAAAATAAAACATTCAAATTACAACAACAGCACAACTTAACGTAGCACGTTAACAACTTAACGTAGCGTAGCGTTAACTAAATTGAAATTAAATTAAAATAATATTTGAAATGTTAATTTAATAATATAATATCAATAATTAAAATGATTAGCCTCAATATAATTACAAAAAATAAAACATTCACATTACAACAACTTAACAACTTAGCAACTTAACGTTAACTTAAATTGAAATTAAATTAAATTAATATTTGAAATGTTAATTTAATAATATAATATCAATAATTAAAATGATTAGCATCAATATAATTACAAAAATTAAAACATTCACATTACAACAACTTAACGTAACTTAGCGTAGCGTAGCGTTAACTTAAATTGAAATTAAATAAAAATAATATTTGAAATGTTAATTTAATAATATAATATCAATAATTAAAATGATTAGCATCAATATAATTCAAAAATTAAAACATTCACATTACAACAACTTAACGTAACTTAACGTTAACCAACTTAAACAACGCAGCTTAACTTGACTTGACAGCAGCGTAACATAAAGTTAACAGCAACTTAACTTAAGCTTAGCGTAACTTAACAGCAGACTTCTCAGCTCAGCTTAACGTGGCAACTTAGCAAGCAGCAGCAAACTTAGCTTAACTGCGTTACTTAGCAACCCAGCAACAGCAGCAACAACAACGCTTCATTTAAGCGTGGCTTAACAGCAGCAATGTAGCGTAACTTAGCAACAGCAACAGCAACTTGGCAACAGCAGCAGCAAGCGTGGCGTGGCAACGCGTGGCAAGCAAGCAAGCAGCAGCAACATAGCGTGGCAACATAGCGTAGCAACTTAACAACTTAAAAGGCAACATAAGGTAACTTAACATGAAAACACGCTACGCCTATTGGCGAAATGGTATAATGGAGTACAATGGACCATTATGACATGAAAACACCTTCGCCTATTGGCGAAATGTTATAATGGAGTACGATGGACCATTATAACATGGAAACACGCTACGCCTATTGGCGAAATAGTATAATGAATACGATGGACCATTATAACATGAAACACGATACGCTGATTGGCGAAATGGTATAATAGATGCGATAGGACCATTATAACATGAAACATGATATGCCTATTAGCGAAATGTTATAATGATGCGATAGACCATTATAACATGAAACACGATCGCTATTTGCGATAAATGGTATAATGGAGTATGATAGACCATTATAACATGAAAACACGCTACGCCTATTGGCGAAATGTTATAATGGAGTATGATGGACCATTATAACATGAAAACACGCTACGCTATTGGCGAAATGGTATAATGAAGTGCGATGGACCATTATAACATGAAACACGATCGCTATATTGGCGAAATGTTATAATGGATGCGATAGACCATTATAGCATGAAACACGATACGCCTATTGGCGAAATGGTATAATAGATGCGATAGACCATTATAACATGAAACCGTTAAGTCTATTAATGGTGAAATGTTATAATGGACTAAAATGGACCATTATAACATGAAAACATTACGCTATTGATGAAATGTTATAATGGAGTACGATGGACCATTATAACATGAAAAA
>CM028377.1:119006698-119062758 GCA_013146195.2 Codonopsis lanceolata | reverse complement strand
CTGAAGAAGGCCGAAAGTCATGCTGCAAATTATAAGAAATCGAAGATTTTGAGAATGCGATGGGCCAAGACCATTCTTCCACTACTGCCCATGGCACAAATCATATATTGAGGATGCTTTAGGCCATGGCGGAGTAGGAATGAGGACTATGGCGAGTGGGCCGTGCTCGACCACTTGCTACTGACCGCTGCCCTTTCATGCTTGTTGGTCACCTACGGATGAGCTGCGCCCGGCCCTTCATGAGGCGATGCGGGCCAGAGCACCACGGGTCCCTCCACGTGGGCGAGGTAAATGTACGCTCGGCGATTCTTGAGTTGGACTCGAGGAGCAGACTACGGCGAGGCAGTCGTCAGCAGTCTCGAGGCAGGCGGGCTGAGGATGAACCGCCCGAAAGAGCTTAACTTTGGTACCAAATGCAATATCAGCCGGCGCCAAGAGCTTCCACCTCTTCCTCACTTTGAGACTTAGGATTTTATCGGCTGTTGCGCCATATCTTCTAGTTTCCTTTTTGTAATTCCCAATCGACTTCATTAAACTTAATTGTTTGTTTGCTTTCGATACTTGTTTTCTTACTTGCATCTTTTCTGTCATTCGTTAATACAAATCTAGGGTGCTCCCAAAATATATCGGCGAAAAAGTATAACTAATTTTAACCAAGTGCGATTATAAAAATAACAAGACTAACAGAGGCCGTCTTATTATGTAAATTAAGATGTTACCGAATAGTTCTTGGGGCAAAAATGCTTAGATCGACCAAGGCTTATAGTAAGTGTGCTTCGGAGAAGATTGCCAAGCGGGCAAGGCCCGACTTTTAATTGGCAACCAACAACCAAGCAAGCCTTTGCTCGATGTGGAGTAGTCGAGCGATTCTTTGGTATATCTTCAGTGTTAAGATATCACGGTTAGCAGTGTTGCTTTCGGTCACTTGTAGGATCAGGAGTAGTTAATCGCTATCTTGCGAGGAATGGACTACGGAGCAGGGCGAGCATCTAGTATGTGAGCCGGGGCATGGCGCGCCTCCCACGGAGGATGAGTTCACGGATACTAGGGATTTTATAATTTTTGGCCAGGGCATGGCCTCAAATGCGCTCGGCCGAGCAGCGAGAATCTGATCAAACAAATATAAATAATTGCGAATAACAATTTATTGATAACTTTGAGAATTTTGAACCAGTAAATATGATAACGACTTGCCTTTCATTGATAAAGTTGATGACCCTCAGCAGGGAGGCTGAGGTCTTGCCCTTTTGTTTCTTTGACCTATGGATAATACTTCTTAAGGTGAGTGCATGCCAGGGCGGATCTTTTTTTTCCTTAGATTGGAGTGTGTAAGTGCCCTCCACTTATTATTCGGTTATTGGAAAGGACCCTCCCAATTAGGGACATCTTTCCCCACTACTGCCCAGATGACGGTCTTCAATTTTCTGAGCACTAGGTCCCCAGCGAGAGAAGGCTACGCGGACTCTTTTATCATGGTGAGCTTTTGCCCTCGTTTGTAATTGACCATTAAAGTCGGGCATCTAACCTCCTTTCTTCCGGCAGGTCTAAATCTATGGCAGGGCAAGTTGATTGTTTTTCATTTGTAATGTGATACCATAGCTTGGCGAAGCCATTTCCACAGGGATCATAGCCTCGACCCATAGGTGAGTGCGAATGGAGTTTCCGGTTGGTCCCGAGCAGACGATTCGGACCGCCTGAGCCGATTGTAATTCCTCGCGCCACTTTCTGCTCGCCGCCTTCTAAATTCCGCAAGGGCGTGCGGAACTTTGTTGTTTGCGGCTTGCAGCATCGTTGCCTTGAGGGTAAGCACGGACGATTACCCGATGCTTAGCCCGAGGCGAGCACATTCTCGTGACTTGTCACGAGTCCCGTGTCGAGAAGGAGTCCTGATTGTCGGATATGATTGCCGAGGAGATCGAATACGCCACATGCAGTCGTGTCACAAACTTGATGATATTCGCCTCCGAAATTTTGGCCAAGGGCTTTGCCTCAATCCAACCGTGAAGTAATCTATGGTGACTACTGTGTTTGTATTTGTATTTGTGCCCATTGTGCGGCGGAATGGGCGTGGGCGTCGATCGATTCCCCGTCAGCGGCGCGGCGGCGGGGTTTGCAGGGCCGGGCGCGGCTTGGCGGGGTTTGCGTAGTGGATGGAAGCCTTGGTATATCCGCGTATCGGCACGGCATTTGTCACATTCGCGAGCATACTTTTCGGCGTCCTTTGAAGGGTAATCCGGTAGTATCTGCTCGCGGACCCTTTCTGCTAGAGCTCTTGTGCCGGGTGGCCGCCATTCCCTCCATGTACCTCATACAAAACACCTCGGTTAACTGCGGAAGTGCGCTTAGCGAAGCATAGGCGACCGCAGATGTATAAGATTCCCCCAACTACAAAACCAAACGAGGCAGCTTGAATTTGTTGTGGCCTTGACCTTGTGCAGGCGTCCTCACTCGATGTAATCTTATATCATCAATCAACTTACGGCGGCTCGATGTCCATAATTACAGGTCTATCGATAGGCGGGAGTTTCATGCTCGATCATTCTGAGAGGATTTAGCAAAAGCAGATTATCCTCGGCTCTTGGATAAGTAGTGCTGCTCGCATGTTGTCTGCTCGGTCGATCTGATCATTTCCCGAACTTGAAATTTTTCAAGATTTCCTTGATGACCATCGCGATGCCAACGAGGGGTAGGGTGGTGCACCATGTATTCCCCACGGACTTGGTTCACGACTAGGCGTGAATCCAGTACCTTGTGGCGACTTCTACACCCATGTGCGTGCGAGCTCGAGCCTGATCATTGCTTCATACTCGGCCACGTTGTTGGATGCGGGAAATTTGAGCAGGAGAGCTAACTTTCAGTGCAGTGATGATTTCGCCGGGGCTGAGAAGGATGCCGCTCAGCTCGACTTTGCTTCTTTGCCCCATCACATAAAGATCCCCAACGGTAGGGTGGTCGTGGTTGTGGCAATTCTTTTTTGCTCGGGCTCTGCTAGGCTGCTTGATCTCGAGGCTCCTCGTATTTGGGTGAAGCTTGTTTCAACGAGTCGACGATGCTTGCTTTGATTGCTCGCTTTGGGCAAGTAGTCTATGTGGAACTCGGTGAGCTCGTCGACCCGTTAGCAATGCACGATGTATCGGGTTTGTGCGGAGACTTCTTGCGATGGTGCATCAGGTGTATACTATGATTATGTGTGCGAGAAAAATAAGCCTTAATTTCGGGCGGTATGTGACAGCAGTAGGCTAATTTTTCAACATTAAAATACGACCCTCAGCAGGGGTGAGGGCCTTAGATACATACCACGGGTTTTGTAGACTAACTCCTCCCTACTAAAACGGCCACGGCTTTGGTCGAGTGGCTGCTAGACTCTAAATAAAGGCTCACCAGGCATAGAGGCTGAGAGAGGTGGTTTGCCAAGATATTCCACCCAGGCTGCTCGAGGGCCTGCAGCACGATCTGCATTCCACTCAAATCCCTTGTTGCCGCGAAGCTTGAAAGAAAGGGAGGCACTTTTCGGTGACCAGAAATGAAGCGTCTAAGGCAATGATTACTGCTTTTAGCATTTGGATGTGCTTGATGCAGATAGAGGCATGTTCCATGTTGAGCGGGGCTTGAATCTTCTCAGGGTTGGCTTCTATGCAGTTGACCATGAATCGAAACTTCCCGCTCGGACAGCGCATTTACTCGGGTTCGGCTTCATGTTGTGCTTGCGAGGGTTGGCAAATGTCTCGGCCAAGTCAAGAGTGTGGTCGCGGCCCTTGGTTTTGATGACCATGTCATCTATGTAAGCCTCCATATTTACCCCTTGTTGAGAGCCGAACACCTTATTGACCATCTTATTTGGTAAGTGGCTCTGCATTTTTGAGCCGAAGGGCATCATTTTTAGCAATAGAGGCGCTTCTTTGCTCGGAAGAATGTCTTCGCTTTATCTTGCTCGTTCATTTTGACTGGTGGTATCACGATGCGCATCCGAGGCCGAGCATCTCGAACCGGCTATAGAGTCGGCGAGCATATCGATGCGAGGCGGTGGATAGCGATCTTCGAGGCGAGCTTTGTTTAGAGGTGAAGTCACGCACATTCGCCACTTATCATTTGCCTTTTTTACCATTACCACATTTGCTAGCCGAGTCGGGTATTGAATCTCTCAATGATGTCTGCGCCGAGGAGTTTCTCGACCTCTGCTTTGATCGCCTCATTCTTCTCGGGTGAGTCTTGTCTTGAGTCATTTTGGGCCAGGCGGAAGGTAGAGTCGACATTGAGGTCGTGGCGAGGCAATACTTTCACCGATGCCCTCATGTCTTCAACCGTCCATGCAAACACATCAGTATTGCTCTTGCCCAGCGACTCAATCAATCTTGCGGCGTCGGGAGGCATGGCCTTCCCGATTTTAATTTTTTGCTCGGGATATGCGGGATTGATGATGATTTCTTCGGCTTCGCCCTCAGGTTGGATATCGGGCTCGTCCGGACCTGCGAGTGTCGGCTCGATATCCTGTGGTTTAGGGCGCCTCGCTTGCGTCTAGAAGGGCTGGGGCAGCTTGTTTGAGAGTCTTTTTAGGAGTTTGCTCGGAAGTTTCTGGAGCTTGCTCGGGAGGCTCTATATCCGTGGGCTCGGCCGCTTCATGTGGGTCTCTCAGAGCTCAATGTTGTTGATAGAAGTGGATCTTTGGGGTAGGCTCGGCGGAGATCGTTGCGGCCGATCGGGAAGGTCCATGTCGGCTTAAGGAGCGCATTTGGCCCGATCGGGAATGTCCCTTGTCGGTTTTACATTTTTTTCTTAGAGCTTCAGGACATACTCCCACATTGCTCGGGGCTTCTTTGTTGAGGATCCCCACTCCATTTTACGTATAGAACTTGGCTTTACGGTGGGGAATGGAGGTGACCATCGGAATTTGGCCATCGCCGGAGCACCTAAAATCAGGTTGTATGCCGATTTGGTCGATCACCAAGAATGTGATCATCTCGATCCGTGTTTGGGCCCATCACCCATGAATACCTCCGGCTCGATCGTGCCTTTAACCCCTTTGGTGATTGGTAAAGCCTTCAAGCTTTCCCAAATACGGTTTTTAACATGGTATCCAGGAACTCCAACCCCTTGAGGCGAGGAATAGTACATGATGTCACACTGCGCTCCGTATCCGGCAAAACTACTGTGAACTTGCCGGTTGTTGGCGAGGCGAGGGAAATGACGGAGTGCTCGGATGCCAATGGAGTGCTTGCTAGCTCGGCTGAGAAAAAACATATGCTCTGCTCCCCATGCCGCTCGAGCAGGATAGGAGAAAATCATCAACCCAGGGCGAAAGGTTGTTCGGGGAATCTCGGTTTACCCGTTGAACACGGCGGGAAGAGATCATGCTCAGGTGGGAGATGCCACGCCTATCCCCCATCCTCTCGACCCGAGCTCGAGTATACCGAGACAACACAAATCTTGTGAATACCACCATGGCAGCTGGCCACACCCAGCGAGGGCTGTAGGTGTTGAAAAGAGAGATTCAAAAGGCTGTCAAATGCGGGCAAGTTAGACAACTTCCCAGAAAGACGAGGTGAGTGGAAACAATGCCAGCAATAATCGGAAGACCCCCAGAGAAGGCGGCCGAGGCCTCAAATCGGGGGGGTGATAAACATGATTCGGGAGAGCTCCCGTCAACACACGGCTCGGGAAGCACATATATTCCTTATCGGGCGTCAGCGCCCAGTGTCTGAGCCGAGGGAAGCGAAACATATGCTGCTCACGTGGCTTTGAAAATGCTGAATAAAAGTGTGGCATTTTCGCCTAATACCCTGCTGACCGGCGAGCTCGATCATGCGTAAGCAACGCTGAGCATGTTGGCGATATTCGTAACGCCTGAACGGCGTGAAGTCCGACGTTCTCCTATCTTGCTCGGCGGCGGTGGTCAGGCTGTCGGGCGAGGCCGGCGCCACGAGCCTTGTCTTTCCTTTGGCTTTATCGCTTTGGCGCTCTCGATTAGAGCAAAATAGATGAGAGTTCGCCAACAACTCGCCTTAAAGCCCAGGGTTCATTGCTAGCATGGTCTTGATGGCCCTCATGTTGTTTAGATAGCAAAATGTTATCTCAGGGTTGGTCGCGGTCACTGTTCGAGCATCTCCTCGAACCTTTTCGAATGCTTCTTGTAGGATTCGGTATCTCCTTGCTTGATCTTAGCAAGGTCGAAGCGATTTTTCGGGGTTGGGCTGCATTGCTTAGAATTCTTCGAGAAACTTTTCTCGAACCTTTGCCCGGCTCCCAATGGTTCCTCGGGGAACTACGCCAACCCGACTTGTGCCTTTCCACGAAGGGCTCCTCGAATGCCCGCATTTTCAAGGCTTGATATCGTAACCATCAGAATTTGTGCCTCAGCGATCGGAGCCAATCGCTTGCCAGCGTCTTCCCAAAATATTTGTCAAATTGTGGAAGATGATCCCTGTCTTGGTGGCGCATTTTCAATTTACGGGTGAAAGAGGCGCCTCGGCGGCAATAATGGCCCGAATGCTTAGGGCTTGGCCACGGCTAGGCTTGCCATTTGTTTTGCCATGTCCACTTTTCATAGCCTCCATCTTCTCGAACCAGCTTCTCTGCGTCTCTGTCAACCGAAGAATGGGCGGGATCAGAGGCATCACCGCATGCGCCGAGTGGTGCGCGAGGAGGAACCCGCCTCACAGTGGAGCGAGGCTTGCTGGCCGTGTCTTCGGCCTCTACACATTCCCGATCTCTACGGCGGCCATGACTCTCTCTCGGGCATAGTTCTCATGGCGATGGTGGCGGAGATTGGGAATGATGTTGGCGGTATGCTCTGCTCTCGGCTTCAGTCGTCGGCGTGCTTTGTCGCCTCGCTTCCTTCGAGACGGTATGTGAGCGATTGAGGGCATGCGTTTCGGCCAAGCTGTTGGGAGGCGAGGCCATCTCCAACAGTCGGGATTACTCAGCCCTTGACATTGCCACATCACTTGCTGATGGGGGCATGGCCCCAGCGGCGATTCTTTGGTTGGCGCATACATTTTACTAAAATACTCTGCTGAACTTGCGGAGCGGCGGCTTGTTGATCGGGGGTTATGTCAGGTGATTCATGTGACTACCAGGCGTTCTCTCGTGGCGATTAAAACGCATCACGAGATCTTGAAGCGAGCATCCGTCTCTCATTTATAACCGCCTGGCATCACGTTGGCTTGCCGGCTCTGGGGCATGTTGGGAGATTTGCCCTCGGCGAATGGCACTTCATTGCCGTGAGCGCTGCCTCAGCCACCTTTTGGTTCTGGTTTGCACCAGATGCGGTGCTGCAGGGGAGGGTTGTTTCGGCTTGGTGGTTGCCCGGCTGTTGATTGCTTGCGGTGGCATGGTGTTTGCTACCCTTTCCGGCCATTGCAATAGGAGAATAGTGAAAGACTTTCTGGGAAAAAGCGTAGGGAAGTGATGAAACTTCGTTCCGGCACGGAACCAAGCGATGTGGCAAATTGCACGGCAGCTAGTCCTTCTAATGGGTAGGATATCTGGGCTTGTGAGCACCTTCCACGAGCTTTGTTAAGATCACAAAAACACACGAGAAGAAGTGCAGAGGCAAGGCCTCGCGAAACCCCTCGGCGTGAGAGTAAGTATCGAGTGTTTGTCGAAGTAAATTGACCAGTAGCGAGGCTCAAGAAAGTGTGTACCTCGTTTGTGGATTATGGAGGGGGTATTTATAGGCCCTGAAGTGATTGAATCCGTCTAGGATTCGGTTTTCCTCTTAGAGATAATCGAGGAGGAAATCCCTTGATTTTAGGCGAAGCAGTGATTTGGACCGCGATTGTAGGAGTTGATAAGGTAAATTACGCCTAAACATGGAAACCTTTGACTTGCCTTAGGAAGCAAGTCATCAACGTCCCCGACTTGGTATATGCTCGGCGGGCAAGGCTGCCTTTCGATTGTTCTTTGCATTGGTCTCGAATTTGTCATTCGAGGATCGGCCCAGTCGGGCGGCCGAGGCGATGCGGAGCCAGAGCCAGGCGTCAGATTCCTTTGTGAAGCATGGATGAATCCCGATCATGGCCCCAGGTCGGACAGGCAAGGCCTTTGCGCCTGAGGTTTGGCGTGGGTTATCTTGTTCGGTCTTTGTCTGTCTCGTCTTGCTTGCGTGGGCCCCAGAGGTATTGTGCGAAGTGACCCGACACGTGATGCTAATTCGTGCCTAGCTCGTGACCCGGTTTGGGCCGGGTGTATCACATTCATTCTTGTGTTTTCAAATTGTGTGGTAAGCAATCTTAATTTGGAAGCACGAACACTGGCAGGCCCTTCACACAAGGTTTGAAGGGCCTTCCACACATCTTTAACATACTCATAATTGGCTATAACCCTAAAGGTGTTGACATATAAGGCTTTGTATATGGCAGACAAGGCTTTAGAATTGAAAGAAGCAGTATTCTTATATTCATTAGACCAATCAGCTTCTTTGGTGATCTTTACATCACCAACAGTATCAGTTGTTTTGGGAGGACTCCAACCATTCAGAACAGCAAGCCACTCTCTTTCATCAATTGATTTGATGAAGATACACATCTTAACTTTCCAAATAGAATAATTTGCATTAGTCAAAGTTGGAGGACGAACAACATTCTCATACTGAGAATCCATTACGTCTACAACCAAAATCTTCTCTTAGTGACGTTAAGAGGAGACTCTGATACCAATTGTAGAACAATAGTAGCTAAGATTTTCAAAAACTGCCAATGCGGTTTCCAATGTAGCTTGTGAAGAAGCTACAATGGAAGTCACAATGATCAGAAAAATTCAAAACAACGGAAGACTTAATATTGAAGCAGGAATTAAAGAACAAAGGATTACCAAACAATCTACAAGCCTATACTTGTAGATCTAGCCTCATGGTCAAAAATATTTTACAAAAAATATGATTTGTTTTACAAAAAAGAATATGAAATCACCAAACCAAACACTCTCACAAGACAACAAGTCTTGGAGAGCAAAATCTCACAGAAAGACAGATATAGAAAACGTGGGAAGAAACAAACATCTTTCTAAAATCAGCTAGGAAGACAAAACAACACCAGCTCTCAATGTAGCTTCCAATGTTGTAACATCCGAAGCTACAATCAAAACTTCTGCACAATGTCTGGAAACTGGAACTGCTTTAGGAACTGAATTTATCTGCTTCTGAATTTTCTGCTCTTTCTCTCTTAATGCCTGTCTTCAGCCGTTGTCCATGTCTCCTATTTATAATGTGGAGGAACCCTACGCACAAGAAGGAATCGAACTCCAAGAAGGGCAAGGATTAGAATTTGGAAATAAATACACGTACCATAAATCCTAGATTTTGTTATCATATGGATAAGGACTCTTGAGACACGGTTTAGGAATGATATTTGATTAGATTTGGTCTCCAAAATAATTCCTAAACTTTAGGATCAAGAAAACCAAAATCTAATTAAAGATTTTGTTTCCAAATTTACCAAACTTGTCTAAACATAACTATCAAAAAAAGGGAAACAAAAATTAAAATAGATCATGCCTATTTTACCCTTACAGTTGGCTTATACTTTTTTCTACGGGAGGCATTTGGTAAAGATGACGAGAAACAGTGTTCTCGATAAGAAATGGAAGCAATTAAAAAAAGAAAAGAAGGTGAGAGAGCGTGGAAGAAGACAAGAAAAAGGGTAAGAGAACTCGGAAAAAGACAACAATGGGTATTTTAGAAAAAAATTATCAAAAATAGACTTATACGATTAAAAAAGAAAACACTTAAAGGGTTATAATTTTAAAAAAAGAAATAAGCCCGCAATTATTCCCCCTTATTACTGCTTGCTCTAATAACGGGCTCTTAATTTAATCAAATAGTACGAATGGTCTGCCTGGCTCTGACTCATCCCGGCGGACCTGGCGCACCAAACACCCTATTCCAATCCCATATTCCCAATCTCCCAAAAAACAGTAAAAATATATTTAAATTAAAGCCCTAATCTCAACCCCTGAGCACTCCTCCCAAATTCCTCCAATTTTTATTTTAAATTCATCCCATTTACACGGTTTGAAATTTTGCGTAATTTACATTGTACAAATAATGCTATCGCAATCTGATTTTATTGAATCAACCGCCGCCGTCACCGTCACCGTCGCAACAGTTGCGGTTATAGACGTAGCCGTCGGCGAACCACCGCCGTCCTCCGAGGAAGACTTCTTCTCCTCAGTCTCGACAACATCATCCGAAGACAAACTATCATCCTCCCAAACATCATCTCCACCTCCCGAACCCCAACCCCAACCTCAACCACAAATCCCAATCACATGGCCTACAAACGGAATCCTAACCCTCAACTGGGTAATGGAATTGATGTCGATCTTCGATTGGTCATCAAGAAACCTAACGGCGGCGGAATTACCGACGGTTTTGCCGCTAGAGGTTTTCGATCGTTTAGTACTAGCAGCGTCCAAGATCTTGCATAAGGAGAGTAATTGTGTTACAATCGAGCCTAGGGAGTCTGGGGAGGAATCCACTGTGGTGGTTGTAGGAGACGTACATGGGCAGCTACATGATGTGCTCTTCTTGTTAAAAGATGCATGCTTTCCATGTGATAATCGTTTCTTCGTGTTTAATGGCGATTACGTCGATAGAGGAGCATGGGGTCTTGAGACCTTCCTTTTGCTTCTAGCTTGGAAGGTAAATTTACAATTTTTGTTAAATTGTAGTGTACTATAAGAGATTTAGCTCATATAGTTAAGGTAGTCGATTCAGAAAAGATTTATGTTTGATATTAATTTTGTTGTTGTCTACGGCTACTTCATTAGTGTTAAAAAATTTCACTATGGTTTTGTTTTCTTGAGACCTATATGCATTTTGTCTATGTGCTTATATTGTTTTCTCTTTTAGGCATAGATTTGGTATGAGTGAAGTGTGCACTCATATGTGCTTCCATTTCTGTGCTTTGTATGAATTGTTAGATATTTATGAATTCTCAAGTACATAAATTTAGCTCACTTTGGTCATTGAATTCGGAAACGATGTTTATTTGATAAATGCTAGAAAGTAGATCTTGTTAAAAGATTTCTCTATATGTATTATGGTGGAAGAGCAGTCTTATCAACATAATTGTTTTGATTTCTTAGAGCTAATTTGTATTTTATTATAATGTACCTTCGTTGTGTTATTTTCAGGTTTAGATTCATGGTTTATAAGTGAAGCTCTAGCTTAATAAGTGAAGCTTTAGTTTTGTATGTCCTTCAATTGCAAAAGATATGTAACATAGTAGAGGAAAGTACATGTATATGATTTACTTTACTGATCGCAAGTCAAATTATGACTTGTTAGAGTTTGTGCCTCAATTCCTTACAAGCTCATTTATTTGGACAAACAATTACGTCATGATTGCATCACATTTCCTTCTTTTGGAGATTAGAACATTTAAATCGTTTACACAGTGTATTCTATTGTAAGGGGGAAAATTGTATGACTTGGATCTAAAAAATTCGATGATTTTATGTTGGTGACATAAGTTCATTCTATGTTTGTTTTTTGGTTTAGGATAAGGAAGAAAATGAAAAAAAGCAATTTATGATGCATTTTGTGGTTATAGAAACAGGTGGCAAAGCTAGAGAGAAATTGCAGTAATGTACATTTATGAATTTCCCGTGTACCTTCCCCATAGGAAATCCATGAATTTAAACCTTGTGTAAATAAAGAATAAGGGCATGGGAGATACATACTTGTGAATTGAGGATCATATCATCATTTTAACTCCCATGGAAAATCATATGTTTTGGTTGAATTGCAAAAATAGTCAAATGTAAAAGGGACTTCTTCTAACAGTAAAACAAATTACAGTAAAGAAAATATTTTTATTGTTAGTAACATGTTTTATGGCATGAATGCTGAACTGATTTCTCAGCCTGACGGGAAGAAATGTGAATTACTCATCCAACAACCAATTTAAAGTCATATAGATGCGTATCAATGGGTAAAGAAAAGTGAAATCTGAGGTTGAGGGAAGGAGGGGAACTTAAAAGTTAATATTTCATTAGAAAAAAGAGGGTGGGGGGGGGGAGGGGCTGTGTCTGGGAGAGTTGGCTTACTTTTAGATTTAATGACCCCTTTGAAGTGATCTGTTAACATGTACTTACAACAAATTGAAGCATTGATTATAGTAGTTTTCCAAGCTATGGAGCTTGTCGAAAAATACAATCCATATGATGTGGTGATGATTCATATTATTTGAGGCCGATTCACTTGTTTGCTTCTGAATCATGCACCTCAGTGATCTAGAGGAACATTCTGTCGACAGAGATTTAAATCGAAGCGAATGGAATCATGATCATACGATTGGAACAACTTTGAGGAATAGAAGCGAGTAATTGTACTTCACAATTACTACAGCAGATGGTGAGGAACATACATCAAGTTAATGCATATTGGGGTTTAACTAGTATAATCAAAAGGCATTAAGTATCAGTACATATTTGAACATTTTGGTGGATCACACCCTGTTAGTCAGCACAGAAAACTTTAATTACAATTTCAGAAAGATTCGTAATAAATAGAAGATCTTCAGTCTGGCTAGTGTTCATAAATTTAGCTCATTTTGGTAATCAAGTTTGGAAAAGGTTTAGGTTTGATGTTAATTTTCTTGTTTTCTATTATTACCTCACAGAAAGTAGAGAGTATTTAAAGATATGTATTTTTTCTGGTAGATGGTTACTGTTACAGTAGTATTGTTCTGTTTTTTTTTGTTACTTATACGCATTTTGTTTATGTACTTATATTGTGTTCTGTTTTAGGCATAGGTCCATGATAAGTGAAGCTTGCTATCTGTGCGTGTTTCCATTCCATGCTTTGTTAGAATTGTAAGATAAACATAAAAGGGTTATCCCATATCAGTCACACCTTAGAGCTAGAGCTTCTTCATATTTTTTACTTCTTTGGCCAAGTCAAGTCAAATCAAGTCAAGTACACCAATCCTCTGTGAAATGGGTCATGACACATTCAGCTCTTTATTGAACAGGAAACACATTCAGCCCACTAGGGGAAAGACATTCAGCTCATTAGGGGAAACACTCACCTGGAGGAATGTCTTTCCCCTAATGAGCTGAATGTGTTTCCCCAAATTATGTAATCAAATTCGAGGAAGATGTTTATTTGATGCTAATTTTATTGTTTCCTCTGTTACTACTGATAAATACTAAAAAGAGTTGGGTATTTATAGATTTCTATATATAATCACCAAAAGGGAAAATATAAATACTGATCAAGACAATATTTTCCATTTCTTATGCCTACAAGATAGGTTAGATGTTGATTAAGTTGTTTCGTGTTCTCTTTACCTAATACTGAAAGGACCTTACGAACAAGGGTGGAGGTACAATGGTACATGAGTAAAAATGATGATATGAAATTGCAATGGTACAAGTGTCAATGTATCACCTTTAGGTTTTAAAATTTTAATTTTTGTACTAAAAATTGCAGTTTGTTTTTCGTTTTACCCCCCTTCTATTCTAGAAAAATATTCCATTCTATATAATTTTACCCCCAATTGTCGCAAAATGCATATAGCCTTATACTTTTTTTTTTCAATCTCTTTTTAAAGATGATCGATAGTGGTTCCCCACTTACCCCCATGGTGACTCGGAACCCACAACCTATTTGGTGTACGCGAAGCGTCTTACCACCATGGTGACGGGGAACCCACAACCTATTTGGTGTATGCAAAGCGTCTTACCACTAAGCTGCTTTTTCCTTGTCTTATAGCCTTATACTAACATCTAATTATCTGCCTCTTATTTTGCCCCCCCTTTCAACCAAAACTTGTTTGTGCCCTGCCTGCGAACTCAAAACTGTTGTAAGATTAACTATATTGTGATGATATATATCATTAACGTTTAATCCGCATAACAGATACCAGGGTAGTTGTGGTTCATGTTAGCTCAATTTGCAGACTAAATTTTTGTAGTTTCCTATTATTTTTAAGCTTATGCACTTTTGTGTGGACGTTTTAGTGAATCATTTATGTTTGGTAGGAAAGGTATATCTTGATATCAAATGATAGTAATTGATATATTTTTACTGGCAATGTTTCCAGGTATTTTTGCCACATAGAGTTTTTCTTCTTCGTGGAAATCATGAATCAAAATATTGTACTTCTGTTTATGGATTTGAAAGAGAAGTTCTGGCCAAGTACGGAGATGATGCAAAAGGAAAGCACGTTTATCGAAAATGTCTTGGTTGTTTTGAAGGACTACCTCTTGCTTCCATCATAGCTGGGCGTGTCTACACTGCACATGGAGGAATCTTTCGCAGCACAGCTGTTACACCATCAAAAAGAGCTAAAGGAAAGAAGAACCGTAAAGTAACTCTAAACCCCGAAATGAATATATTATCTCTTGGTTCTTTGGAAGAATTATCTAGAGCAAGGAGAATTGTTCTTGATCCTCCATGGGAAGGTCTAAACTTGATTCCTGGCGACGTGCTGTGGTCGGATCCTTCTATGGACCCTGGTCTATCTCCAAATAAAGAGCGGGGCATTGGCCTTTTGTGGGGTCCTGATTGCACAGAAGAATTTTTAAAGAAGTGTAATCTAAAGGTAATGACTGACATTTTTGCCCACATGGTAGTTTGTTTTTGATTGTTTATGTTGACTTTAGATTGAAAAGGTTCTTCTGCATTTTTAACTAATGTGGGAATTCTCTATTTACAAATAGCAGCATCAGTTCTCATATTTTTCGGGAAAATGTAATCTCTAACATTCGGTTGTGATGTGAGAGAAATGTAATCATTTATCTGTTATTAAACTGTCAGTTCTTGTTCTACAATCTGCATTGTGACATTAGATTGCTTATAAGTTGCGTATGGCACAATTGCAAAACTTTGAGTTTGAAACCTTGTTTGAATTAGAATAATTCAGTGTTAAATTTGCTACACGTTAGCTCAGAAATTTTTCGTATAATTATCTTTATTATTCTAAGTTCAGGAGTTCATAAGGTGTTGTTATTCTTTTAAAGTCTTGTTTCATTCTTATCAGAAACATAGTGTAATTTCAAAATAACTTTTATGTGTTGCCCCTTTGAGATGTTGATTTTGGCGATGTCTTAATTATGTTTATAGTTAGATTTGTGCGCTCGAGGATACGAAGAAAATTAATTATCTGGTAGTTGTCGAGTACATAAAGAATATGCGTTTCTGTTTATATGTTCCATTTTTAATTTATTTATTTTGTTAAGATCATCAATATGTAAAGCCTATCTATCTCACAGAATACCTTCTTTATACTGCATTGGTTGTTAAACAAATAGTTAAGTGGTTAAAGTGCTACTTGGACCTTCATTGTATACTGTGAAGAGCTTGTGGAGTTTTGGTTTATTTAGAAAGACATGTGTTCAGTTTGTTTTAATCATGTGATTATTCATTTTCTTGCATATTGAATTAAATTTAATGCAGTAAATGGTGAAGGAGTTGCATCACTGAGATTATAATTGATTATATTCGTCGTTGCAGTTGATTATCAGATCACATGAAGGCCCTGATGCAAGGGAAAAGCGACCTGGTCTTGGGAGAATGGATAATGGGTACACCGTAGATCATATTGTGGAGTCTGGGAAACTGATTACTCTGTTCAGTGCCCCGATTATCCACAGTTTCAGGTAATTTCTTGTTCCTCCAACATATATTCTTTGCAGTATACAGCACACCACAACTTTCTTTCATCTTTTTTACTCTTCCATTTTAAACATTTTGGGTGGTTATGAGTTACCTGTGGGGACTACATTTTGTAGTTATCCACATACTTGAACAATTCAAAGATGGACAGCTGTTCTAGTGTCCTAAAATACTCTATGTTGTATCTCTTATGAAAGGTTTTCCACTGGCTGTGATACTGACCTTGTGGCTTCTTGTGTTCTACTATTATGTTCTGCAAGGATTGCCTCTGGAAGGGAGAGAATTTCAATGAGTAAGGAACGCTTGGTAGAGTAGGTTATATAATTAGGCTCCGTTTGTTTCATGGAAAATGACTCTCGGAAAATGTTTTCCTCATTTTCCGGTGTTTGGGAACCTTCGGAAAATGTAGTCAACATAAAAGTTTTTCCGAGTCAACGGAAAATTAAGCCTTCTTTTTCGGAAAATGACTTACGGATTCCGTAAGTTATTTTCCAAATGTTCGAGCACCCCTCTGCCTCCTTCCACAATTACACATATTTACATACACGCACAACATTTCACTCAACAAATAAATTGTTTAGAGATATAAGTGGAGTTTGTGCACACTATTTATAAATTACAATTTTAATAAATACTCACTACGTCCTAAAATTAGTATTAACTATATTATTTAGGGACGTCCCAAACATTGTCTATTTTCTTTTTAAAACGTTTTTTATATCAATTATCAAATTTTTTATTTGTATTTGTGAGATTGAAAAAAGATGGATCTTATTGATTTGACACCACTAGTGATAAATTTAAGGTTACTAACGAAAAATTACTTAAAGTTCAAAACTATCTTATACTCCCTCCATTTTCAAATTATTGTCCACTTTGACCCGACACACCATTCAGGAAAAAGTAATTGATTGTATTATAAATATTGGTGAAATGTGTGGTTTCTTTTATTGCCCTTGAACATGTGGTCATAATAAAAGTAGGTAGAAAAAGTAAGGGTAAAATGGTAAAAGTGTTTTCCTAAAAGTGTTTTTCGTAACATTTTCCTTGTGATTGCCAAATATCTGAAAATGTTTTCCGGCATATTTTCAAAAGATTTACCAAACTCTTGAAAATAAAATCTTTTCATTTTCCAGAAATCATTTTCTTTTTTTTGATAAGTGTGACCCCTTGTTGGCATAGTTGAAAAATGCGGAAGGCGGGAGGCGGGCGAGAGGTCAAAATAAAAAAAAACTGAAAGATAATAATTTTTTAAAGAAAAGAAAGTGTGAAAGTGAAAAAATCAAAACAAATTGTTAAATTGCTAAATTGTTAAACATTAACATCACAATACCCAAACAAAAAAAAAAAAATCAAACTGGAAGAAGTGTGAAGAACAGAAGAAGTCGAAAGTTGAAACCTGAAGAAATCTGGAACTGAAGATGAAGAAATCTGGAAGAAAGTCGTCGTCTTCGTCTTTCATCGAAGTCTTCGTCAGACTTCGTCTTCGTTGGAGTCGTGTCTTCGTCGAAGTCGAATAGCAGTATGCGATGAATATTTCTGGGTTAGAGGTCTTTATACCCCGTATCCTACTGTGTCGTTTTGTAAAAAAACCCAAACCCTAGTCTAAACTATTTGTCGAGCGCCTCCGTCGCTTTTTGATCGACTTTTGACTTCAAAAAAGGCGCAAAAGTCGCTGAAAAATCGCAGAAAGTCGCTCACTGCCTGGAATCGACCAAACTAGTCGCTGAACCCTCGACTCCTTGCGCTTTGCGCCTCAGGCGCAAGAAGCACACGCCTTTTTCAACTTAGCTTGTTGGTATGCGGATTGGAACCAAGGACCTCAAGGTCATTGCTTGAGTGCCCTTGCCATCTCTCCCACCCCTTGGGGTCTATCCAGAAATCATTTTCCGGAATCATTTTCTGTAAATCATTTTCCGTGAAACAAACGGAGCCTTAGGATATTCTTGGCCTCTCTTTGGCGCACTATTTTTTTAACTTGAAATGACTGAATAACCTCCAACTAAGGAAAATGTAAAAGTGCTTGTAACTTTGAGGGTGTATATGTTGAATAGGAATGGTTCCATGCGTTCTTGACTTCACTGGCAGTCAAAATGGAGTTTTCAAATCTCTCTCATCTCTCAAGGAGCGATATGGCAGAAAGGAAAAAAAAAACTAAAGGGTCTCAAGGGATAATTTTTCTTTTTTTGGCTGGTAGAAGTAGTACTTTTAAATGTGGAGGGGTAAACAATTAAACCAATCAAATTATTGTATTTAAACCTTTGACTTCAACAAGAGTGGCATTCTCTTATGTCATTATAAAAAGGCACTAATGTACTGATCAATTTTATTTATTTATAAAAGAGCACAAATGACATACCCTTCAATGAACGGACTTGGTAGCACGAATAATAGAGGTACGATGAACAATGAACGATGAGAAGAGTTATACCAATGAGGGATGATGGACAAATGGTCTTGCAAATGGCTATATGCGACTTTTATGACAGAGTTCTTGAGGACATTTAGCTTGATTGAAGCTTTTTAAAACCAAGTAATTATGTGGTATGAAGAAGGGGAATAGAGACACAGGATGTGTTAACTGTTAAAGTTTGCAAATCAGATTTGTATTGCTCCCTCTGTCCCAAAAATGAGTTTCCATTCTTAAAAGTTTCTTGTTCCAAAATGAGCGATCATTTTTGTAGCTTTACTAAGTCATTGTGTCCTAGTGTTATATGATGGTATAGCATGGACGCTAAAATTATTCATGTATATTTGCTACTGAAATTGCCTAAAAATCAACATTTTAAATTTTTGAAAAAAACTGAAAATGAACACTCATTTTGGGATATGAGTAAATAGAAAATCTATCGAGTTATTATGTAATTGGACGAGAATTTATTCCTTGCAAGACGGAAGACTAAAGAAATACATCACAAGTATAATTCACATCATTTTATTGTCTAGTAAGGGCTAATGGTGTTTTGATTGCCCAACGATTTGAGCTTTTAGGGGCAGAACTCTGCCTCCTTCAGAATATACTTAAGAGAATTTTCCTGTTACATTATCGTTTTAGAGTAGCTCAAAATTAGCTTGCTTTTTAATGTAGATGGCACGGTTCAAAATTGCCTGCCTTTTTGTGCATGCTTCTCAAAGGATGGAAGTTCCGTTTTGCATTTTTATTCTTCCTATTTAGCAAAGATCATGTCTACTGCCTGCAAGGAAAAAAGGGAATTTAATATTGCTTTTTGCATCTTGTCTACATTGCAGGCCACAGCGGAGCGATACAAAAACAAGGGAGCCTACATAGTTCTACAATCCCCTGATTTTGATACTCCAGAATTCCATAGTTTTGAAGCAATCACTCCAAGGCCAAAGGTATGACCTGTCATTCCTCTCTAGGCTTTTAGTGTGGGAACTGCATGGGATTTTGTTAAATTTACTCGATGCCAACATTTGCAGGCAAATCCCTTCTATGACTTTGAAGACGTTATCGATTCTGACGAAGAGTTGGACCTAGCTTCAATGGTTTCATCTTAGTGAACGAGTCCATTACAAGTTTCTTTTGCCGATAGCCATTGAAAATATATTTACTATTTTGAATTGTTGTTGTATATGTGTCAGTCAGTGGTTATCTTGTGCACTTATTTACATACCGCAACCGCAATTGCCACCCCGTCCCTACGAGATGTAGATTATGTAGTCATTTACCATACTGGGCAGTTAACACACTGCGTGAGATTCAGATCAGAATCTGTGATATTTTTTGTGAAAAAAACACTGCAATGGTTTCATACAAATTGGAACATTAATTGTGTTTATATAGATATGATCAATATGGTCACGTAGATATAGATAGAAAAAAGTTATTAGTTGAGCCAACTGACAACCATGGGAGGACTGATTTTAGTGATGAGACAATTGCAGTGGTCCCACCCTTCCTCTCCAATAATGTTGGAAGTGTCTCTTGATTTGGTGGAAAATAATTTATATTTGGTCCACCAAATTGTTGGTTGTTTTTTTTTCTCAGCTAATAATAATAAAGGGACAAAGTTTGGGGGCCATTCATTTATAGACAGAGAAGACAACTCTGCAATATAATGGAGGTATTTATGTGATTGAAATGAGCAGAATGAGGATTCATTTGGAGGTTGGAGCTTCGCCAGCACCATATCACCGACAAGTCATATTAGAACCACTGCTTGTTTTGAACTCATTCAGCCTTTCATTAGCTCAGAAAAGATGGTAATCCATATTTTCTTTATAATAGTTGGTGCGTGCCCTTGCAATCCAAAGGAGAGGGACAGAACCCGGGAAAGCATAGTAGAATAATAATACGATAAAAACTTAGATAAGATGGTTTTATTTATATTTTTTGTAAGATAAATTCTTTTTTATTCGATTTATCATCGTGTGTTAGTGGGTTAAGCTCGTTCTCATAACATTAATATTATGCCCAACCCACTTTCTTTTAGTAGTCAGGGAACTTCCTTTTTGATTTGCACTTCTTTCCAGGTTTCTTTTCCCAGTGACCGTCAAAGTTGACCTTTCTCCGTTCCCTGATCACCACCTTCGCTTTCGCTTTAGAAGATAGGGTCTACCATGTCTAAGATTTTTATCTATTTTCATATACAGTAACCTACGACTTTTTTTCTCAGGCAAATGCTTATTATAGACCACAATCCCGTCTCTGAGAAAGAAATAGGTAGAATCCAAGAAAAAAAAAACTTATTATAGAAATTGAAGTGTGGAGAGCAAATTTTGGGGTGTGGATAGTCCCACTAAAATTAGAAATGTTAAGTAACCAAATCATGTAAAACTTTAAGTTAATAGAGAGAGCAGAGCATCAATAATATATACTCCCTCCGTTCCTAAATAATTGTCCTGGTTGACCCTGCGCACAGTTTAAAAGAAAACAATTGACTTGATTATTTATATTGATTTAATGTGTAGTTTCTTTTAAAGTCCATGTTTATGTGGCCCATAATTAAAGTATGGTGAAAAAGTAAGGATAAAGTTGTAAAAATAATGTTCTAAAAAGGTAAGTTTCAAACTGGAGAATTATTTTGAAACGAACGAAAAAGAAAAGGAGGACGATAATTTAAGGACGAAAGGAGTATCATGTTTTATGTTATATGATTTAACACGAAGAAATAATTATTAATCATAGAAATCAATTCATCTGGTCACGTTGGAATATAAACTTTCTCAATAGTTGCAATTACTAATTACTCATTTCGTTCCGGTTAACGAGTTTATTATACTATTTTGAGATATTTTACTTTAAATATTTATTTTTAAGAATTATGTTTATATATTGACATTTCATATTTACCCTTCAGTTGTGTTGTAAACATATTGGATGGTTAATTATTTTTGTAATTATGACTAATTCAAATGACATTAATATATCCTCATAATAATTTGATTTTTTCAAATATAAATTTTTTGGATGGAACGGAGGCAATACTATTTATGATCGCGGCTCTTATCACATGTATTGTTAAATAAATAGATGGGAAATTTGTGGCTAGAGGCTTACTTAAGAGTGAACTTGACTAGAAAATACTTTTGTCGTGACGTAATTTTTTTAATAATTAAACTAAAAATTGAACATAACTAAAAATTGAATGATTTGTCCGTTTCTTAGCAATTGGGTTGGTTGGTTCGAAAGGTGATGGATAATAGACTGGATCCGTTAAAACCTAAATATTAAACGGGTGAAAATGAGTTGTGTCATAATGGGTCGACTCGTATTATCCCAAATTTTTCATAAAAAATATATATTTATAGAACAAAAATTATCAGATCAAAACATATAATAGGCTCAACCCGTTTTAACCTGACCCATCAATATTTTTGGGTTAAAACATGTTATTTGTTTTGATAAAAAAAATTAACAAATTGGGTCAACTCATTTTTATATCGGGTGGAGTGGGTTAAATAATGGATTCCAGATTGTAATCGGCTGTCCTACTTGTTATGTACACCGTGCAACAAAGTCAAATTAAGCACAAATGAATTAGGTAGGAGTAAAATCCAATGTTCATTCATATTATATCCGAGCTCGGCTTCAGATCTCTTCTTTTGGCTACAAAAACTTACAAATAAAATAGAAATAAATAAATAAATAAATAACTTACTAATCATCATATCAATCTCTAGAACGGGTCTTGTTTAATACGGTTTTACGAAAAAAAAAAATAAAATTGTAAAACGGAGTCACACTCTCTCATAGCTCAATCCACCAATACACGGTAGGTCGGATAAAACAGATTCGTCTTACAAAAAATATTTGTAAGACCTTCTTACATAAGTTTTTGTCAAATCCCTAATAGATCAAAATATAATTATAAGACATGGCCTTATTAGAACATGCATAGGACAATTTCGATTCCACCTTTAAACCAAAAATAAAAATATAAAAAATAAAAAATTGATGTTGAGAATAAATGAAAAATAAATAAATAAGACCACACGGCACAGTGGATGGGCATGAATCGTGATGCTGATGCCCAAGCCCAATGTTGCTAGTTCCAGCAAACACGTGAAAAAAGTTCGAAATGGGAAACGTCAAGAAAAAAGCCGAAGGAAGGAAGCTAGTGGGCCGGGCTGTGAGCCGTGAGGGACCTTTTCACATCATTGTCATCATTAATCGTTCCCAAACCTAAACCAAGAAAAGTTCCCACTTTGGGGGACCCTATTTAAGGACCCTTTTCTACGTAGACGTACTCACATTGTAACCGATTGGGAAGGGCATTCCCATTGTTTTATTTGAAAAACTTCTTATTTTTTGGGGAATTGTAATAAGTGGTCATTAAAAGCCATTAGAAAAGAGAAAATAGCTTTTATTTCTTATTGAGGATTCTGTAATTACATAGAAATTGGTGAGAAAAGCTGAGAGGACATCTCGGGTGTGAGTGGGAGTGGGGTGGGGGTTTTGTTTTTATTTGATGATGTAAAATTTAATATTTTTTTGTATAAGAAATTGTGTAAGAAGATTATACAATGGAAAGATATATTCTTAAGTGAATAAGAAGATAAAAATATATAGGTGACAGTGAGATCCAGTTAAGAAGTTGTATAAGAAATTGATGTAAATTTTAACATTGAGGATGCTCTAATAGAGTGGGAAATGGAAGTCTTGTCCCATTTGAATCTTACTGCTTACTCTATTTTGGACGAAGAGTTTTTTTGAAAATCAAACTTCTAAAAAAGAAGAAGATATTTTAGTAGTTTTTAAAAAGTAAAATGACACTTTTATATTTTAATTTTTAAAAATGGATTTTTTAAGTAAAGTATCACAAAATAAAATAATGAACTATTTACCCGAAACAGATGGAATATATAATAAGGTGAAATAAGAATTTGAATAAGTGAAAAAAAGTTAAGAAAAAAATATGATTTTAAAGGGCTGTAAATCTTCTTAAATAAACTATAAATGATACTCTTCCGTTCTGGACAAATAATGTTCGTTTAAAAGTCAAACTTAATTTTTTTTTGATATTTTTAGTAGTTCATTAGTAATAAAATGATATTTTTATACCTTAATTTTTGAAAGTTGACTTTTTAAGTAAACACATCTCAAAATGGAATAGTAAACTTTTTAGCAAGAACTGAGAGAATATATATATATAAATAAATAAATAAATAAATAAATAAATAAATAAATAAATAAATAAATAAATAAATAAATAAATAAATAAATAAATAAATAAATAAATAAATAAATAAATATATATATATATATATATATATATATATATATATATATATATATATATATATATATATATGTGTGTGTGTGTGTGTGTGTGGCATTCACACGGGGTAAACCTCTGCGGTCTATATATATATAATTAACGATTTTTTTTAAATGCAACATTTAATTTTAATGTGCAATTTTTTAAAATCACATACCCCTATTTGCGACAATGAGCAAATCGGATGATAGTAGAAGACACTTAACCCCGAAATTTAAGGGTGCACCCCATAAATTAATACTCCATACGTTTCAAAATTATCATCTGGGTTGATTTGACACACGGTTTAAGAAAACACATTTAACGAAATTATTAATATTAGAATAGTGTATGATTTTTTTTAAAACTCATGAATATGTGGTCCAAAATTAAAGCAAGAAGAAAAAATAAGGATAAAGTGGTAAAAGTGATGTCCTAAAAATAAAACTATCAAAGAAAACAATTATTTTGGAATAAACGAAAAAGAAAAACAAGACAATAATTTTGGGACGGAGGGAGTAATAAATAAACTTATAGGAACAAATAATTATTAATATTAAAAATGGAAAAGAAGACAAGAAACAAATAATTGAAGTAAACACGAATGGGCCAGTGCATATATATATTAGGAAACATGAGCAGTATCATGCTAGATTTTATTAAGTAGGAAAAAATATACAAACTTGAATGAGACATCCATTGTTGCCCTTAATCTTATAATGGGAGGACGGAGGAGCCTTATCTCGAAAATAAGAATACATAAAAGTAAAACAATTAAGAAATACGAACATAGGTAGTGTTGCTAGCATAAAAAAAAATAAGTCCACGTATAAATTGCGGAATGTCTAGGGCGGAGAGGAAATCAACATCAGACTTAGCGTCGCAAGCCAAATTAGCAAAACTGTCTGCAACCTTATTAGCTTCTTGGAAATAGTGTCTAAACGAAAAATATCTTGCAGTTTGAATACAAAGAATATCTCGGAAAATATAAGTATACTCACAAGGGGGTGTATGACCCTTAGTAATATAATGGTAAAATACACATTTGGACCACTGTACTTTTCAAAAGGTTGTAATTAGGCTACTGAGACGTCAAAATTTTCGGAGTGACCACTGTATCAGAGTTATCTTGCATTTTAACCCAATTTTTGGATAGACGTTAAGTTTAACCATTAATTTATATAATATACCTATTTTGCCCCTATCTTATTTATCATCATCTTCTCTAATCAATAATAAAAAATCAAAATCCTAAATTAATACTCCAGGCAGTAAGCAAAAAACTGGGGGAAATTTCGAGAGTCCCACACATCAATTTGATACTCCATGTCACAAGCATTCAATAAGTGGTCCCTATTTTAAAGTTGCAAGCGTGCTTATGTCTGGAACATGACTTTTGAGTATTCCATGGTAGGTGAAGGCGAGAAAGCGGATCCGTACTCCTAGTTGAGTATTCCATGGTAGGTGAAGGATTCATTTCCAATCTCAGTCTAAGTTCTTTTGGTATTTTAGAAATAAGAAGGATTCACTGGGCATATGTTCGTCGGATCTGAAACGGACGGATGTGATGAGTTGGTTGCAAATGTTCGCCGGATCTAAATCTTCAATCCCAAACAAATCTGGATCTTCGCCGGATCTGAAACGGAGGGACATGAGCCTTCTGGGTTTGAGTTTTTGCACAAACTTTTATTCAGACTTCATTCTATGCTTCACAAAACATACCAGACCACTGTACCTAATGCTTTTGATAGCATTATGGACCCAAATCCAAAATTGAAATGACCCCCTACCCCCTCTCTTCTCCCTCCCTTGGATTGTTGCTTTCTAAACACGCACACACAAGCCAAACTCCCTTGGAAACATGTAAGGGTAAAATATGATCGTCCTATTTTCCTCCATTGATTTTATTGTTGTGCTCTTTCTTGGTCCAAAAGTAATGGTAAGAAGTCACCATATTTAATAATTTTCTTGGTCCTAAAGCTATGATAAGTGTTACCATAATTAAACACTTCCAAAAATCTCTCAAAGAGTCCTTAATTAAATTGATAAAATCTTATGATATATTCTTTGACTTAAATTAGGAAACTATATTTGAAAACTAATTGATTTATTTCCTAATCCTTTGTCTTCTTGGAGTTGTTGTGTTTTCCTATTTGTGTAGGACTTTAGTTCAAAACACACACACACACACACACACACACACACACACACACACACACACACACACACACACACACACATATATATATATATATATATATATATATATATATATATATATATATATATATATATATATATATATATATATGAAGACTTCGGGTAGACAAACTGAGGCAAAATACACGCAGAAATAAAGAGAGAAGAAACTAAGAGCTGTTTCAGAATTTGGATGCAGCTTCATAACGACCTGCATTGACTGTTTTTGTTGTTTGCTTTCCTAAGTTGTTAGGAAGCTTATTTTTTAATCCCACGTTTTCTATACCGTGTTTTTGTGGGTTTTCCTCTCCAAGACTTGTTGTCTTGTGAGAGCTTTTGTATTTTGGTGATTTCACAATTTGTTTTGTTAAAATGCATAATCATTTTTAGTGAAATCTTTTTTGCCATAAGGCTGGATCTACAAGCATAACTTGTAGATTGTTTCATAAACTTTTGTGTTTATTATTGCTTTATTTGTTTAAAGTCTTCCGCTGCTTACATATTTGATTTTATAGTCGATGCACCTCCGGATGCAGCTGCATTGACAGATTTTTTGAATACTAGCTACTATTGATCTTTCAAAACCCCTTTTCGAGGTTCAAGTAAGAATCTGAAATAGAAGAAGATCTGGAATAGAAGAAAGAGGTCTTCAAAGATTGATTAGCAATCTTTGCATAGATTCACATCTTACCAATCTGGAATATAAAAAGTTCTATCCTTCCTTTTTGATTCATTCAATAGTTAGCTTATTTCTTAATTTGATGGAGAAAAATTCCTTTTAGATTTTGATTTTATGTTCTATATTAATGGGGGAATTTGTTAGTTGCGTTGTAAAACCCAAATCTGGATTACTTGGTCTGTAGAAGCACTGCAAATTTGAGATTTTTTTTCTTACTTGACCAGACAAAATGATGATGAAGTATAAGAGGGCAAAATATGCATTTTACATAATTTGATGGTTAAACTTAATGTTCATCCAAAAATTGAGTTAAAATGCAAGATAACTCTAGTATAGTGGTCACTCCGAAAATTTTGACGTCTTAGTGGCCTAATTGCAACCTTTTTAAAAGTACAGTGGCCCAAATATGTGTTTTACCTAATATAATAAAAAATCACCTTAGAATCGATTTCAATAATGACATCAAAATAATCATGGTTATAGAGCCAAAGCAGACCGTGATGGAAGGCACAGAGTTCATCCACTATATTGGAACAATCACCATAAAAATAGGAGTATGTGTTGTGCACAACGGAAGACTAGCAAACAAATTAACAAAGTATATATAGGATCAATCACAAAGAAGAGAGAGAGATTGAGGGCCAATAGACTGACGAAATTTTATTGGAGTTCCACCTTCAAACGTTCTAGGTATATAACTATTTATATGTGTATAATAGAAACCCTAAAACCCTTAAAAGGATAAAAAACAGACAAGCTGTAAAAACCCTAAAAACGGGGCTGAGCGACTGGGCGACTGCGCAAAATGCAGTAGCACAGCTCGAAGTAATCTTTACTGAGTGATCGCCCAGTCAAAATGTTGAGTGATCGCCCAACCCCAAAAGCTGCTATTCACTTGTCCAAAACCTGTATAGTCCGTTGTCTGGTTAATCGAGTCATCCCCTTCTCAACAAACTCCACCTTGGCGAGTATTCACCCAACCCATTAGAAGACAAAGAACACGAACCCGAAACCACCTTGAGCACATGTAGAACTGGACCTCCCACATCTCTAACAGCTAGCAATGTGCAACAAATCCAAGCAATGCTTGAACTTGTTAGTTACAACTGGCTTCGTCAACATGTCTGCAACATTATCTGTGGTGTGAATCTTATTGGTCCACAATGATGCTCAAATAGGCTAGAGGGGGGGGGGTGAATAGCCTATTTTGTCATTTTAAAACATTTCTAATTTTACATTTAAAGTGTTGGTTTTAATGGCATAGGCAGTTAACACAGTAAGCATGTCTGCTGATAGTACATAACAGCAGACTTGCTCTCGGTTGAGTAATGAACTCTGCTGTAGAACTGCCAGTAAATCAAAAGCATGTTTTGAGATAGTTTAAGCAGCGGAAATAGTAAGACTTAGATTCAGAGAAGTCTTAAGTGGTTGTACACGAATATATGATTAGAACAACAACACACTTAATCCTTCTTCCAAATGTAGTCTTAGGAAATCATTAGAGAGTAGCTTTTCAAAGGATAAATTATTTTATAAAAGCTAGTAGAGAGGTAAGGACAAAAAGATAAGTCGTTTGAAAGAACATCTGAATTTATTCAAAGATAAATTGCAGAATATATCATCCTAGACTCTCTATGTAAAGTTTCTGTCCTCGTCCTTTCAAGTCTTAATCTTTACTTAATTATTCATAGACAGATTCTTAAGTAAATATAGCAATAGGAGACGAGAACGAGAGACTGATATGAGAAGACAATTTTCAAGGTCGTTCAGATAAAAATTATCTGAACAAATGAGTGCAGAGCACTCGATCTTCTATGATGATTGATTATTGCACAATCAACAACATTTGTAATGGAATACAAATCTTAAGATATGAATGCAATATAAACAAACAACTCTTCATTTTCTTCGGGTAACAACTGAGAATCTATCTTCAAATTGATCAAGGAGCTTGACTTCTAACTTTAGGAATAAAGTCCTGAAGCTCTGTTAGAAGCTGAGTTCTTCGAAGAAGGATGAAGAACTCAAATCGAGAACTGCGTTCTTGACCAAGACGCCGATCTCTGTCTATAGAAGTTTCTGATCTCTTCTTTTTCGACACTTTTCTTCTTAGCAATCCACAGAGAGTGTTTTGCTAAGGTCTGGGTATGCTCGCTGCAATCTTTTGTGAAGATCTGAGAAACGTTGATGAAGATGACCTTTCTACAGATCTCACAGTTCTTGACGAAGAACTTCTTGTTGCAGATGTCCTTGATTCACGAATAAATTCGTTTATCAATTTCTCTTGTTGTTCTTCTATGTTTTGAAGAAAAGGAAATATTTCTTTTATAGGATGGAGAGATTTGATCGTTGAGATCTGTTGATAGATTTTTGTATCCGTTGAATGATTTGTCTTGAGAACTGATGGATAAGGATGTGGTTCGATATATCTTTATCTGTTGGATAAAAGACTTCATTTCTTTAGATCTTCGAACTATTACCCTGTCAGGCTGTATGATAAGTCTCTAAAGGATAAGTCTGATTCATTGATACGCTGTCAAGTGGTCTGTCCTATAAAGTAGATTCTTTTGATTCTTTAGAACCACGTGAGAGATAGATAGAGAGAGAGAGAGAGAGAGAGAGAGAGAGAGATAGTCTTGCATTATCAGGAATGTTAGGCTTCATAAAGATTTGAATGACTTTGAGGCTTGAACATTTTTGTCTTGTTTTGATCTATTGCAGTCTCTTCTCTTTGTAACACGTGTAGATCCATGTCTGCTGGTTAGATGTTCAATCCCAAGAGTCAGTCTTCTGCAAGAGAGAACTGCTGGTTATTGGTTACAGTATGAACATTCAAACCATAACAAGTCTGCTGGTGGCGGGTCTTCAAGGTATTCTGTGGTGCACATCATAAGTCTGCTGGTGTCAAGTTCTTAGAAGAGTTTCGACGCTATAGTAAGTCTGCTAGTGACGAGTCTTCAAAGTATCCTTTGGTGCACATGACAAGTCTGCTGGTGACGAGTCTTTAGAGAACCTTTGACGCTACAGCAAGTCTGCTGGTGCTTAGTGCATATGAATTGCTAGTCTGTTAATCATCATTGGGAAGGTAGGACTAGATTAGGACAACGTAACCTAAGACATATGTGTTGTCAAACAAGCTACCACACTAACCGGTACGTAGACCTTTTAGCCACTTGTTATGACACACGGTAATGGAAACAAGCAAATCAAAATATTCAGAATATGCAAAGTGATAAGTTATTTATCAAGAAGCATATTCCGACAAATCTTCTCGAGCAGAATATCCCCATTATCAATCAACTCATGAATCTTATGAAACCTCACATCGATGTGCTTCGTCCTTGAGTGATAAATTTGATTCTTTGCTAAATAGATTGCACTTTAACAGTGACGACCCGACCCGGAATCTGGAACTGAATCCCAAGGTCGTGCCGCTAGGACAAGGCAAGATGAAGACAAGCACTTGCAAAACAGTAGTGCGAGTCGAACAGTTGAGCTAACAAGCTCAAATAAAGGTAGTGAAGCCATACTAAAATACGGGTTTACAAAAATAAGATATGCGGAAGCGTTGGGGAAAAGAAGTCCCAAGCTATTAAGCTCGGAAACAAAGTCAAGAAACCAAGAGAGACATAAATCTCCTTAAAGGGAAAAATAAAACTCGCGTGCTGCAACATTGCAGACGGTGAACAAACCATCGGCACTCCAGGCCGGTGTTTCAACAAAGAACCAACCTAATAACAATTACCCACGACTAAAGCATACCGGGGTTAACCAACAGCAATTACAACTAGAATAAAGAAAAGCCCCAAAGCTACTACGTGCCCGGGAGACAACTGAAATAAATATAGAAACCACGAACAAGGCACAACACAACACGTCGGCCCAAGGAGGAAACAATACAAAACAAATCAACGATGCTGAAAGAGATAGAACTACACAAGCTACTACTCGGGAAGTCAGTTGCTACAATCACGAACACCCTATCTACTCTCGATCTATCGACCAGCTGCGATCTGCTACAGCCACGATCTACTTGGCCTCAACGCGGCTACCAAAACTGCAACTAGAAAACAATGTACGGGATGAGTCATAATGTCCCAGTACGCTACTACTAAACAATATAACGTAAATGAAATATTGCCATAAGTGGAAATGATATCATGCTACAACGACGAAGATCCAGTAAATCGAGCTGTACTGAACAGAAACCGTTCCTTTACCTGACTACCAAGATTAACCAGGGTGAATCCCCTGTCCACAAACAATCAAGCAAGTCATGAGGCAAGTCACAATAATCATCGTATAAATATGGACGCATGTCTAAACATAAACATCCCAAGTCTCCCATAGCATGATTAGGTAGAAGCATGCATAAATTTATATATACGAATCCAGTTTTCTTTCATTGAATTAACAAGTATATAAGTGTATATACTTACACATAAACACACAAAATATTTCAATACTGCGCAATCAAGATATACATGGTCACTTTCGATCTCATGTATCAATTAACACTTTGTTGTCACATAAGTGCTAGAAATAAATCACATAAGAGAAGGATACATTACAGAGCTGCTTCCGCAACGTAGATCTTGAAATAGAAATGGTTATCTTGAATGTACTTGTCGCATGTACTTATTGGATACATCGACCACGATAGTATTGTTCCAAGCGCCCTTTGGTTACGCAAGGTACTCTTCCCCACTGTGAGCAGTAGTGAAGGGTGGGTGTTCAGTATTCAGGTTTCGCGATCCATCACAACCATAAATCTCACAATTCGTGACGGCGAGCGTCGTTTACCAACTAGACGATTCATGTATGCCATCTGGACTTAGGGTATGCCAAGTAGGTATTTACTTGTCACTAGAAATCATGTAAGGAATGAGTTCGACAAGAGCGAACTCTTCCAAGTCAAGTAGATATTTACTCACTCAATAAATCAAGTAGGGAGCGAGCTCGACAAGAGCGAACTCGTCCAATCAAGTAGGCATATTATACTCTACCATTAACATTCAATCAGGAACATGGATCCAATCAAGAACATCAGAACTAGTAGTTTAGTTACGTTGCAAGCATGAACATCAATCCAAATAAAGAATATCAGAACTAGTACTTTAGTTAAACAAGTCTCAAACGTCGTAGGGATTGATCATTGAGCCGATATTGTTCATTAGCTCACTAGTATCGACTCCGTCGAGTCATTTCTATAATTCCAATCAAATAGAGTTTGAACACTATATGTATTCTAAGACTCTTTTCTATGTTCTCGTTAATGAAATAGCTAGGTTCTTGTTCCATTTAGGAACCCTAGTTCACAATCACTAAGTCATGCATGAGCGAGAAGCTTAAGTTGATAAATGCCAATTCAAGCCTTAGATCAATTCAAGTTTGTAGTTCCACAGGTTAATGGAATTCATAAAGCAATGCATGTTGATAATTCATTAGGAGTATATTCATGAAAGCGAGAAACACAATATGTTTCTTAAGCCATATCATTAAATCACATAGAAGAACCAATTCTTGACAAGGTAAAAATCATGCTTTTAATCACAATATCAAACATACACAGTATTTCATTTTCAATTATGAAACCGAGCTAAGTCATAAGTTAACCATCAGTCCATCATGTACTATCTAAGACTACTCCGTTAGTCGAGGATCAAGAAGCTATTCATTAAACTCTTCATAGAATAACAATTTATTTTATAACCCAAAAGTCCGTAATAATCAAAGACTTAACCAACGAAAGAGGAAAGACGATTTGTAAGGTCAACCATATTGGAAAGTCCTAGATAACAACTTAGTTATCCTTATGACATAAACAAATAAACTCTATGTAGAGAGTACTAAAGTAACTCCGATTCTATACATCTCATATAATAGTTCTCAATTTCATTATCTTGGATTTCCCAAAACATTCACAAGGCAACTCTAGGGAGTCGGTATTCTAACAACAACAATTATCTAATTTCCTTAGGTTTCATACATGCGTAGATTACATTCTTACAAGTCTTGGGACTTCGTTGAAGTCCGACAAGTATCAATAGTTCTAATTCATAAACGAACCAATTTAAGTGTCTTTCATTCGAGTCACACATTTGCGACCTAAACATACCCAATTCAAAGACGAGTGATAATATAGTACTTAACATCAACAAGGACCTTCAATAGAGTCCTAAGCCACAATACTACCTTAATACCAATTCGGTCTCACCCGACCAAATCTCAAGGTTCCGTGGTTGAGATTCAACGAACACAAGTAACTATAGGAATTTATCCTAAGGCTCAAAATAACAACTTCTATACTTAATTTACTCCATTTGGGTCAAATTACCAAGCCTCAAATTCCAAGTCGAGGCATAAGTTCGGGATTCACAATTTGTTCGGGTTTCTAAACCCAACAACAATCATTCTTAAACCATAACTATTCCAATATACCAAATAATAATAATTTGGGTTCAAACCCTAACTATCATATTTTGATATCCACCAATAACATCTCATTTGGACATGTATAACAATGACAATTCACAAGGAACAAGTCCCTAGCAACCTAGCATCAATATTGAGTTTAAAAAAAAAGAGAAACTAGGGTTTCGGTAATGTACCTTTATCGAGTCACAAACAACTAGGAAGAGAAAAACAAACCAATGGGAACTGATCTACTCGGCAAGGGCTTCCCGATGGTGGCCTCGACTCGTCAAACCGATGGCCGAAACTCCAGGAATCGCCAGAACACGTACTAGTCTCACACACAATCTCACGCACTCTCTCCTTCCCGTTCATGGCTGAAGACGGTCACTAATGAAGAGATGGAAGGAGTGTTAGGGGTTATAAAGGTGTTAAAGGACTAACAAACCCTCAAATGAGTGAAGGGGCAAGGGTTAAATAAGGGTAGAATAGAAATTTCACGTCAGAAATCAAACCAGCACAAAGCTGATGTTGGGAGAATTATTCGGTTGTTTGGGCTGAATCTTTAGCCACTTGTTCGGTTGTGGTGGCCGAACATCTCCCAAGATGTTCAGTTGGCATGGCCGAACATTCCCCATAATGTTCGGTGGTCAAGTCTGAACGATGATTCAGGTCTAAAACAAAGCCAAACGGGTCTAGAACTAAAGGTGAAGCACATGTTGGGTGAATGCAGCTCAATGAAGCATAAAACATGTGTACTAAGGCCTTATGAGGCTCAAATAACCTTCAAGACAAATGGAGGAAATGACATAGGGTACAACCAAGGTCACATGAAAGAACTACACAAGAAAACTCTCAACCAAGTCAAGTAACGAACAACGTCAGTTTACGACTTGTAACTTTAACTAGTTAAAGTCTATGAAACATATGGAATTAAGGCATTGGCTTCTAGATAGCCTACCTACACAAATCAAGGTTCTCTCCTCAAGTCAAGTAAGCGAGGTTACGGTTAAATGACACGTAAAACAAGAAAGTCAAATACACGAAGGTTCGGGGTCTTACATTAACTGTCACAATGTAACAAAACTCCACCTTGTTGAACACCCAACTCCTTGACTAAGCCCCTAAGCGATAGGGCTTCCTTTACAGCTTCAACAACTGCCATGTATTCCGCCTCAGTCGTAGACAATGCAATAATGGCCTGCAGCATAGCTCTCCAACATATAGGTCCACCTGCTATGGTAAACACATAACCTGTGGTAGATCTCCTACAATCATTATCGCCTGCATAATCTGAATCAACATACCCTACGACTGAAAGCCCCACACTCTGCCTCTCAAACATAATACCATAGTCCACAGTGCCCTTCAAATATATGAAAATCCACTTGACTACCTCCTAATGTTGTCTGCCAGGATTAGCCATATACTTGCTTACCGTACTGATTGCATGTGCCAAATCTGGTCTAGTACATACCATGGCATACATGAGACATCCCACTGCGCTTGCATAGGGAACCTTTGACATGTGTTGAGTTTCTTCAACTGTAGTTGGGGAATCTGAGGTAGATAAACTGAAGTGATTCGCCAACAGTGTTGTCATTGATTTTGCATCTCCCATATTAAACCTCTCTAACACCTTCTCAACATAACCGACTTGAGACAACCACAATCTTCTAGATTTTCTGTCTCGACGAATCTCCATACCAAGAATCTTCTTGGCAGCCCCAAATCCTTCATGTCAAATTCATTACTTAACATTGTCTTTAATTTCTTGACCTCATTAACACTTCTACTAGCAATAAACATATCATCCACATACAGTAACAGAAAAATAATAGAGCCATCATCAAGGCTTCTCACATACACGCATCAATCATACTCACACCTCTTATAGCCAATACCATCCATACAAGTGTCGAACTTGGTGTACCACTTTCGCGGAGACTGCTTTAGCCCATAAAGTGACTTCTTCAATTTACAAACTAAGTGCTCCTGTCCAGGATGACTGAACCCATGTGGCTGCTCCATGAAGATCTATTCTTCTAACTCACCGTGTAGAAAAACAGTCTTCATATCCATCTGCTCTAACACCATATCATAGTGCGCTACAAGACCCAACACAATTCTAATCGAAGTGTATCTCATAACAGGCAAAAAAATCTCATTATAATCTATTCCTTGTTCCTGCGAGTACCCCTTTGCAACTAACCGTGCCTTGAACTTTCCCCCCTCTTTTTCTAATACTGCTTCCTTTCGCTTGAATACCCATTTAAAACCAATTGCTCGCTTCCCCTTGGGAAGTTCCACCAACTCCCATGTGTTATTTTTGTGAAGTGATTCCATCTCTTCCACCATAGCAGTCACACACTTATCTTTTTTTGGACTTTTTATCGCCTCCTGATAATATTTGGATCTCCACCACTAAGAACAAGAGCATATGAAACCAAATCTTTAAACCCATACCTGACTGGTGGTCTGATTGTTCTCTTGGGTCTTCCACTTGAATGATTTTCCTCTTCAACTCCTTGTGTAGTTACCTCGGGATCGGGAAGAGTGTGATCCAAATCCACCTCTGGTAGCTCCACCTCAATAACATGCTTATTACCCTATCGTTTTCTGGCACCTGTTTCACCTTTTCTTCATGAGGACACTTTAACATAGCTTTCTCATCGAAAACCACATCCCTGCTGATCACCACCTTACTTGACTTGGGATCCCAAAGTCAGTAACCCTTAACCCCTTTTGTGAAACCGAGAAAGATACACTGTTTGGACTTTGGATCAAGCTTCGATCTTTCTTCACTAGGTATATACACATAGGATGGACACCTAAACACCCGAATATCAGAATAGTCTACCTCAGAACCTGTCCATACCTCTTTTAGAACCTTGCAATCTAGTGACGCCCTTGGTGATCTGTTTATCAAGAAACAAGCCATACTCAATGCATCTGCCCAAAAACACTTTGCTAACCATGTATTCAATCGTAGACACTGAGCCCTTTCCGCAATAGATCTGTTTAACCTTTCTGCCACACCATTTTGCTGTGGTGTCCTGCGTACTGTATAGTGCCTTTTGATTCCATGCTCCGCGCAAAACTTCTTGAACCCCTTATACTTGTACTCTGTACCATTGTCACTTCTCAAACATTTAACCTTTCTGCCTGTTTGATTTTCCACTTCAGCCTTCCACAATTTGAACTTCTTAAAAGTCTTATTCTTGTGCTTCATGAAGTAAACCCAAACCTTCTTCGAAAAGTCATCAATAAATGTCACGAAGTACAAATGTCCATATCTTGATGTTGTTCTCACTGGCCCCCAAACATTAGTATGAATGTAATCAAGGATTCCCTCTGTTGTGTGTTTAGCCGTCTTGAATTGCACTTTGTTTTGCTTTCCAAGAACACAATACTTACAAAAATCAAGTTTGCAAGTTTTAACAACCTTCAATAGATTCCTCTTATGAAGCTCCTTCATACCTCTTTCCCCCATATGACCTAATCTCATGTGCCAAAGAGTAGTAGCCTCATCTACTTCAGGTTCTGACTCTACAGAATTAGCTCCACCTACAACAGTTCTACCAAGCAATCTATAGATATTTTTGGATCCCCTCTCACCCTTCATCACCACCAATGCACCCTTACAAACTCTCATCATACCATCTTTAGATCTATGACTACAGCCATTACAGTCTAAAGTACCCAATGAGATTAAATTTTTAGAAACTTCCGGTACATCTATAACATCACACAACATTCATACCACACCATCAAACATTTTAATTCTAATAATACCTATGCCAGCAATTTTACAAGATGCACCATTACCCATAGTAACTACTCTAGAATTAACTGACCTGTAGATGTCAAACCAATCACGATTGGACGTTACATGAAACGAACATGCTGAATCCAGAATCCAGAAGTCTGCAGGGTGGTTTACTGTTGATGAAATTGAGAGCATACCACCATCTTTATCTGAACCATCCATAACCACATTAACTGACTTCGACGAACCAATACCATTATTGCCCTTCTCCAGACAATCCTGCCTCTTGTGCCCCTTCTTCCCACACTTGTAGCAATTCCCCTTGTACTTCTTCCTTAACTGCGATCGGGAATTCTGATGATTCTTTGAGTTGTCTCTGGATTGTGTCCTCCCACAATCCTTGTTCTCCTTCACATACAACCCTTCTCCTAGCGGTTCATCAACAACTGTTTTCTTTCGTTGATAAAAAGCTAAGAGAGCCTCTGTAACAGGCCCCAACTCAAGAGTATCTTTCCCCCACGTCAGCATAGTTACAAGATTTTCATACGTTGTGAAAGACGACAACGAGTTTAGCAGCATCAACGCCTTATCTTCTTCCTCAAACGTTACCTCCACCCGTAGCAAATCATTGATTATTTGCGTAAACGTGTTTATGTGAGCATTGAGATCAGCCCCTTCTACCATCTTAAGCCCATATAACCTTTGCTTGAGATGTAGCTTATTTGACAAGGATTTAGACATATATTTTACCCCCAAAATTTTCCATACTTGTGTAGCTGACTTTTCATCAATTACAGGATACACCAATTCGTCCGCAAGGCACCAACGAATTGTTGAGACAGCCCTCCATTGGAGTTCCTTCCAATCATCTTCCTTTACATCTTCAGGTCTAGTTTTGTTCCAAAGAACCTTCCCTAAACCAGCCTGCACCAAAGCATCCTTAACCCTTCTCTGCCACAAAGCGAAATTCCCCGTTCCATCGAACTTCTGAACTTCTTGTTTGGAAGAAGAGAAACCTGATCCTAAAGCAGACATGTTGACCTATGCTCTGATACCAGTTGTTGTGCACAACGGAAGACTAGCAAACAAATTAACATATTATATATAGGATCAATCACAAAGAAGAGAGAGAGATTGGGGGCCAACGGACTAACGAAATTTTATTAGAGTTCCACCTTCAAACGTTCTAGGTATACAACTATTTATATGTGTACAATAGAAACCCTAAAACCCTTAAAAGGATAAAAAAAAAACGAACAAGCTGCAAAAACCCTAAAAATGGGGCTGAGTGGTCACTCAGCCTAAACACTGAGCGACCGTGCAAAATGCAGTAGCACGGCTCAAAGTAATCTTTACTAAGCGATCGCCCAACCCTAAAAGCTGCTATTCATTTGTCCAAAACCCGTATAATCAGTACCGTGGGGGACTACGCGACATCGCATTCTCAACAGTATGTAAAGACAAACTCACCCATAGAGTCTCTCACAATACCACCACCACCACTAAGACCCAAATTACCCCTACTATAGCACCATCCAAATTAAGTTTGATGCAGCCAATACAAGGTTTGTCCCAAGAAACCGATTGGATAGTAACTTGCTTACGGTGCCCGAAATAGACTCTAGTGGAACTTGTTAGATCCGATATATAAAAATTAAGTACGTGAGAGATGAGCTTAAGATCAGATTTAATGTAGAAAATAACCATGGAGACATGAATCTAGGAGTTCTTAAAAACGACCTTGTTGTGAAACTTCCAAATATGCCAAAGAAAGCCGAGTTGTGAGTTGGGCGAGCATAGGTGCGAGTTTCAGGAAAAAATATATAGGTTATGATTTTGAAATCTAAAACTAGAAAAGATCGTACACGTTCTTTGTCTCAAAATAAGTTTTTCATTTTTTTTATTTGAAAAAAGTTACTCTATCCGTTCCATTTAAAGAATCTTTAATTGAAAAGTCAAATTATTAAGGAAATATATTAATGTCATTGGAGTTAGTTATAATTACAAAATTACTTAAGTACAAGAAATATGTTTAAAATACAAGTGAAGGATAAACATAAAATGTTATGTATACTGTATGCATAATTTAAAAAAAAATTTATTTTTAAAGTGAAACATCCAAATAGTAAAGTAGACTCTTTACCTAGATCAGATGAAGTATTAACAATATTCCATATGTTTTTAAAATAGTGTTCTTTTTTACTCGACACACATTAAGAAAAAATCAATTCTATTATATATATATAAGAGTTGTGTGTATTTTGCTATGCATAAGAAATTGGAAACTAGAGTACTGTTTTTAAAATGGTCAAAATAATAATAATAATAATAATAATAATAATAATAATAATAATTAATTAATTAATTAATTAATTAATTACTCCTATTTGTTTTATAACTAAGAGAGCAAGTATTATTTTTTGTTTAAAGTTACTAAATTTATTTTACCTATCAGTGCAAGACATCTTCAATGATTAAACCATTTGTTTAGTTTTTTATGTGCCACATTTTAAAAATAACAAACTCATCTCTTCACAAACCATTCTTCATAATGGTTAAACTTATGAAGTATAGACAACTCCTTCTTTATGAATATATTTAATGTTGGACCCCTTTTAATATATATATATATATATATTTTTCCATAATAAAACAATTTAATAAATCGAATTATATTCCTAAAAAATCATGATAAACCTTATCATTGAAGTGCTCGTCATACCATGAATACCAAAAAGACTTTATGTATAGATATATATATTTACATTACTAAATTGACCTATAAAATTAAGCGCAAATTATCTAAATAGTCCATATACTCTACAACCTTTTTTAAAAAATAAGTTCTTGTACCGAGTACATGAAATTTTAAACTAAAAACAGTGCAGGAACCAATATTTAGCTTCTTCCCAACAAATCATATGCCTAATTTCGTAATTGAGTTTATTCGAGATGTGATGATTTTCCAGCTTCAACATCTGGTAATCTAGTGCAAGCTCCTCGAGTCAAATCCTTCTCATAATGAGAAGTCAACGGTAGCTAAGATTCAATGAAAAATTGTCAATGCAGTTTGTGAGCTGCATTCAAAGATGCATTGATTAGATAAAAAAATAAGTAAACAGCGGAAGATTTTAAACAATTGAAGCAGTAATAAAACAGATGATTATCAAACAATCTACAAGCTATGCTTGTAAATCTAATCTTATAGCAAAAAAAAATTTACTAAAAAAATTATAAGTTTAACAAAACAAATTGTCAAATCACCAAAATACCAAAACTTCTCACAAGACAACAAGTCTGGAGAGGAAAACCCACAAAAACAAGGTATAGAAAACGTGAGATTAAGAAATAAGCTTCCTAACAATTTAGGAAAGCAAACAACAAAAACAGCTATGGAGCTTGTGATGAAGCTACATTCAAATTATGAACAACTCTCAGTTTCTCCTGTCTGTATTTCTGTGTGTATCAGTCTCTCTTGTCTGTCTAAAGTCTTCTTATATATATATATATATATATATATATATATATATATATATATATATATATACATACACATACATATGCTTGAGTTAGAGTCCTATACAAATAAAAAAACCAAAACTCCAAGGGAACAGATGATTAGGGAATTAATCAATTAGTTTCTTAATTTAAGTCAAATAATCTTACCAATGTTTTTATCCAACTTAATTGTGGACTCTTGAGAGACGAGAGCTAATGAAAGTATTTAATTGTGGTAATACTTACCATTGCTTTAGGACCAAGAAAGATATTTAAATATGGTAACTACTTACCATAGCTTTTGGACCAAGAAATGACACAACAATAAATTCAATGGAAAAAAATAAGCCGACCCTATTTTACCCTTACAATCTCTCCATTTGTTGAATATTTCTGGTCAAATCAAATGACAAGTGTTTTTCAACAGCAATCAAATGTTGGATAGATCTGGGATACAACAATGTCGAATACAGAAACATGGATATATTGTAGAATCATGCACAGAGCACTTTCCTGCAAGAATTATTCGACCCTATCAAATGCCTTGAGTTACACAAATATCCTTATGAGATAAGACTACAATTGCCCTCCTGTTATGACACTGAAGCAGAAGACTACTTTTGGAGTATTATATATTTTCTTACCCAAAAAATGAAGATGATGGAACTATTATATAATATATATATGCGTCCCTTTCAGATAATCAAGTTTCCTTCAAATGGTTGTATCCCTTGGAATTCCAACAGTCACCAGAATAACACTCGTAAGCCAGAAAAACTTATGTGAATGTGCACTCCGCACCTCCAGATTTACAATGTAGTATTCCCGAGCTCACCCATCTTCAAAACATAAACCTCGACTATACCAAATGACCAATGATTTTACTTAAATCATCAACATCAAACATCAAACATCTAACATGTATTGGTTAGTTCTTTTCTCCCTAAATTTGTGCAAGCATATAACATTAACATAAAACATCAGAATAAACCAACAAGCACAAATCAGATATAAACCATATGCATTCACATGCATTCTCAACAAGCAACCATAATTTAAACTAATCAGACATGATTATAGGGAATAAGCATGACAAAACAACACATTATGAATATACAAAGAATCAGATTCATTATTATCAGAAGATGCAACATCTTCACCATCAACAGTAGAGGAACTCAATCACCAGTAGGAACATGAACGCTTGACCTTTATCCCCCTATTTGACCATAGGAGGAAGAGGAAGTTTAGAACTGCAGAAATCCGGGTGAGACACATGACAAGTATAATATGTGGACACGACTTGTCAGAAAACTCTTTTAACTCTTTTCAAAAGTCTTTTAGGAATCCTAAAAAATCCAAGATTTTAGAAAATACAATTAAGCGTTCACCATGACTTGATCACACCTCTAACAATAACTGAGCAGCCCATATCCATGTTCAATACCTCTTAGTTCCCAACAAAATTAGAGAACCACTAAATATTTTTTAACATGTAGATTTTTTGGAAATTGATTTGCATATTTTTATTTTAGAACAAAATTTCATCAAGCTCATATATTTGCTAATAATGCATGTCCTAAAATTATGCATAAAATATGATGTAGAAAGATTAAGCATGCTATCAACTAATGCAATCACACATGTGAAAAAATGACCAGATCAATTGGATGTAGTTTCTGATGCAGCTGCATTGGGAGGTACATTCAATAATAATAAAATTTTGGGCAATTTTTGCCTCTTTTATTTTCTCAATCAAACTTCTCTCCCAAAATCAAAATTTTTCTCATAACTAAAATTCATAGGTACTTTATTTCCTTAGGAGTATAACTCTATTTTATCTCAAGCTATACAAAACATGTCACTAGGAACCTTTCACTCTATTTACCAAGGGAAACCATTTTGCACATGATCTACCCATGAAATCTAAAGATTTATAGTCCCAAGAGAGAATGACAACAAATCTTGTTCAAAGGTAGCTTTTTTCCTTTAGGTAGCTTTCACACTTTTCTAAAGACATTTATTTTTCTCAAGATCAACCCATGAGAACCAAAGTTCCATAGTACCAAGATAAAATGCTACAACCCTTTTACTTTAGTTAGCTTTTTCATTTGTGGACTTCAAACATGCTTAAGAACTGGGAGTGAGATTGAGAGCAATAAAACATAGTCACAACTAAATTTGAATGCAATTCCACAGCAACAACACAAGGCACATACATGTGAAACAATTGATCTAGATTGACCCCTAAATACAAAATGCAAGGATGTTTTTTTTTTCTTTTCTTATAATTAACTAAGTGTAAAATCATATGACATATATATCAAGAGATTTCCTTAGATTGGAAAATCTCTTCAAAATCAAGACACTTAGTAATTATATCAGTCAATCAATTTTTTGTCCCAACATGTTCTATGCAAACAACACCTTGTTCAGCCAAATCTCTAATAAAGTGGTGTCTTATATCAATGTGTTTTGTTCGAGAATGTTGAACTTGATTTTTTTCTATACTGATTGCACTGGTGTTATCACAATACATGGTTAACACATCACTGTGTAGACCATAATCATTGATCATTTGGTTCATAAAAGTTGTCTCAACACAGTTCTGTTTTTTACTAAACAAAGAAACCAAATTATTTCCCAAGTAAAAACAGCCACCAAATGTGCTTCTCATAATCATTTGTTGAAAAGTAATATCTAGAAAGCAAACAATTGCAAAAAAAAAAAAAAACGTATGGACTCAATGCGGGCCACATATGCAAATTTTTTATCGAAATTCACCCCCTCAACCTGTGTGAACATTTGAGCTACAAGTTTTGTTTTGTTTTTAATTATATCTCCCACCTCATTCGATTTGTTCTTGAAAATCAATTTTGTTCCAATAACATTCACGAAGGACGGTCTATGCACAAGAAACCATACATCATTTTTTGAAAATTGATTTAGTTCCTCTTGGATAGCATTGGTCCAAAAAACATCTTTGAAAGCTACACTCACAGTTTTAGGTTCAATAAGAAACACAAAACAGGAAGCATGAAAATCTTCATATTCAAGGAAGGATATACATGTTAATTTACGATAATCAACCTTACCTTTTATCTTTGTGGACATGCCACCATGAACATTACCTATCACTTGAGAGGTTGAGTGGTCTCGCGGCATACGGCTGGGAATATCCTGACTTCGATCAGTTACAACAGGATCAATTTTAGTATGTTGAGTTTCAGTATTAGCTTCTGCAAAAGTTCTGACCAATGCATCTTCCAATGCAGCTTCTGTATTGTCCACCTTCTACAGATTCTGAATTTTTTTGAAGTTGATCCAAGATCACCAAAATCAAGCAAACCCTTTTTACGCAAAGTATTAGCACATTGATTAGCATAATGACCAAACCCTTGAAAAACCCTACATTTAATAAAATCAACATTTTTACCACTTGATGTAGACTGTTTAGCAAAAGGGTTGATAAAATATTTTTCAGGGGTTTGGAAAAAAATTTCTTTGGGAACAAACTTAATAGGCTCAGGATTAAAAACAGTTTTGGTATTTGAAGATGAAGATCTATTTTGTCATTTGACTTTCAAAATGTTTTTAAACTTAGTTGTTAAAAAAGTCATTGAGTCTTCACCAAAATCAGATTCCTCAACATTCAAATTTGAGTAATTCGTATTCGTTAAGGGAGGAGAACGAACAACATTCTCATATTGAGAATCCATCATGGTTACAACCAGAATTTTCTCTTAGTGTCGTCAAGAGAAGTCTCTGATACCAATTGAAAGATAAACAGTAGTTAGGATTCAATGAAAAACTGTCAATGCAGCTTGTGATGCAGCTGTATCCGAAGGTGCATTGACTAGATAAAAGAAATAAGTAAACAACGGAAGACTTTAAACAATTAAAGCAGTAATAAAACAAATGTTTATAAAACAATCTACAAGCTATACTTATAGATCCAGCCTGATGGTCAAAAAGATTTCACTAAAAAGGATTATATGTTTAACAAAACAAATTGTGAAATCACCAAAATACCAAAACCTCTCACAAGACAACAAGTCTGGAGAGGAAAATCCACAAAAACAAGGAATAGAAAACGTGACATTAAAAAATAAGCTTCCTAACAACTTAGGAACGCAAACAACGCAAACAGCAATGCAGCTTGTGATGAAGCTGCATCCGAAGTTGCATTCAAATTATGAACAACTCTCAGTTTCTTCTCTCTGTATTTCTGCGTGTATCAGCCTCTCTTGTCTGTCTGAAGTCTTCATACACACACACACACACACACACACGTGCTTGAGCTAGAAATAGAATCCTACACAAATAAGAAAACCAAAACTCTAAGGAAACAGATGATTAGGAAATAAATCAATTAGTTTCCTAATTTAAGTCAAAGAATTTTACAAAATATTTTGTTCAACTTAATTATGAACTATTGAGAGTTATTGAAAGTATTTTATTGTGGTAATACTTACCATTGCTTTAGGACCAAGAAATATATTTAAATATGGTAACTACTTACCATAGCTTTTGGACCAAGAAAATGCACAACAATAAATTAAATCGAGAAAAATAGGCCGACCCTATTTTACCCTTACACATAATTTAGTGATTCCCTCATTTCTTCAAGAAGAGCCCAAGGGGCAAGGGGCAAGGGGCAAGGGTGAAGGGTCGCCTCCCTCAATTAATAACTTACTGTTAATTTTCATTTCTTTTGATTTTGGGTATGAGATGTTTGACTTTGCTCTAGCCAATTCATGATTTTATTTGCATAGTTCAACAACAAAAAATATATGAACTCGATAGAACACGAAGAGTCAACACAGAATGAATCAGTTGTACATGTTTTTGTCATCACCGTTGTCTCCATCATACTATCGTAGTCGAGGGGCCAGTTCTGGGGGAAGGATAGTCATTTTTAGAGAGAGAGAGAGAGAGAGAGAGGGAGAGAGAGAGATTTGGACTCGATTGAGTGAGTGAGTGAGTGAGTTGGGTGGATATGGAGTGGTTTGTGAGTTGGAAGAAGCGGAGACGTCGAAGAGGAGATTGGATGTGAAAGAAGGTTTATTGGGGTTGAGGTAGTAAGATATGAAAGTGCTCTTGGCTGACATGCTTCGAGAGTACTGTCAGTACCTTCAAAAAGCATGAATAAAAATCCACCAAATAAAACACAACTCATTAAAAATTAATAAATCAATTTATTTGATATTCATGTGATTCAAAATTAAAAAACTTTTCTAACAGTAACATAAACTTCAACACTTTTAAATACTCCACCATCTTTAGATTTTTTGAAGATACACCGTTCTATCTCAAGATTTGGATTAGACATCCTTAGAGGAGGGTTAACAATGCATCAAACCCAATTCAAAGTGGAATTTTCCTCTACAACGGTGTATCTAAAAAAATTTAATCCAATTCTTTTTTGATTTCTTTTGATTTGTATCAATTTATGATACAAATCAAAACGAAATAAACTACATAGTGTGTCAAAAACGATCGTGTTTCAAGTCTTTTGGGTTCAAAACGACGCCAATTTTTTTAAAAAACATCAAGACCAGCCGACATGTGACTGACGCCTCTGCCATTGCCCTTTCTACATGGCCGCATTGAATAACTTTTCCATCATCATTTTTCTTGGCCAATTTTCGGTCTATTTTTTTTTTCTGAATTAAAGTATACATTTTTACCTACAAAAAGATTTGATTTGTTTCATTTGGATATCATAAATTTTTTCTATGATTTGGTTTATTTTATTAGTTTTTAATGTGTTTTGTTTGATTTGGTATTTGATTTGGGTGTATTTGATTTGACTGTTAATCATGCTCTTATGAATTTCTGTTGTTCCTATTATAATAGGTCCTTCGACTATTTTTATTTGAAATAACTATTTTAGCACCGGATTTATGCTTGCAGAATGATTAATGCCTGTTTGATTGGATTTATTTGAATGTGGTTATAAGTTATAACTTACCATAAGTTGTTTTTGAAGCGTTTGATTCCATTTATGGTAACATAAGTCATAAGTCATGTACAAGCTACTTAAAGCACATGTAAAATCATAAGTTGTAAGTATTAAGCCTATTGCTTATTTCTACTTTTCAAAAACATGTAAGTCCTCTTGTTCATTGAAATTTTATATATTCCAATATTAGTCTTCTTAATAATAGTTACTCCCTCCATCCCTTAATAATCGTCCTGGTTGACTGGGCGCACAATTTAAGAAAAAACAATTGACTTGATTATTTATATTGGTTTAATGTGTAGTTTCCTTTAAAGCCTATGTGTATGTGGCTCATAATTAAAGTAGAGTGAAAAAGTAAGGGTAAAGTGGTAAAAGTGATGTTCTAAAAAGGTAAGTTTCAAACTGGACAATTATTTAGGGACGGACTAAAAAGGAAAGGAGGACGATAATTTAGGGACGGAGGGAGTATAATAAAAAAAGTAATATTAATAATAATTAAATTAGTAATAATAATGAATTATTATGATAATATAATAATAATAATAATAATAATAATAATAATAATAATAAATATTAGTATTAATAAATATTATTATATAAATAATGATAATAGTAATAATAATAAATATTAAAAATTAATAATAATAATAAATATAATAATAATAACAATAATAATAATAATTAGTATTGATCTTAATAATAATAATAAAATAAATAATAATAATAATATTCAAATTAATATTCAAAGTAATATTAATAATAATATAGTAAAAATAATCGTAATAATAATAAGTAATTATAAAATTAATATTAATAAAACAATAAACATAGTAAATGTAATATTAATATTGTTAAAATCAATAATAATAATAATAATAATAATAATAATAATAATAATAAGTAATAATAATAATATAAATAAAAGTAATATTAATATTAATAAAATAATGATAATAATAATAAGGCCAATAATAAGATAATAATAATAATATTATTAATAAAAATAAGTTTACTATTAATATTAATAAAATAATAAAAAAGTAATAATGGTAATAATAAAATTAATAATAATGATAATAATAATAATTATTTAAATTAGTAATAAGAATAAAAGTAATTGTATAATAATAATAATAATAATAATAATAATAATAATAATAATAATAATAATAATAATAATAATAATAATAATAATAATAATAATAATAATAATAATAATAATGTAAATCACATTTTTTGAGGCTATTTTTGTCTTTATATTTGAATTCAGCACTTTTTCGACTTACTAATCAATCACATTTTTTGAGGCTATTTTTTTCTTTATATTTGAATTCAACGCTTTTTCAACTTACTAATCAAAGACACACACTAACTTATGAAAGTTGATCAACACTTTCAAAAAGTTAAATCAAACAGTACTATTTATTAGTCATCAGTCATAAGTCATAAGTCATAAGTAATAAATTATTGTCACATATCAATAAGCTAAATCAAATAATACTTGAATGTGTTTTGTACACTACCTTATTTTTCGAATAAAATCAATTAATCCTGAAAATGGCGTAGAGTACCTGAACTATTTGGGTACTTTACCCTAAAATTATGGTACCTAGTTTTTTTAAAAAGGAGATATTTATTTTTAGAAGGACTGGGGGTCAGGGCCGGCCCTGAGTTTCGAGAGACCCATGACCAAAAAAAAAAGGAGGCCCTTTATAAAAATGAAATCGTTTAAAGTATTGAGAAAAAGAAAAGTAAAAAGTTTATAGCAAGAATTGAACCAAAAATCTTTCATAATCTACCAAGTATGATAACCATTGGCTCATTTATTATACACTAAATTAATCAACACGTTATAACTTATATACAGTTTACAGACTAAAAAAGTAACAAACTAAAATAAGTGACAATCTAGGATTTGAACCTATGACCTTTATCTTAAATCATGTGCATCTGGGCCCATGGCGGTAGCCCCTCTTGCCACCCCCCAGTAGAGATGCTAAAAAGGTCGGATACCGTAGGGTCGACCCTATTAACCGAAAGCATGAAAGGATTAGGGTTGGGGAAATCCAACCCGTTTAATAAACAGGCTAACCCTATAGGGTCGCGGGCAAACTGGGTTGGGATGGCGGGTTCTAGGGCTGGCCCGTGGGTTGGAAGCTTTTGGCTAAAATAATTGTTCAAATTGTTAGATTTGAGATTCGAATAAAATCAATTAATCCCGAAAATGGCGTAGAGTACCTGAACTATTTGGGTACTTTACCCTAAAATTAAGGTACTTAGTTTTTTAAAAAAGGAGATATTTATTTTTAGAAGGACTGGGGGTCAGGGCCGGCCCTGAGTTTCGAGAGGCCCATGATCGAAAGCATGAAAGGGTTAGGGTTGGGGAAATCCAACCCGTTTAATAAACGGGCTAACCCTATAGGGTTCTTGAACCCGGGTGGCGGGTTCTAGGGCTGGCCCGTGGGCTGGAAGCTTTTGGCTAAAATAATTGTTCAAATTGTTAGATTTGAGATTCGAGAACCCACAACCTCTTAAGAGAATAAGAACTTATGGATTACCCCTTACACCATTCAACCATCCTACCTTGTTTGTTTTAAATTCAAATGCGTAATATATATTATCATTTCATTTGGTAAACCAATGTCTATCCCCTGTTAGTTTTGTGATGATGTATGTGTATTTGATGAAAGTCAAACCCAAACATGGTCGTAAGTACAATTATAAGACATATAAGTTTCCAAAATTGATCAAAATAAGATTTTTGGATACATAATTAGATATGTTAAAAAGGTCGAGAACCGCATGGTTGACCCTGCTAATCGGGAGTCGGAAAGGGTTAGGGTCAGGAAAATGCAACCCGTTTAAATTCCTTGCTAAACGGGTTGACCTTAGTATTATATTTTACTATTTGATTAAAATATTTGATTGTATTAACTTCTTACCAACATATATTTTATGTTATTTTATTATTGTAGATGAAGAGGATAATGATGTTGAAGAAGATACTTTTTAAAAAAACTCGATTTCATGTTTTTAATTCGTATTGTTAATCGTTGTCATTAGTCAGTGAATATGTTTGTTACTTAATTTCGATTTTTTTTGATTTAAATAAAACATCATGTGTTAATAGGGCTGACCCTATTAAACCGTACCCTACAGGGTTAGGGTTAGGGTTGTGATTTGAGTGGCCAGTTTAAATGACCCGTTTAACCCGTAGCTCTATAGGGTCACAACCCTATAGGGTTAGGGCCAACCCAATTTAACATATCTACCCCCCAGGGCCGGCCCTGCTGGGGGTGGGTCTTTTGAACATGGTTCTCAGCATAGAACATGTTCATCTTTGCCTCTTTGGGTATTAGGTCATGAGTAAGTCTCCACAGTACATGATAATTCGAGTTTGTGGGATCTGCCATGTAGGAAAAAGAGAAATTGCTGATTGACGTTTTTTCAAATTTTTAATCGTTGCAGTCTTTCTTTCTTTTTTTGAACTGATAAAATACATTTTCAAAATATTGTTCATAAAATGCTCATATCGTCTTCTTCCATTGTCCCAATTAGCTTTTCTTTTTCTTTTTTTCCACAGCTGCAATGCATTCTTTCTAAAATTGTTCAAAAATTACAATTTTTGGGACATCGAAGCATGGATAAGATGATACTGGAATGAAGATTCCTATTTCTGAGTTGAGAGGATTAAGTATTGACATAGGTGGAAGAAGAAGATGAAAGGGATGCAAATTTAACTATTTGAATAGCGATGCATTGAATTTCAATCACAATGCATCAGTTTGGAATTGTGGTGCATCACTATGAAATAGAAATAACAAATTAGATTCATGATACAAAAAATTTGAATGCATAAATTGAATTCACAATACATAAATTAGATTTACGATGCACAAAGGAGTACGTTAAATTTAATTTTGTCAAAACGAACTATAAAGCTGTTAGCATAATGGATAATACCAATAATTGCGATGCATTAAACTAATATTTGCGAAAATCGTATCGAACATGAGGAAATAATATGAAGATATAAAAAGAAATCCTTTGGCCACGTGAAACATGTAGATATTAGTTTAAATCAATTATTATATAGGGTAGTGGAGTAGTAAGAAAATGGACCATTTCAAAGATATTAGAATGGACGTAAATTAAGATTGAAATTGATGTGTGATCCCCCACCATTCATTGTGGTTGTCCTAGCTACAACACAACTGCCCTTAGATAGAAGAACTCTCAAACTCTGTGTGTGTGTGTGTGAGAGAGAGAGAGAGAGAGAGAGAGAGAGAGAGAGATGCGACATGATCATGAATCTTCATTCTTCTCCATTCTGCAAATACATTTGACCCCACGTACGATCTTATTGCACTTAGGTGATTAATTTGGAGTATATCTCCGAGGCCCAATAGGTATAAACAAGTGTGCTTTGATATTATATATTCATAATGAGGGTGACAAATATAACTTAAAACTAAATGACTTGTGACCTATGTGCAAAAAGTTCATATATATACATATATGAAAGTACCAAACGTATAATAAGTCACCAAGTGCGAAAAGGAAACATACAAGTGATCAAGGGGGCCTAACTTTGGCCAAATTGCATCTTTTTGTACAATCTTTTGCTATTTTTAAACCGCTAAAAGCACATGCTAGTTTGCAATGGTAGTCTTGTTGCAAGATACAAACCAAACTCCAATAAGTATTTTTCAACGTTCAATAATTTTCTTATATTGATTGGACTGTAGCATGAAAGCAATTGAAGATCCTATTTTATGTGTCAAGGATATGATCGACAATTTGCTCAATTAACATGGATCGATATCTGGAATAGATAAGTAAACATTACCTGAGCATGGGGGTTGGCCCTGATAATCCTTTCAGGTATGAGAGTATGAGATTGATGATGAGAGAGAATGAAATTTGACAGCGTAAAGAGGTAAAAATGAATACCTACCTTCCTGTGGAGTGGTTAAGGTTTTTATATATGTGTTATACGAATTAGAGTTCGTTTAAGCCACGGGAACCTTCTAGAAGGCGTATCTGTCCTACTAAGATAATTAATAAGCACGTGATGTGGATTAGTTGGTCATAATAGTAGACAACTATACTTTCTAGAGCCGCATGGTTTGCCTTCGGGCTGTCAGCAGTGGCTTAATGGACTTGGTCCGTCGTCTATAGTGTCTTTGATCTCTAAGTCATAAATCCCCTTATTATAAATTACCGAATTATAAAAACGTTCTTACCCTTACTAGGAATTATGGGCAGCTTAACAATAGGTATCCACTTGCAAGTCGACTGCCTCCTCTTTCGGGAAATTTTAGAGTGGGTGAGGCAAAAGCAATGAGTTTTCAAGAAGCACTATCTTGGATCTGTGGTTTGGACTTGATAAAGGTTGTGTTTGAACTCGATGCCAAACAAGTGGCGGATACTCTCCCAAACTTATCGCCGGATCTTACTGAATATATGATTAGAACTTTATTGTCAAAGACATCATTAATTAATCTGTATTAAATAGTACTTCAATTTGACATCACCTTATTGTCACGTCCCGTCAATCCAAGAATTCAAGTCTGTAACATTATACTCCCTTCGTTCCTAATTAATCGTCTGGGTTGACCCGACGCACAGTTTAAGAAAAAGTAATTGACTTGATTATTTATATTGGTTTAATATGTAGTTTTCTTTAATGTCCATGTATATGTGGCCCATAATTAAAGTAGAGTGAAAAAATAAGGGTAAAGTGGTAAAAGTGATGTTCTAAAAAAATAAGTTTCAAAATGGACAATTATTTTGGGACGGACGAAAAAGGAAAGGAGGACGATAATTTAGGGACGGAGGGAGTACTAACTTAAAGAATTTTTAATGTTTTTGAACAGAAGAAGTATTTTTAATACGAGTAAATCAGTAGGTCTCCTGTAAAACTGTCTTACATATTTTAATTTATAAGACGGAACATCACTTCTTCAGAATTTAACTCATCAACACATGATAAATTGAATAAAGAAGGTTCGTCTTATAAAAAATATTCATATAACCGTCTTACCTAAATTTTTATCTTAAAGGCAAAACACACCTTTGGGCCACTGTACTTTGCCAAACATTGCAATTAGGCCACTGAAACGTCAAAATTTTCAGTGCGGCCACTGTACCAGACTTATCTTGCACGTTAACCCATTTTTTGACGGACGTTACATTTTGACGTTATCTTCGAGTGAAATACCCTTTTTGCCCTCGTCTTCATTACTATCAGAAATCAAACCCGGATCTAAAGACCAAGTAACCCGGATCGGGTTTTCAAACTCATATCTGGTTTTACAAATTAAGTTTCTAAATCGGTTTGAACTTTAGTGAAATGCACGACCCTACCTAGCTAAGACGACCCTTCCTCCCCTCCCTCTACGGTCTACATGACCATCTCTTTCTCCATACACGCCAGCTCTGCTCCATTGTTTCAATCCTAAAGCCTTCTTGCTTAATTAGCTCATTTCCAGTAAAGCAAAGAGAGCTCGCGTAGATCGAGAGGATGCTTATCGCATGCAATAGCATGGACTTTGGGTGGAAGGAATGAGGTACGGCTAAGAAGGAAAGAGAGAGATTCCTGCACCGGTGAAGTCGGAGTATGTGGACCAGATCTGGAATTTGAGATCTTAGGTAAGACCTGACGAAATTGCCATTGACGAATTGTAGACTGTTCCGGTGACGGTTCCGTCGAGTACATCTGGAATTTAACATTAGTTCCGGCGACGGTTCCGTCCTCCTCCCCTTTCTCAGTTGGTTTCTCAACTCTTTCTCTGTGTGTGTGTGTGCAATGGAATCCCTACACACAACCCATCTCTTTCTTTGTCAAAAATGATTATGAGCTCTAGTGGGTTCTTCTATAGAAGCCCTTTTTAACTTTCTCATCGGCGGGCTCCAGTGGGTCTCATAATCTCATCGAAACCCCACCACCATCTCTAGATTTGTTAGATCCATATCCACCACCGTCTCTCCCCCCCCCTTCCGCCTCTGCTTACTCCGGCAAATACAGAGCACATCCACCTTCGCCAACAGTTATGATTGTATCTCCCTCCATCGACCAGCATTGTGCAGCAGCCATGGAAGAAACTTAATTTGTAAAACCCAGATATGAGTTTGAAAACCCAGATCTGGGTTACTTGGTCTTTAGATCTGGGTTTGATTTCTAATAGTAATGAAGACGAGGGCAAAAAGGGTATTTCACTCGAAGATAACGTCAAAATGTAACGTTCGTCAAAAAATGAGTTAACGTGCAAGATAAGTCTGGTACAGTGGCCGCACTGAAAATTTTGACGTCCCAGTGGCCTAATTGCAATGTTTGGAAAAGTACAGTGGCCCAAAGATGTGTTTTGCCTATCTTAAAACATCAACTAAAAGCCCTAAATTATTGCAGGCTTGTAAGTTGTAAGCAAGAAAGGATCATGTCAGATCGTAGTATGGACAATGATCAATGGGCTACATGCAGTGTTATTATATCGTTTTAAATGGAACATTTAATTATGGATATTAAAATTGACATAAAGCGTGTAATTATTGTCTATATGTATCCATGAATATTGGCTTCAACTGTTTGAATAATTGTGTGTTAGAAAAGAGAGAGCATGATTTGGCTTAGGGGACCAAGAGATTAATGGTTTGAAGAAATTTGGTTGGATGTAACGCATACGTAGAAAGCAACAAATATACTTTAAATTCTTTGTTTTTTAATACATAAATCATTTTAAAGTAGCACCATGAGCTTATTGAAAATCATTTAAAAAACATTTATAATAAACAAAAATCCACCATCAATATCTCAAAGCCAAATCTTGAACATAAACTATAAATGCCAAAGCAAGCCGAGAGATCAAAATTAGGGGTGTAAGTGGTTCGGTTTGGTTTGGTTTATACAAAAACCACAAACCAAACCGTCTCCTAGTGGTTCCAAAAGTCTCAAACCGAACCGAACCGAGCAAGACTTGGAACCGAACCAAACCAAACCACTCGGTTTGGTTTGGTTTGGTTTGGTTCGGTTATGTGGTTTATATAAATTATTTTTAATGAAATTAACCAACATTAAAAATAACAATAAAAATAAGATTTTAATTTGGAATTAACATCAAAATTAGGAAATAACCTACTAACAACAAATTATCATAAATAAAACAATAAAAATTCTAAAATAAAGACAAACAATGGAAGAAATAATAGTTCTCCAACAATCAAGATTTTGTTTAGTTTAATATCTGTCTATATATATATATACTATGAATAAATCAAAGGTTCAAAATAGTTAATAAATGTAATATAATATATATTATATAATAAATAAATAAAAATATATAGGGTGGTTTGGTTCGGTTCGGTTTGGTTTGGTTCGATACCAAAAACCATGAACCGAACCGAACAGCGTTATTTTCCAATTTTTGAAGCAGCAAAGCGAATGCTTCGACCAAAACCAAACCAAACCGACTGATTTGGTTTGGTTTGGTTCGGTTCGGTGGTTTCGATTTACACCTCTAATCAAAACTCATACTAATTCTATTTCTTAGAAGCATAACGGATGGTAGTTCTTGGTATTGCCATTAACAACGGGGAGTGTTCCTCGTTTTGTTCCTCCCAGTCACCGAAGGTGTTTCCAAATTGGAACATATAAGAACAAGTATGAAAAAAAAGTTTTCGTAATACGTGAGCAAAGCAGCCACACGGGCGGCTTATAAGGGGCGCGCATAATACACGTACGGGAAAAGAGCGTCTAGTACCCATACAAGCACATGCATATATTTTTTGACTTTTTAGGTCTTTTTTTTTTTACTTCATCTGTCCTAAAATTATTATTCTATTTTTTTTTGTCTTGAAATAATAATCTTGTTTGAAAGTTTTCTTGTTAGGACATCACTTTTACCACTTTACTATTACCTTTTGTTCTTACTTTAATTTCAAATGACATACTCATGAGTTTTAAAGAAGCCTAATATTAATAATCAATTTAATTGTTTTTCTTAATCCGTGTGAGGTGAGTAAAACAAGACAATAATTTTAGAATAAATAAAGTTTTTTTATTGTTATCATTTTCTTACCCTTTTTTAAAATCAATTTTTAAATATAGCCCTACTGTTTCATTCATTTTTAAAAATATAAATATGAAATGGATTTATTTGTTTGTTTGAAATATTTGGATTATGCAATATATTAATAAACTATAAATAATTTTATTTATCATTTAATTTTATTTACAAATTGTTTGATACTTAGGCTCGTTGTTCACGAGGAAAATCATTCGAGAAAATGTTTTCGTGAAAATGACTTAGGAAAATCAAAAGATTTTATTTTCGTGTTTGGTAAATCTTTTGAAAATATGTCGAAAAATTACGGGTGTTTGGCAAGCCACGGAAAATGTTACGGAAAACAATATATGTATGAATAAATACAAAAATAAAAATAGAAAATAAACAATGTTTAGGATGTCCCTAGAAAATCAATAAGGACCATCTTTTTTTAATAAGGTCCATCTTTTTTTAATCTCACAATTACAAATAATTTTTTTGATAATTGATATGAAAAAAAATGTTTTAAAATAGAAAATAGACAATGTTTAGGATGTTGCTAGAAAATGTGACAGAAAAATATATATGAATAAATACAAAAAATATGTATTCTAATATTAATGCACATATTGAATATAAAACAGTGTTGAAATTTAAGTAATTTTTCTTTAGTAACCCTCAATTTATCATTAGTGGTTTCAATCAATGTCTATCTTTTTCAACATGATTACAAATATTTTTTGATAATTGATATGAAAAAAACGCTTAAAATAGAATATTGACAATGGTTAGGATATAAAATAATATAGGTGACATAATTTTAGAACGTAGTAAGCATTTATTAAAATTATAATTTATAAATAGTATGCACAAACTTCATTTATATTTCTAAACAATTTATTTGTTAAGTGAAATATCAGTGTGTGTAAGTAAATATATGTGTAATTGTGAAGGGGAAAGTCTTGAAACGTTTAGAAAAAGCTTACGGAAAATGAATCAGTAGTCGTTTTTCGGAGAAAAGCACCATTTTCCGTTGATTAGGAAGCCTTTTACGTTATTTGTATTTTCAGGTTACAAACAGGAAAATGAGGAAAACACGTTTTCAGGGAGTCGTTTCAGGTGAAATAAAGCGGGCATGTCGTTTAAGATTGA
>CM028377.1:118871555-119006598 GCA_013146195.2 Codonopsis lanceolata | reverse complement strand
AAGCAAAAGCCTATAAAGAAAAAGACCAAGAAATACCATGATATGGGATTGGCTAACAAGATGTTACGTCCAGGATTAAAGGTACTCCTTTTTAATTCTAGACTCAAATTATTTCCAGGAAAATTAAAATCAAAATGGTCTAGTCCTTTCATTATAGTTCGAATTTATCCACATGGTGCTATCGATATCAAGAACCCAAAGACCAACGAGATATTTAAAGTCAACGGTCACCGACTCAAACCGTACCTTGAACCCATGTCAGTTGAGAGAACTATAGAACTCATTTGTCTATCTGACACCGAACCCCCCGAGAGAATAGGTTTGTAGTTGGGTTGAGCCAAAGACGTTAAACAAGTGCGCTAGGTGGGAGGCAACCCACTTTGATGAAATTTTATTTGCTTTCTCGTAGTGTAATTTAAATATGTCGCTTTCTCCCGTCTTATTTAATTATGGACATTTAATTTAAATGTTTTCCAGTATTGACATAATTCAAGTTTGGGGGAGAAAAACATCTTAGTATTGTATTTATATGTTTCTAATATTTTAGTTTAGAAGTTTGTGTAGAATTTTCAGAGTGAAGGAAAGAAACGGACTTAACGGAGCGTAACGGAAGGACCAAAATGAAAACTGCCAAAAATATGTGAAGCAGTCCCCAAGGCACAGAATATATGAACCTTGCCGATGCAAGACCTAAAATGCCTTGCGGCCGCAAGGCCCTATTAATGACAAAACACGTGATAGCTTGCGGCTGCATTCCCAAAGTGTCCTTGCCCCCGCAAGCCATCATCAATTTCCGTGCTCTTTGACTGGGTACCTTGCCGACGTAAGGCATAAACACCTTGCGGCCGCAAGGCCCTCTTTATAAGCAGGACCGAGGCAGCAATAGCAGTTCACAATTTCAATCTCTCTCTCAAGCACCTAGCAATCAAAAATCTCTATTTCTTTCAAAATTCTGGTGAAACTTCTCTAATTTCGGCCAAGGACTCAAGATTCAAGTGCTCTTTTCTTCAAGCTCCCTCATCTCCATCCTCCATCTCACCTCACTAAAGACTTGAAGAAGACGAAGCCACCATTGTTGTCGACGTGAAGCTTCGAAACTCCGGCCAACCTATCATCCCGGCTAAAAGCATCGCAATCCACGTATCTTCTATCCCCTTTATATTAAATTCTTGAATTGTCAAAATTTTTGCATGTTAGGGTGTTAGAATTAATTTGTTATTGTCTACGTGCATGCTTTAGTTGTTTTAGTTGGGTTGGTTAAATTTTAAATTTTAAAGAGAGTAGATTTTATTTATTGTGCTTATAATTTATGGCCCCTAAGCGTAGAAATACTGGCCCGTCCTCGTCCCGCTCCAAAGAGGAGGAGCAACACAATGACCCCACTAGATTCATATCCTTCGAGGCATCGGAGAGCTACACTAGGAAGCTCTCCAAAAGCATAATCCCTTAGAGGGGATTTAAGGCTAAGGATTTTGCTCTCCCTGCCCACTTCAAACGTCGAAGGTGGGGCAATATTTGTGCGACCCTAGGCGTGGCCATCGTGGCCTTAGTCCGCGAATTCTACGCCAACGGGCATATTTCTATTTCTGGCGAGGTGCTTGACGTTAGTGCTGTTAGGGGTAGGAATGTCGACTTTTCACCCCGTAGTATTAACCATTACTTCGGCACTCCTAACTTTGCGAGTGGTACTGACCATTACAGTATCCACATCGCCGACCATGTCCCTCTCCAAGAGTTAAATGCGGAAATCACAACACCTGCACGGTTTGGACTTTCCATCAAGGTCCACCGTTTGGCCCCCGCACCATGGACGAGACCCATCTCATGAACACGGCCAAGGCCGTGTTCAAATTTATTCAGAATCGCCTCATGCCTTCCACCACCAAAGACACCTGTCTTGGCATAAGGTCATTTTGATCTACACCATCTTAACCTGGGAGTCTGCCGATGTCAAGGCCCGATCAACGCCCAAATTCGCACTTATTAGATGATAAACTCGGATTCGCTCCCCGAGTTTGATTACCTGACTGTATGGGTCGAGTCGCTTTGGACTCCAGATGCGGAGAGAGTTCGGGCAGTCCCCGACATCACTAGGGTGCTTTTGTTTGCGCACCCTCGCCAGCCACGTGAGAGAGGCACATGTGAGGACTTTCAGAGGAAGATGATCCCTTGGAGGAGATTTTCAATAGGCATGAGAATCTCATGCTACAAATGAGATGATGAATCAACAGTTGGCGCAAATGCGCACCGACCAGACTCAATTTTTTGGTTGGGTCAACCAAGTGGGGCACAATGTCTCCACATATTATGGGATGCCACCTGGCACGACCCCCGAGTTTCGTCCTCCTTCGTTATTTTCTTCCGACTCACCATGAGTCGAAGCCCAAGTTTCTTCCTTTTTCGTCCTCCTATTTCCTTTTGATATTTCTCCTCCATCAATCCTCTCATAGGATATTCTTCAATTTTGAGGACAAAATAAAATTTAAGTTTCGGGGGGGGGGGGGATTCTAAGCCAAGGGCCTTTGCAGGTCCCAGCCTAAGGATGAGTGGAGTTGGGCTACGTTTTTAGGGTGAGGGAAATTTTTTTGTCCCTCTATCATCTCTTCTTCTCTCTATATTTTCTTGCTTTTTATTTTTTCTTATTTTAGGAGATGTTGCTCTGACCAGAATACTATAATATTTAGTTTCCTCGGGGACCCATCAAAAGAGTTATCGTCATCGCCCATCTCCAATTTCTTTTTATAAAAAATTTCAAAAATGAAAAAAAAATGTTTTAATTTAAAATTTTCATCCTCGAGTCCTGGTATGGTCATTCCAGTCGATGAGGAGTTAATACAATGAACCACATAACTTTTTCATAGATCATTCTGGAATTTACTTGATTCTACAAAATTCTTCATTTTCTCAAAATCTATGTACACTTACACCAGTCATGATTATGGATTGATTTGAACATTTTTATAAAGTTTATAGCACACATTTCATTTTAGCAACAAGATATGCACAAGAATATGATGAGTAGCCGTCTTAACACGATTGTTGCATTGAATTGTAACTTAGGGTCATTTGCATGATAAGTTAGATCCTTTGGATTTTTCCTGCTAATATATCTCAAGTACACTTTCGAATCGTGTTTGCATGTTAGTCTCGATTGTCTCTACCATCTGTTCTAGTGAATGCTTATGTGAAATTTAGTGATGCTAAATCTTCAATTCCATAACTTTCATAATGGATATGATATTTTATGTGTTTTACTTTCTTAAAAACTGCATGAGTATTTTGGCATTAAGATATGATATAGGCCATCTTTGGATCGTTTGAGCCTAAATATTTCCCGACCTTTACTAAAAATATTCCTAGTGTCCCCTTTGAGCTTTATTAAAAAGAATGGAGTGTGCTAAGCACATATTGAACCCCCATTCGACTTTGTTTCTTTAACCCACATTGACTTAACCCTAAAGCCTATACACTTTAGCCTACCCTTTGAGAGAGTAGGATGTGGGTGGGAAATTCATTTTAAGGGACCAATTTTTAGTTAGAAAAACTTTCCATGACTTCTTTTTCCCCGTCGATGTAAAAAAAAAAAAAAGAAACGGAAGAAGAAGAGTGCAAGAAGATTCAAATGAAAGCATAGCTTTCAAGAGAAAAAATATGATAGAAAAGTTCTTATGAAAATGGAATACTAGATATTTTTAGCTTGATATATTGTACAAAACAAGTTTGGGGGAAAAGTCCCCACTTGTGGTCTTTGCAGGTTCTAGCCTAATTGGGAAGAGCTTCCTTTTGCTTGGAAGTATTAGGGGTAAAGGGTAGTCTTGCTTTCTCACTTTGAATTCTATTCTCTTTCCATCATATCCCCCTATACCAAGGCCTTACATTACAAATTTACAATATATTAAAGACCTATTGATCTTCTTGCCAATGTTTGTGTTTGTTGATTTGATGGTAATGCATGTAAATTGATCCCCTCTTCATACATTCATATTATTCGCAAGCTCACTGTGTTAGCATAATCTTAGCTATTGCAAGTAATTGTGGCAGGAGAGCATTGTATGTCATACGTAGGAAGTGCATGGGATGGATGTATAAGTTTTTGAATTCCTTGGTGATCTCTCTTTCTGTAATAAACCGGGTTTGGATGGTAGATCTCATACTCTATGTTGCATTGATTTTATTTAAATCCTGATTTTTAGAATGAATGTTGTGCTTAGCTTAATAAAACTGTTTTAGTTAAGATATTCTCCATGACTGGTTATCACACACACACATGGAGAAATTAAGACCAGTAGCAGCTTGAGTATAAGTCAGATTGTTATATGATTTAGTCTACACATGTGTGGTGAGCATCTGACTGAGCCTACTTTGATATGCCATGCTCTTATGACTTGAGGTTGAAACCAAAAAGATTTTCGTTTTTATTTTGTTTTTAAAGTAATTTTTACTTGTGTTTGTATTTATTAGTTTTTGTATTTATCTGCATAGTCGATTCGCTCGTTAGAGTCTCCTTGAGTTTGTGGGTTTCTAGAGGAGTGTAAATAGTGTCACCCTCCAAAAAGATTTTCTTAATTTTTGTATGCTTAATTTTGTATTTATAAGTATTGTTTACTCGTGGACGAGCAAAGTTTAAGTTTGGGGGTATTTGATAGACATATTTTATACGTCTTTATCGGGTACTTTTATGACTTAGAATGAGCAATTCCACGAGGCTTTTGGTTACTGATATGTGCTTTTGAGCTATATTGTGAGTTTCAGGGTTTTAGGTGAACTTATGAGATTTATGAAGCTTTTAGTGGAGATTTATGAAGCTTTTAGTGAAGATTTCAAGGAGGGGTGCAAAGTGCAACATTGGGAAAGACGCAAAAAGAACAAACTGGTCACCTTGCGGCCGCAAGGCCAAAAGACCTTGCCTTCGCAAGGTAGACAGAAAGATGGATAGCCCGTCCAAGACCTTTGCAGACGCAAGGTAAAATCCAAATGCGGCCTCAAGGTCCCCAGAAACCGACTTACGGGGTTTTTCACCTGGATTGAACTTCCTATTCCCCTACAACACCCTGGTATAAATAAAGGACGGTAGCCAAAGCAAAAGGGGGGCCAGAAAGTGTTAGGAAAGAGCTCTAGCTTAGATTTTAGTTTGTATTATGTAGTTTAGTCATTGTAATTACAGTTTTGAAGATCGATTCATGTATTCCTTCATCTCGTTGTTCAGTTCATCTTCAAGGATGAACTAACCATCCATTAGTCTAGGAATGGGGAGGTAACTTGTATTGAATCTATTGCTTAATATATATTTTTATTCATTCAATTCTTGTTGATCATGGTGTTTATCAACCCCTTTATTGTCTAGCTTTGACCAAATGAATGGAATCGCAAGTAATAAAGGCCTAGAGGTGCGGATACCTGCACGGCCATATGCATATATCGTACACTGGCTCACCATCATGATAAATTGAACCTATCGATGCATGAGAGTGATAAGTTAGGGTCAGGTTCATATATATGACCTAAGTGACAGTTAGGATCCATATGTTCTTGCGCTTAGGATATAGAATGGATGAATTATTTGGGATGGAGACTGAACTATAATTTGACAGGCTATATCTATCCTTTGTGAACGAACCCAAGTTATTGAATGATACTTTATCTAAATAAGCAATAGAGTAGATGCAAGTGAAATCCTAATCCTAGATTTCTCTTCTCCACTAGATCTTTACAATTGTGATTGCTGCCTAGTTTAATTAGATTTACTGTTTTAGTAGAATAATTAGTTTAAATAAAATAAATAAAACCCCCCTTAGTTTGAATTACTACCGATATTCTTGCCATCAGTATTTTTCTTGTCTCTGTGGTTCGACCCTTGCTTCCCAAGCTGTTCTACAATAGTCTTGTACACTTGCAAGGAATTAATTAAAATAAGACACGATCAGATACCATCAAGTAAAAATGAAAGAGCAGGACAAAGATCTAACCACATTCCGGGCAGGTGGTGGTCTTTATTGCTACAAAATGATGCCCTTTGGGCTGAAGAACGCTGGGGCTACTTATTAGTGTATGGTGAACAAAGTTTTTGGTCAACAAATTGGTCGAAACATGGAGGCATACATTGATGGCATGGTTATCAAAACGAAGGGTAGAGACCACAATAAGGACCTGAAAGAAACTTTCGCTAAGTTGCGAAAGCATAAATTGAAGTTGAACCCAAACAAATATGTGTTTGGAGTCCGGGCTGGAAAATTCTTAGGCTTCATGGTTAATCAAAGGGGATTGAGGCCAACCTGGAGAAGATTCAGGCTCTACTCGACATGAAGTGACCCAGGTGCATCAAAGACGTACAATGGTTGAATGGAACAATCATTGCTCTTGGCTGCTTCATCTCCCGCTCAGATGAGCGATGTCTGCCCTTCTTTAAAGTTTTTCGCGACAACAAAAGCTTTAAGTGGAATGATGTATACGTTGAAGCCTTCAAGAAACTTAAGGAATATCTTGGTAAGCCACCTCTGATGAGCAGCCCTAGAACGTGCGAAAATCTGTATTTGTATTTGGCTGCCAAAGACTAGGCTATGGCCGCTGTTTTGGTTAGGGAGGAATCCAACATTCAAAAACCTGTGTATTACGTGTCCAAGGCTCTCACTACAGTGAAGAGTCGCTATTTCAATATAGAAAAGTTGGCTTATTCTCTTGTCATTGCTGCTCGGAAACTACGAGGCAACTTTTCTGCACATGCTATAATTGTATACACTAACTCACCATTAAGAAAAATATTACACAAACACGATTTTTCGGGTAGGATGCTTGGCTGGTCCATCGAGCTCACAGAATTTCATATAGATTATCAGCCAAGACTATCAAAGCACATGAATTGGCAAATTTCCTGTTAGAAACAAGTTTCTCCAACCACGAGGAAGAGCTCATTCTAACCCCAAGTTTACCTACCGAACAAGAAAAAAAATTAAGATCAAGCCAGGACAATATTGTTGGGAATTATTTGTGGACGGTGCAACGAGCAAATCCGGAAGCAGGGAAGATATCTTACTGGTTACACTCGATCAGGCAGATGAGTTTAAAATGGCCCTTCGGTTTAAGTTTGCCGCTTCCAATAATCAAGCAGAGTATGAAGCCATGATCACAGGACTTGAGCTCGCGTTGGACATGGACATTGACTCTGTTACTGTGTACTCGGATTCATAGTGAATCAAGAATAGGGGGAGTATGAAGTTCATAATCCTATCTTGGTCAAATATTGTGAATTAGTCAAAGGAATTTTGAAGAATTTCAAGTTTTGGGAAATCATTCGAATTGATCGATCAGACAACATGAGAGCACACTACCTCTCCAAGATAGCGAAAGATGAACTCTCAGTGCTGAGGCTGTCGGTTATGATCGATCACCTGGAAGCGCCTTCTATTGACAAGGAAGTGATAATGGACATCGAACCAGCTAGAAGATGTTGGATTAATGAATATAAGGATTTTATCGAGCAAGGTATCTTGTCAGAGGATAAAAACTGAACAAGAGTCGTTCGAAACCAGGTTTGTCGAAACTCGGTGGTCGGAGGAGTGCTGTACAAGCGATAAAAGGTGAGGCTGATGCTTCTCTGTTCGGCCAGAAATGACACAAGAGCTTTTAAACGAGGTTCATCAATGAGAATGTGGGGGTCATCTAGGTGCCCGAACTTTGGCACAAAAGATCTTGTTCGCAGGGTACTATTAGATCACACTTAGAAGAGATGCAACCTTGTACGTACAAAAATGCGACAAGTGGCAGCGATTTGTAGATATACCCAGGTTACCTTCAACCGAACAGACACCAGTGGTTGCAGCCTGGCCATTCAACATGCGGGGGTGTGAGTGCCCCATTTTTAATCGGATCCGCGCCACTGAAAAGGCGGGGTGGTTTCGAAACTTCGAAGCGCGTGGAATACGCTCGACCTCAATTGTGGACTCAAAATATAAATAACAGAGTCGCCATCTTTATTTTAAGGATAAACAAAGAAAAACCAAACTTAAATTTAACAAACTTAAATAAAGCATTTAAATAAATAAATAAATAAATAAATAAATAAATAAATAAATAAATAAATATATATATATATATATATATATATATATATATATATATATATATATATATATAAGTGGTAACTTGGCCTGGCGGGTTATAGCTTCTTGGGTCCATACGCGGGTTGTTTTGGAGCGGGTTGGTGATGGGAAAAGGAATGTCGTTTGGATTCTAGGGAATATTAGTGTTTGGGAAAGGATATGGAGGAAAGGGTGAGAAAGGGTTAATATTTGGGTAGTAGGGATTTGGTGGAGGATTTGGATTTGGGGTAACGGTAGTATTTGGTGGGTTGGTATTTGGTTGGGAAATTGGATTTGGAGGAACATGGGAGGTTGATGGAAGAGATTATCTCACCACTGGGTTTTGGACCTTGTATGAGACTTGCTATCTGACTCAGCAAGCGATCATTTCGTGCATCTAGATTTTGGTCTAGCCATTGTTGCATAAGCCGGAGTTGGAGCGTAGCCTGGAGCCCATAGCCCTGTACTGGCTTCATCACTTGCCTCGGATCTGTACCGATTTTGCCCTTTTTTGATCTGTTTCTGATACTCTCTGATCTGTTTTCTACACTTGTTTCCCGTATTAACCGGCCAGTACTATCGCTACCTTTCCAAATTCGGGTCAGGTTTCTGAGGAAAATGGGTTTGGAGGTATCAGAAAGGTTGGCTGAAGGCTTTTTGGGCTAGGAGTACAGCGTGCCTTTATTAGTATATTTTTATTATTATTATTCATTTTCCTATAATTGACCGGATAAGCACATGCTTTATTTTGACAGTTTCAGGACTTTTCTTGGAACAGTGGATTCTTTCTCCAGAGTATAGGACCCTCGTATTTCACTTGCCTTTCGACTCCCCAAGATCGGACTGATCCCAGGCGAAGGGCCTATACTCTTTCCGGGATCCACCATTCAAAGTGGTCTAAGTCGAGCATCAGAAAATAATCAATCAGCCCCTGTGTATTTATTCATTTTTTATTTTTTTTCATTTTTTATTTGACTTGCGCATTTTTTTTATATATATTTTTTTGACTTGCGCATTTTTTTACAGGGGCTGATCAACGATTCAGAGATGCAAAAACCGGTCGGTCTATGAAGTGTCCAGAAAATATATATGCAGTCTAACGATGGCTTATGCAGGGGGTAGACTGGCCATGGTGTAGGGTAGTAATTCGGAATATATTTACATGCGTGCGCGTGTGTGTGACATCTAAAAAGCAATAAAATCTCTTATTTTTTTTTTCCAGATATAAAACAGAAAATAAAATAGATATGACCTGTCTTGCTGTCATTTGTGGATTTTCTCGGCTTTTTTCGTTTTTAGTATGAGCGTGAGCAAGCAAGCAAGCACATCAAGAAATAGAAAGAAAAATGGGGAATCTATCTATTCCTATTAATTACAGATTTGTCCTAATCCCCAAAATAAAATGACAGAATGAATGAAACATGTACACATTTTGCGTAATGAAAATAAACAAAACGGAATAATAATGTAAAGCAGAAAGAAAACGATATATAAAAATAAAGCGATTGTCCCAGCCCTTTCGTTATGCTGCCCGGAAATTTATTGCATATAGATTTTTTTTGAAACTACATATATATTTATTATTATTATTTTTATTATTATATATATTTTTATTTTTTTTGCAAAATAAATATTTTTAAGCATACCTGTAATAGTGACTGGAACGAAACTGCTGCAAGATGGAGGATCATATCCACAAATATATACACAGATGTCTAGGAACGCAATATTCAAATGCTTAAACAAATATAACAAGCATACTTTAGCCAGAAAAAAAGAAAAAAAAAGTTTTGTTACTGAGTCTAGCCCTCAATTTTTATTTAAAATAAAAACGATCTCCCTAGCAGAGTCGCCACTGTGGGTTCCCCGTGATGCGCCCGCACCCCACGCGCCCTTGGATAAGGGTGCGCGTACGTGCGAAAGCGGGACACCACGCTTTCCATTCCACCCTCCATTGTTTAGGGGAGGATGAAATTAAAAATGCGGAAAGGGTCTTTCCTAAAATAGCTGTGTTAATACGGAAAGTCAAGAAAGGATTTAGTTATTTTTGGTCCATTATGGGAGCTTTTATCAAGTTATCCCTTTTTAAACCAGATGCAGAATACATCACCCTTTCATTCACATCTTTCCCTTGTTTAGGGGAAAATGGAAAGTGCAAGAAAGGATGTTGCGATGCCCGACTATGGATTTTATGAAAATTGCCTTATCGCCTATTTCGGATCACTATGAGTGCTTTGAGTTTTCTATATCAAGTTATCCGTTTTTTAGAGGATACCAGGATATATGAATACATCACTCTTTCATTCCCACTCTCCCTTTTCTAGGGGAAAGCGGAAAATAATAAGAAAGGATGTTGCGAGGCCCCACTGCGATCCAAAATGTTTTAATAGAGTCGCCATATTTAATTTAAGGAAGAAATAAAGAAAAAACCAAAAATAAAACCAGAGATTGCAAAAACGGGTTCGGAGGCTAAGTTACGAGTTGGGAAGGTGCTAGGCACCCAACTCGCCCTTTCGGTCTCAAAAATGGTTTTTGGCTAAAGTATGCTTTTTGTTATATTTATCTAGCAAATAAACAAAGCATTAACTACCTACAAATACATCGGTATTTACATTATTTACGGACTTGCAGCCGCCTCCTTTCAATAATTACAAATATACTTAAAAATATTTGGCCATAATAATGTCTCTTTTTAGTGTTATTTCCTAAATAAATCCGGGCAGCACAACAGTTTATATTTTTACATTGGACCGGATGAAAAGTAGCACTTTTTATAAATAAAAATCTTAAAGCTTACCTTTTAGCGGATTAGGGTGTATTCGCTCTGTCCTTCAGGGAGAGGGAGTCTTTTTCGATGAAGTGGTGTGAAGATTCGGGCAGAATAACTGCTTCCGAAAGCTGCTTTTGGCCTCGGGATCCGGGCGGAGCAACTGGTTGAGACTGATTGATTGATTGATTGATTGAGGGAAGCGGAAATCGGGCAGAGCAACTGCTTGCTTCTGACGGATTTGACCTTTGGATTCAGGCAGGGCTACTGCTCCTTTTGGGATTTTTGGACTGGGAGAATAGGGTGGAAACCTAGCTGGAAGACTATGGCTCACTTTGACCGGTTGGTTTTGAGTTTAGAGGAAATTTGGCAGAGTTTCGAGACTTATAGAAGGAGGGGAACTCTCTCACTCTCACTTCGTAAACTCTCGGCGGTTTGAGACGGTGAACTGTATGCGATCAAGTGTGAAGTCTTTTTTCATTGCCGAGAGCCTGTATTTATAGGCTTGAGAGAGGCTTCCTTAGCTCTTAAGATTTCTTTTTCGTGCATCACCGGCTTGTACCGCGCGCTTGAGAGCTTGTTCTAATTCTCATGCTGTAAACGCTATTTGAGGGAAGTGGGCGCCGACTACATACAAACTGGGCGCCGAGCCCACTTTGAGTGTGGGTGGCGCCTGGTTCTGATTCTTGGCTATTTTTTGGCACTTTGCCCCTGCATTTCACTGTTTTACGCATCCTGCTTTGTCTTTTGCATCTTTAAACCCTGTAACTTGACATTTGTTAAGTTTTCAACAGGTCTTGATATTTCATGTCATGTTACATACCAGGGGTACGAAATTGGGGTGTCTACAGCACCCCTTATGGAAAGGACCCAACACGTATAATAGGTGGAATAACATGATATAAAATACATGCGACAGATAAAGTAAAATGCAGATACTCTGTTTTCGCTTGCAGGGTGGCATTCTGCTAAGGATATTTTTGATTTTGCTGGATATCGGATGGATGGCTATTAACTTTGTTGAAGATAGTTACTTCCGTTAAGACATCAAGGGCCAATTTGCAACTTAGGAAAACTTGGGGTTTTAGTTACTGAAATGGACTCTAGGTGGGGAGGAAAAGGAAACTTCCCCTCCCAACTCATCATATACGGGGAAGGCAGTAGCAACAAACCCACTTCATATATGTTTCCTCCATTGCCATTATGGGTGATTGTTCCAGATCTTATACCCAACTGGTATCATTGTTTGGCGAGGTATACCATTCCTCTTGAGGCCTTTCCTATCATGTCTTATGCTGAGTTTCTAACTTTCTAAGGACGATGCTTCATCCTATCCCGAATGCAGCTAGACGTGCATCTTATGTTCGTAGATAGGCCTGGGCCTTCACATTTTGCTCTTGACACCCAGACTGATTACTATGTGCCTGCTAGGGAATTTTTTTTTTAAGGGAAGCAGGGCAGCACATGCGCAAATTTTATTAAAAATGAAAGAACAAACAAACAAGGAGGGGGACAACTAGTCGTACCCAAAATGGGGGGACAAAGGAGACGTACCTCTAAATCAGCCAAAAATAAACATACCCAATCATTTACGGTAGGCATACATACCCAAAACATCCTGTCTAATAACCAAACGGATCGAGTTAGGAAGATCATTATACCGACTAAACATACAATTGCCCTTATGATCATGACCAAAAGCAGCCAATCTATCCGCTACCGAATTCTTCTCCCTATAAATGTGCATCAAGGAAAAATTACCAATCAAATTTTGACAAGCTCTCAAAATGTAAACATAACGCCAAGGGAAATGATTAATTCCTTGAATGCCCAAAACCGCAACCTTAGAATCTGTTTCGACCACCACCTGCTCCAAGTGTAACAATCTGCATAAACTCAAACCATCATGAAGGGCTAAACTTTCAGCTAACATGTTGGACCCATTCCCATAATAATTAGAAAAAGCCCAGACCATATTGCCAGCACTATCACGAATCACACCTCCCCTAGAACATCTACCGTCTATGGCAGAACCATCCGTGTTTAATTTGAAAACACCCACTGCAGGACTATCCTAGCGAAGCCAAGAACCATTACGCATTCTGACCGATAGCGAAGGGACGTTAAAATATTGAATGATCCGAGCTCCATGATAATTAACTTCAGATTTAAGATGGAAGTGAAACATCAAATCTTGGAGACCATTACAAACCTTGGTGAGCACCCCACTGTGACGACCCACATTGCCGTCAAAGATTGCACCACATCTGAACTTCCAAATTTCCCAACAAACTAAGCAAAAAATTCCTAACTGAAGAGCTCCAATTTGATTACTAGCAGCCGCTCCGTCCGACCAAATATCAAAAAGATGTTGTAAGGACACATACCGGGTTACCTTATTAAAGGGGGCAACAAACTTATTCCATAAAAGGTAGCCAATTCTGAGTGAAGGAACAGATGATCCAAGCTTTCCCTATCATGCAACGTGTTGCAGCAAACACACTTGCTAGGAAATTTTCTTTTGTCTGATACTCTTGTCGGGGAAGATATGTTGAGGAGGCTTTGCCTAATGCTGATATCCTGGAGCCATATCAGATTCCTAAGAGGGCCCTGTGAGGTTCCCGGGGTGCGACCCGCGCCCCGCGCCCCGCGCCCCGCGCGCCCTTGGATAGGGGTGCGCGTACGTGCGGATGCGGGACACCACTGCTCTCGTTCCACCCTCCCTTGTTTAGGGGAAGACGAAATCCAAAGTGCGAGAGGAGTGTTGTCTATATTAGCACGTTGGAATGTGCCTCGGTTGCCTTGAGTGGATTTTGTATCCAAAATGGGAACTAATGGTTTCCCATGTCAAGTTATCCCTTGTTCAGGCATAACAGGATATGGGAATGCATTACCCTTCCATTCCCATTCTCCCCTGTTTTCTTTAGGGGAAAATGGAGAAGTGCAAGAAAGGATATTGCGACGTCCCCACTATGGATTTATTGAAAATAGCCTTATGGCCCGTTCAGATCACTATGAGAGCTATGGGTTTCCCGCATCAAGTTATCCCTTGTTTAGGGGATACCAGGATATGGGAATGCATCACCCCTCCATTCCCGTATCTCCCTTTTTTAGGGGAGAACAGGAAAGTGCAAAGAGGGAGTGTTGCGAGGCCCCACTGGATCTGAAAGTTTTAGAGTCGCCATCTTTATTTTAAGGTAAAAATAAAGAAAAACCAGAAAAAGAAAACCAGAGATTTTAAAAAGTGGGTTCGGAGGCTAAGTTACGAGTTGGGAAGGTGCTAGGCACCCAACTCGCACTTTCGGTCTCGAAAATGGTTTTTGGCTGAAGTATGCTTATTGTCACATTTATTTAGCAAATAAATAAGGTATTATAATGACAAGGGAAATTTAAACAAATACATTCGTGGCTACATTATTTACGGACTCGCAGCCGTCTCCTTCCAATAATTACAAACATATTTAAGAATATTTGACCATAATAACGGCTCTTTTACATATTATTTCCTAATCTAATCCGGGCAGCACAACGGCTTATAAAGACTACATTGTGCCGGATTTAAATAATAATTTTACAAAATAATGAATAGACAATAAAATAAATAAACATGCCCTTAAAGGTTGTTACCTTTTAGAGTGGCGGTGTGCTCGCTCTGTCCTTCTCGGGAGAGGGAGACTTTTGTTGTTTGTTGTGTGTTTGTTGTTTTGATTTTGGCAGAGTGACGGCTTATATATGGTAGTTTTGGTTTGTTTGGTTTGGACAGAGTGACGGCTTAGTTTTTGTGGTTTTGGCCTTTTTGGTTGGGCGGAATAACGGCTTATAAAGGGTGTTTTTCAGCTCGTTACTCGGGCAAAGTAACGGCTTACTTTGGGATTTTTGGGTCGGGGAAATGAGGTGGATACCTAACAGCTAGGCTAGGGATTACTTATAACTAGTGGATATTTATTTTGGCGGAGTTTGGACAGGGTTTGGATACTCTAGGGGCTTCCACTCACCTATCTCGCACCTCTCGTACTAATCGCTTCGAAAGAACGCGGAGAGAATTTCTCAGCGTTTCGTTGCGATGAAATTGAGCACTGAAATGAGGAGCCCGAGCTCTCTATTTATACTGAAGGATGAGGACACGGCCGGAATTCTTGAGTTTCTTCCCCTGCATCAATGACTTGTACCGCGTGCATCACAACTTGTACATTTCACAATCTGAGAGAGGCAACAGTGAAGAGTTCGGTGCCGCCAAGGAGACCCTTGGTGCGGCACCAAGGGGCCTTGGTGCGGCACCAAGCAGCTTTCCAAGTTTAGTTTTTTGACACTTTCCTCCCCTGCAGTTCACTGTTCATGTGTCCTACTTTTTCCTTTTGCATTTTCAACCCTGTAACTTGACATTTGTTAATGTTTCAACAGTTCTTGATATTTTATGTCATGTCACATATTGGGGGTACGAAATTGGGGTGTCTACAGGCCCGTGTGATATAAACATTCTTTTTATTTCTACTTTCCTCAACACTTGTGGTCATTCATTTCCTAAAGTAATATCTTTCTTTTTCTCTCAGGTGGATGTCCCATCCTATCGCAAAGTGGTGAAAGGATTTTTCGACCTTGCCAAATTGTACTAATGGGCGATAGATGAATTTTCTTGTCGGGGCAACGATACTGTGAGCCGAGCCAGGCGCCAAGATGATGATGATGAAGTCGACGGATCGGGTCATACCAGGGTGAGAGGACGAGAGTATTGGGTTGGCGGAACTGGTCCTCGGGTCATGGGTGGAGGCTTGGAGAGGAGTAGATCAACACGAGCCCAGTAGCCTTCTTATTGTATTTTTATTTACTATTTGTAATTACGTGCACTATAATTTTATTTAATGCCATGTATTTTATTCTACGACACATAATTATTTGATTTGTTATTTTAGTGATGCATAAATAAAAGAAAATGTAACATTTATCTATTATAAAGACACACTGTTCTTAGGAATGATGATTTTTGGACTTGGATTGGGGGAATACACTTTCAGGATTTTATTGGGTCGCAGTTGCTCTGCGAGGAAAGGATTTGTAGCCGCTTCCTTCTGTTTCTGGTTTGTTTCATGTAGAAGGCTCATGAATGCTAAGCCTAGGTTTGCAGATTCTACACATCCTGTGGCCAGACAGGGGCCAAAAATTACAAAGATTGGGAGCAGCCGGGGCAAAACCAGGATACTAGACATATTAGGAATCAAGCTGGGAGCGGCCTAGAGGTGAAATGGGCGCGACACCCAATTTTTTTTTCTTTCTGAATTTGGTGTTTGGTCCCGTTAATGCACTGTTTTGTTGTCGACTGTTTCCTTGATTTTTCAATATAAAAGAAAGTCAGGGTAGCATCTTGGCTCGGCCTCCATATAAACTGGGAGATGCTGAGGGCAACATCTAGGTTTTGGTCTGTTCCCTACCATCTGTTCAACTTTTCACTGAACGAGATGTGCCCTACTTTTGAAGAATTTTGCTATATGGTAGGCATGCTGACTATCGTACCAATCACTATTCGGTCTCTGCAGATATGTCCCTTTATGGCGATTAGGGAATTTTTCGGTTCAAGCCGGGATGGAACTCCGGGTTTTTACAATGGGGTCAGCTTTGACTTGACCGTCTTCCCCACGATCTATTCTGATTACAGGGATGAGCTAGTATATTCTCGGCTTCAGCTGGCTGCCCTTTTCTTATATATGCTGGGGAGATATTTTTTGGTGGGCCAACCCAAAATTTTTTATGCTCGGGTGGTTGACTTGGTGTTGCAAGCTCATGAACACCGGGTAAATATTATCCCTGTGATCTTGGCTGAGACTTTACTTGGCCTGGATGCTTATGCTGCAGCCCCATTTTGATACATATGTGGCTGGAGGAACATTTTAATCAAGTCATGTCTCCTGAGCTTGTAGGGGGAATGTATGCTGTCGTTTCTCATTATATCTTGATTTGCATTTGTTCATTCATTATATTAGGTTATATGCTTAGTGGCTAATTGGGCTGCGTACCAGTTAGCGTGGCAACTGTGTATAAAACTTGGCCTTAGAATAATTTTTAGACTTCACAAGTTCAGCGGAAGACTTTGGCTGAAGGCTTCACCGGAAGACTTCAAGCACCCTCCAGCTGCAGACCTTGTCAGCATCAGGAAAACATGACGTGTCCAGCCCTTCATTTGATCAAGCTTTAGTGGATTATTTAATTCAGCCCAAATCAGTTTGAATTTGAATTAAATCATCTCATGACTTCTCAGACACGTTCCTCTAGCTTTTCCGAAAAAGCATGAAGACTTTCGCCTCCTGAAAAGTGACAGAGCAGGTGAACAGACTAACACATACATATTGTACCAACTATTGCAGGTCTGCAACTCTGATTGCTCACCTGCTAGTTGCTGCAACAACTCTTCACCATTCCTTGCTCAGTATCAGTTGAAGAAGAAGTCCACACCATTAAATGCATTCAACCTAATAGAGTTGTTACTCATTTCGTCTTCACCAACGATCTCAAGAATGCCCAAGCTATAAATATTTTTTTATTTAGAGAAACAGGGGCGGCACCCTGCTATAAATACTACCATTAAAGTCTGAAGAAAAACAATGATCTGAATCTTTACAACAACATCAAGCTTTATACACTCAGTGCATTCAAGTGATCATCAACTGATCAACGAAGTCCTCAACAACAACAAGAAGATCCGCATCAACCATTAATGAGATCCATTGGATATTCAATACCCCCACCCCCAAACACAAGTCAAATATTTTGTACACGATCCATTGGATATTTCTATAATAAAACTAGTGGAAAATGTAGTGCACATTTAAATCCAAGGTTGATTGCCTTGGTGGTGGACGTAACACTCTTTATAGTGCGAACCATATCAAAATACATGTGTTCTTTACTTACTGCATTATTCTGTTTTCATATCTGTTAACTTATTCCTTTAGCTGCAAACTTGAGTAACCAGCTAAGTCTATCGGTAGTACTTCACCAGCAGACTTAGTCTGTCTTCCTTGCAAGACTTCCACTACTTCAATCTTTTCAATAGACTACAAGTGCTTGCTTTAGGAATTAATACGAAAAGTTTTAAGTGTTTAATAATCAATTCAACCCCCCCCCATTCTAGCTTATTATTGTGCCCTTTGGGACTAACAATTGGTATTAGAGTATAGAAGACAACAGAAGAAGCTTAAAAATACATGTTGAAGTATCTCTTTTAATTGTTGTAGAGGACTTCTTGATCAGTTGATGATCTCTTGAAAAGCGCTGAGAGTAAAGACTTAGAATTGGTAGAGTTTCAGAGTGTTTTCTGGACAGACAGTTGTTTTTTCAGTCTTTAATGGAAGTATTTATAGCAAGAGCATTTTAGAGATCCGTTGCAGACGATGAAGTGTAACAATTCTATTAGGTTGGAAGCATTAAATGCATGGAGTCGTTTTGAGGACTTCGTCCTTACTGATCTTGAACAGGGAGTGGTGCAGAGTTGTTTTGCAGGAGTTGGTAGCCGAAAAAATCAGAATATCAGACCTACAAGTGTCAGTCTGTTCCATCTGCTTTAGTCACTGTTCAGAGGGCGAAAAAGTCTTCCAGTCTTTTCGGAAAGCTATCCAAGCGTATCTGAGAAGCTTTGGGGAAGTTTGAATTTAAATTCAAGATAAAATAATATTTGAATTAATTCACTAAGTCTAGATATGCTGGACACGTCATGTATATGAGCGCCTGTAGACAAGGTCTACCGCCGAGCATTACAAGTCTTCTTGAAGGAAGGCTCAAGTCTTCCGCTGAACCAAGAAGCCTTGTAAACTATTTTAGCAATGTTTTACACATAGTTGTCACGCTAATCGATACGCAACCCAATTAGCCACTATAGTATAAAACAAATGTAATGTATGAACAGATGTAAATCAAAATGTAATCAACAATTTTGCCTTGGCATAATTTTTGTCGGTAGACTTTGGATTCTTTACCATTCCTTTCTCAAGCTTCTCATTAGAAGCAGTTAATTTGGCTTTACCTTTCTGAGCCTTGGGGTAAACATAAGGTACACTTGTATAACCAAGTCCTTGTTTGCCCTTATTTCCGAACTTTTGTTTGGAGAAAGAAATATCAAAAGCCGTCTTGGAGGTTTCACCTTTTTCAGTGACAGAAGAGTGTGTCGGACTGGGTTCATCAAAAAATCCTAAGCCACTTTTATCTGTACTGGACTTTTGATTTGACAGGATTTCTTCAAAAGTATCCTTGGAACTGTTCCAGGTGTCAATTGTCTTTTGCAAGGCAATTTTCTCCAGGTCGAGTCCTTTGATGTGCTCAGTGAGACATTCGACTTTGTTACAGAGAAATTTATTTTCTCCTTTAAGCTTGATACTTTCTTGTTGACAGCTATTGAGAGTTTGAATCTCAGTTGCCAACAGAGATTTCTCAGCAACCAGCTTCTCACAGTGCTTGGCGAGTTTTACATAGGCTACTCTAAAGGAATTGAATTCTTCCTTGCTAAGATTTTCACAGTTGGTCTTTGATGAGCACAAGATTTCCACGAATTTTCCCGAGAATTTTCTTTTATTTTGTGCTATTTTTGAATTAATTATGCTTTGGAAATATTATTATTTGTGTTTTTGTGCTTAATGTAGGTTTCCAAGCATAATCGTGCTTTTATACGGTGTTTAGCACGAAGTTCGAGACAATTCCGGGCTTAAAAGTTGTTTTGGGAATTATTTGGACAAAGTTCGTTAAGTCCGTCAACGAATCCAAGGCAATTTGAGGCTAACAGAGGCTAACGGTGGCTGAAAAAGCTAACGGAGGACCATTTTGTGAAGTCTGGGAGGGGCTGGCCGGCGGCGCTAATTCCAGAGACATCAGGGGTACCGGAGCAATTATTGAAAGTTCAGGGAGACAGCCGCCTAAGCTGAAACTCGCCTTTTGAGTTGTCGGCCTGCCGCTGGCGCCACGTGGCGCATTCTGGCGCGTCACCTCCACTAAGCGCGACCCGCGGTTCCTCCATCCGGATCTGGGTAGCCCGCGTTCATCCAGCCCATTCTGCTCCACCAACCGCCCTTCCAGCCCGCTTTCTCTCACTCTCCTTTGCCCGTTTACACCTGGGCGACCCGCGAACATCCCCCTTGGTTGACCCACCTCCCAGCCGTGCCCAGCCTTTTTTTTCTTCCCTTTTTTGCCCTTAATTCCTCCCTTTTCTGCCTATTATACCCCTCTGACCCTCCAGCCGTTTGTTGCTTCTCCTTCAATATTCAAGCAGCCCTCAATTTCGAATTCAAAAGCCCCATTTCGGGTGCAAGCCCTAAATGGGGCACCAGCCCCATTTCACCAAAAATCTCTTCCAATTCCTTGAAGTTTGATCAACTTGAAGGTTTGGAACATCATTTCAAGGGCCAAGGACGCAAATGCAAAAGATTTCAACCTCGGATTCGAGCAACATTGGTTTAATTCTTTCAACCTATCTTTTGATAAATTGTTGTATATTCTTGGGATGATTTATTTTGTAATTGTTAAATTGGTTGGTGCTTAATTTATTTATGGAAATGCAATTATTTTCTATGTTAAATGTAGTGTTTTAATTTAATTTATTTCTTTATTTAGTACACAAGCATGTTGGTTATTATTTTGTGAAATTAATGCTTTTAATTATCTGGCCAATAATTAAATGATTTTAGAAATATTTAGGATCCGCGAGAGCTACCTATTTATTTCGGACCAATCAATTTAATAGTTGGTGTTTTGTGACACACACCGATAGCCGTAATGAGACTAGGTTTGACACGCGATCGAACCACCTTAGCCATTCGTGAGGTCGGGGAGATTAGGGTTGACTATAAGATGCGAGAGCCCGTAGTTAGCCAATTTAATTGTCTCGGCTACCAACATGACTTGTAGAAAAAATATAGAGAGTTTCTTTTTGCGAAGTATTACCCATGCGCTTGGTTATTATTGTGTTTTTTTAATGCTTTTAATGGCGTAGCGAACCATTAGATGATCTCTAGAATGATAGGATACGAAGGGAAAACCCTTCCTATTATTCCGAAAATCACAATAGTAGTTTGCGTGGCGTGAGACCGAAAGGAGATCGCGCGTAGATAGTCTTTGGATGCTTGTTTACACATGCAGTTATTTTCTCCCCTGTGTTATGTGTTGCGATGATATGAGCCCGTAACAAGGTTGAGAGATAGCTAGATTTGCTATACGTAGCGAAAGCACGTAGTGAATAAAATAGCGCGTCCGACTACCAAGACTTGAGTTAAAGAAAAGCAAAAAGAGGATTAAATTAAACACCGGCTAGACTAGAAATAATGCATTCCTATATTTCTATCTTGATTTGTTGTTGCCAAACCACATCCGCGTTAGTTTAGATTTAATTGCTTTCTAGGTTGTTTATATTTTTAGATTTTAATTCTATTTATTTTCGCTCAAATATAATTAGTTAGCATAATTTCGGTACTTAGTTGGAGTGAGAATTACGCGCATTCCTCGTGTGATCGACTTGTACTTACGTACTTTGGCTCCGTTTGTTTCACGGAAAATGATTTCCGGAAAATGATTTCTGGAAAATGAAAAGATTTCGTTTTCAGGTGTTTGGTAAATATTTTGAAAATATGCCGGAAAACATTTTCGGGTGTTTGGCAAACGTACGGAAAATGCTACGGAAAACAATATATGAATAAATACAAAAATATATTCTAATATTAATGCTCATATTGAATATAAGATAGTGTTGAGATTTAATTAATTTTCCATTAGTAACCTCAATTTATCATTAGTCGTGTCAAATCAATAAGGTTCATCTTTTTTCAATCTAAAAAATACAAATAAAAAAATTGATAATTGATATAAAAAAACGTTTTAAAAAAGAAAATGAATAATATTTGGGAGGTCCCTAAATAATATAGTTAACACTAATTTTATGATATAGTGAGTATTTATTAAAATGATAGTTTATAAAGTGTGCACAAACTTCATTTATATTTCTAAATAATTTATTTGTTGAGTGAAATATTGTGCGTGTATGTAAATATGTGTACTTGTGGAAGGGGGCGGAGAGGTGCTCAAACTTTTGGAAAATAACTTACAGAAAATGAATCTGTAAGTCATTTTTCGGAAAAGAAGGCTTCATTTTTCGTTGACTCGGAAAAGCTTTTACGTTGATTACATTTTCCTAAGGTTACCAAACACCGAAAAATAAGGAAAACGTTTTCCGTAAGTCATTTTTCGTGAAACAAACGGAGCCTTTATTACTTGATACAGCCGGTAATCTTGCCCGAGATGCGTTTTTGCGCACATCAAGTTTTTGGCGCCGTTGCCGGGGAATGATTTAATTTTTGCTCCTATTTGCTAATATCGATACCAAGCGAAACTAATTGTAATTTGAGCATGTTTTTTTTAATTAGTTTACTTGCTTTTGTATTTATATGTTTTGTATATTGAGTCATTTTTCGAAGCCCTCCCGAGTTTGTGGGTTTGTAAGGAGGTGTAAATAGTGTCCCCACACAAAAATATTTTCTTTTCTTTTTTATTTCGATAATTGCATTTCTACTCTTTTCTTTTGAGCTTGATTTGATGTAGGGGTTAGCGCTTCATTGTAGAAGGTTGCTTGTTGAGATACTTGGAGTGGATCTTTTCGGCCCGGACATCATAAGGAATCAACTTTGAGGGAGTTTTCTTTCCTTTCTTTCTCCTTTTACTTTATGTTTAGGGAGTATGGTTGGATTAGCGAACTTCGAAAATTCTGAAAATCTTGTGTTTTATACGCCCCAAATTATTTATGCTTTGATCATTCATTTCTCCATTTTTGGTGCTCTTTGAGTTTTGCTTGCATTATTTTCTTGGAGTTAATTTTGAGATTACTATATGCATATTTGAGGATATGTTTGTGATTCATGTGGTAGCATCACCTCATTCATGATAAATATTGCCCAAGTGCTTATTGGAAATATTTTTATACTTTGCTTTAGTGATGGTTGTGCATGTCTAAGAGTATCATTTTGTGAGTCTAAATGCCGAGAGTTATATGTTGATGATGAAAAGCTTGGTTTGGGCATGTGTGTATGACAAGAGTATGATATAGGTCATCTTTGGACCGTTTGTGCCTTTCTCTATCCTACCCATTTATTTCACAAAAATCCCTAGTGTCCCTGTTGAGCTCATTTAAAGAATGGCGTGTGCCTAGAGCACACAATGACCCCCATTCGACTTCATTTCTTACACCCGCATTATCTTATCCCGTGAACCTATACACTTTAGATGTCGCCCTTCAAGAGAGCATGCTTTGAAATGATTTATTTTATTTTTGTAATCTTGTTGGGAAGTGTATGCTTCATGAAAGGTTTTGTGCTTATTGTTGTTGATGTTGGGAATTTGATAATTGTTGTTGAATGGTGGTGAAAAAAAAATGAAATGAAAAAGAAAAGAGCCCCCTTTGAAAGCAAAGAAAGAAAAGAAAAGAAAAGAAAAATAAAGGGTGGACACAAAAGAAAGAAAAAAATGCCATTGTTCTTCAATTTTTCTCAAGGAGATATAAGGATGGTGCTTAATTGTTTGTGGGAGATGAGATACTTTTTCAACCCAAAGTTTAATGTTTAAGGGGTTGTTGAAGTGAGTTTGTGGTTATTTGAAGAGTTATGCTTTAATGAAGCTAGTCATCTTGTGAAGACTTCAAATTCTTTGCTCACTTGACTTGTTATCTTATCCTTCATTTGTAGCCCAAACCCTTGGCCGAACATTACAAGCTTTATAAAGTCCTATTGATATTGTTATACCTCGTGTTCTTGCCTTGTTTTGTGAAAAAAAATATTTGCAGATGACTCTTCCGGTAGGGCTTGCATTTGGTATTTCGGTTGGCCGTTCAATCTAAGCTAGAGCATTGCTACTGTTGGTTAAAATAATGTTTTATGGTATGAAAGATTGTTTGAGGATTATTTGATAGCATATGAATCAATTCATACCTCTATTATGCATGTTTATAATCTTGGGTTGATCTCTTGGATGGTAATGCTTGTGGGATCTTAATTGAACGCCACCTTCATTTCAGTCTCACTTTTGTCTAAAGGACTAGGTGAGGTTTCGACTTCATGTTCAGAGTCATAGGTGGGACCTGAATCATGAGCTATTAAGCATAGGTTAGCTTGAACACAATCATCCTTATCCTCTTCTGAATCAGTCTCAAACCATGTAGCAACCTGGCTTTCTTCTATGGCTTCAGTTAGCATACCTTTATGTTTTTGAAATTTCTTGTTTTGAGGTTTTCGGTATGCTTCAAATTTTGGCTTTGGACATTTGGAGTAGAAGTGCCCAGGTTTTCTACAGTTATAACACATTAATTCTTCAATAGATGAGCTCTCATGAGTTCTTCTAAAAGGTTGTTGGTGTGTATCCTTCCTACCATATTTTGAAAATTTTTTAAAACGTTTTACGAACATAGCAAATTGTTCATCTGAAAGAAACTCATTTTCATTTGAGGAGGTGGAAGGTTTATTTTTAATTGTGGATTCTTCTTGTGCCATGGCAGGAAAGGATACAGTTTTGAACTGTTTGTCTTGCTCTAGAGCTTGATTTGCTTCGAGCTCATAAACCTTCAAACTTGCGTAAAGACTACGAAGAGTCATTTCGTTTAAGTTTTTAGATTATTTCATTGCAGTGGTCTTAACATGCCACAAGCTACCTAGAGAGCCTAGAAATCTCATATTCATTTCCTTTTCATCATAGACTTTACCAAGAGAAAAGCAACTGTTAATTACCTCACTGAAGCGATCGTAAGCTTGTCATAAGGTTTCCTTGGGATCCTTTTTGAAGGAGTCAAACTGCTGGATGAATGTGTACTTTATGTTGTCTCTTGTGTCTTGGTCTCCTTCCAAGTATTCTACAAGAGCTTCCCACATTTCTTTAGCAGTGGTACACCTAATCACTTGTTGATAAGTGATGGTATCTAGAGAGCTAGTTATAATGTTGATTGCTTTGCTGTCTAGCTCTACTAGTTTTATGTCGTCCTCTGTCCATTCTGATTCTTCTTTGAGTACTTCGGCAGGATTTCCCGCAACAGATGCTAGAAGGTTGGCCTTCATTGGTACGTGTCATCCATCATGTACACACTTCCATAACCTGTTGTCAATAGAATTCATAAAACGCATTATCTTATCTTTCCAGACATCAAAATGACCTTCGTCCAATATAGGGACGTGGTTCGCATTTGACGTGGGTAGCATATAGTGTGTTTGTGCCATTGGATCAAATCTCTCAAGAGTTTAATCTTGGAAAAACTAGTTTTCAAAGAGTTAGGCTCTGATACCAATTGTTGGTCCCATAAGGCACAATAATAAGCTAGAAGGGGGGGGGGTGAATAGTTTATTATACACTTAAAATTTTCTTGAGTTTGTTCCTTAAACAAAGCACTTGCAATCTATCAAGGAGATTCAAGTAGCGGAAGTCTTGGAAGGAAGACAGTTTGAATCTACCGATAAAGAGTTACCGATAGTCCTGACTAAGAAACTCAAGTATGTTGTTTTGAAGATAAGTAAAGGAAATAAGAAACAGTAAGGAAGAACACAAGTGTTTGAGATGGTTCACACTTTAAAGAGTGTTACGTCCACCACCAAGGCAATCAACCTTGGATTTGAAATGTGCACTATGTTTTCCAGTAGTTCTATCACAAATAATATATCTAAATGATCGTGTACAAAATATTTGACTTGTGTTTAGGGTTTGGGAATTGAATATCTAGGTAAACAAGATATTCAATTCGTGTTGAAGAATAGTTTACATAAGACAACAAGAAGAAGCTTAAAAATAAATGTTGAAGTATCTCTTCTAATTGTTGTAGAGGACTTCTTGATCAGTTGATGATCTCTTGAAAAGCGCTGAGAGTAACGACTTAGAATTGGTAGAGTTTCAGAGCGTTTTCAGGACAGACAGTTGTTTTCTTCAGTCTTTAATGGAAGTATTTATAGCAAGAGCATTTCAGAGATCCGTTGGAGACGATGAAGTGTAACAGCTCTATTAGGTTGGAAGCATTAAATGCATGGAGCCGTTTTGAGGACTTCGTCCTTACTGATCTTGAACAGGGAGTGGTGCATAGTTGTTTTGCAGGAGTTGGTAGCCGAAAAATCAGAATATCAGACCTGCAAGTGTCAGTCTGTTCCATCTGCTTTAGTCACTGTTCAGAGGGCGGAAAAGTCTTCCAGTCTTTTCGGAAAGCTGTCCAAGCGTATCTGAGAAGCTTTGGGGAAGTTTGAATTTAAATTCAAGATAAAATAATATTTGAATTAATTCACTAAGTCTAGATATGCTGGACACGTCATGTATATGAGCGCCTGTAGACAAGGTCTACCGCTGGAGCATTACCGAAGTCTTCCGCTGAAGGAAGGCTCAAGTCTTCCGCTGAACCAAGAAGCCTTGTAAACTATTTTAGCAATGTTTTACACATAGTTGTCACGCTAATCGATACGCAGCCCAATTAGCCACTATAGTATAAAACATATGTAATGTATGAACATATGTAAATCAAAATGTAATCAACAGGGAACCTCTATTTATAGTTGAGAGTGAGGCTTCCTTCGCGGTGGAGATTTTTCTTTCTATGTTTCATCGGCTTGTACCGCGCGCTTGAGGGATTGCACCGAAGGCAAACTGCTACTGTACAAAAAGCACTGTTGGGCGCCACCCATGGTGGAGGCTGGTGCGGCACCTGGTATGGCCATTGGTGGCGCCAGGGAGTCTTTTTGGTCCTCTTTTTGGCACTTAGGCCCCCTGCATTTCATTGTTTACACATCCTGCTTTTTCTTTTGCATTTTTTATCCCTGTAACTTGACATTTGTTAGTTTTTAACTAGTCTTGATATCTCATGTCAATGTTACATACCAGGGTTAGGAAATTGGGGTGTCTACACAGTTATAGAGTGGCCCACTATAACGAGCAGGATAATCAGATTGCCAGAGCAATCGATCTTGAATTACTCGAGGAGCGCAGACTCGAAGCTCGCATCAGAAATAGACTCCCTAATTTCGTGGAAATTATAATGGGGAGTAATGCAATAGGTAGCAGTTATAATGCAACAGTTTGGGATGCAATAGCTCAAATCTCACATACCCTAAACTTTTTTAGTTGGTTATAGCAGGTTATCGTAGTTTTTAAGCAGATATGCAATAAAATGCTCTAATGGTCGCACCTACCGAAATAGGCTGCCTACGTATCCCTTTCTCAAGAATCAGACCAAGCGTAGTTCGGCCTCAAGCAAAACAAACAACAACACTGGGTGGGATGGATGGGATCCTGATCATTCCACGTCCCGGGGTTCGCACCCCTTGAGGAGATGATCCAACTCAATCTGGATATGATACCTGATTATTCCACGTCCCGGGGTTACGCCCCTTGAGGAGATAATCCTACAACTACTCCTAGAAAGCAAGAAATTTGATTATTCCACGTCCCAGGGTTACGCCCCTTGAGGAGATAATCCTACTGCTACTCCTAGAAAGCAAGAAACTTGATTATTCCACGTCCCGGGGTTTGCACCCCTCGAGGAGATAATCTCACAACATCTTTCAGATAGAATGCATGAAACCGATTATTCCACGTCCCGGGGTATGCACCCCTCGAGGAGATAATCCCACAACAACTTTCAGGATGAAATAGATTATTCCACGTCCTGGGGTTTGCACCCCTCGAGGAGATAATCTCACAACAATTTCAGATATAATGCAAGAAAAAGGTAAAATGTAAACACTTTACCTTTTTCTTTACCTTGCTTTCATTTTTTTTCTTTGCTGCATTTTTCTTTTGCCTTATTTTTTCTTCTTTTTCGTTGTATTTTTCCTGCTGCTGCTCTTTTTTTCTTTACTGCTGCAATTCATTTTTTCCTTTGCTTATGTGGGCATTTTTCCTTCTGCTGCTCTCTTTTTTCTTTGCTGCTGCAATTCATTTTTCCTTTGCTGTTGCGGGCATCTTGCTGGGGATTTGAATGATATAATTTCCGCTTTTCCTGCATTTCTTGTGGCTAATCTGCTGAGGATATGAGTTTTCTTTGATATTTGGTGGATGACCGTCACTTTTTGTTAACAAAGCTAACTTTGTTAACTTTCTGTTAAGGTTCCAGGGTCATTTTACAATTTCAGCAAACTTAAGGTTTTAAGTGCTGCATATGAACTTTCGAGGGGGGAAGTGAAACTTCCACCCCTTTTCATCTTCATTACGGGAGACGAAGGCAGTAGCCTTCATTTCTTTCTTTTCTTCTCCGATATTTTCTTTCCTCCATTGCTGTCGACACTCATTTTCTTATCATTTCTCCGCCTTTTCTCAATTTTCTTTTGCCAAATCAATTGTTTTTCTTGACGGATGGTTTATTCCTCAAGATCTCGTAAAGGAAAAGCACCCATGCACCCGGAATCGGGTGAAGAACGTCAGGAGTTTCCTCCTCTGAGCCAGAATGTCATCAAATATTGGTATTCGAAGGATGACTGAGGTAGCATACTTCGGGATCGGCATACCCATGTCTCAAATCTTCAAAATCCCGCACACAAACTCACGAATAAATTTTTTGAATTTTTTATTAAAAAAATTAGAGATTGATGCTAATTGGAATAAGGTCGGATAAACATATAGCTGGGCACTAGAACAGCTACCTATTAATCTGTTTGGAAGAAACTAATGTGGTCACGACCTTTGTCACAGTATTTCACTTCATCAACTCCTAAAATAAGAATAAGCAAAAATAAGAAAATAGGTAGAAGAAGGGATAAGGGACATTAGTTGTCCCATGTACATAGCATGATTTAGCCACAAGTTCTCAATTCTCGTTAGGCTAGGACCTGAAAGGACCCTGGGCCTAGAATTCCCCTCCCCAAACTTAAATTCTATTTTGTCCTCAAAATGTTGGACCGAAAGATAAGGGAGAAAAACAAAAAAGCAAATGGAAACAAACTGGCAAATCCGCATAACGAAGGAAGACGATATTTAAGCATCGGCTCCAGATGAGCCAGGACCAAATAACGAAGGAGGACGCCATTTAGGGACAGTGTCCGGAGGCATGTTGAGGTTGGAGGCAATATTTTGAAAATTTTGATTATTATACCCATAAAAATAATTTTGGTCCGCTAGACCCTGCTCAATACGCCGCTCAAGCGTATCAAATCTCTGATTGACATGCTGGTGAAGCATGTCAAACCTATAGTCTATGTGTTGACTAAGCATGTCTAAGCCTAGCTAGACCTCTACTAACTGGGTAGAGATCTCCTCCAAAGGATCCATCTCCGGATCCTCCTCAACATCCTCGCCTTGATCGGCAGGGTGACGGTCATAGGGCTGCCGTGTCCTATTTGTGACACCCTTTTGGGCGACACTGGGAATCGGCTTGATTCGCTCTAGATCGGGAGTCCACTCAACTCCCCCGGCAGCACAGAGGTCAGTGATCAAACTTGGAAAGTGAAGGGTCGTATTCATGGTTTTCTCAACCATGCCTCTAAGCTGCCCGTTGATGATTGTAGCGATATCAACGAAACCCTGAGTTAGGATGGTGTAAATTAACACCACCCTATTCCACGTCACATCAGACTGATGTGTCATGGGCATCACCCTCGCACAGATAAATTTATAAATTCCCCTAGCCTGGGGAGTCAAGAAAGACTCCCTAATGGAACGAGGGTGTCCAACCAACTCGTTTCGTCCATAGATCCACTCGGACCCAGGCAAGGCTATCCTCTCGCTAACAATGGCCATCGGGATGTTGTAAGGTAAATAGGATTGATAATCATCAACCCTAACAACAGGTAAACGATAATAATCCCGAATGGCAGAATGACCAAAATTAACTACATGGCCCCGAACCCAAGAATAGTTGGGGCCCTCCTTCATTACTTGTCCACTGTGAGCATAAAACTCACGGACAATTGGCACAACGGCCTCGTCAGGAGTCACGCATAAAATTTTCCAACCATTTCTTGCAAAATGGTTTTTCAATTGATAACTTTTGAAATCAAACCCGCGCTCCAGGACAATGGCCTAAGAATGGAAACTATTTAAATAATTCTGATAATGTTCGGCATTTAAAAAGTGGGTGTGGCATCAAATTCTATGGTCGGAGCAGAAGACGATGTTCCCTCGCCGGAAGTTTTACTTCTCTTTTTGGGTGCCATTTAAAATTAATTAACAAAAATAACACTCAAAACACTCATCTCAAATCAGAAAACCCAACAAAGCTCGTAAATGTACAAGTATAAAAATTATCCTAAACTAGCAATTTATGCAATAATCAATTTAAGAAAATAAAATATGCATAAATGTAGAAGAGGGTAGAGAATACTCAAAAATGGGAAGCGCACTTGAGCTTGTCGCCAGAAAATTCGCTGGAAAACATGGAGGTCTCCGGAATCCGTTGGGGCACAAATATTCACCGATCGCGGAAAATGAACGGATGGATGTGGAATGTAGGGTGAGGGAGGTGGATTATGAAGTTTAAAAGGATTTGAACAGTTAGATTGGCCAGAATCTTAGAGAGAAGGAAGAGGATGTCCATTTTTGCTTGAAGAGAGAGAGAGAGAGAGAGAGAGTTACTGTTGGATGTACGTTCGGGCTCCTACATATTTTAAATATCGTGGCTGAGCGATCGCCCAGCCCTTACACTAAGCGACCGCTCAATTCAAATATTCAGAGTCTGAGGTTCTATTTTTTGCGCGGTCACTCAGCCTATGTGCTGGGCAATCGCTCAAGCCATTTTTTCACTAAAATTGAATTTCTTATTATAAAACTGGCTGAGTGTTAATTAATTAACGCTAAGGTCCAAATATATCTTCCTTCGGTGCTTAGATATATCCTTCAATTACCTAAAACTAATTACCAAATACACTAATAAAGAAAATTAAACATATAAATACAACACTATCAAATAATTTTCCCCCAAACTTAAATTTTGCAAAAATGCAATAACTTAAAATTCTCAAAATCAAGTCGGGTTCAAAATAACTATTGTACAACAACAAATTAAAATTAAGTGGGTTGCCTCCCACGTAGCGCTTTTGTTTAACGTTGTTTGCTCAACATTAGTCAACCCATTAGTCAAAGTCAAAAACGTCCATCGACTCGACATTTTTCACACACGAAACACCTTCATGATAGGGCTTGACTCTATGTTCGTTAACTTTGAATGCTTCACTAGTTTTATAACACTTAAGCTTAACTTCTCCATGGACAAAAACATTACTTCAAATGGACCTGACCATCGCGATTTAAGTTTTCTTGGAAATAGTTTCAACCTAGAGTTAAATAAAAGAACTTTCATGCTAGGATACAAGTCTTTAGGAAGTATTTTCTTATCATACAATCGCTTGGTCTTTTCTTTATATATTTTCATAGGATTCTAACCGATGTTCTTCAAATTCATTTAACTGGAGCATTCGTTTCTCACCTGCTAAAGTCATATACATGTTAAGGGTTTTAATTGCCCAAAACGCTCTATGCTCTAACTCCACAGGTAAATGAAAAGTTTTTCCGTAAACAATTCTGTAGGGACTTAACCCTAGCGGGGTCTTATAAGCTGTCTGATATGCCCATAAAGCATCATTCAACTTTAATGCCCAATCTTTTCTATTGGGTTGGACAGTCTTTTCCAACACACCTTTAATCTGCCTATTGCTCACTTCCACTTGACCAGATGTCTGTGGGTGATAAGGAGTAGACAACTTATGAACTACTCTATATTTCTTCAGATAGGCATTTACTAACTTATTGGTGAAATGGGTCCCTCGATCACTTATTATTGCTCTTGGCATTCCATGTCTACTAAAAATATCTGCATAAAGAAATTTGATTACTGTCTTAGCATCATTATTTCGTGTATGGATTGCTTCGATCCATTTAGACTCATAATCAACTCCAACCAAAATGTATTCAAATCCTTGGGAAACAGGAAAGGGTCCCATAAAATATATTCCCCAAACATCAAAAACTTCGACAACTAAATTACTAATTTGGGGCATTTCATTTCGTTTACTTATGTTTCCTGTTCTTTGGCATTTGTCACAACTTTTTGTAAACTGATGAGCAACTTTGAATAAAGATGGCCAATAGAGGCTAGACTGTAGCACCTTCCTAGCAGTCTTTTCACCACTAAAGTGACCTCCACAAGCAAAGCCATGACAAAAGGACAACACAATTTGGTGTTCCTCTTCTGGAATACATCTCTTAATTACTAAATCAAGACCACGTTTAAGCGTTTAAGCATCCCAAAATTCTCAAAGGAAAGAAATTCTTCCGCTCATGATATCCAAATTCAAAAATAATTTTAACTTAAAATTTCCGCTCACAAAATCAAGATATCCAAAAAAGAATTAATTGCTCATGTCTAGATATAATTGCTCATCGGGATGCTTTTCAAACAAAGGCCAAAGTCCGCCACTACATTTTCACAACCTTTCTTATCCTTAATTGCAATATCAAATTCTTGAAGTAAAAGCATCCACCCAATTAGTCTAGGTTTAGCATCCTTTTTAGTTAACAAATATTTTAAAGTAGCATGATCAGAATAAACAATCACTTTGGAACCTAACAGATATGACCTATGGCAAAGTCCGATGCATCACACATAATTTCAAATGGTAGTGACCAGTTAGGGCTAGATAAAATTGTAGCAGTTGTTAATTTTTCCTTTAGCAGATTAAAAGCCTCTAAACAATCCTTGTCGAAAATAAATTATGTATCTTTGACAAGCGAATTACACAAGGGCTTACAGATCTTTGAAAAATCTTGAACAAATCGCCTATAAAAACCAACGTGCCCAAGAAAACTTCTAACACCTTTAACTGAAAGTGGAGGGGGCAATTTAGAAATAACTTCTACTTTAGCTGGGTCAACCTCAATTCCTCTCTTTGACACTATGTGTCCTAAAACAATTCCTTGGTTGACCATAAAATGACATTTTTCCCAACTAAGGGTTAAATTGGCTTGGCAGCATTGCTTGAGAACTAAAGTTAAGTTATCTAGACATTTGTCAAACGAGTCACTATAAACTGAGAAGTCATCCATAAATACCTCAACACACTTTTCAATTAAATCAGAGAAGATAGAGATCATGCATCTCTGGAAAGTAGCTGGAGCATTACATAGACCAAAATGCATCCTTTTATACGCAAAAGTACCAAAGGGGCATGTGAAGATTGCCTTTTCTTGATCTTCTGGGGCTATTGGAATTTGATTATACCTGAAAAATCCATCTAAAAAGCAATAGAACTCGTAACCAGCTAATCTTTCTAAGATTTGCTCTATTAATGGTAATGGAAAGTGGTCTTTCTTAGTTTCTGTATTAAGTTTTCTCAAATCAATACACATCATATATCATGTAACAATCCTAGGTGGCACTAACTCATCCTTATTATCTTTAACCACGGTGAATCCAGGTTTCTTTGGGACTACCTGAACAGGACTTACTTACCCATTTACTATCAGAGATGGGGTAAATGATACCCACATCTAGAATTTTAAGAACTTCCTTTCTTACAGCTTCCTCCATATGAGGATTCAAATGTCTTTGATGTTCTCTAGAAGGTTTAGCACCTTCTTTGAGATGGATTCTATGCATACATTTGGTAGGACTTATTCCTTTTAAGTCAGCTAAGATCCATCTTATAGCTTCTTTATATTCTTGTAAAACTTTAATCGATTTGTCTTCTTGCTCTTTAGTTAACTTTGAAGAAACAATTACAGGCAATGTTTCATTTTTGCCTAAGAAGACATATTTCAAATGGTCGGGTAGAGCCTTTAATTCTAAAATAGGAGGTGATTCAATAGATAGAACTAATTTCTCATTAAAATTCCCTAAAGGCTCGTGAACTATTTTTTCGGTTATTATTTCTTCTTTTTCCTCAAATTGTTTGGTTAACTCACTAGCTTCACTATTTTCATTATCACCTTGGCCATTTAGGAATTCTTCTAATTTATCATTCTTCACTTCTTTCACTAAATCTTCAGCCACTATGTTTTCTACCTCATCAAGATAAAAAAAAGTCACTCATATCATAAGGTTACTTCAAGGCATTGAACACAGAGATTTCAACTGTTTCTCCCATGGCGGTCATCGATAATTTCCCATTTTTAACATTGATTACAGTATTGGTCGTAGCCATAAATAGTCTTCCAAGAAGAAGAGGGGGTGATTTTTGTGTAGTACTAACTCTATTTTCCATCTCAAGCACCACAAAATCAACTAGCATAATTAATTTTTCTACTTGGACTAGAATATCTGCCACAATTCCTAATGGGTGTTTAACAGATCGGTCTACTAGTTGTGATGTCATTGATGTGGGTTTCAATTCTCTTAACCCTAATTGTTTATACACCGAAAAGGGCATCAAATTAATACTTGCACCAAGATCCAACATCGCTTTGATTTTCTTTGAATTTCCTAAAGTAATATCTACATTAAAACTACCATGATCTTTTAACTTTGGTGGAAGGTTCTGTTGAAGGACAACACTAACATTCTCAGATATAATGACTTTTTCATCTTTTGAAAACTTTTGTTTCCGAGAAATTAACTCCTTGAAATTTTTTGCATAAGCAGGAATAGTTTTAATCACATTTAACAAGGACAAATTTATGTTCACCTTAGACATCATGTTATAATTTTTAGCAAATTGTTTATTAGCTTTAAATTGCATCAAACGTCCAGGAAACGGGATAGGGGGCACATAAGCAGGAGGTGCAATATAAGGCTTTTCTATTTCAGGAAAAATTGATTTTTCTTTTTCTCTTTCTTTCTTCAAATTTTCACTTTGCTTGTTATCTTTTTCATCATTTATCTTTTCAGAAGAAGTAGAAGGAATATGTGTACTTACCTCCTCACCGATAGTTTTACCACTTCGCAAAGTAGTAATAGATTTGGCTTGCTCGTTCTGACTTGAGAATTTTCCATAATCGCGTCCCTTGGATTCCTTCACCTTTTCATAGATTTGTCCATACATAGTCATCATCTTTTGCAGGGTTGTATTAATTGCATCAATACTAGTTTCCACTTTCTGCATACGTGCTTCATTATCTTTTGGCTGAGAATTCGGTGCAGGATTTCCAAAATTCTGATTTTCTTGACCATAGCCTTGTTGTTGTTGCGGTTGTGGATGTGACGACTTGTTCCCTCCCCAACTGAAATTTGGATGATTCCTTCATCCAGGATTATAAGTATTGGAGAAAGGGTCATTACGTTGACGTGGCGGATATGAATTCATCGAATTTACATGTTCCGGAAAAGCAGGCATACTCCCACTAGATGGGCAATTATTAGTAGCATGTGAATTATTGCCACAAGTAGAACATGGATCATAAGCAAAATTTAAATTGGCAGCAGCCATCATTGCTTCATAAGCTTCTATTTTAGCACTAGCCACTGTTAATGCATTGGTTTCATCAACATTCGACCTCAACTCAAAAACCGTCTTAGCTTTTCCTCTCACACTCATTTGTCAAGAATTTGATCCTAACATTTCAAATTAGTCATGAACTTGATTTGGGGTCAATTCGTGAATCGACCCTCCCGCAGCACTATCTACCATAGTCTGCTGGTGAATTAAGAATGAGTCATAGAACTGGGTTATTAGAATATCTTGCGAAAAATTGTGATGGGGCAGTCTATCAATACAGATTTAAAACGATCCCATGCTTCATGAAAAGTTTCACCTTGCTCCATTGCAAAATACATGATTTGTTTTCTATGATTAGAAAGTGAAGCATGCTGATAGAATTTAGCAATAAATGCATCATATAATTCTTTCCATGTAGACATGCTCCTAGGTGCTAAAGTCATGAACCACCTTTTAGCAGAATCCTTTAAAGTACATTGCAAAAAATACATCTTAAATTCATCTTCTGTTAATCCTCCTTTAGGGAAAGTTTCAACCATAAGATTATAATCTTGCATAAAGGATAATGCATTTTCAGTAGGTAAACCATGGAAAGATGGGAACATATTGTAAAAATGTCCTTTAAGTTCGAAATTCTTAGGACGATTATAATCTCTCATCGTCCTATGGGCTTGTATTTTGTCCCGAGCAGCCACAATTGCTTCAATGAGAGCAACTGGGTCTACTCTTTGATCTCTTGGATTATCGGTCATTGGATTATTATGTTAGGGATTCTTTCCTAGATTGTTAATATTATCGTTTAAAACCGCCAGCGTGGGATTTAACGACCGCCGACCGTGCATAAAATGCACAATCAACTACAAAGCAGAAATAAATTAAGACAAATAAGAAAATTATTTTTTGTTGTTTTTATTTTTATTATTTTTTTAGTAAAAATAGAAAAGATTAAAAAAATTTTAATTAAACTTCTCCCTGGCAATGGCGCCAAAAACTTGATGTGTTTAAAAATACCTTGCAAGTGCACAAGACTATGGAAGCAAAGGTCGAACCTCAGAGAGAATGAATTAAAATGAATTTAATTTAAACTAATTTAAAAAGTAATTGAATAAAAAGGAGGTTTTGTTTTTGGAATAATTCAAATTCTAAGATTAACCTAATAAAAATAATCTAATTTAACTACTGCAGAAGACTAAATTTAATGAAAGTTTTATGGATGAGAATGGTCTAGGTATTGGGATTCACTTGTATTGCCTTTTTATGTGTATTAGTCTAGATCTACTCCTTAGCCTACGGTCGGGAATCAGAGAGACCTATTTATCAATTAGGTTGACCAGTGTATGACTTATGCATACGGTCGTGCAGTTCATCATACCCAAGAGCCTACACATTCATTAACGCAGCCATTATGCAATAACTTCAATGTAAACCAATTGTAATCTAATATGATAAAACGTAATTTGATAGAATGAAATTATATTAACACATAAAAGTTGATACAAAGTTACCTCCAATATCTAGGTGGAAAAGCTAGTTCATCATAGATGATGAACACAACATAAGAATGAATTGTAGCATCTTCAATCTTCAACAAAGGAAAATAAAAATGAAATACAAAATGTTTTTGCCTCTTGAGAGTGCTCAAGAGCAGCCTAAAATGACCTAAAATCGGATCCCCAAAACTGAGAGGTTAGGGTATTATTTATACTAGCTAGGGTTTATGGAAAAAAGACGAAAACTACCCAGACCAGAAAACGGGGTTGAGCGGTCGCTCAACCCTTGCACTAGGCGATCGCTTAGACCTTCACTTCCAAATTCTTGCTATTGGAATTTGCGCACTCGCTCAGCCTCCAGCTGAGCGCTCCTCAGTTTAGCCTTTTGTCCTTCTTCTTTCAGCATATTTGCACTTAGGCCCCTGGAAATTTCATATTACTGCAAAATAGCCTGAAATTCATCTTTTTTCTCATCCTTAGCCTGAAACTCATAAAACACTAAAACCGGTATCAATAGCTTTGGAAACTCGCAGAAAAGCACAATCTAAGTAGGAATATATACACAATAGATGCGTATAAAACACATCTATCAATCCCACTCGAGCTCGCCTCATCCACCTCATCCTGATCGGTGGTTACATCATTCACAATCCTTCCAGTAGGAGCTTGGCTGCTCGCTTCCTGGGTATTCCTTCCCTCAAGAACACGTACATCAGACCAGGTCTTTTTAGAATTTGTTGGTACATCGGTTTCTTGAGCAACGTGATCATAGTCGTATGCTTCTTGTTCATGATCAAAACCTTCATCAAAAAGGCGAAGAGGAGAAGGCATCCTACAAGTGATCGAGGGAAGATCTTGATTAAAAGACCTTAACGTAAATGGTATTTTTCCTCGAAATTCCACGATTTCCCTGAGAATCACTCTAATCTAGAAGAAGGAACCCAAAAACTCAACCCAGAAAGGATGAATGTGAATAACATACACGAAGAAACCCGAAAAACATAGAAAAATTCAAGGCAAATGCAGAAAAAGGAAACTTAAAGCAAAAAAAGAAAGAGGACACTTACTTGTGCATTGAATGGGGATGAGTTTGCCGAATGGAGAGATTTGATAACGGTCCAGTTTGCAGAAAGGATTATTGGCCGGAGCAGCAAAGTTCACCAGAAGAAGGCGTCGGCAATTAGAGAGAGTTTGGAACTGGAAATTAGCTAAAAAGGGGAAACGGTTAGGTTTCCCCCTTTTATAGGAGACAATTGGGGGAAACGACGCCCAATTTTTTATTATTTTTTTATTTTTTTATTTTCTTTTGGGAAGCAGGGCGGCACCTGCATGATTTTATTATTAAAAAAAACAAAGAAAATACACACTGAGGGGGACAGCCAGCCTTACCCAGAATGGGGGGACAGAGGAGCCTGACCTTTACCAAAAAAAAAAAAACAACCACAAGGAAGGAAAATTATTTCCTGTACGTATAAATCCCGAGAGTATCCAAATCTAAACAACGGCGGACCTCCCTAGGCAGACCCTCCTCGAAGCATACACTATCGAGGTCTGATGAGTGTGGGCAACAACAGCCAGCCTATCCGCAACTGAATTTCCCTCTCGAAGAACATGCATAAGCAAATGATCCTTTAAAATCTCCCTGCATTCTCGAAGCTCATATGAATAATGCCAAGACAAATCATGCGGCTTCGACAAAGTATCAACAACTGCCAAAGAATCGGTTTCTACGAGAACATCACCCAACATTAGGGATTGACAATGCCGTAGGCCTTCACGAAGAGCCATCACCTTCGTGAACATATTCATACCCTGAACATACCACGAAGCAAAAGCTAGAATGAGCTGCCCCTCGTGATTACGGATAATACCACCTCCGCTAGCAAAACCATTAATCGAGGAACAATCTATGTTAAGCTTTACATGACCAGCTCCCGGGGCTTCCCAGCGAACCCAGCGACCCCGTTTAACCTTCGATTTAATAATTGGAAGATGAAGCCTTTGAAACACAATGGTGTCGCTAGAATGCTTCATAGATTTCGGAATGAAAATATGAAGCAAGCCAAGCAGATTATTATGCATAGCCCTATGAATTAAATCAACACGCATTGCAACACCCTCAAAAATGGCACATCACCGAGCACGCCAAATCTCAGCAAACAAACACAGCAATGCCAATCGAAACAGCACCAGACTGCGATCTACATGAAGAATGATTAATCCAGATTTCCAACAAATGTTGAACTGAAACTATGTGTGTAATCTTGTTTAAAGGAGTAGCAAAGTGAACCCAAAGAGCTTTGGCAATCTCAGAATGAAAGAAGAGATGACCAATAGATTCTATCGATGGAGTATGCATACAACAGATGCATTTAGATGCTAGAGGAATCTGGATAGCTTGTAAACGAGAGTCAACTGGAAATCCATTGAACATGAGACGCCAGAAGAAACCACTGATAGACTTCGGAACCCAAATTTTCTGAGCCCAAGTCAAAGTGGGAGACTGAGCCCAATGTTTGTTCCAGAAAGCATTTACCTCGAAAAGGCCAGATTGTGTAATTATGCAAACACGCCGATTAGGCTATTAGGGAGGAGCCGGACCCTTTGCACCATGCTATGATACTCAGGATCAATAAGATATAGCAAAGAAGATATAACAGGCATAACATCCTTCACAGTGAGAGAAATATCAATTGGCCGAGGGCCAACAAGCGTGACACACCAATTTTCTGTCCAAAAAGGAATGTTACCCGCCCCAACAATCCAACTACTATGCAACGAAACTGCAGGCATTTGATGGACAATCGATTTCCACATACGGGTCACATTAAGGGGAAGTAAAAAATCTGGAGGAAGCCCATATTTACACCGAACAAAATTTGCCCACAACAAAGTTCCTTGCAGAGCAGACCAGGCAAGCTTGGCATGCATGGAGTCCATAACTGTAGATAAAGAACGCAAACCTAAACAACCTTCACAAACAGGCCGACAGACTTGATGCCAAGGAATCCAGTGATGTCTAGACTCACCATTCGAGCTTCATAAAAAAATTGGCCATGTAGCGTTATAAACGCATGAGCACCACCTTCGGGACTTTGAAAGCAACCAAAGAATAGATGGGAATGCTGGCCAAAACGAATTGAAGTAACGTGATCTTCCCACCCAAAGAAAGAAGTCGCGTTTTCCACCCATCAATTTTTCGATGAACCCGAATCTCCAAATCTTCAAAAATAACATTGTTGTGTCCATCCGTGATAAAGGGGGGGGTGGCCCAAATACTTGAGAGGAAAGAAAGCCCGGGTGTATCCTGACCAAGAAGATATAAGAGAAACCATGCGATGGGTACAAGAAGAGGGGGTCAAAAAACAACTTTTCTGCAGGTTGACAAGTTGACCCGAGCTCCCCTCATATAACACAAGAATATTCCGAACTTGCTGGATTGCACGTTTGCTAGAATTGCTAAAAATTAGCATATCGTCTGCATAAAGTAAATGTGTGATTCTAATCCCCCGGCCATGATGAAAAGGCGTAAACTGACCACAATCTGCCATATAATTAATATATTTGGATAACACTTCCTCAGCCAAAATGAATAATAACGAAGAGAGAGGGTCGCCTTGTCGAACACCACGAGAAGAGTTAAAGAAACCAAAGTTTTCACCATTTATTCTAAAAGAATACCACATCGAATTGAGCATGCGAAGGATAAGGTTGCAAAAGTTATCCGCAAAACCAAAAGCCTATAACGCACGAAGAAGGAAATCCCATTCGATACGATCATAAGCCTTGGACATATCTAGCTTGAAAACAATATTACCACCCCGCACTTTTTTATAAAGACGATGCACCATTTCTTGAGCTAAAACGACATTCTCCTGAATATTCCGACCACAAACAAAACCAAATTGTTCTAGGGAAATAATATTAGGTAAGAGGACTGCAAGCCGAGAAGCAATGATCCGTGAAATAATTTTTACTGGTAAAATTACAAAGGCTGATAGGCCTCAAATCACCCAAAACCTCAAGACGAACAACTTAGGATGAAGAATAACAGTGGTGGTAGTGATACCTGTAGGAAGAACAACTCCATGAAAAAAGTCTTGAACAACAGCTACAACATCCATTTTAATGATCTCCCAGCATCTGAGGAAAAAATGGCCAGTGAAACCATCCGGACCTAGAGCACTATTAGGAATAAGATTCTTTATAGCTTCCCATATTTCCTCAATATCAGGCAAACGACATAGAAACTCATTATCACCATTGCTCAGACCCGGGGTAATACCCTCAAAAAGACATTCATCCAAAGAGTGTTGCGAAGAAGAAAAAACGGAAGAGAAGAAATCAACTGCCATATTGCTAACAATCTGATTATCCGAACACCATTCACCCGACGGAAGCCGAAGTTTCACAGAATTGAAAGCAGCCCGATCCTTAATACTCGCATGGAAGAAAACATAATTTCGATCCCCATCTTTTAGCCACAAATGCCTAGTTTGTTGTTGAAGCAGCCCCTCATTCCAACCAACAAGACGCTGCAAGTTTTGAGAAACACCATTAATCCGTTGAGCCACAAAATCCAACCAAACCTGTTGAAGAGAATATTCAAGTCAAAGGAGCTCATCTTGGTGCTAAGAAATTTGCTGCGTTACATTCCCAAAAACCTCAAGTTCCAGCTTTTATGTTTTTTCCTAAGCAATTTAAGCTTGTTGCTTAAGGTAACTAGCGGGGGACCAAACACAGGACGACTCCACTGATTGCAGACAAACCCCATAAAAGTATGATGGTCCAACCACATCCGTTGAAATTTAAAACTGGGCTTAGGTTTACGAGCAGCAGAAAGCTCAATAAGGAACGGCATGTGATCAGAGCAAACCCTACTAAGATGTCGAACTTTAAGCATGGAATGATTAGCCAAATACAAGTCATTGACAAGAACACAATCCAACCTTTGCCAAATTATGTCACCTTCATCCTGATTGTTAGTCCAAGTGTAGAGGTTGCCCTCAAAACCCACATTAGTTAACCCATGAAATGATTGAAGTCATGCATGCTAGGAAAATCACACGCTGCACCCCCAAGTTTTTCAAACGAATGTGAGATTTCATTAAAATCCCCACCCACAAGCCAAGGAACAGAAAATTGATGCGATAGGGTTAAGAGGTCCTGCCATAAAGCTTATCTTTCTGCCCATGTACATTTAGCATAAATAAAGGAAGCAATAACATCAAAATTATCCCTTATTTTAATATGAACTGAAACATGTTGGGAGGAAGCGGCAACAAAAGTAACCTCCATCGAATCATCCCATAACAACCATATATGTGTATGATCCGGGTTACAATGCATATGATTTTTGAATTTCAGCTTTTTAGCAACACGCCGTACACCTAAAAGTTTTGGTTCCAAAATAACATAGAGAGAAATCCAGTTTTGAAGCTTAAGAAGTTTTAAATAATCAATAGTGTTGGTATTACCAACACCCCTAGCATTCCAAAGAAGAACAACCATAAGAAATTGGAAAGAAAGAAGAAATGCCTAACAGGCTTGAGATTTGGCAGCCGCACGGGTTACACGGCGATTGCAATCCATAAAAATATGGTGTTGAGTTTTCTTACAGACCTCATGGAATAGATTAATATTGGCCTCAGATGAGGGGAACTCCCAGATCACGCGCCCAAAAGCCATCTGAATTTTGAATAGTGGCGGCTGCGACACACCCAATCAAGTCTGCCATTAATGCAAACCTCGAAAATTCGCGTTCCATCATGACTCTTACTAGCCAACGTCAGCCTACAAGTACTTTTTAGCTTCCTGCAACCGACATTTCGAACACACCAACTGTCACCAACAAAGCAACTCCCCTCGCCTGGATCACAAGAAAAATAAACAGGTGTTCTACTCCCCAGCTCAAGCTACAGTAGATAATTACAAGCATGTTCCTCGCATCGAGCATAAATACTCGACGAACAAGAAGTAGGGGGCCACTTATGAGCTCGGCCCAAATCCCGACCACGAGCCAAACACATGTTCCTTCTCATGATAAGCACGTGGAAGACAGGGACCAGGAAGGAGGTCACCCGAGCAGGATAACCTGAGGTAAGCATCATACATACATCCTGACCATGAATCTTTCTATCGATCTAACCGAGTAGGGAGAAAGGCTGATAGAACCAACCAAATATTCATTCCAAACTCAACTGCATGATAACTCTGGAACCCGAGATTTAAGCCACGACTCCGTCAGTTACGTGGTCAACCCGTATTTATGGTCATAAAGCCCTATGATCTTTCCATAGTAATGACTCAGCCCGGATTTCACTCCCAAATGGCTATATATACTTTACAAAGCTTCATTTCAAAGGTACGCTCACTTTATACACCGAAACTCTGTCATTTTGTTTTCTACAAGCTAAAGACTTACTCCCATGCCTAAGGGGTTTCGCGAGGCCCTGCCTTGCATTCCTTCTAAGGTTTCTTCTTTTGATAGGTTTTCAACTAGATCATATCTTCACATAAGCCCAGATATCCTACATACCGCAAGGAATGGCCCAAGACCAAATTATGTAGCATAAAAAATGGGGCAAGTATAAACTACACTTCAAAATAGAATACGATACTTTTTGGCTTGATACAGGGAGTACGGACTTATACTTCTTTAAAATCTACTAATGTATTATATATAAGAGGGATGGTGTTAGTTCCAAAGGGCACAATAATAAGCTAGAAGGGGGGTTGAATAGCTTATTATACACTTAAAACTTTTCGTATTGATTCCTAAAACAAGCACTTGCAATCTATTGAAAAGATTGAAGTAGCGGAAGTCTTGCAAGGAAGATAGACTAAGTCTGCTGGTGAAGCACTACCGGTAGACTTAGCTGGTTACTCAAGTTTGCTGCTAAAGGAATAAGTTAACAGATATGAAAACAGTGTAAAGCAGTAAGTAAAGAACACATGTATTTTGAGATGGTTCGCACTATAAAGAGTGCTACGTCCACCACCAAGGCAGTCAACCTTGGATTTAAATATGCACTATATTTTCCACTAGTTCTATTACAGAAATGTCCAATGGATCATGTACAAAATATTTGACTTGTGTTTGGGGGGTGGGGGTATTGAATATCTGGACAAAACAGAATATTCAACGTGCAGAAGAATAGTAGAAGGAATAGCAATAAGAAGCAAAAGATTAATGGTTGATGCAGATCTTCTTGTTATTGTTGTAGACTTCGTTGATCAGTTAATGATCTCTTGGATGCACTTAATATATAAAGCTTGATGTTGTTGTGAAGATTCAGAGCATTGTTTTCTTCGGTCTTTAATGACAGTATTTATAGCTTGGGCATTCTTGAGATCGTTAGAGAAGACGAAGTGAGTAACAGCTTTATTAGGTTGAATGCATTAAATGCCTGGAGCTGTTTGTTGACTTCTTCTTCAACTGATACTGAGCAGGGAATGGTGAAAAGTTGTTGCAGCAACTAGCAGGTGAGCAACAATCAGAGTTTGCAGACTTGCAGTAGTTGGTATAGTCTGTATGTGTCAGTTTGTGCACCTGCTCTGTCACTTTTTAGGAGACGAAGGTCTTCATGTTTTTTTGAAAAAGCTGGAGGGATGTTTCTGAGAAGTCAGCATTGATCTGGAGATGATTTAATTCAAATTCAAACTGATTTAGGTTTGAATTAAATAATCCACTTAAGCTTTGACGTCTGGAAGTCTTGGACACGTCATGCTATCCGAGTGCAGACAAGGTCTGCCGCTGGAGGCTGCTTGAAGTATTCCAGTGAAGCCTTCAGCCGAAGTCTTCCAGTGAAGCCTTCAACCGAAGTCTTCCAGTGAAGCCTTCAGCCGAAGTCTTCCGCTGAACATGTGAAGTCTAGAAAACTATTCTAAGGCAAAGTTTTATACACAGTTGCCACGCTAACTGGTACGCAGCACAATTACCTACTAAGTATAGAACCTAATGTAATGAATGAACAAATGCAAATCAAGATGTAAATGAGAAACAACAATCTCTTCCTATTTGCATCTGGTCATCATTACTTACAAGTGAGGGCTATGAAAACTTTAGGATAGATAATAGCATGTCAGAAAATATTTTAGTTTTATAACGGCAGACATGCCTCTATCAAAAAGAAAACACCTTAAGTGTAACAGCAAATCTAAGTGCTTACAACCAGAAGAGATAAAGGAACAGCACAACGATTAGTAATAAACCGTTCAAATAGATTTAAACTGGATGTTTAAATTCTAAGCAGATATATGAATTTAAAGAACAAGAATTCAAATAGTAGATGGTTTTTGAAAAGAAGGAACATCTGTATTTCAAACAAGAAGTTTAATTTGTACAAAGTTTTCAAAAACAAGATAGGTACAAAAGATTAGAGATAGAAAAAAATATGAGCTACCACGGCCTTTTTCCTTTTCCTTTGTTTGCTCTATCAGCTGCTTCTCTATCTCTGCGTTGGCGTTCGAATTCTTCAACTCTTCTAGTGTATTCATCATCGGTAGAGGTTGGTTGTCTGGTGGAGCGAGAACGGTAGTCGAGTTCTTCACGAAGTCTGTTGTTCTCCTCCATCAGAGTTCGGTTCATAGACCGTAGTTGTCTCTCCTCCGTGATGGCCAGATCACGTTCACGCTCGGCATTGATATGATCATGTGTTGAGTTGAGCATCTCATTGTTTAGCTGTAGTACTGGAGCGCGGCCATGACCCAGATGTAGAGTTATGCTGTGGAAGAGCTGGTAGAACAGAGTAGAGCATAGTCTGACGCACTTGTTGTGTTGAGCTTCCATGTTGATTTTGAGGTTTGTAGACTTGTGCTGTATTTCTCCAAATTTTGTCCACACATCCTCCTGAAATTGGCGAAGAATGGCGGCACTCCTATCGGCAGCCTTGGACGTCGCAGTTGCAAGCTCAGCAGCAGCTGTGGAGATACTGGTAAGTTCTCCCAATTTGTTGTAAATGGTGTCCAAGCGGCTAAGGATTTTTTAGTTGGCCAGTTGGGATGGAGAAGGGTCGAGACCTATGTGAATGTGCTCAATGCCGGCAGGCGAGGTGGCATCGGCAGAGGTGACAGGGCGGAAGGGCTGCTGGACAGGTGGAGTGGCTGAGTTGGAGGAAGAAGAGTCGGGTGTAAGAAAGGTATGGGTAGAAGATGAATTTGAGTGAGGTGGTGATGAAGGAGGGGTTGGGGGGATTTCAATATATGTGTCCGAATGATCATAGACATTTGAAGGGGTTGGTAGGGGTTAAGTTGAGAACTAGAAGGAATGAGGGGGATATGAAATGTCTTCTGGTCTCACAGGGGTAGGTTTTGGTTGAGGGGGAGCAGGTTTAGGAAAGAAGTCTGCTACTGACGAGAGTTCGAAGATGAACCTCGTAGAAGCAGAGGAAAGGGTAGGGGATACTAGGGTGTTAGGATTAGGGGGATAGGTTGGCTTGGGTCTGATTGTGGAGAAGGGTTGGTTTGGGTGGGAGAGGTCTGGTTTCGTTCGGATGGTGTAGTTGGGTTGGTTGAATTACGAGGGAGTGAAGATGGGGTAGAAGGGTTTGGTGAGTAGTTGAAGGGAGAAGGAGGGGCTGGAGAGGGTGATCTGGTAGGCTCTTCCTGAGGGTTAGAATCCTCAAAAGTTATTGGCTCCTCCTGAGGGATAGACTCCTCCGGAGGGGGTGATTCCATCTTAGTAGAAGACTTAGTAGGATTGGGTTGAGAAGGGATAGAAGGTTGGGTGCCAACAGACTTCCTTCGCTGCCTCAGCTGTTGGACAGGAGATCCAGTAGCTTCATCGACGGAGTTGATAGGGTCTGCTGGTGGCTTTGTCGGTAGTCCTTTACGTAGTCGTCTACGTTTAGGCTTGGGTGAAGGAGAGGGTTGGTCAGATGATGCTTTTCGTTTAGGGGTTTGGGATGGCTGGGGAGTGGAGGTTGTTGGTTCAGGGTTAGAAGGTTAAGGGGAAGAGGCTTGTCCAGCAGCAGCAGAAGAGCTACCAGCAGACTTTGCACGTCTACTGGCCTTCAGTTCCTTACGAATCCATTCAGCCTGAAGCTCGTCTACTTCTACCTCCTGCCTAGCCTTGTTGGCAGTATCAGCCATGGTTTTGGCAAAGATGTCCGCCAAGACTTCAGTTTCATCTAGCGAGAAACTAGTCGCCTTCCTTTCTTGAGCAACTTTCCTTCGTTTCAACATAAGCTCTGACTCATCTGCTAGCGCTCGGGCTTCTTACAGGATGTCACAAGCAATGGTAGAGGTTGGCTCTTTGGACGTTTTCTTGCATGTACGAGCAGCTTTCCTGGCTGCATCATGTGTGTCCATATAAAATCGAGTAACCATCATAGGAGTGGGCTTGGCTACTTTGTCAGCAATTATTTTTGGCAGCCCACATTGTTGCCACCTCTTGTTCTCGTACTCAATGTACTTGTTGAAGAAGGTAGCCATCATCTGTTTGTCCTTGACCACTTTTATGAGCTCATCTTTGGTACTGGTAGAGTTGATTTCTGGCGTATCCCTTAGCAGGGAGTTGATGAGCCTGACAAAGGGCCTCTTGCAATATGGACTGTTCTTCACTTTGGCAATGTGGTTGCTTAGCTCATTGAAGATGATGACGCCGTAGTTGAGGTGAGTCCTCTGGAAGATGGTGCTTGTTAGGTTGAACTATTGAGCAGTGAAGTTGTCATGGGCTCCATTCTTGAACAGAAGAGACTTGTCTAGCAGATGACTGGAACAGTAGACATCCAAGGGAAAGACGTTCCTCAGCATTTTTCCTTGAGGTTCCCTCGGAGTATCGGTTCCCCTCATTGCTTCCTAGGCTTGGTCAGCCTCAACAATGGAAATCTCTATGTCTCTGCCATAGTGAACGCCGATGACCTTTGATATAACCCTGGCAGAGAGAGAGATGGGACGTCCACGAATCCATCCACGGATTACGGAAGAGGTTTGTGGATTTATCTCCATACGCTGGTAGAACTCCTCAGTGAGAAGATTGTTGTAGTATTTGTCGTGGAGACAAAAGAAGGGGAATATCCAAGATTCGTTCATGTCGTCACACATCTTAGCTCCGGCAACGAATGTTCGAACAGTCTCCAAGTCAATGCACATCCCTGGCAGGTAGACTTTTGGGTCCAGCTCCATAATAATGTCGTGAGGGGCTAGATAGAGAGGAAATCCATGAAGGTTGACGGAAGGGTCAGGGTGAATGACGCTTTCCGGGTCAATCACTTTCTTCTTGTAGGTATTCGATTTTGCAGATGTTTTCACCTACAGAAATTATTTTTAGGAATTAGCGCTTTTTTTTCGAGACAGAACAAATAACCAAAGATTTCATTTTTAAGAAATAAAATAAATTTTTAGACAGAAAAATTGAAACCCTTTAATGTTTGGATAGTTAGAAATAGAGAAACATTAACAGATAATTCGCAGAAAAATAAGTATCCAAAGTACAGAGAAAATTGTTAGTTCCAAGGTTTTGAAATAAACAACAATGGCGGAAACCGTCAGGATACGCAAAACGTCTTTTCGGATTCCTCAAAAATATGACTCAGAAGAAGAAATAATAAGCATAAATCAAAAGATAGTAAACTGATGAGTAATGAAACGCTTACCATTGTTGCTGTAAGGAATAAGAAGCAAAGAATAGTCGGAGAGAGAGGAAGCAGTTGCAGAGAAGAGAGAAGGGTTTGAGTAGAGAGAGAAAATCTAAGAGATAGAGGGTTCGTAAAGGTTTGAAAAGGGCGTTTCAAAGTCTATTTAAAGGAGAAGAAAAATATTTTTAGTGAAAAAGGCCTTGGATGAGTGACTGGTGTCTTTCAGCCAGGTTGCAACTTAAGATATTTTTAAAGTAATTAACAAAAAGTTACTTTTAACCCCTTTTCCTTTTTAGAAAATCTTGTACCCTTTAATAGACTAATAGTTGAGATACTAACCTGGTCTTAGAGTGGTTGAACTATATCATGAACAAAGTTAGTAGTTACTAAGTCTGCCAGTATGAAAGAAAGCTTGTAAAAGAAATAAAAATTAAGCTGTAGGATCAATCATACCAAGATTTCTCCTTAAATAAGCAAATATGGTAGCATCCAGTGGCTTGGTGAGAATATTAGCCAATTGATGTTCAGTTGGAACATATTCCAAGCTGATGTTACCTTTTTCCACATGATCCTTGAGGAAATGATAACGGATATCAATGTGCTTTGTCTTTGAATGCATCACTGGATTCTTTGAGACTGAAATTGCAGAAGTGTTGTCACACATAATGGGACAATTTGCAGTCTTGATGTTGTAGTCCACTAGTTGCTACTTCATCCATAATAGTTAAGAGCAACAGCTGCTAGCAGCAATGTATTCTGCCTCTGTGGTTGAGTTTACAACTAATCCTTGCTTCTTGCATGACCATGAGACAAGTCTATTTCCAAGAAATTGACATGTCCCACTGGTGCTTCTTCTGCTAACTTTGCAGGCTGTATAGTCTGCATCTGAGTACCCAACTAGATCGAATTTGTTCCTTTTCGAATACCAGACACCCAGATTTGTAGTGGTTGAAACATATCTTATGATACGTTTAGCAGCAAGAAAATGTGATTCCTTTGGATCTGCCTGAAATCTAGCACAAACACAAACAGTAAACATTATATCAAGTCTACTGGCAGTAAGGTAAAGAAGTGAACCTATGATTCCTCGATACTTGGTCACGTTCTCTTGTTTTCCCTTTTCATCTTTGTCAAGATGGCAGTCGGTAGACATTGGAGTCTCGAATCCTTTAGCTGAATCAAGACCAAATTTCTTGATAAGTTCCTTTGCATATTTGGTTTGGTTGATAAAGATTCCGTCTGAAGTCTGTTGAATCTGAAGTCCTAGAAAGTACATGAGCTCTCCCATCATGCTCATCTCAAACTTACTTTGCATCAGCTTCTCGAATCTCTTGCACAGGCTTTGATTTGTTGATCCAAAGATAATGTCGTCCACGTAGATTTGTACCAGAAGAGAATGACCTTTGTGCTTGAGGATAAACAGAGTTGTGTCTATTCTTCCTCTCACAAATCATTGTTCAATTAAGAACTTGGATAGAGTTTCATACCAAGCTTTGAAAGCTTGTTTGAGGCCATAGAGTGCTTTCTTGAGTCGGTACACTTGATCTTGTTTGTCTTGGATGACAAAACCTGGAGGTTGTTCAACGTATACCGTTTCTTGAAGATCACCATTGAGAAAGGTACTCTTCACATCCATCTGATGTACTTTGAAGTCCATGAACGAAGCATAGGCTAGAAAGAGTCTGATTGCCTCTAATCTGGTAACAGGAGCAAATGTTTCATCGAAGTCAATTCCTTCTTCCTGTCGGCAGCCTTGAATAACCAGTCTAGCTTTGTTTCTAATGACATTTCTATCTTCATCTCTCTTGTTTCTGAATACCCACTTGGTGCCTATGACTGGATGGCCAGTAGGTCTTTGAACTAAGCTCCACAATTTGCATCTTTCAAACTGGTTCAGCTCTTCTTGCATAGCTTCAATCCAGTAATGGTCTTCGATAGATTCATCAATCTTCTTTGGCTTGATTTCAGACACGAATGCGAAGGCAAACATAGTCTCATTTCGAACATTAATTCTCGTACGAACTCCTGAGTTGAGATCACCAATGATTTGTGAGATGGGGTGATCTCTTGTTTCAATAATAGCTAGAGGAAGATCACTTCTGGTGAGTTCTTCCCTTAGAGAATCTGGAGAAGGTAGAGAATGTAATTCACCAAAATCGGGTTCAGAAGAGGTAGGATCTTCGATACCTTCATTTTCTGGTGAATAAGAAGGGTGAGTGATCTGCAAAGGTGTTTGAGGTAGAACAGAAGAGATGGGTTCAGGGTCAACAGAAGGGTTGGAACAGGTACCAGCAGAGTTGAAGTCTGCTGGTGCTGGGTTAGCAGAACTAGAAGAGTCTGTAGTTGGAGGATTCTGAGGTGAAGTAGAAGTAGAAGCTCTATTTGTACCTATCTCAACATCATCAGAATCATCAGCAACATTTGGAGCCTTTCAAGGCTCTAATAAATCGTATTCATCAAACGTAACATGCACAGATTCTAATATTTTCAAAGAAGTTTTGTTAAATATGCGAAATGCTTTTGAATGATTGGAATAGCCTAGAAAAATTCCTTCGTCTGATTTTGAATCAAATTTACCTCTATATTTTTTTTCCATTATATAGAATAAAACATTTACAACCGAAGATTTTGAAAAATCGTATATTTGGGGCTCTTCCTTTCCATATTTCATATGGAGTTTTATTATGAAATTTGTTTACCATGGATCGATTATGGGTAAAACATGCAGAGTTGACAGCTTCTACCCATAAGTATTTCGGAAGTCTAGCTTCTGCCAGCATAGTTCTTGCTGCTTCAATGAGTGTTCTGTTCTTCCGTTCAGCTTCCGTTTTGTTGAGGAGTTTCGGCAGCAGAGAAGTTGTGGCCAATCACGTGGTCATTATAGTATCTTTCAACACCGTTGTTCTTGAATTCGGTGCCGTTGTCTGATCTGATGTCACTTATGTCTTCAAGCTTTTGGGTTTAAAGTCTTCTGAAAAGAGCGGTGACTAGATCATATGTCTCATCCTTTGAGGTCATTGTTTCGATCCAGGTGAACCTAGAGTAGTCATCAACCACTACAATTGTATACTTGTCTTCGGAGATACTGACTGTAGTGATTGGTCCAAAGAGATCCATGTGCAGAAGTTGAAGAGGTCTGGAAGTTGACATGACTGACTTGCTCTTGAATGAAGACTTGGAGAGTTTTCCTAACTGGCAAGCCTTGCAACTTCTGTCGTGGTCGGCAGACACCATAGGTAGACCTTTGACAAGCCCATCTTTGGAGAGCTTGGAGATGTACTTGAAGTTGAGGTGACTGAGACGCTTGTGCCAAAGCCAACTGTTGTCACGAATGTTGTTCGCAACTAGGCAAAGGCTAGAGGATCTCCTTAGAAGGTTTAAGTCCACGACATAGACGTTTCCTTGTCTATTGCCGATTACTAATGTTGAGCAGGATTCACGATCTTTGATGAGACATTGGTTGGGGGAGAATTGGCAGATAAGACCTTTTTTGCAGAATTGGGATATGCTCAGAAGATTATGCTTTAAGCCATCACTAAAGAAACTCTGTTGATGGAGAGACTTCCTCTAATGATTGAGCCATACCCAATTGTTTTCCCTCTTGCATTGTCGCCAAAAATCACCATAGGACCTTTAGCTTTAGCTATATCTGAGAGTAGACTTCTGTTCCCTGTCATGTGCCTTGAACAGCCACTATCGAGGTACGAAATGTCCTTATCATCTGAATCTATAGCCATGAAGCAGACCTGAAGAAGTCAAAGGAACAAGGTCCCCTTTATTTTCTTTTGGGTCCTGAGGATTAGCAACCTTTTGGGACCCATACCTGCCTAACCTTGAGAGAACTAGGTCTCTCAGATTTTGGTGTGAACCTTAGCAGGCATTCTGAGGCCACATGGCCTAAGCAGTTGCAAGAATGACATAGATGCAAGTTCCATGGAGGACAATGATTAGCTTTAGCTATAGAGTGCTTGTGACTTTCCTTCTTCCCAACAGCAGTCTTGGGTTCAGCTAGCTTGTTAACAGTAGGCTTAATTGGTTTCTGTTGAATCTTCCTTGATATGTTACCAGCAGACTTAGCCTTTGCTGGTCTATTGTTAACTGTTTTAGGAGGATTCGGCAGAATTCCTTTAAGTTTATTGTCAATTAATTTGGGTGCCTTAGCCATTTCATAGACAAACTTGACATGTACCAACAGAGATTTCGTAGGTCTACCGCCAGCAGACTTTGCTTTAGCAAAGTTGTTGTCGGTAGACTTTGATTTCTCTATCGTTCCTTTCTCAAGCTTCTCATTAGAGACAGTCTCCTTGGCTTTCCCCTTGTGAGCCTTGGGGTAACCATATGGTACACTTGTATAGCCAAGTCCATGTTTGCCCTTGTTCCCGAAGGTCTATTTGGAGAAAGAAGTATCATCAGCAGTCTTGGAGAATTCACCTTTCTCTGTGACAAAAGTGCATGCAATGCTGGGCTCATCATTATAGCCTGAGCCTGATTTATCTCCACTTGGCTTTTGGCTGGAGAGGATTCCATCGAAGGTCTCCTTGGAGCTGTTCCAGGAGCCAATTGTCTTTTACAAGGCAATTTTCTCAAGGTCTAGCCCTTTGATGTGCTCAGTTACACAATCAACTTTGTCACAAAGAAATTTGTTTTCTCCTTTTAGCTTAATACTCTCTTGTTGACAGCTATTGAGAGTTTGAATCTCAACTGCCAGCACAGATTTCTCAGCAGCAAACTTTTCAAAGTTCTTTACGAGATTTACATAGGCTACTCTGAAAGAGTTGAACTCTTCAAGCATTTCTTGATTATCCTTGAGCATTTCTTCCTTATTGAAGTTTTCACAATTGATCTCACCTTTTACAAAAGGGACTAGGTGAGATTTTGACTTCATGTTCAGAGTCGTAGGTGGGACTTAATTCATGAGCTATTAAGCATATGTTGGCTTGTTCACAATCGTCCTCATCCTCTTCTGAATCTGTCTCAAACCATGTAGCAACATGTTTCTCTTCGATGTCTTCAGCCAGCATACCTTTTTGTTTTTGAAATTTCTTATAAGGAGGCTTTCGGTATGCTTCGAATTTTGGCTTTGGACATTTTGATGCAAAATGACCAGGTTTTCTACTATTATAACACACTAGCTCATTGTTAGATTCCTTCATGGCGGTAGTCTTAACATGCCATAGACTACATAGAGAGCCTAGAAATCTCATGTTCATTTCTTTCTTGTCATAAGTTTTACCAAGAGAAAAACAGTTATTTATTACCTCGCTGAAGCGATCCTAAGCTTGTCTCAAGGTTTCCTTGGGATCCTTTTTGAATAAATCGAATTGCTGGATGAATGTGTACTTACTGTTGTCTCTTGTATCTTGGTCTCCTTCCAAGTATTCAACAAGAGCTTCCCACATTTCTTTGGCAGTAGTACACCGGATCACTTGTTGGTAAGTACTAGTGTCTAGTGATCTTGTTATGATGTTGATGGCTTTACTGTCCAGCTCCACTAGCTTTCTTTTGTCCTCAGTCCATTCTTATTCTTGTTTTGGTACTTCAGCATGATCACTAGCAATGCTTGCCAGAAGATTTGCCTTCATTGGTACATGACGTCTTGCTAGTACGCACTTCCATAACCTGTTGTCAATAGAATTCATAAAATGCATTATCTTATCCTTCCATACATCGAAATGACATTCGTCCAATATTGGGACGTGGTTGGCATTTGACGTAGGTAGCATGTGGTGAGTTTGTGCCATTGGATCGTGTCTCTCAAGAGTTTAATCTTGGAAAAACTAGTTTTCGAAGAGTTGAGTTCTGATACCAATTGTTAGTCCTAAAGGGCACAATAATAAGCTAGAAGGGGGGGGGATTGAATAGCTTATTATGCACTTAAAAATTTTTGTATTGATTCCTAAAACACGCACTTGCAATCTATTAAAAAGATTGAAGTAGCGGAAGTTTTACAAGGAAGACAGACTAAGTCTGCTGGTGAAGCACTACCGGCAGACTTAGCTGGTTACTCAAGTTTGCTGCTAAAGGAATAAATTAACATATATGAAAATAGTATAAAGCAGTAAGTAAAGAACGCATGTATTTTGAGATGGTCCGCACTACAAAGAGTGCTACGTCCACCACCAAGGCAGTCAACCTTGGATTTAAATGTGCACTATATTTTCCACTAGTTCTATTACAGAAATGTCCAATGGATCGTGTACAAAATATTTGACTTGTGTTTGGGGGTGGGGGTATTGAATATCTAGACAAAACAGAATATTCAACGTGCAGAAGAATAGTAGAAGGAACAGCAATAAGAAGCAAAAGATTAATGGTTGATGCAGATCTTCTTGTTGTTGTTAAGGACCATTGGATTTGAAAATATATACTTCGGGAGATCTTCGGGACCATTGGATTTGAAAATGGAAAGGATGTGTCAAATGTTATAATGCATTAAATGCAATTCGGCGCTTTGTAGAATGAGTGCGGCGAGACTGTCATCAGAGATGAAGTGTTGCAAAGCCTCATACCAAACAGAGTAATTTTGCAACTTGCAGGCGTTACAGCTTGAAACTCTTCTACTCCTCTTAGCCAAAAGAGGTGATGTTTTCAGACCTCATGATTTAGACAACATGATGGACATATAGTCTGTACAAATGTCTGTGGTCAGGCATGGACATGGTTGACCTTTTAAGAGGGAAATCTGATGAAATGAAATTCAAATATTATTTGACTAGATATAAAATATCTAGATAAAATAATATAATCTAAATCCACGTGTTTGGCTGAGCATCGATCTGGAGCTGAGCAGACTTTGAATTCTACTGGTGAGCTGTGCTTTCAAGGCTGCTGTTGAAGCCTGTTGGTCCGCTCCTTTAGAGAAACTAACACTAAACTATTCTTTTACACTCTTGATTATAAAGACAGTTGTTACACTAAGCGGTACGCAGACCTTTTAGCCACTGTACAATAGAATTAGAGGATGACTCAACCAAATCTAGAACCTGTGAAGGTCAACAGAGATGGTGAGAGAGCTCGAGGAAGATGAGACGGTCGGAGAAGAAGTAGCAACCGACGGATCTGAACTGGAGTTCCGACAGCAGGAAGAGAAATCAGAGAAAGCGGCTAGCGTGAAGACGACTTGCACGAGCAGGGGCGGCAATTTAGCTTGAGAAAATGAGAAAATCGCTGGATCTGAGATGGGTGACTGGAGATGACGGGATGGAGATCGAACTAGAGGAGTTGGGATGAAGGAGAGAGATCAGAGGTATTTCTGTTTTGACGAAAATTGAGGTGACCGGAGATGGAGATGGCTGGAGCAGAAGAGGCTATAGACGGTCGGAGCTTATGAGCTGTGCCAGGCGCTTGGAGAGAATGAAGATCAACTTAGGGTTTTGGAGAGAATGGAGATCAAATTGGGGGACCTGGGTTTTCAACCATTAACATTACTAACGGCAAATTCGAGATTCCAATTAAATTTTGACGACAAAATTCACGGTAATCCCATGAGGTGGGAATTTCATAGCAAAAACCGAGTTCAAGGACCAAATGCATGCAGAAAAAAATAATGATATCAAACACATATTTCATGAATAGTTCAGGGACCAAATAATATGTTAATCCTTAAGGAAATGATCATATTGGACTCCCATTCTCTGTCCTTTTATAAATAGACCAAACTCCCCCAATAAAAAAAAGTATTGTAAATAACAATTATACTACTCCTTCAGTTTTCAAAATAGTGTTTACTTCTATCCGGCGCACCATTTAAAAAAATAATTTACTGTATTATAAATATTGATGAAATGTATGGTTTTCTTTAATGTCCTCGAATATGTGACCATAATTAAAGTAGGTAGAAAAAGTAAGGGTAAAGTGGTAAAATTATTTTTCTAAAAGAGAAAGTTTTGAAAGTAGACAATTATTTTAGAACGGACGAAAAAGAAAAAGAGGACGATAATTTGAAAACAGAGGAAGTATTACTTATCCCTAAAAAATTATTCAAATTAATAGTTTTATAAATAATTAATAAAAAGCCAGCGCACACATGTATTCTTAGTCTATGAACCCCTTCACAAAATTACATTTTTACCAATAAATAAATAAGTTAAATTTGGCCGGCAAAAATTAAAATTTAGAATAAATATTAACGAATCAGTTTGACTCGACTCAAAAGGGGATAGTAGTGTAATATTCAAAACAATAAATATCTAAACTGTCATTTTTCATTAAAGAAAAAATAATGTGAAGAAGATGGAATATTACTAACAATTAATGAATTCATTCAATTTGAGCCAAAATATGCAAAGCATTAATATGTCTTTGTCAACTAGTCTAGAGAGGATTAAATGTTTTTAATCCGGATCAATTTGAATTTAAGTCATTTAGTACTACTCGAAAATTAATGCTAATATAGTGTTTGGTATATACTTATTTCTTATGAGTGATGTTATTTTCACTATATTTTTTACTTATCCATTACATCTTTAATTATTTCATTAAATAAATACATGTTTTGACAAAACTATCATTTTTTAAGTTGACTAATCAAGTTACTTTCTTAATTACCTTCTAACATTATGTTTTTGATCAAACATCAATGGACAGCTTAATTACTTTATTTATATTCTTAACATTTTAATTCTCAACAAAAAAAGTACTTATTTTTTTCGTAATAAATATGTCTAAGCAATTTTTCTTATCAATCAAGTTTCAAATTCCATTATCATAAAAAATAATATGATTAATATATTTTCTACCAAAATTTTAGATTATATTAGATATTTTATCATCAAAAACTAATATTCTAATTTAGTTTTAAAAATATTATTTTAAAGTATCAATTCAAATATTATGATAGGTATTAAACTGAATATTTATTTCAATCAACTCAAGAATTAAATTTTCAAATCAGCTATAAAGGTGGGTAAAATATTTAAATATTACGATACTATTTCATATTATGATTTTACGATTCGATTATTTTTTACTATTACATCCTTTAAATTTCACTTTTAATTTTTTCCATAACCAATGAGCATATATTTACTCAAAGTTTGGTAGACAAAATGTCCTTACGATAATTTTTATTATACAATATAATTTTAGTCATAAGATTAATTAATAAAGTCATTAAAAAAAGTAAAAATAATAATTGAATAATCATATTGTTCATAAATATTTGAACTAAAAAAATGTTAAAAGATAATTAGGAAAGTAACTTGATTAATCAACTTAAAATAGACAAGTACTTAAAGGGCAATTTTATCAAAATATGTATTTATTTGATACAATAATTAAGGATGTATAAAATAAATAAAAATTACAGTAAAAATAACTTCTTCCTTTCTTATAAGCACCAATGTATATTTTGACCTTCAATCAATTAATTAAGTGAAATTCAGGTGCAAATGAACAAACGATCTAACACGAACGCAATTCTCTCCATCTTAAATTATCCTTCATTGTATGTGCCCCATATAACTTACCACCACAAATTACTTGATGAATTGACACCTACATTTATTAAGGAAAAGTTTGAAATGTCATTATCATTTAGGTGAGTTTGTCATGTTATTGTCATTTGTTTCCAACAATTAGGATATATATATATATATATATATATATATATATATATATATATATATATATATATATATATATATATATTGAAGAAACATATATGTACTTGTTTACATTTCTAATTAATTGTCATGTTTTGAATTTTTAATGTCATTTATGTTTTAAAATTCAAATTTGAAGTGTATGTGTATTTTAATTTGCCAAAATTATAAAATACATAATTCATGGTACACAAAAAGTACTACACATTATGTTTTTCATGGTTTGGAAAAAAAATAAAAATATAAACGTTAAAGTTTCATTTGAAAAATAATCAATTTGGCTTTGAAAATTGAAGGCATGACAGTTATTCATGAACAAATGGAGGACATGTTATCATTTTATGAATAAACTTATTTGCATTTTTTTAACAAAAATATGGACGGAAGAATTGAATTTAAAGTCAGCCAATGCCAACCGCTTTATTATTTATATTGGCTTGTCTTTCTTCATGTTGGTAATTAATTTCGTTTTTTCTTACTTGTTTGCCTAGTTTTTTAATGGGGTAAATTACAAATAACGCCCCTTAACTATGGGTGGAATTTGAATTGCTCCCTTCAACTATCAATTGAAGTAATATACCCCCTCTATTATAACATTTTCTTAAATTGTATCTTCTTTTAAAACAGCACCTTTTGACGAATGCACTGAATTTTCGGACCTAAAAACTTACATGACCATCTTTATGTATTATTTTTAACATAATATTCAAAATAAAGATAGAAATTTATTTATATCGGTCATTTTTAGGTGTAAAGAGAGTTTTAGAGAAATAAGAATAAAATAGTCAATTTAAATGCAAATTAAGCATTAATTTGAAGAAAAAAAACGATACCTAAAGATGGTCTCATGAGTTTCAAGTAGGCATTTTACGTCAACTGAAATAAAAATGCCTAAACAGAAGTTATGATTAAGGAAATGCAACATTTGTGGGGGGTGCATTGCTTCAATTCATAGTTGATGTGTAATTTAAACTCGATGGCCCAGTGGTAGAGATGAGGTTTTATAATGTGTGAGGTCTCAGCTTCGATCTCTTCCCATGACCCCTTATGAGAAAAAAAGAAAAAAAAACTCAACCTTTTAGTTAAGGGGGATTATTTATAACTTACCCTTTTTAATTTTGACAAAATGAGACCACCATCTCCCCTTCACCTCAACCTAAATGAGTATATTTATGAACAATTTAAAAAAATTATAATTTAAAATTTTAGTACTAATTCATATAACCGACCCAAGTGATAGGGAAAAAGACTTATAGATTGTAGAGTACTAGAAATGCTCTAAAATAGACACATTTATATAAAAGAGTAAAATTTCCATCAATCGATGGTGTATATATTTTTTTACATAAGCGGTCATTGAGTTTGTTAGTTCCAAAGAGTACAATAATAAGCTAGAAGGGGGGGGGTTGAATAGCTTATTATATACTTAAAAAAATTTCGTATTAGTTCCTAAAACAAGCACTTGCAATCTATTAAGGAGATTGAAGTAGCGGAAGTCTTGTAAGGAAGACAGTTCAAGTCTGCCGATTAAGGACTACCAGTAGACTTGACTAAAAACTCAAGTCTGCTGTCGAAGAGATAAGTAAAGGAAATAAGAAATAGTTCAAAGCAGTAATCAACATTAAAGGAAGAACACAAGTATTTGAGATGGTTCACACTATAAAGAGTGCTACGTCCACCACCAAGGCAGTCAACATTGGATTTAAAATGTGCAATATATTTTCCACTAAGTTCTATTACAAGGAATATATCCAATGGATCGTGTACAAAATATTTTACTTGTGTTTGGGGGTTTGGGAATTGAATATCTGGATAAACGAGATATTCAATTGTGCAGAAGAATAGTTAAAGGGAACAACAATAAGAAGCTTAAGATAAATGTTGATGCAGATCTTCTTGATTGTTGTTGAGGATTTCTTGATCAGTTTATGATCTCTTGAATGCACTGAGTATAAAGATTTTGAGTTGTTGGAGAATTTCAGAGCATTTCTAGGGTCATTTCTTCAGTCTTTAATGGCAGTTTTTATAGATGGAGCATTCTTGAGATCCGTTGGAGAAGACGAAGTGTAACAGCTCTATTAGGTTGAATACATTAAATGCATGGAGCTGTCTTGTGGATTTCGTCTTCACTGATTCTGAACAGGGAATTGTGCAGAGTTGTTGCAGCAACTGACATGTAGGAAAGTCAGAGGTGCAGGTCTGTAATAGTTGGTACAAGAGACTTTCACCTCTGTCATTGTTCGACGCAAAAGTCTTCTGCTGAAAGTCCGGTCGCGTATTTGAGAAGTTATGGAATGTCTTAATTCAAATTCAAATTGATAAAGGATGAATTTAATTAATCCACTAAGACTTGGTGAATGGACACGTCATGCTTGAACACGTGCAGACAAGGTCTGCCACTGAATGCTGTTAAAGGTCTTCCGGTGAAGCATGGCTGAAGTCTTCCGCTGAACCTGTGAAGCCTAAAAACAAACTATTCTATGGCAAAGTTCTATACACAGTTGTCACGCTAATTGATACGCAGCTCAATTAGCCACTAATGTATAAAACTAATGTAATGTATGAACATATGTAAATCAAAAATACAAATGAGAAACAACAATCTCCTCCTATTTGCATCTGGTCATCATTACTTACAAGTGAGGTCTATAAACAACTATATGATAGATAATAGCATGTCAAGAGTGATTTTTAGTTTTATAATGGTAGACATGCCTCTATCAAACAAAAGAACACCTCAAGTGTAAAATCTAATCTAGGTGCTTACAAACAGAAGAGATGAAGAGAACAGCACACAGATTAGTAGAAAACAATTCAATTATGGATTTAAACTGAATGTTTAAATTCTAAGCAGATATATGAATTGAAATAGCAAGAATTGAACAGTAGATATTTTTGAAAGACAATTAATCTTCTGTATTCAAACGAGAAGTTTAATATTACAGAGTTTTCAAAATATTAAGATAGATACAAAGGTTAAGGGAAGAAAAAAGATACAAAACTACTATGGTCTTTTCCCTTTGCCTTTGTCTGCTGCTTCCTTCTCTTTTCTCTACCGTTCAAGTTCTTCAGCTTTTCTGGCATACTCTTCGTCGGCAGAGGTAGGAGGTCTGGTGGAGCGAGAATGGTAGTCCCGTTCTTCACGTAGACGGTTGTTCTCGTCCATTAGCATCTGATTGATAGACTTCATTTGTCTCTCCTCTGTGATGGCCAGATCACGATCACGTTGAGCATTGAGTACATCGTGAGCCGAGTTGAGAGCAATCTTGTTGAGCTCGAGAACAGGCGGGCGGTTGTGGCCGAGATGGAGAGTGATGGCGTGGAACAATTTGTAGAACAGAGATGAGCAGATCCGTAAACATTTCATGCGTTGAGCTTCAACGTTGATCTTGACATCAGTGAACTCGTGCTTCATCTGTCCAAATCTTGTCCACACATCTTCTTGAAATTGTCGAAGGATGGCAGCATTTCTATCATTTGCCTTGGACGCAGCAGCAAGCTCGCGGCAGAGAAGTTCTCCGAGTCTGTCGTAAATGGTGTCCAGGCGAGCCAAAATTTCAGAGTTGGTCGGTTGAGATAGAGAAGGGTCCAGGCCAATGTGTATATGCTCATTGCAAAGAGGTGGCTTCTATGGGTTGGATGGGTTGGATGGTCAGTTGGAGAGGTGGAGTGGCAGAGTCGGAAGAGGTTGAGTCGCGGGAAGGGAATGTATGGGTTGAGGAGGAATTGGTTTTTGGTGGGGAGGGAGGAGGGGTTGGTGGAGAATCGAGCTCAATGTCAGTGTTTGAATTGTCACTGACGATTGATTATTCAGGTAGTGGGTTGATAGAGAACCAAAAAGAGGGGGCAGGGTAGAAAAGGGATTTGGGTTTAAGCAGGGTAGGTTGGGATGAAGGTTGGGGAATAGATCTACTACCGATGATAGTTCAAATAAGAACTTAGAAGCAGCAGAGTCTAGGGCTTTAATGGGTGTGGTTTGGGTTCGATCGGATGGTGTAGTTTGGGTGGTAGGGTTACGGTGGGGTGAAGCAGGGGTGGATGGGTTTGGTGAATAGTTGAAGGGTGAGGGAGGAGGTAGAGGAGGAAAGGGTGTTCTGGCAGGCTCCTCCTGGGTGTGTGGCTCCTCCTGAGGGATAGACTTCTCCGGAGGGGGTGAAGTCCTCTGAGTAGATGACTCAGTAGGAATGGGTTGGGTAGCGGTAGAGGGTTGGTTGCCAGCAGACTTCTTTTTCCGCCTTAACAACTGAACAGAAGGTTTATACATTGTTGTTTCTCATTTGTATTTTTGATTTACATCTGTTCATACATTACATTAGTTTTATACATTAGTGGCTAATTGTGCTGCATATCAATTAACGTGGCAACTGTGTATAGAACTTTCTCATAGAATAGTTTGTTTTTAGGCTTCACGGGTTCAACGGAAGACTTCAGCCATGCTTCACCAGAAGACCTTCAACAGCATCCAGCGGCAAACCTTGTCTGCACGTGTTCAAGCATGACGTGTTCATTCACCAAGTCTTAGTGGATTAATTAAATTCATCCTTTATTAGTTTGCATTTGAATTAAGACATTCCCTGACTTCTCAGACACGCCTGACCAGCTTTCCGAAAAGCAGGAAGACTTTCGCATTCTGAACAATGACAAAGCAGTTGAACAGATTGTCTCTACACTGCATACCAACTATTACTGCACTGCACCTCTCGACTTTCCTACTGCCGCTTGCCGCAACAACTCGCACCACTCACTCGCTAATCGGTGAAGACGAAATCCACAAGACAGCTCCATGCATTTAATGCATTCAACCTAATAGAGTCGTTACACTTCGTCTTCTCCAACGGATCTCAAGAATGCTCCATCTATACAAACTGCCATTAAAGACTAAAGAAATGACCCTATAAATGCTCTGAAATTCTCCAACAACTCAAAGTCTTTATACTCAGTGCATTCAAGAGATCATAAACTGATCAAGAAATCCTCTACAACAATCAAGAAGATCTGCATCAACATTTATCTTAAGCTTCTTATTGTTGTTCCCTTTAACTATTCTTCTGCACAATTGAATATCTTGTTTATCCAGATATTCAATTCTCAAACCCCAAACACAAGTCAAATATTTTGTAAACGATCCATTGGATATATTCCTTGTAATAGAACTAGTGGAAAATATAGTGCATATTTTAAATCCAAGGTTGACTGCCTTGGTGGTGGACATAACACTCTTTATAGTGTGAACCATCTCAAATACTTGTGTTCTTCCTTTCTACTTTGAACTGTTTCTTATTTCCTTTACTTATCTCTTCAACAACAGACTTTAGTTTTCAATCAAGTCTACCGGTAGTCCTTAATCAGCAGACTTGAACTGTCTTCCTTACAAGACTTACGCTACTTCAATCTCCTTAATATATTGCAAGTGTTTGTTTTAGGAACTAATACGAAAAGTTTTTAAGTGTATAATAAGTTATTCAACTCCCCCCCCCTTTCTAACTTATTATTGTGCCTTTTGAAACTAACTGGGTTATTACATATGCTACTCATAATCTTTGTATTGATTTTTAAAAAAAATGTTGGTTAGTCACGTGTCATATTCCAAAAGCTGCTAGCGTAAAAAAGATTTTACACAGCCTAACCACGTACATTCTAGAACATCCAAAAGGAAATTTTGTGAGTCGATCAACTTTTCAAAGTATCCAATTGCTACAATATCCTTTTTTTTTCAAACTGAAAAATGATACTTTTTAGGTGAAAAAGATTATGATACCTTCATGAGCATGAGACGCAGTACAGAAATGAATGGTGGTGCATTGACTATTAAACCGCGATTCATCAATTTTATTGCATTAATTTTTGCACTCTGGTTTAATTGTTTAATTGTCTAATCTAATTGTACCGTGATTTATCATTTTTATTGCATTAACTTTTACACCACGGTTCAATAGTTTAATTATCTAGTCTATTGCACCGTGATTCAACAATTTTTTTACATTAATTTATGCGCCACGATTTAATAGTTTAATTGTCTAGTCTAATTGTACCGCGGTACCAACTTTTATGTACATCGATGAATTAATTTTTGAACCGCGATACATATAACTAATTCAAATTATACTACAGTATCAATTTTTATGTGGTCTTTTGCGCTTGAAAAAAATGGGTACCGGAAGGATAATAAATTTTGGACTACCCGAATTTTACCCTATCCAAAACCTGTGGCTGTGGTCCAAAATCCCTAATTAAATGAGATTGTGGGCCTAACTCCACTGTCTAATAGAAACCATCCTAACTATGAGCTTGTAGGGTAACCACAATTCATGAAACAAACACTATAAGAGTGAATTAAGAAGGATTTTTTTTTTTTTATATCGACAAAAACGTAGCCTCTGTCTTAAGAAAAACATATTTAGAGTATGTTTTCTCTCAAAACTACTCTAGAGTGCCATTGAAACTTTCTTTAGATGTTCTCTACATGTGTGTATATCAAAAACATTATAAGAACTTTATGAAATGTTTTTGCTTCTTTCAAAAAAGTATATAGTTATATATGATTTGTAATATATTTCTTTGACAAGAATACATCGTGACATTTTAGGCGATTTTCGATATGGTAGTTTTGGCCGCCGTGATCCTCTATTTTTCTTAGTTCATCATATATATAGATATATATTTTTTAGATCCACAAGATCTATGCTTGTTCCTTTGGTGTTAGGTATTTGGTTCTTTCTGTCTCCATGACTCTCTTTAGCCACTAATTTGCTTTTGGTATTTTCTTTTTGTATAGGTTATCATATGGTGCGATGGTTCTTTCCTTTGGTGCAGTCTAATCTAGTGCGAGTTTTTTCAGCAGTCAGTGACCCATGGTGCCTGTGGTACGTGGTGGTTCTCATCCCTCATCATCGCCCTTCCCCAATTCCCGTTGTGGACGTGAGTAGACGGGGCTCCCCCATGCTAGATTGCTTGTTTTGTTTGCAAGCGTTCTTGGTGGTGTCTTTTGGTGTTCTTCGGTAGCGGCAGTTTCTCAGGTGCTCCCATAGTTTGGTGTTCTTCACAAGTTTGTGTTTCATTAAAATGTTTTCCATAAAATGATTTTTGGAAAATGAAAAGATTTTATTTTTAAATATTTGATAAATCTTTTGAAAATATGCTGGAAAACATTTTCAGGTGTTTGGCAAAAGCACGGAAAATGTTACGAAAAAAAATTTATGAATAAAAATAAAAAATATATTCTAATATTAAATTATTAATACACATATTGAATATAGGATAGCACCGACTTTTAACTAATTTTCATTTAGTAACTTTCAATTTATCATAACTGGTGTTAAATCAATAATGTTTATTAGTTTTCAATCTCACAAATACAAATAAAACAATTGATAATTGATATAAAAAAACGTTTTAAAAAAATAGATAATGTTTGGGACATCTCTAATTAATATAGTGGACACTAATTTTAGGACGTAGTGTGTTTATTATAATTATAATTATAAATAGCGTGCACAAACTCAATTTATATTTCAAATCAAAATGTATTTGTTGAGTGTAATGTGCTGCGTGTATGTATATATATGTAATTGTGAAAGGGGGCAGAAAGGTGCTCGATCATTTGGAAAATGACTTACGAAAAATGAATTTGTAAGATATTTTCCTGAAAAGAAAGCTTTATTTTTCGATGACTCGAAAAAACTTTTACGTTAACCACATTTTCCAAAGGTTACCTAATATCGAAAAATGAGAAAAATGTTTTCTGAAAGTCATTTTTTGGGGTGAAACAAATGGATTAGGGTCTTTATAGTGGGATAGGAGGTATTAAGGTCCAAAAATAGGAAATAGGTCTTTGTTATTGTTGTGTATATCGGCTATGGGGCTACGTAGATATGTTGATCGGTCCAGTCCTAACGATTTCGGTCCAACCTTAAGGGTTCCGGTCTAGAATAGGTTCGGTTTAGTTGGTTAGCGCTATTATCCGGTCAAAAACCTAACGATTTTGATTTGGCCCTGATGGTTTCGGTTCAAACCTGCGGTTTCCAGTCAATGATTAAACTTGTACGTTTTTCCCAATTTCGAGACTTGTACGTTTATTTCAGCGTATTATACACGTCCCGTATATTATACTAAATATATTAAAGCTATTAATCGGTCCAACCCTAACGGTTTTCCGTATTATACCCGTCACATATAATACTAAATATACTAAACCGTATGAAAGTCGGCTTTCGGTTCAACCCTAACTATTTTTGGTCTAGCCCTAACCATTTCGGTCCCTAAACAGTCCATCTAAAATTTCAACCCTAGCGGTTTCGGTCTAACTAGTCAAAAACCTAATGATTTCGGTTCGAACCTACGTTTTTTTACCCTATTAACATCTCTAGGGCTATGGTCCAGAAATAGGAAATAGGTCTGTGTTATTGTTGTGTATATCGGTTGTGGGGCTATGTGCCCTAGATCAATCTATTATATAAAACAGATCATGACGGTTATAAAAGTTATTTACCGGTCAGGATTTAGTTTTAACAAAACTATTTACTGGCCAAGATTAACTCATATAAAAAGCTATTTACCGACCATGATTTGTTTTTATGAAACACAATCAACGACCAGAATTCCATTTCATCTACAACCGTTTTTTCACTTTTTTTTCCCACAACCATTTTCTCTCTCTTCCTATTCATCTATTCATATTCCAATTAATTCTCTTACTCCTACTCCATCTCCTACACCTATTATCTTCTATCATCTATTCATACTCCCTCTGCATCTCTCTGAATCAGTTATAATAGAGCCATCTGTTCTTCAATGTCGTTCTTCATCCGCCCTCCTCCCTCTCTCCTCTGTCCCAGCCTCCCGGCGTTTCTTCAGCCTCGCCAATCTCTCTCCTCTGTTACCCGACTTCCTTCATCCGTTCTTCAACGACGTTCTTCATCCGTTCTTCTCCCTCTCTCCTCTGTTCACTGAGCCATTCCTGTATTGTTCACTCACTCAACAGCGCTGCCTCAACTACAACACACACACATAGTAAAGGTTATGTGTGTGTTGTCTGTGTATTTATACACATACACACACAGTGTTTGTGTGTGTGTGTGTGTGTGTGATTGAGTGAAATTGCTAGCTTCTGGGTTTTGCCGGATATTTTGAGTTTGAATGTTGTTTGGATTTTTGACTTGCTGTTGGCTGCGAGTGAGAAATCTTAAGAAAGACCAGATGGAGAAATCTGAAGAAAGTGTCGAAACCCAGATGGCTCCTTAACCCTACAACACATATGGAGCTCCGGGATCTTTCCATATTTGGGTTTGTGTTTGTGTATGTGTGAGAGAGTGAGAGAGAGAGAGAGAGAGAGAGAGAACCTAGATGGATCCCTAACCCAACAACCTAGATGGAGCAAATCTTTGTATATGTGCGTGTATCATCTTAAGAAACACCAGATGGAGAAATCTAAAGAAAGTGCCGAAACCCAGATGGCTCCTTAACCCAACAACCCATATGGAGCTCCGGGATCTTTCCAGATTTGGGTTTGTGTTTGTGTGAGTGAGAGAGGGAGAGAGAGAGAGAGAGAACCTAGATGGAACCCTAACCCAACAACCTAGATGGAGCAAATCTTTGTATATGTGCGTGTATCTGTGTCTTAATCGAGCAAAGTGAGGGTTGCTGAAGAAGATTAAGTGGTGAATTGCAACTTGCAATTGCACCCCCTACCCTAAGCCCAAAAATCATACATTAATTTGTTTGGTCCCTGCACTTTTTTTAGAGTGTGGATAAAATGACTATTTTACCCCGATCTAATGTCACGTGAGACATACGTACGTTGACCTAACGAAAAAAATATAAAAATAGATAGAAGGGCCATTTCCGTCAAAACATTTTCTATAAGGACCAATAAGGTTCATTTTTTTTACAACGACGAAGTTAGAAAAAGCGGTAAAGTAAAAGGACGATTTGAGCAATAAGGTTCATTTTTTTAATAATTTTTTAAAAAAAATTCGTAAGTTTTGTTATTTGAAATATTTGTTTTTTTACTTTTTAACTGTTATCGTAATTAACTTAATCAATTTATTTTTTTGAAATTGAATCTCAATTTAATTTATGTCTAAGTTTTAAATATTTATATTTTAATTTTTTTTCTTTTTAATTGTTATCGTAATTAACTTAATCAATTTAATTTTTTGCGGCCCGCAATTTCGTAGACAAATAATTTTAAAAAAAATCGTAAGTTTTGTAATTTGAAATATTTGTTTTTTTTCTTTTTAACTGTTATCATAATTAACTTAGACAAATTATAAGTAAATATATTTACATTTTAATTTTTTTTCTTTTTAATTGTTATTGTAATTAACTTAATCAATTTAATTTTTTTTCGACCTGTAATTTCGTATATAAATAAATTTTTTTAAAAAAAACAGAAGTTTTGTAATTTGAAATACTCGTTAAAATCTACACCCAGTGTATGTTATTATGGACTTGAAATGACAGCAGTTTTGATGCCTCGAAGGTGGCCACGTGAGAACAAATTGATGAGATCATAACCGTTGAGTTATTGTAATAATTTTGGACAACTAAATTGGATGCTCATGACTCTAAATTGTTGTCTTATATTCCTATTTAAGAATAAAAATAATTATTTTTTATGTTGTCTTATTTACAAAGTTAAAAAAAATACCAAAATTTTAAATTGAAAAATAGTCAATTTAAATCAATAGAAGTGATAATAATAATTTAAATTGAGTATATAAAACATTCTTCCGATTTTTAAAAATATCTAAAACACAATTTATTGGGTTTTTCTTTAGGTGGTTTGGGTTTTAAAATGGGTATTAGCTTTTTTGGAAATTTTTTTTGTTTAACTAAGAATATGTATAACCATTAATTGGGAATTCTTCCAATTTTTTATGTTATTAAGACCTCTCTAAAAGATAAACTGTTTTTATTTTATTTTTTAAAAAATAGAATAAGTAATAATATGTATAATTACTAATTTGGAATTCTTCCGATTTTTTACGTTGTTAATAATATGTATAAAATATAAAATACACTTTTCATTAAACACATAGTCACTTTTTTATACCAACATAAAAAAGAGATATTAATTGTTTAGTGTCTATCTTTCACAGTAAATCTATAATATAAAACATGTTACGCGGTTAAAAAAAAGTTAAAAAATTAATACCCTTGGTGTATGTGTTAAAAAAAGTTTATATTTTAACGAAAGATTATTAATTGTATAAGGGCAAAGCTAGTTGTCCTCCTCAAATTTGTAATTTTATTTCTATTAATAAAATTTAACAAGGTATCGCCTCTGTTTTCTTAAATAAAATTACAAATAAAAGTTTTAATTTTTTTCTCCATTGATGAATGATCATAATGTTTTAATTGATTATTGAGAGGTCTTCATTTTCAATTTGTTATTTTAGACTTTTTTGAAACATGATTAAAATATATATTGATTTATTTAAATATTGACACGCTCCAGTACTAATATCATCCCCTACTCGCGCCATGTCATAGGCACGGGCACAAAGACTAGTTAATAATATTAGTTGTTGTTAGGGGTGGCAATTTGAGACACGAGATGATTGACCAACACGAATACATCACGAAATTATAGAGTTTGGGTTATGGCTTATCGGGTTCGGGCTATTATAGGGCCAACACGATTAGGCACGATAAAAAATGAGTTGTTATCGGGCTGGATTGATAAGCATGGTAAGGCACGATAACTAAAATATATATGTTTTAAAACTATATTTTTAAAAATTTACTAGGAGTTATTCACTTCTTTCGAACTATTTTCATGATTATTTCATAGTTTTATCATTTGAAAATTTATGACTTTTAAACTACTTGATTACTTATATTGATAAATTTTCAAAATATGTATTAAAAATCAAAATTATATATTTTATAATGTTTATTGGGCTTAACGGGTTTAATGGGTCTGACTAAATAAATTGTGTTTTTTTGTTTATCGTACCTATCGTGTCTTGTCGTGCTTCTCGTGTTTTTATCGTGTCATGTTCGAGTTTTAATATTAGGCCCGATAAACTTATCGTACCGTGTTTGTGTTCGTGTTCATGCTTATTGTATCGTACTATTATTGTGCCGGCCCGATAACAGCCCAGCACGATCGATTTACTACCCTTAATTGTTGCCTTGCTTCAAAAGGAAAAATAAACATGAAGAGTTAGATGAGCAAAATATGGATATTCCTTCCACTAATTCTTCTTCCAAGTCAATCTATTTATGGACTTCCCACCTAGACTTTGTTTTTAATTAAAAGTTCTCGTTTAGTTCTCTATATAGTTTTCACTAGAGGTTTGAGGGAACGTCTGAACCCTGGCACATATATATCTTTCACTATTACTGACTCTTACAACAGAAGGCTTTATCTGGGAAGACCCCTCAGCTCCTTAACGGTGATCTTTCTTTATCTAGTCCACATCACAGCAGGCATCCAGGAGATTTACCAGATTCTCAAACTAACTAAAGTCACACCAATCTCACATTCAAAAGAATTTCAGGCTTAAATATCCTACTCATCATCTACATCTCAGCTCAAGTCCTTTACGTGGACTTCCAACGTGGTCACCTATTTTCTTGGCATAATCACTTACCTTTCAATTCCTCTCAATCATCAAATTAAAAACTATTGTTGATCAAGCCAAAAATTATATTTGCATTTTACCTTTCCTATTAAGTATCTTGGTTCTTTGAGGTATTTTTTCACTTTAGAATCAAACAATATAGTGATCTCCTACAAGGTGTAACATAGTAGTGTCACATGTATCTTAGTAAAAGACTAAACCAAGTCGCTAAGAGAAAGGTGAGTAACATCATCCGAGCCCTAGCCTGAGGTCAAAAGTCGCATTGGACTCTCTAGAGGAGCACTTTGCAATTCACATCGAAGTTGAGGAGCTTTCAATTTTTGACAAGCTCATGCAGCTTGGTTGGCTCAGCTCACGGGTTGTTGGTTCGAGCCTCGATTGCTAGCTGGACGGTTTGGGGTGGTTACGCGAGTACGACTGGGTGGATGCAACCAAACGGTTATGGGTTCAGGCAGTTACACGCGAATGGGTCCATAGAGGCGGTTAGGGCCAAGCAGGTGGGCGATTAGTGGGCAAGCCCGTTTAACTTGGCAATCGGGCTTGAAGGGGTGCAATTTTGGACAGGTTTGTTGAACCAGCTTGCAACCCGACAGAACTCAAACTGTGGTTGTTGACAATCAGTTACACCGAAATCCCGCAATCATTTAGACTTTTGGAGAAAAACATATTGTTGCATAAACTTCGTTCTCGAGTCTTGTAAGTTCTAAAACATCAACTAGTTCACTAGAATTCTTGTTTTGAAATGCTACAAAGTTGTTGTATCTTAAGAACAATATATTGCCAAGTAACCGTAAGCATTAATATGGGATAAATTTGTCTTAATTGTGTACAACACAAATCTCAAGTTTGATACAACTAACACATTGTGGCGACCCGGCCCGGGCCCGAGGTGGAACCGCGGGTCGGACCGCCCAAATAGGAGGGAAACAAGTAAACAAATAACATGCAAGGACTTAATTTAAGAAAACGACGTGACGCAACACTGGGGACGTAACACGCCTCGGCACCAAAAGGCCGGAATTTTTAAAACTTTTCAAACCTGATATAACAGTTAAGCAATTAATCCAAGTCATCGACGACACTACATGCCAGAACCCAAGCTAACAGTTTATGGACAGGAATTAAATAAGAGCTAATAGGATGCTCAGCGGAAGACTTAAACGTAGTGGAATAATAACAAGGTAACCAAAGCTCGGCTTACACAATGCCGGCACAAAAGGGATTACAAGTACTACAAGTGATATAACTACTAACAGCTAACAAAAGTTCAAGATCAAGTTTTATACAAGTACCCAAGCATAGTCTAATTGACTTGCTTTAACCCGTCGTCCTTACAAAATATAGAACAAGAGGAAGAGGACATCTAAACACCTCTTCGAATAACGACGGCGGACCAAAAGGGGTACAAAGCACGAACACCGCAAATCTCAACGAGCAGGACCTGTCTTGCTAGGATCTAAAGCAGTAAAGGGGAAAGGGTAAGTCATAAAGACTTGTAAGCTATCAATCATGCATGTCATGGCAATATGCAACATACAAGGCAAGATATCGTCACATAAGCATAGAGGTCATATATCCAAGATGCACGTAGTTTCACATAAGTGCGCATAATTAAATCACATAGGATAAGGATATATGGAGAGCCGGGCCGCTACGTAGTTCCTGCATACAAGCGTTATCTGGAATGTGCGGGTATCGAATGTGTGTAAGTACATCGATCTTCCGAGGAGATGCCCGGGATAGACACCAATGATGCTCTTAATTGATTACAGCAAGGGAGCTACTTCCCCACTGTGGCCACAGTGGAGGCGTGTGTGAACAAAGACGGGTATGCCAGCTGGACTCATGCAAATGCCAAGTAATGTTTACTTAACAAATTCTCAAGTAGAGAACGAGGTCGACAAGAGCGATCTCGTTCATGACAAGTACATTATTCTCATCAATAACCAAGTAGGATTGAGTTCGACAAGAGCGAACTCACATGTCAATTAGGCATTCTATAATATGACATTCAAGATCAAGCATGGTAATCAATCCAAGTTCAAGAGTCTAGAATTATTATTCTTAGGGAAAACGTGTTTAGAACGTCGTAGGGATTGATCGGTGAGCTGGTATCGTTCAATGGCTCGCTAAACTTGACTCCGTTGAGTCGTCTCTAATAATTCATCCAATAGAGTTTAAATGCTAATTGCATCCTAAACCCTTTTCTAAGTTCTCGTATACGGTAGACTAGGTCATTAATCCTCTTAACAACCATAGTCAAGAATTATCAATAATCCAAATTCAAGGGGACCTTATAATCATTATTTCAAAGGTTATTAAAATGCAATGGTCCAAGAACATTAATTATTCATAGGAGGACATAGAACATAATTAATTCTAAGCATAGGACCCAATTCAATAAGATGAACAAATCATGGCATATGAAACCCTAGAAATCATAGTCTCCAAAAGTTGTCAAAATCCATTAGTCCAAGAACAATAGTTGTTCCTAAGGGAGCATAGAACACATTTAATTCTAGGCATAGGACTAAATTAACGAGATGAACATGTTATTCAAAATCTCAAAGGACCAAGTCATCATCAATCATGGCATGGGCATGGTAGAAGCATGGGAATCACAAGAAGAGGGGGACATGGCATTTCTAGCATACATCCTAAGGGGAATCAATAGCTTACCTTACACCCAAGAAAAAGATGGAATGTGCACAAACTATTCGGATGGAAACGTGCTCCTCGACGATAGCTTCACTTTGGTGGTCTCGGTTTGGCAATCGGAGGTCGGGAGCTCAATCTATGGAAGCAACACACACTAGTCTCACCTTTCTCTACACACACAAGACATGACAAGAGAGAGAAGAAGATGATCTGAATTTTGAAGGTTTAAGTTTGATTAAACAATGGGAGGCTTTTATATTTTGCATGAAGTGGGTGGAATTCCACTTGTCACAAGGAGAAGGCTTCCAATTCCACTTGTCAAGTGGAGGTTGATTGAGGTTAGGCTTAATCCCACTCAATTAGGGTCTAATAGGATGGTTTAGGGTCAATTAGGATGGGGGTTTAAGTGGCAAAAGTCGAACAACATCAAAACAGGGGAAAAATCCCGTAAACAGCTCTCAGAAGATGAGGCGGGCGCCTCACAAGAAGCCAGGCGGGCGCCTGGGAAGCCGAGGCTGGAAGCTGAAATTGAAATGCTCCCAGAAGTTGAGGCGGGCGCCTCACTAAAGTCGAGGCGGGCGCCTGGAATGCTGCAGCTAAGTTCATGACCATTTTTTGATAAGTTACTGGACAGTCAATCTTGTAAAATCGATCCATAAATCGCTCACAACTCCAAATGAGGTGATTCTTGATTTTTCTGAAACTAGACTCATTAAACTATATTTTAGAATTTTAAATTACTCCATTTGGACTTATATTGATCAAGATAAGGTTACTACAAAATCAAGTACAGAAGCTGTTTTCCTGAAAACTGAATTCTGGCACAGCCGTAAGTCAAGCCCTAATTGAGGTACTCAGACACCTTGGAAAATTACCAAATTTTACAGAGAGTATCCTAACATATGTAGGTAAAACATACTAAGTTTTTAGAAAATTATCTTTAGTAGATTGGTACCAGAATTTTCCCGAAGTTTACCCAAAAACATGACTGATCTGTGAAGGAATAAATTGGTCATCTTATTACCAAATTCAACAAGTCTATGAACAATGATGCAAGAATGATAAATACTAGTACACTTGGTCTAGAACTCAAATGAACTTCTCACAAGTTTAAAACACAAACAATACGAGCAACAAGGGAAATCGCTAAGGCCAAAACAAAGCAAGAAAGTTTATAAACTTCCAAACAAGCTCACTATGATCAAGATGAGTGTTATAAGTCATTTATGCCAGGTAATAGCACTCCAACAAGACTTGGTTAAGTTCTAACATGCTAAGGTGAACACTCAAGGCACAAACGGCAAGGTATGCAATGCATAGAAGACATTCAAGCGACTATGAATGTAACAACTCTAATGCAAGCATGACATGAACAAAATGAAGTCTCTAACATGTTAAAGCATCGTTAAGCATGTTTTAAAGGTACTAAGGCTCTAGTAGGACTTAGTTAAGTACTAAGATGATACACGAAGCAGTTATAACAAAACATGCAATGTATAGAAGCATACAGGCAGCTACGATCATGGTTGACCTAATGCGAGCATGGTATGAACAATATGGACTCTAAAACATGTTAAGGCACATAATGAACATATTAATCAAGTACAGAAGGCATGTTACACAAGTAGGGTTTGGGTTCTCACACACATGTTATGGCTTCTAGCCATGTTCAATGATCCTAGTGTATGTACTTAATTCATGAAAGGAGCAATCACAATATTAATGTTATCAAGACATTTCACCTTACTTTTCTAATCTTCTAGTCAAGGTGCAAGTGGTTCATCCTTTTAGGACAATGACAAACTAACAATCAAACTTTGCATTTTCACTATATCATTCAACTCACAATAGTCCAAAATAAAATAAAATTACAAAACTATTCAATTAATCCCCCGTCAAAAAGCTGACATGAACTATGTTGAACACGTAAGCCAAAATTAATAGGTTCTAAAAGAATTTATAATTACAAGATAGTTCAAAAACACACACATAGCCTACTTTTCTTAGCCAAAGGGAGTCATAAACACTAGCCTTAACATTTACCAACCTAGTACAAGTATAGATAATAGCATCACCATTGTTCAAAATAACTCATTTTTTATCCTCCTTCTTATTAAACTTCCTATTAAGAAGAAAGTATTAATAATAGTGGAGCTCTTCCTATAATATTATGTAGGAGTGATAAAAAATAAAAATAAAAACTTCCAATTTAAAAAGATCATTATTGAAGCTTGGGGAAGGGAGCTGGATGTTTGTATGTGAGGAGGGGCGGCTTGACTTTTTTGTTTGGGAGGAGGGGGTCCGTGTGTGTTGGTTGCGGGGGACATGTGGTGGGTGTGTGAAGGGGGAGGGGGGGATCCTTTGGTTTTTAGTTGTTTGAAATTTTTTTTTTTTTTGTAATTCTTTATAATAATATGTGTTTTATAGATAATTTATTAATTGAATTTTAAATTAATTTATGTCTTAATTTATAAATTAATTATTTATATGAAATATTTAAATATTAAATATATTTGTTAATAAGTATAAAAATAAGAATAAAGTGTAAAATTAATGAGGTGGCATTGGGATCCAATTAAGAATATCTTAAGAATAGTATACAATTGGAAAATATATTTTTAAGTGAATAAGAAAAAAAAAGTGTATAGGTGACAATGGGACCCAGTTAAAAAGTTGTGTAAGACGAATAAACATTGGTAATGCTCTAAGGGCAATAAGCATATTACTAAGACATTATTGATCCACAGAATAACAAATAATTCATTCGTTCCGCTTAAAAAATTCATATTTAAAAAGCTTAATGGTTAATATATGTAATACTAGCATTAAAGTTTGTCATAATTATTAATTATAATAATGTCCTCAACTATCGGGATCAGCCAAATCAAAAGGTTACAACATACATGTTTCTAGCTAAGGCCTCGTTTGGTGTAGCGTTTTGAAAACGCAGCTTTTTCAAAACTCATCGTTTTTAAAACGCAGTTTTATTTTTATAAACATGTTTGGAAAATTATTCCAAAACGCTATTTATCATAAACATGGTAGTTGTAAACTCAACATATTTTTAAAACGTTTCAAATTTGACCACATTTTTAAAACGCTACATTGAAACACTTTTTTAAAAAAAACAGTGTTTTTTGCAAGCGTTTTGAGCAAAACACTCCATCAAACAAGCACTAAAACAATTGATTTGTGAGAGGTTTGACTCTAGAATACCCTCTTGTATTTAATTTCCTTAAACCCGAAATGAACATGAAGCCCTAAATGTTGTGAAAATTGATATTACCATCAAAAAGTAAAGGTAAAATGGTAGGTAAGACGGTATTACTGATATTTTTATGTAATACATATCTTTTTTACCCAATTTATCATGTATTGATGTATTGAGTTGTGAGAGGATAAAGTTTTATCTTACAAATTAAAATTCATAAAATTATTTTACATGAGGCATATTCAAAAAAAAAAAAAAAAGGCAATATAATGTGTCTTAAACTTTCTTGTTCTTACATCGTTTGCATCCTCCGGCTCTATAGTAAAATAACCCTTTTTAGCGCAACATGTACTTGCTAGGAAATTGTTATATTTTAATTTCACTAAGGTAGTACATATTACACATGTGGTAAATATTACACATACATGAAAATACATGTTTCACAATTGTTAGACCTAGGAATAACCCGAACTCATGAGTTCATGACCTCATTTGAGTCATCAACCTCAAAAACGAGGCAATAACAAAGTTAGAGGATCGTCTCATGAGTTCATGACCTCATTTGAGTCATCAACCTCAGAAACGAGGCAATAACACAAAGTTAGAGGTTCCACGATCGTGATCTCACAAAGTGTGAGGTTATAAGTTATTTCTCAATTCTCATTCGAAACTCACCATGATCTGATCCAATATAGTATTACCGTGCAGATACAACAAATTATATATGTCCAACTTATGGAATAATTCAATTATGCAAATTCAAATCCTTGATACAAACAAACAAAAGTGAAATAAATTTCCTAATCAACAGATCTAAATGCCAAGTCTTTTAACCCAACATTTCTTCCTAATTTTACAAACTAAACAACAAAATAAATATCAAAAGAGCATTACAGCCTAGACATAAACAAAAGATACCAAATTCTGGATGCACTTTTCATTCCACAACTGGCCACCCAAAAAAACAAAATAAAAGATTAATAAAATAAAGCCATGGCCAAATGTCTCCTCTCTCTCTCTCTAGATCTTCACACATTAAATGCAGTTTTATACATCTAGTAGAGAGATCCAATTCCACATGGCCTTTCCTTTCCACATTTGTCCCTCCACCCATTACTTCTTTCCATATGTACCCTTTACTTTCTCTTAATTTCTCCCTCCATCTCTCCTTATTAGATGTACTTTTCCCCTTAGGAGGGTAGCTTGGCCATGTCCCTACTGGATCTATTGTACTTCATGTGGCTCTTCACAAGTTGACCAGCTGCTATGGCTGACATTAGGGATAGTTCCCCAGCCAGGACTGAGCCAGCCACAATTGAGGCCAAAAGTCTAGAGTTTGAGCCTGGTGCCTCTTTGCTAGCCCCCTTTACTCCTAGTAGGTTCAAGCATGCTGATTGAGATGCTAGTTGAGTCCCTCCCCCAACTGTTCCCACCTGGTCCACAAAATAAATATAATATCTTTTATTAAACTTCCGAAATAAAAGTTGTGAAGGTACTAAACTCACATGTACAATCAAATCCAGCAAACAATTGGAACAATGGGTTTCTTTTTGTAAATTAAAAAACACACACACACAAATAGTAGAACATGAACAACTTACATGTGGAAGATGACACCATGTCTACATGTTTTTTTAATTGCAAAGGCTAAATGCAGAGTACACTTGGTTTTGGTCTTATATGAACATGGCAATCAAACATGTACGTTGGAAATTTAAAAGGGTACTTTCAACAGGTCAATAACATGAAACGCCAACCGTGAATTCAGTGTTAACTTGCGTTATCAGACAGTTACAGAATTTAGTCAATGATCTTAAATGCCCTTAATTGAACTCTAAATTTATTAATTTGGCAAGTGTGTGTTCATATCTGTTATCAATAGGAAATACAGACGAATAATGACCTCTCAAGCGTTACTGTATTGGAAAAATAATTGAATGTAAATCTTCTATATCACATAGTATACTCATCACCAAACAAATTTGACCAAGGTGCATGGGCTATTCATGAGTCATATTGTTCCGTAACAAAAAGAGAAGTTCACTTTGTGATACAAGAGATATCAACTAATTAAATGATTCCACCTATTATACTCCTTTCCTTTCAATATTCACACAATGGATAAGGTCAGAAAAATCGATCGTACAGAAAATACTATATTTCCTCGGATTTTACCATCTTTTTACAAGTGATGCTACTATTTTAGTTACTCAATGAGACTCGAGCCTTCTATTGATCGACAGCGACTAAGAGCATGAACAACAGCTCAAATCAAACACAATAAATAATTAATTTGATACTAATTTGATTTAAAACCAATAAACTCTTCCAACAGTGGCACATAATCCAATATTTTTCCATTTCACATCATATTTATCTCCATTACTTTAATATTTTTTTCAGAAAATGGTTAAAAACTTGAAAAAATCAAAGAAATTTTTTATGATATTCAAATAAAACAAACCAAGTCTCTATTTATAGATAAAAATATACACTTTAATTTGTGTAGTTTTTTGCTAAAACACAATCATTTTACTTGCGGTGTATGATTTGATTTGATTTTAATATGAGTTTTAAATTAATCCAAAATCAAATAAGAATTAGATTTGATTTCTTTTTGAACCACTGGAAGCTTTGTTCATTAAGATTGTTTTTAAAACTACAGTTGTTCATGCTCTTAGTGACTAAACCAGGGTCTATATCGCCCTACAGGAACCCCCCCCCAAACACACAAGTCTAAGAAAGTATGATAGCAACATAAATGAAAGTAGTAGGTACCTCGATGGAAGGCATGGTGACAGAGATATGGAGGTCCTTGCCGTCATTAACAGCCTCAAACATGGTGATACAATGAGAGCTCTCCACATTTTGAGCCGGGTCTTGGCCGGTGGCAATGTACACGGCTGAGACGATATTGCTGGCATGAGCATTGAATCCGCCAAGTGCACCGGCCATGGCAGAGCCTGTCAAGTTTTTGAGCATGTTGAGCTCCACCAAGGCGGCGACTTCCGTCTTCAATACATTCCTTACTACCTCTTGTTTGATTATTGCTTCACAAACAACTGACTTGCCTCTCCCTTCTATCCAGTTCACTGCTGCTGGCTTCTTGTCTGAGCAATAGTTTCCTGCTCCAAGTTTGAAACAACATTAATGTATCATAAAACCATGAATTAAAAAAAAAAACTTGTTCATGAAGCTCCTGTCATTGTGAGCTGGGTTCGGTTTGAGTGATCCAATGCAAGCTATCCAAGAAATACGGTTATCGTAAAACGGACAAGAGGGAGGGAGAGAGAGATATAAATAGTTTACCAGATATGCCCATAACATCCATGTCAGGGAAATCGTTCTGAAGGAAATCGAGTACGTTTTGAACACCTTTGGAAACCATGTTCATCCCCATTGCATCACCAGTGCTGCAACTAAATCTTAAGTACAGATTTTTCCCAGCTATTGCACATTTTATTCCTTGTAGCCTTCCAAATCTGCTTGATCTGTAAAACAAACAATTTAAAAAAAAAAAAAAAAAGAACACGCGTATAAGAAAAAAAAGATAATCCAATAAGTGAAAACTAGATCAGCTCAGCAGATCTTGTTTAAAACATTATTGATCAAAGGCTGAATATATTGAAATATTGAATATTGGTATTAAAAAATCAAACCACTCCCTCCGCCCTAAAATAATAGTGCCCTCGCTATTAATCATTGTATATGGAAGGTTTTTAATTTTATCTAGTCTTAATAGAGATTACCAAACTTATTAATTTTATCTAGTCTTAATCCTGATTACCAAACTAACACCCGAGTGTTTTTTATTGAAAAGACGACAATAACAAATCACTTTATAACATACATGTGATGTGTTATGTCTAAGATATCAAATTTTCAATCATAATTATATTTTTAAGAATAAAAATCAATAACAATTTTTATAATTTAAAAGAATTACATAAAATTTATAAATTTTTGATTAAAAAAACCTGAAGTGAGACTATTTGTTTAAGTTGTAGAGAGTGCAATTTTCTTTTTTGAAGTTTAATGTTATATGCACGATTTTCATATACAAAAATATTACGATAAAGTTTTGTATTGTATAATTATTTAATGCATACAATATACTCCTTCCCTTCTCAAATATTCTCTCGGTTCCTAATATATAATTCACGTTAGAAAGTCAAAATTAAAAAAAAAAATGATACTTTTAGTAGCTTATTAAAAAAATAATACTTATTATCAGTTCCAAAATAATTATTCTCTTTCAAAACTAATTTTTTAAGGAAAACATTTTTAACACGTTACATTTGTTTTTCTATCTACTTTAATTACCATTATATACACAAGGGTATTAAAAAAATAACAGATTACATAAATATTTATAATCGAGTTAATTATTATTTTAAAACCTTTTTTATTTGAAAAAATACAAGAACAAGGTGGTATAACAGGTCAAACACAACAATCTTGGAACATTTCGAAAGATACTAAAAAAACGTATAGGTCTCATCTTTTTAAAAGATATTACTATGATTAATAAATATTCTATTAATAAATTCTGTAAAATGTCAGTATGTCACCTAGCGCAAAATAAAACCACAGCATCGAGATAATAGCGTAGATCAAAGCTACATATATACGATTCAAAAACAGATTTTATTTACATTTTACTTTGAATATTCTATATTAAAATTAGCTTACAATATTGGTAAAAACTTATGTAAAATATTTTTTTCTTTTAGAACGGGGATCATTCTTAACCGATTAATCATGTGTTAATAAGATGAAATGGGAGACGTCTTAAAAAATATCTACAATATATATTAAAGCATGTAGTAAATTTATTACGTGGCAATAATTTAACTATAAATGTATATAAAAAAGATAATGTTTGGGTTACTTTTATTTTACATTAAAATATGAGTATTTTATGATGTAAAATATACTCATTGATCGGAATGATAAGCACCTACAAAATATCCGATCATGATCATTAAAAAAATGCACGTCATAAAATATCCATATTTAAATATAAAATGAGAGTGAACCTAGCGTTTATGAAAATGCTTACTTGTTGAAAAAAACCGCTAGAGTGTCAAAATTCATCGGATCCTCCAAGAAAAACTTCAACTCCGCCGCCCTCTTCGCCGTACCAAAACGAACCACCGGGGCCCTGGTCATCGCATCCCGGAGTAAAACACTGGTGGCGCCACCGCTAATATAAATAGCCTTACACCCTCTATTTGTACTCGCAACCAAGCATCCCTCCGTCGTTGCCATTGGCACCGAATACTCCACCCCGTTTAACAACAACGGCCCTGCTACCCCCACCGGTATTTGAATGTAGCCCACCGGCATCTCACAACACTGCCCCAATATAGAGTCGTAATCAAACCCTTCCAATGGTAATCCCACCAATGACTTGCCGGTAATTCTCTGTAATGCTTCCCGCCGTATCGCCGCCGCCCGCTTACAGTTCCCGAGTTTTGATTCCAACGCGTACGACGGCATTGCACCCGACACGACGAGTTTGACAATAACCTCGTCGTCATCGGTCAACGCGATCGCTGGCGACGTTAAAGCCGCCGACCGCGGCGGTTTTGTAACTTCTTTGTGAATGATATGATCTGGCGGCAGAATAGCAGCCGTACACGGCGATTGCGCCGCCGAACAGAGTGGTTTTTTGTCGTCGTTGAGGAGAATTTGATCGGGATTTTCGTCCTCGATCGTCCAGGAATCGGGTGACGGGCGAATAACAGACTGGACGAAGTCGATGCCGAAGAAACCGAGGAGGTAGACGAAGGAAGCTATGAGGGAAACGACCGCGGCCATTTCGGAGACGGTGAGTACATGTAAGGGGGTGGAGTTACGGATTTTCTCTCTCCAACGGATAAGGAGAAAGTACATGACAGAGAAAAACATGGTGAAGAACAAGCCATTTGTGACGTAGAGGGTGAGAGGTAGGGTGTCAGTTGGGGAAGGCTGTGGTTTGAGAAGTTCGCCGGCAGTGTTTTGTTTCATTGAGCGCTGTTGTTGCTTAGCGGGACGCCGGCGAACGTCCATGGTTGACGGAGGAGGAAGGAAGGTGGGGGGGGGAGGCTTGAGTTTGTTATTAGTTTGCAAGAAAGAAATGTATTTGAGGAATACCGGACGTTTAGGGGATGTTAATTTATAGAGGAACGCGGTTGGCACGCAGCTACATTTGGCCACACGTACCGCGTGTTACCAGTTCGATTTTATTTATTACCGATATATTGACGTGTCGTCAGATTACAGTTCCAGGCTATTTTATTTTTACTACTATTATTTCAGTTAAGGGTCTACATTTTTGTCAAATTTGACCTTTAGACATTTTGATAAAAATTAATAGAAGTGTTTGTGTCATAGGCATAGTGTCAATATGCGATCAGTTTAATAAATAATTTGGATAAACAAAACTCATAACTGATGGGATAATACAAATAAAACTCACAACTAGAGGTTTTATATGTAATTGTAGAGGGGTAATTTAAATAAAATTCATAACTTAGAGATTTATATGTGATTAAACCTAATATCTATATCCGTATTATAGATATGGTGTCGGTGTGTGTGATCAACTCAATAGATACTCGTAATAAATTATAGATACCCACCTCGTCAACTCAAATGAAAGGATGTGGTTAAAAAAATATGTTAGAGAAAAGGATTCATGTAACTGAGGGGTTTATCTGTAACTTACATATTAACGAATCAATCTATACCACCAGTTGTATTTGACATAATTCGATCTGAACCGTCAGTTAACCTCCGATCTCTTTTATTAAATCGATACTCCCTAATTTCCTTTTTTGTCTTCCAGTTTTCATTTTTTTAAAATACTTTTTTTAATCATGGTCGGACATTCACTTGTGTTTTAAGGATAATTACAACTTACTACTCCATCAATCTCAAAATAAATGATATTTTAGAAATTATATATAGATTAAAAATGATAATAGAAAAACTTGATATACTCTAATTTAATTACTATTAGGGAGAGGTTACTTCCACTATAATTATTGTTTATCTATTATATACTTAATTATTACATTAAATAAATACATATTTGGACAAAACTATCCTTAAGTATTTGCTCATTTCAAATTGAATAATCAAGTTACTTTCCTAATTACATCTAACTTTTTTTTTCAAACATGAAGAAAACAACATAGTTATTCTATTTTTAATTTTAGATTTTAATTCTAAAAATGTGCTTATTCTATTTTTTTCATAATAAATATGTTTAATCAATTTTTTATAATCATTCTCGTCTCATATTCTATTATCATAAAAATAATATAATTAATGTATTTTCTACCAAAATTTTAGAAAATTTTGAATTTCTTATTATCAAAACTAAAATAATTTAACTTAATATAAACTACCCTTAATGTATTTCAATAAAAATAATATGGTAGCTAATAAACTGAATATTGATTTCAATTAACTCAAGAATTAAAACTCTTGAATCAATTTTAAAGCTAGGCAAAAAAAACTTTTTACAATACTATGATTTTACTACTAGATCTCTGTGCCCGTGCCTATAGCACGGTGCCAGTATATTGATTTCGTCAATTGAAACGACAAAGTCTAAATAAAAAGTGTGATTTTAAAATTTACATTTGAAGGGTTACATTGCTTCAAGTGGTAGTTGAGGGGCGCTATTCGAACTCACTCATAGTTGATGGGGGTTATTTGTAAGGAGTTATATGTAACTGACTCATGACCGTTTGATTTTGAGACTGGAATCAATTCTCACCGCCAAATAGCCAGAGTCAATCAACTTGACTCTATTGTGATATTATATTAATATAAGAACGATGTTTTGTAAAGGGTGATTGTTCAAAACATAATACTCCCTAAAATTATAAAATAATTGTCCACTTTGAAACTTACCTTTTTAGAACATCACTTTTACCACTTTACCCTTACTTTTCACTCTACTTTAATTATGGGCCACATGGGCTTTACTACACATTAAACCAATATTAATAATCAGTAAATATTAAATTAAGTATTAATTATAGTCGGTGACTTTGTAATATTAATTGTAGCAGTGACTTTGTAATAGGGAGTTAAAAGTTGATAGTTACTCTCACACATGTGAATGTGAAGGTGAATCGCAACCGTTAAATTTTTTAAGATAATTTAATCTCAACCTCTAAATAGATTTAGTCAATTACACATGTGTGGGTATGAGCTCTATTATATGTTAGATTTGGTCAAACTTTTACTATTACTTTATTTAAATTTCACATTTAGTTTTTTTTTCAATAACCTTAGAACACATTTTTATTCAAAGTTTGGTTGAAAAAAATGTTTGTATGATTTTTTTTATCATACAATATAACTTTAGTCATAAAATTAATTAATAAAATCATTAAATAAAGTAAAAATAATATTAGAATATTTATGTTTTCTAGTGATGTTTGAACTAAAAAATTATGTTAATAGATAATTAGGAAAGTAACTTTATTAGTCAATTTTAAATAAACAAGTGTCTAATGGATAGTTTTGCCTAAACATATATTTATTTAATACAATAAATAAGAATGTAATGGATAATCAATAATTATGGTAGAAATAGCCACTCTTTTACTATTATTGTTGATAAGTTAAATAATTAGTTTTTTCTTTCATGTTAATATCTCTCCTTAAAATAATCATTCTACTTTTTTTACCAAATTTGAACAACACATCTTTTTCATCCAAATTTCTCTCAATATCCTTGATTTTGGAAACAAAAGGTTTTCATTCACAATACAAATTTAATTAGATAGTAATTAATAAGGGCACTTTTTCTCAAAATGTGTACAAAACTTTCTTAAAATCATATAATGTCAATTATTTTGGGAATTTTTTTATAAAACATCATGTATTTTTGAACGGAAATAATACTCCCTCCATCCCAAAATTATTGTCATGTTTTATCCTGTACACATATTAAAAAAACAATTGATTTGATTATTGATATTGGAACTATGTGTGGTTTCATTTAAAAACTATGAATACGTGGCCTTAAATTAAAGTAAAAACAAAAAATAATGATAAAACGATAAAAGTGATATTATAAAAAAGAAATTTTCAAACAAGATAATTATTTTAGGACAAACGAAAAATGAAAACAAGGTAATAATTTTGGAACGATAATAATATTTATATATGAGTCAATTAGTTTTTTTCTTTATTTGTGTGTACATACAAGCAGAACATTTGTTTAATAACGGAGCTAGCATTTTTATAATTTCTAGTATGGTAGCTCGAAGGTATCCAACATGAAATTTACGCTCAACTGGATAAAAAGTTAATTACTTCATTTTAGTATGTTTTATTTAAAAAGTTAATTTTTAAAAATTAAGACATAAAAATATCATATTATTACTAATAAACTACTGAAAATATCATTTTATAAAAAAGTTTGACTTTCAAACGGACACTATTTATCCGAAACAGGAGAAGTATATATTAGTCGCAATACAAAAACTTACATTTACTCCCTCCGTCCCTAAATTATCGTCCTCCTTTCCTTTTTCGTCCATCCCAAAATAATTGTCCACTTTGAAACTTACCTTTTTAGAACATCATTTTTACCACTTTATCCTTACTTTTTTACCCTATTTTAATTATGGGCCACATACACATGAGTTTTAAAGAAAACTACACATTAAATCAATATTAATAATTCCAATTAAATATGTTTTTTTAAACGGTGCGTCGGATCAACCAAGACAATAAATTAGGAACGGATGGAGTATAAGATTCTTCGAATATATATTTGCGCGTCAATCTAGAAATATTTTTATATTAATTTCGACTTGTGGATCTGAAAAGTTATCATTTTCGTAAAGGGCGAACGAAATCGTATCATTATTCCCTTGGCTTTATCGTCTTGCATTATCAATTATTTTGAAAAAAAAGGTTTATCTGGACAGTGGTTCAAAGTTTGTCATTCCACGCCATAAGCCATTGTCGTACGCCTTTTAAATACCGATTGACGGGAAAATAACAGACCACCCCATTGATTAGTTAAATTAAAGCTATGATTTGATACCGAAGAAGGAGCGCCGGTTGATGGGAACAAGCACATGATTGGTTGGAGCTAGGATTTCAGATTCAAACCCAAGCAGTAGCCCCACTTGATGCCAACGATCGTCGATAAAAGAAAAAAAAAAGGCCGATGATGGCGAGACGACATGAGTACGGAATGCAAAATTTGGGATGCCATTTAAAGGCTCTCGAACGGTCGAACTATCACAACAACTTGATTGTTTGAGACCTCAGCGTAGAGGGAGATGAATTTCTGCCTGGGTGGCAAAACTGCCAAAAAGACACAATTGGACTCCCAAATTACCTTAAGACCCTCAAATAGAATTAGGGAGTTGCGTTAATACCATGGGGTCGTTAGGTAGAAAATTCAAGGAATAAGTGTATCATTAGTTCCTGAACTTTGGTCGAAGTCCATCATCAGTCCCCCAACTTCAAAAAATTTCACCACTGACCCAAGTAGGCCTTTTTTGCTCATCGGAGGTCCCTAACCCTAACGTTGTTTGTTTATTTCCGTTAAGTGAACATGTGTCACTCACATGCACAAAATAAGAGGGTTATGTATTATATCATTAAAATAAAGGGGTAAAGTGAATATAAATTACCTCTCTTCTAGCAAATCACTCCCTCTGTTTTAGTTTGGCCTTCCCAGTTCTCACCGGCCACCAAGTCACCAACAACATCACTCACAGTTCAAACAAACAATGACCCTGTTTTCTTCATCCCCTATTTTTTCTCTTCTCCACCTCCTCATCTCAATCCCACCACCATCCTCCGCCTAATCCCAACCCAGAACCACCATCATCTCCTTTTTCTCCTTCTCAACCACCACATGGCTTCCATCTCTAAACCAAACCCTCCTCTCTCCCAATTCCACCTTCGCCGTCGGCTTCCTCCCCGTACCCACTTTACCAATCACCTACACCTTCTCAATTTGGTAGTACTTTAACATTACCCCAACCACGGTAGTTTGGTCTACCAATGATAACTTCCCGATCAACCAGTCAACCCCTTTACTCATCACCCCCTCCGGTCAGCTCCGCCTCAGTTCAAATTCCACCGGAGAAAATCTTTTCCCATCAATGCCACCCTCCCAATCAAATTCCACCCAACTTGTCCTCACCGACGACGATGACCTTTAGTTTGGCAATTGGGATAGTTTCGCTCATCCAACCAATTGGGATAGTTTCGCTCGACCCGATGCCTTTCACCTCGTCGGGCATCCGTTTGGAAAGAAGCTATTCGGTGAGCATAACCTCATCTACATGATGGGTCAAGAACACAAAGATTTACGTCGTCAAATTGCTCCCAATTTCACCCCTAGAGCTCTGTCGACTTATACCTCTCTCCAACAGTACATCATTCTCAAGCATTTGAAGTCGTGGGTCAATTCGGATTTGGCCCACCCTGTTGCTCTCAGGTTTCTCTGCCGCGATATGAACCTGGAAACATCCTAGAATGTCTTCGTTGGACTGTACTTGACAGGGGAATCGAGGAAGCGTTTTGAAGTTGATTACAATTTCTTCAATGTCGGATTGATGAAATTGCCCATCGATTTGTCGGGTTCTGCGTTTAGGAATGCCCCGCCCACTGTGTCGAGACTAGCGTCGACGCTGGCGGCTTGTGCGGAGGAGAGCAAAGCTAAGATGCAATCTGGAGCCGAGCTGACCTGTTTAATTGACTTCTAGATGCAGGACACAATTCAATAAATATCTGCCGCTGTTGATGTCGGCGAGCCTCAGCCGCCGAGTACTACTAGTAGTGAAATTGGCAGTTACCTTTCTTCTTTTTGTACTTAACGAGATTTTTTCATTTTGCCCCCTTATTTTGATGATGTTATACATAACCCCCTTATTTTGTGCATGTGAGTGGCACATGTTCACTTAACGGAAATAAACAAATGGCGTTAGGACTAGGGACCTCCGATGAGCAAAAAAGACGTACTTGGGTCAGTGGTAAAACTTTTTGAAGTTGGGGAACTAATGATGACTTTGGCCAAAGTTCAGGGACTAATGGTATACTTATCCCAAAATTCAATTACACTAAGGTTCCGTTTGTTTCACGAACAATCATTTCTAGAAAATGATTCCTGGAAGATGTTTGGTAAATCTTTTGAAAATATTTCAGAAAACATTTACAGGTGTTTAGCAAACACACGAAAATTGTTAGGAAAAATAATATATAAATAAATACAAAAAAAATATGTTTTAATATTAATGCACATATCGAATATAAGATAGTGTTTAAATTTAAGTCGTTTTTCTTTAGTAGCCCACAATTTATCATTAGTGGTGTCAAATCAATAAGGTCCATCTTTTTTTTAATCTCACAATTACAAATAAAAATTTTGATAATTGATATGAAAAAAAAAACGTTTTAAAATAGAAAATGGACAATGTTTAGGATTTCCCTAGAATATTTTACGGAAAACTATATATGAATAAATACAAAAATATATATTCTAATATTAATGCACATATTGAATATAAGATAGAGTTAAATTTTAAGTAATTTTTCTTTAGTAACCCTCAATTTATCATTAGTGGTATCAAATCAAGATCTATTTTTTTCTAATCTTAAAATTACAAATATATTTTTTGATAATTGATATGAAAAAAAATGTTTTAAAATAGAACATTGATAATGTTTAGGATGTCCCTAAATAATATAGTTGATACTAATTTTAGGACATTATGATTATTTATTAAAATTATAATTTATAAATAGTGTGTACAAACTTAATTTATATTTGGCAAAACACACCTTTGGGCCACTGTACTTTTCAAAACATTGCAATTAGGCCATTGAGACGTCAAAATTTTCGGGGTGGCCACTGTACCATACTTATCTTGCACGTTAACCCTTTTTTTTGGATGGACGTTAAGTTATGTTAAATGTCTATTTTGCCCTTGTCTTCATCATCATCAATGTGACAAAGTAACCGAGATTTTGGTTTTAAAACTCAGATCTGGGTTTACAAAGTTTTATCTACTAGATCTGGGTTTTAAAGCTCCTGGCAATGGAGATTCACCGGGTAAGGAGGCCGGTTGGACATGGGATTGGCGTTTCTGATGGGGAGCACAAACTGGGTTGTTGGGGCAGAGATGGAGGATGGCGGTGAGGATGGAGATGAGATGAAAGAATTTGTCGGGGAAGATGAAGGGGGCGGAGATGATGGCGTGAGACCGGAATCAAAACTATTGGAGACATGGAGGAAGAAAGATGTTGATTTGCCGGAGAAGATAACGGATGGCGGCTGAGATGACACAAATCCTGGCAATGGAGATTCACCGGGTAAGGAGGCCTGTTGGAAATGGGGTTGGCATTTCTGATGGGGGGTACAAACTGGGTTGCTGGGGCAGAGATGGAGGATGGCGGTGAGGATGGAGATGAGATGAAAGAATTCGTCGGGGAAGATGAAGGGGGAGGAGATGATGGCGTGAGACCGGAATCAAAACTATTGGAGACAGGGAGGAAGGGAGATGTTGATTTGCCGGAGAAGATGATGGATGGCGGCTAAGGTCACATAAATCCTGGCAATGGAGATTCACCGGGTAAGGAGGCCTGTTGGAAATGGGGTTGGCATTTCTGATGGGGGGTACAAACTGGGTTGCTGGGGCAGAGATGGAGGATGGCGGTGAGGATGGAGATGAGATGAAAGAATTCGTCGGGGAAGATGAAGGGGGCAGAGATGATGGCGTGAGACCGGAATCAAAACTATTGGAGACATGGAGGAAATGAGATGTTTATTTGCCGGAGAAGATAACGGATGGCGGCTGAGATGACACTCATTTGAGCGAGGGGTGTGACGGATGAGCGACAAAGGTCAGGCTGACATAGGGGTCGGTTGCTGAGAAAGAAGGGGGAGATTGAGATGGGGATGAAGATGATGGCCGTCTGATTGGCATGAGAAGGCGGAAGGGAGCAGAGGCGATTGAAGATGGCAGCCGGACTGTGGATGCTTCACCGGAGAAGGAGGCGACTGATGGGACAGAGACGCGGTGATGATTGGGGATGACGGATTTGAAAGATGAAAGAGAGGTCCATGCCCTTTGTTTTCTTTTTCTTTTAATAGTTTTAATTCCATCCTTAAAACCCAGATCTGGGTTGTCACAGTGATGATGATGAAGGCAAGGGCAAAATAAACATTTAACATAACTTAACGTCCAAACTTAACGTTCATCCAAAAAAGGGGTTAACGTGCAAGATAAGTCTGGTACAGTGGTCATCCCGAAAATTTTGACGTCTCAGTGGCCCAATTGCGATGTTTTGAAAAGTACAGTGGCCCAAAGGTGTGTTTTGCCTTTATATTTTTAAACAATTTATTTGTTAGTGAAATATTGTGTGTGTAAGTAAATATGATGTGTAATTGTGAAAGGATGCGGATGGTGTCCGAACGTTTGGAAAATAACTTACGAAAAATGAATACGTAAGTCATTTTTCGTAAAAGAAGCCTTCATTTTCCTTTGACTCGGAAAACCTTTTACGTTGACTACATTTTTCTAAGGTTACCAAACACCCGAAAATAAAGAAAACGGTTTCCATAAGTCATTTTCCGTGAAACGAACGGAGCTTAATTAATACGGAGAAATGTAGATTATTTAACATTGATACTTAATACAGTGCCTATAAAATACTTAATACAACACTTCCTTAAAAAAGTGAATCAAATTACCCTTTGCCATTTTATGAGTAAATGAAAAAAAATATTTTTTTTAAGGACTAGCCCTAATGCCTGAATATTTTTTTAGGACTGGTCCCAATGCCTAAAAATTTTATTTTTTTATGACTGGTCCCAAACCATTCCCAATCCTTGAAAAAAAAATATGATTAGTCCCAAACCGGTCTCTATGCCTAAATTTTTTTTGACTGGTCCCAAACCGGTCTCTATGCCTAAATTTTTTTAGGACTGCTAGCAAACCGATCCCTATGCCTGAAAAAAAAAATTTGTTACGGGTAATATAGTATTTTTACAACAAAAAATGTAGTATTAAGTATTTAACATGTGTTGTATTAAGCATCTCCCTTATTTAATCTTGCTTTTAGAGTTATTTAACGTTTGATACACCATAAGTTAGATTAATTTTATCTTTCTAGTTATTTGGTACTCAATACTAATTTCAGTCTTACATTACTTTTCTAAAATTACCCTTGGATTGGAGTATCTTACTCATTGTGCTTTTTCTACATTACTACCGTTCCATTCTAAAATTTAAGAGTAAAAACTTCTGATCACACAATTAGTATTTGCATTCTTTCTTGTAATGTCAATGTATTTCATCTATTAAAATTCTAATTTTTTATTTATATTTGAAAGTTACATGTTATAAATAATTAAAATATCACACAAAAGCTTTAATTTCAGTACGTATTGCATTATTATTTTTGAATGTTAATCGCAATTACAGTGAGTAATATCATGGGTTTAAAGCGATAAATAATATGTTTCACCGTGGGCCCTAAACCAAGTTCAATCACTTTTTATTACGTATTTTTCTAATTTTATTATTATTATTATATAAAATTTGTCAAATATAGTCATAAAATGATAAAATAATGTTATCCATTATTTATCCGTTTGTGGCTACGAAACGGCACCTAGTAAGTAGTGAAGTTGCATGTGGCAGGAAAATGAGGGCCAAACTTTGAATAGAATCAGGAAGGGTGCATGTGCCTGGAAAATGAGGGCCAAACTTTGAATAGAATTAGGAACTTGCCGTTTTGATTTTTCTTTGGTAAACTTTAAGTCAATGGTGTGATAGTTTGAAATCTGCTCCTAAGGGGTGGCCTAGTGATAAACATGGAGCTTTACAAAGTGTGAGGTCTCAGATTCGATCATTTCCCATGCCTCACTTAGGAGGAAAAGAAAAAAAAAGATAGTTTGAAATCAAAGGACTATTAGCAAAAATTAAAGCAAATGGGTTAATAGTGTGATTGGTCCTTTTTTTTTTTTTTCCCGTAAGGTTACAATGAGCAACTGGTTAATCAATGTGCTTAAAAAAATTAAACTGTCAAAAACATTGAAACATTAATTTAAAAAATCCTATTTTTAATTTTATGTAGTTTTCTATCTTTCAATTTATTTTTTATTTTTTCATATTAAAATTTCAATTATATATTATTTAACTTTAATTAAATATATAATTTTACTCCCACATACAAACTATACAACGCTCAAGTGTATTACTAATATGTGTGTGTGTGTGAGTGATCTATATATGCATAGATAGAGTAAGATTATTCATCTTTTATTGTAGCAAGAGGGTGCTTTCAAGTCACAAATCTACCAAACTTCCGATAAATCTTTGTTGTAGATATACTTCTTCCGTTTCTAAATTATCGTCCTCTTTTTTTTTTTCGTCCGTCCTAAAATAATTGTCCACTTTGAAACTTACTTTTTTAGAGCATCATTTTTACCACTTTACCCTTACTTTTTCACCCTACTTTAATTATGAGCCACATACAGATAGGCTTTAAAAGAAACTACACATTAAACCAGTATAAATAATCAAGTCAATTGTTTTTTCTTAATCTGTACGTCGGGTCAACTAGGACAATAATTTAGGAACGAAGGGAGTAATATTTTTCTTCACAAATGTCAGTATTGCTCAGTACTCTATAAATATTGAAAAAAATATTTTAAATAATAGGAGTAAATATTTATATGATTTTTTTTTTTGATTCCTAATCTAACTAAACCCCCCAAAGCAGAGGCGGACTTAGGCTTAGAGGTCTGGGGGCGGTTGCCCCCACTTGGGGAAAATTTTATTAAAGATTTTTTTAAATAATAATTTGTTAAATTATACAATTTGTCTCCACCTATAAAAGATTTTTTTTACTTACCACTGTCTGAAAATTTGAACCCCTAAATCTCATTTCCCAAATCTGAAAATCCCGTCTCCTTCTTTATCTTTGTCTCTCAATCTCGGTCTCTCTGGCTCTCCCTAGTTCAGTAGTCCCTCCTCCGTAACTCTGTTCCTCACTTCGACCTCCCTCCAAGCTCCAGCGTCCATCCTCCAGGATCCACCACTGACCGGACCAACGCTTGCTACTCCAGTCTTCATCTCTATTCTCTACTGTCAGTCTGCCCACCTCTAAGTCCTCTTAGAGCTCTAGCCTCTACATTGTCTACAAGAGGTATTTTTCAAAAATCAAAACTTTCTAAATTGTAAGTTTATATATGTGAATCTGTGATTTAAAGTTTGTGATTGTGAATTATAAATTTATAATTGTGAATTTGTGAATTGAAATAATCTGAAATTAGAGCATTTTTGTGTGTTTAATATTTTGGTAGGAAAAGTCTATTTATTTAATCTGAAATTATGGCATTTTTATTTGGGGATTGAAGTTGAAGTAGTTGATTTATGAGAAAAAAAATAATTATTTGTGTAGATTTATAATTTGTGGTTGATTTGAGGGAATTTAGTTTTAGTGATTATGAAGAAATTTTTTAAACGGAAACTATCAGAAGAATTTGAAACCGGTAATGCATTTGTTGGTATTCAACGGTCTCAGTCGATTCTCTTTACTTCAACTACAAATAATTCTAATTTTGAAATAGCTCTAATTTGAAAAAATCATAATTTTGAAATAGCCATAATTGAGTATTTAATTTATGTAATTGTTGTGAATTGTGATTTGTGAATTTGTGATAGATGATATATTGATATTATGATAATATTGTTTTATTTCATAAATATGTGTATATTTATTTAATCTGAAATTATGGTATTTTAATTTGGGGGTTGAAGTAGTTGATTTATGAGATTTTTTTTTATTTGTGTAGATTTCCAAATTGTGGTTGATTTGAATGAATTTGGTTTTAGTTATTATGGAGAAAATTTTTAAACGGAAACCGAATTTGTGATCAATTTTTAAGTGACTGTATTGTATATTTTATTGAAAAACTAAATATTTGCTTAGGAACATTACAAATGATGATGTAATCAAAAGTTTTCAAATTATAAAAACACGTAGGAAATAATTATAATTTATAACTTTATTAAATTTGTAATGTACACTCTAACTAGTATAGTAAACACTGAAATAATTGTTCTCTTTCAAAAAACTTCTTTTTATGAAAATACTTTTATCACTTTTTCTACCTATTTTAATTATGGTCATATGTTCAAGGGTATTAAAAGAAATCACATATTACACTAATATTTTTAATATGATTAATTAATATTTTCTTAAATGGTGTGTTGGGTCAAGGAGGACGATTATTTAAAGACGGAAATAATATTTGTCCCTAGATTCATGCGAAAATATTAGCTTGGTCCTCGGGTTTTAAAACATATTCATGTGGTCCCTAAATTTGTTTTTTTTAGATCAATTTCTCTCCTCCCCCCGTTACCGTTACATTTTCCCTCTACTTTTTTACAATATGACTAAATTACCCTTACTATCAAATTTTATTATGGCTGACTTTTTAAGAAGTGCAAAATAAAATAAGTTAGTTTTCATTTCAATAATTTTAATTATTGTCAATTCAATAGTTTTATTAGATTGATTTTTTACAAACACACGTAATCGCCAGAGATCTTTCGTGGCGGAATCGTCGTCATTCTTCCTCAGTCCTCACTGTCGGTGCCTGATCCATCTTTTCCTTCAAATCAATCAACTCACCTCCCCTCAAAATCGTCCCCTGTCCCATCTGAATCTGGTTAGATCTTGTCTTAAGGTTCCCAACACTCTTCGATCTCTTCGTTACAGCTGGCTCCGGCGACCGCCTCCTTTGTTCTGGCCCGATCTACACTTTTTGATTGCCATTAATCCCAACGTTTTCCCTGTACATTGACGAATTCATGCAAAAAAAAAAAAAAAAAAAAAAAAAAGGAAATAGCTGCGAATTCTTTCTGCCTAGGATTGTGACGAGTTGAAGGGATGAGCAGGGGAAGAACATGGGTTTTCCTCTTTATCATTGTCTACACAATCTTGTTTTTCTTTTCTTGGAACTTCCTCAAATTCATACTCTCTTGGTACGAATCAGCCGTTTATAGTTCTTTGTCATCTGGGTGGCCGGCTATTTACGCTTCCGTACGTTTTGTTGGGTATTGTTTAGGTGAAAAACTTGTCAAAACTCAATTTTCTTGAAGAACGGGGAAGTGGGTTTGTGATATCGTTTATAAATTTTAGTTGGAAAACTTATCTTGGATTTGGGGTGGGGGGGAGTAATTGGTGTTGCTGGGCTGTTTGTTTCTTGGGAAAATTGACGTGAATCCGGGTTCGGATTCGAGCCAAGATTGATTTGACGATTAAAGGGACCCTTATAGACGGACAACGAACGCGAAAGGAAAAAGGATATGGAGTCTCCCTTGACCCGCTAGTCGCGATTGATTATGAACCTCGAGCTGCGGTAAAGAATCTTCGACGCGATTGCCGGAGACCTAAGACCACGGAACGCCACAATCTTCCGACTTGTGAAGATTGATAAGTTCAAGATGGTTTCCAATATATCCAAGAAACTAACATACTCTCACAAACTCAATTGTGGAGAAATGCAAGTGTATAAGAGCACTCAAACAAAGCCTATGCTTTAATATATTAACCAAATTGCTTTACAATGAGTTTAGAGCTGCCTTTTATAGGCTTGAAATACAGCAATTACTAAGGGATGAATCAAGTCTCAAAGTCAGTCCAACTTCGGAGAAGAAAACAAGAAGACTGTCCAACTTTCAGACTTCAAAACTCAACCTTCAAGTTTCCAGGATTGCTGATTTGACCCTCTAGCTTGCATATTAACTTTTCTTGATATATTGGATCATTGGAAACTTCAATTTGATTCCAAATCTCTCCCACAAATTGAAGTAACGCTTCTCAAGCCCTCCTCACATAAACACGAGTGATTGGTCCTCTTTTTATGATCAACGGGTCTTGATTATCCTGACCCAGGCTATCTTGATTCCCATCAAAATACATGTGGGAAAATTCAATCAATTTTCTTACAGGACTCATATCCTAGAGGTGTGGTTGGAATTAAGATGGATTGGATCAGGTTTGACAACAAAGAAATGTTTCTATTTCTAGTTTTCGAATTGACACAAATCCTCTTGTATTTTAAACTTAAAAAAAAAACCCTTGTATGTTAGTAAGTGTTTTTGGCATTTGAAATAATATTTGACAGAATGTGTAACGGTAACGGTGGGAAGGGAAAATCTGAGGGATCACATGAATATATTTTAAAACTTGAGGGCCAAACTAATATTTCTGCATGAATCCAAGGACCAAAATATTATTTAATCCTATGTGGAACTTGGAACAACCAAATATCCTAAAGTGAATGATTCCTCAAGATAACTTTTGAATATCTTCAGGTGTTTCTATGTCATACAGTAGAACTTTAGGGTCAAAGATATACTTCTAATCAAATAATCTAAAAATGTTCTTTGTTCTGAATCCTTAGACGGTTGAACCATTATGAAAGTAAAGTACAAAGCTATTCCTTAATGAGTGCTTATCTCATACTATAAATATTATTCCTCGAATGGACCTCACTAAGAATAGTGCTAAGAGCATCCACAATGGTTGCACCCTAAAACACCCTTTATATAACCCCCTAAACCTTTTTAGAGGCCCTTTAAAAAAGTTTCAACTCCAATGAGCACCATCTATATAACCCTTTGAATTGGTGACATCTTAACTAACAAACCTAACTACCAATATATTTCTATTTTTTATTTTTTTATTTTCTTACCGCGATTGAAATAAAATATTTATATATTTAAATTTTATATTTTATGAAAATTATATTATATGTTTTGATTATATCAATTATTTTTATTTAAATAAAATTTTGTCACACTTTTTAATATTATCAATATACCCATAATTTTAAGTTATAAATAATAAAAAAGGGAAATGATACTACAAAAAATACACTAAATTAATTGAAAATGAAAATGAAAAAAATGAGAAAGCATACCATCGTCAAATTGATGATGTGAGTTGAGTTGTTTATTTAATTCATCGGCTCTCCACTCTAATACATCAAAATTTTAGCCAAAAACTGGATGCTCTGATCAAGACAAAATTTTTTTTTTCAGTTTTTGCCGCCTTCTTTAAATTTTGGAACAAAATTTTTGAAAAAGAACGAATATTAGGAAGAAGACCAATGGAGAAGGAGATATATGGGGGAGAGAGAAGAAAGAGATGAATGGAGGCCGGCTAAAACTCACCCAATAAGTTGGGGGAGAATTAGCTTTTTTTAGGGATAGGGTGATTGATAGGGTGTCCACTGTGGGCTTAAGTGTGGTAAAAAAAACCCTAAAAATGATTTTAGAGTGTTAATCAAGGGAACCACTGTGGATGCTCTAATGTCACAAAATAACATACTCCATTTATTCTAAAAATTATACTCCGTATGAGTTATATATTGACTTTTAAAATTGATTTTTACCATTTTAAAATTGATATTAATTAGCATATTCTTACGTAATTGTAGAGACTAAAAATTATAACCTTCGTTTGAATTTTTTTTTAACACGAGTAAATCCACGTCAAATGCTCCAATGAATAAGATCAAGTTGACCTGAAAAGTCTAAATGTGGCTCTTTGTCAATTAATTGTATATGTAGCTTTGTATGTAGTAAACATTAGGAGCTAGATGGATTATATTTTTGTTTTTTTTTTTAATTGATAGAAAACTTATTTTTTTAATCTCACGTTTGTTTTACTTGTGTTTTTATGGGTTTCCTTTACGGACTTGATGTCTTGTTAGAGATTTTGGTATTTGGTTAGGTTTCACGATTTTTGTAAGACTCATAATCTTTTTAGTGAAATTATTTTTGATCATATGGCTGAATCTACAAGCCTAACTTGTAGATTGTTTGATAAACTTCTGTATTTAGTACTGCTTTATTAGATTAAAGACTTCCGTTATTTACTTGTTTTATTATCTGGTCAATGCACCATTGGAATCCTAACTACTATTGTTTTTTCAATTGGTATCAGAACATTCTCTTGACGTCACTAAGAGAAGATTTTGGTTGTAGCCATAATTGATTCCCAATATGAGAATGTTGTTCGTCCTCCTACCTTAACGAATATGAATTACTTAAATTGGAATGCTGAGGAATCTGATTTTGGTGAAGACTCAATTTCTATTTTGACAACAAATTTTAAAAATATTTTGAAAGGAAAAGAAAAAAAATAGATCTCATTTTTCAAACATTAAAACTGCTTTCAAACCTGAGCCTATTAAGTTTGTTCTCAAAGAAGACTCCTTCCAAACTCCTGAAAAACCTTTTACTAACTCCTTTTGATAAACAAATAACATCTAGTAGTAAAAATATTGATTTTATTTAATATAGGGCTTGTCAATAGTTTGGTCATTATACTAATCAATGTGCTAATACTTTGCTTAAGGTTTGAATTTCTCTGCTACTTTGAGTGATAGTGATGATGAAGAATCAGATGATCTTATCACTCTCACAGTAGTGCAATGTTTACAGATTAATCGTGCAGGTGTTTCACATGGTGTAGCTCGCAATGCAGCTGCATCATAAGTTACTACAGGTACTCCAGAGTCAGAATGCCAAGAAGAATTTGAACTAATGGAAGCTTACAAAGAACTATACAATGATTGGGAGAAAAGAGCTTCTCAAGTCAAGGTTCTTATAAGAACAAATGAAGCACTTAAGAAGGAGAATGAAAATCAAAAGGAGTGCATTGCAAGGTTAAATTGTTTGCTCACAAAGAAGGATGTTGAGTTAGAATCCTTAAAGGGTGAGCTTGACAAAGCCAATGAAATTGTGACTAAGTGAAATTCCGGTAAACTCAAACTTAATGATATGTTGAAGGTTGGACAGAATGGTAAAACTAGACTTGGGTTTAAACAAAAAATCTTTGTCAATGAAGGTGAAGGAACATCATCATCTTCTTTTGAACCAAAACAACCCTCACATACCTTCCATAACACCAACTTCTTTGAAAAATCTAGACATAGGAAGAGAAATTTTGTGTGTCACTATTGCCATAGACCTGGACATATTCAGCCATTTTGCTACCAGAAAAAGGCAGATTATGCTAAAGAAGTTAGACAAGCGTACTTGACCCACAAACAGATGCAGCATCGAATGCAACAACATCAAAAGTTGCATTAGTCAAAAAAGCTCAGAAAATCTTGGGTTCCTAAAGAAAGTTTTGAGATATGCTCCCATACAATAAACTTTTGATATCTATCTAGGAGCTTCTCTATCAGATTCTGAATATTGCAATGTAACATTTACTTCTTTAAAATCTCACATTGTTGGATCTTAGTACTTTGACAGTGGATGTTCACGGCATTTGACTGGTTCTATTGAGAACTTAGAGGATTATGTGAATATCAATCGAGGATCAGTGACTTATGGAGGTGATGTAAAAGACAAAATCGTTGGGAAATGTACCTTGAATGTGGATGGTTTACCTAAGCTAAAAAATGTCTATCATGTTGAAGGGCTTAAAACCAATCTCATAAGTATAAGCCAACTTTGTGATGATGATCTTTAGATACGTTTTGATAAAAAATTCTTCTGAAATTTTGATAATGCTAACAAATACTTATTGACGGGTACTGGATCTTCGGATAATTGTTACATGTACAATAATGTGCATACTTGTCATAGTGCTAGCATTGATGTCACTGAGTTATGTAATCAAAATTTGGGTCATGAGCTTGTGAAACGTGAGGCTATGAAAGGATTGCCTAGTTTGAACGCAAATTGCACAAATCTGTGTAGACCATGTCAAAAGGATTCAGAATCTGCAAAAGATGGACTATCAGACATTGTTCTAGACACACAAAATACAGAAGCTGAAAGTTTTGGAAACTCTGAAAATACAGATGCAGCTGCATCAACAGATGCATTAGTCAAAACTTCTGCAAAAGCTGAAACTGAAACTCAATATGTTGAAACTGATCCTACTGTGACTGATCGAAGTCAGGATGTACTCAGCCTGTATATAGAAAGACCACCCAACCTCTCAAGTGATAGGTGATGTACATGGTGGCATGTTACAAGGAGAAAAGGTAAGGTTGATTATCGCAAATTAGCGTGCTTATCATAATATTTTTTAGAGAAGCCTTGTTATTTATAGATTAGTTAGTTTTAGTAATTAGTTTAATTTGATTTTTAATCTGAAAATTTTTCTAGAGTCAAAGTTTTGGCATGGTACCACATAATGCATCAAAAAAATTCTAGAGTCCATACGTCTTTTTCTTGCACTGTTGTTTTCTAGTTATTACTCTATAACTTTTATGGATGAATCAAATAATTAATGTGCTACACAGTGAGGTGTTAACCTTGTATTGTGATAATACCAGTGCAATTTGTATAACAAAAAATCCAGTGCAACATTCTCGAACAAAACACATTGATATAAGACACCACTTTATCATAAACTTGGTTGAACAAGGGATTGTTTGCATAGAACATGTTGGGACAGAAAATCAATTGGCTGATATATTTACTAAGAGTCTTGATTTTGAAAAAATTTCCAATTCAAGGAAATCTCTTGGTATGTGTGTCATATGATTTTACACATGTTAGGGGGCACACTAGATCAATTGATTCACATGTTTGTGCTTTGTGTTGTTGCTTGGGAATTGCATTCAATAACAGTTGTGACTATGTTTTATGGTTCTCACTCTCTCTTCCAGTTCTTGAGAAAGTTTGAAGTCCACAAAGTGTAAGTCCAGTTGACAACGAAATAAGGTTAGAGGGGGTGAATAGCTTTCTTAAAATCTTTAAGGGTTATTTTGAAAACCTTCAAAAGATGTAGCGGAAAATATAAGTTTATCAGTAGGTAGCATCTGCTGAACGTAAAACAGTTTGGGTAGCAGCTGCTGAATGTAAAACAGTTTGGTTTGGTTTTCTTTTAATCACTTAAGTATATCGACTGAATTGAAGTACGATATATAAGATCAACTATGTGAATAATTTGGGAATGTAACTGTTAAACACTAAAATAGATAGAAAATGCTTAAGTGTATGAACAGTAAAAATAGCATGTAACATAACACAGTATTTTGAGTAGTTCACGGTGTTAAAACTGCTACGTCCACTACCAAGTTGGTTAAACTTGGATTTTGAAGTGCACTGAATATATTGAAATTATAAGTGATCACTAACGGATCTGTGTATAACAAAAACCGTTTGAGTAGTATAATTGAGCAACAATCATACTCGAGCAACAATCAAGTATTCTTTTAAGATTTGGAAGAAGTAAGAAAGAATACAATAATTGTTTAAACAAAAACTAGAAAAAAATAATATGTGAAAGAATAACTAGTAATTGTTTGAGGACTTGAACACCTCAAAGAAGGAATAGCTTGAAGGCATAATTTGAGTGTCCAATCCCGGGTTAAAGAAGATCAAAGAAGGAATATTATATGAGTTGATGAATGAACTTTTTAACCCTTCTATCATCTTATATCTTCCACCATGAGAATTGAAACATTTCAAAAAAGGAATTGTTTAAAGGGATATGAGAAATGTTTTAATCCAATTATTATTCTTCTTTTTTTTGAATCCTTGTTCAAAATGCTTTATATAGAGATTCTTGAAAATAGTCGTTTGAAAGAGAAGCAATGATAGTTTGAAAGAGAAGCAACGATATTTTGAAGAGTGATGATAAAAATCTATCTTTTAAAGCTCGGAGATCTTGAAGAAGATTTTTGATACAGAAGATATCACCTAGCATAAGATCATAAATTCATAGATAGATGTTAAATATTTTTTGCATAAAATAAGGAGGTTGTTTAGCTATGAGATATGATGCACTGTGAGATATTTAATGCAATGATAAACTGTAGAGTAATTTAATGAAATGACAAAAAGTCTGCTTTTGAACAGTTTAACATTTGAAATTAGATGGTCAAAAATTAAATACGTGAGAATGACCCAAAGTGTTTTTCAAAACATTTGTTTAAAATATTGTTTAATAGAATATATGTAAGAAATCGTTTAAGTATTTTAATCAATAGAGTGTAAGTAGATAGAGTAACTTTTAAAGAGGTGACTCACACTTGGTATCAGCAGCTGCTAGTTGTTAATGACTCATCTACAACAGATGGATTTATCTATTAACGAAAGACTGTTTTAGCTAAGTGCTTTTAAAAGATAGTGAAGACCACGCGTCTTTACAAATATTGTTTTTGAAAACTTTTAACCAAAGTTTGAAAACGTTTAAAGTCATTATATGATTTGAAGCGCATTATTCCAACAACGTACAGTTATCAGCAGATATGAGTTTCTATGATTTCTTACTAATTATTACTTGATGTTTTATTTTCTAAAGCCTAATTAATGGATTTAAGTAATTTTAAACATTTATATTTCAATAGAAAGGAAAAAATTTACCTAAAATACAAGGATTATAACATCTTAATCATATTTATCTCCCCAAAACCAAGCTGGAATGGAGGGAGTATCATGAAGGAGTCCGGATCCTCTATTCCAAAAGTGTATTTCATCTTCTATTTCAATACCAGATCCACCGTTAACTTGTCAATCAGTAATTGATTTTGTTTAAATAATTAAATTTGTTAATTTACTAATTGACAAGTTAATGGTGGATCTAACATTAGAATAAAAGATGGAATACACTTTTGAAATAGAGGATCTGGACTCATCACGAAGGAGTGAGCCCCTTAAAGTGCTTCTTACAAGGTCATCATATTCATAGAAAAAGCTTAAATTTCTGAAATTCATGTCTTTTTTAAAAGTACCATGTTTTAAATGTGTGCAATTATCAATCAAGCACATTTTTTTGATGGACTACATTTTATAAATTCGTTCGAGATGATATATATATATATATATATATATATATATATATATATATATATATATATATATATATATATAATGACTAACGTGATTTTCCCGCCTAAAACTGATTTTCATAAATAGAAACATTGGAAGCTGAAATACTTTATTTTATTTTTTTGTTTTTTCTTTTGTTTTTATACTAAACATTTAATATTCTTAGATAAGTTGACATGAATAGATTTATATATTTATAGAAACTTTGAATACACCCAAACTGTTGTTATTCTCAGCACAATTTACAATATCATGCTTGACCTTTTATTTTCCATCACATGTATATAAAGTCTGTGGATGTTCTTTGTGGATGTTCAACCAATCTTCCGCAAAGTTTTTAAAAAAAATTAATCGGTCACGAAATAAACTTTAGACATTTTGAACCCAATTTTTTTACTGCAACTATTATGGCTTCCATACCATCCGTCCTAAGGGATGTCCGCAAACAAATATTCGAACGAATTCTCAAAATCAAAGTTGTAAAGAAATAGTTAGTTCCGGCTGAAATAAACAACGAAGTTGTTGGTATAGTCTAACTATAAAGTTATATATTTTTTATAAGTATGAAGAATTGTTAAATAAAAAATATTAAGAAATGTAACAGATAAATTCATCAGTTATAAATTCAAATCTCAAAATTTGAGTTATGTATTCTTTTCAAAATAACATTAAGAAATATGTTTAAAATTTTATAATATAACAAATCTCGGACAATAAAATAAAATATTTATCATTAAACAATGTTTTCACTAAATACTTGACTTAATTTTAAATATTGAAGTCTCAGATTATTAGATTTGTATTTTTTTTAAAAAAAAACTTTAAAAGTTGTACAAGGAAATAGAATGTAAAACAAAATGATATAGACTCAATTTTCAGTTCAATGAACAATTAAAAGGATTTGAATAATCAGGGGAGAGATCGCTATGATTTCTTACGATTTCTTATCGAAGTTAGGTGAATGAAATTTTGAAGTGAAAAAATATACGTCAAATTAAGGATTATAGATGAAGGATTCTAACTGAAGGATTGTATTTGTTAGACGGTAGATGTTGAATTTGGTTAGATGTTGAGGTCGTGTATTGCTTTATTAAGAGTAGTTTTTCGGCAAGACCGTCTTACGAGTTTTAATTCGTAAGAGGGAGCCTCACTATCTCCCAACGCAACTCACCAACACACGGTGGGTCGGGTCAAGGAAATACGTCTTACATAAAATACACGCAATATTATTTTTTTCTAAGTTTTTTTATTGTATATTAATAGGTTAAAAAAGACAACTTACATGACATGAGGCTTAAGGGTGGATGTGAGATTTTAATAGGCTACGTTTTATATATAATAGGCATTTTAGTGTTTTTCAATGAGGTGAATTTTTTTATTTCTCATTTTAATAAGGAATAATTACGGGCCGGTCCCTTTTTTTCTAAAATATTAACCGTTGAAATACTCTTTTTTTACCCTAAAAGTATCTTTTTTTTTTCTTCCTTAACCGTTGAGTCTTTTATGACGTGTCATATTTGCAAGGAAGAGTTACACTTGCCCCGACTCTTAATGTTTTTGACACCATAAATGAGTACATGGTATCTAACAATCACTTAGGAGAAAGAACTTATTTGAATTCAAATTGTATGTGCAAGGTAGAGAACAACACAAGTTTGTTTGAAGACAATCATTCTACAGAGTTTTTGAATAGTATAAAGTGTTCAACATTGTCTAACCATGAATTAACACTTAAGGTTGGTGTTTCGGTGATGTTATTGAAAAATATTGACCCTGCTGCAAGGTTGTGTAATGGAATAAGACTAATTATTACCATACTTGAGAATCACGCTGTTGAAGTAAATTTTTTGAATGGAAGCAATGTTAGAAACAAAATGTTTATACCAAGAATGTCATTGTCTCCGTTAGGTGTGAGGTTGTCTTTCAAGTTTCTAAAAAAGATAATTTCCATTGGTAGTATCGTATGTCATGACAATTAACAAAAGTCAAGGTCAATCACTTTCGCATGTAGGATTCTTCTTGAAGAAATTCAGTCATGGTCAGTTGTATGTTACAGGTTCTAGGGTAACAAACCGTTCTGATTTGAAGATATTAATACTGATGAAGATGGAAAGCCAACAAATAAAACAACAAATGTTGTGTATATATAAGGAAATTTTTAAAAATCTATAATATTACCAATAAAATGATGTATTTATATTTAAGTAGTTGCCTCAAATATTACTTTTCTTAATTTATTCTTTTGATTTTGATTTTCTTATTTGTTTTGCTTGAATATTATATAATTAAAAAAATATTTTTGTTCGTACGTTTAACGGACGGGTGTAAAACTAGTTTCCAATAATTTATCAGGTAGCACTCCGATGGAGGTCTTAATCTCAAATCCGTTAACATCCAATATTAATTTTAGAGAAATGGGAAAAGTTGTCCTAAATTTGAACTTTAAGCTCCGTTTGTTTCATGAAAAATAACTTTTAGAAAATGTTTTCTTTATTTTTCGGTATTTGGTAACCTTAGAAAAATATAGTCAACATAAAGTTTTTTCGAATCAACGGAAAATGAAACATTCTCTTCCGGAAAATGACTTACGGATTCATTTTCCGTAAAGTCATTTTCTAAAAGTTCAAGCACCCCTCCGACATCCTTCCATAATTACACATATTTACATACACGCACAATATTTCACTCAACAAATAAATTATTTAAAAATATAAATAGAGTTTGTACACACTATTTATAAATTATAATTTTAATAAATACTCATTACGTCCTAAAATTAGTGTCAACTATATTAGTTAAGGAGATCTCAAACATTGTTCAGTTTCTTTTTTAAAACATTTTTGCATATAAATTATGAATTTTTTTATTTGTATTTGTGAGATTGAAAAAAGATAGAACTTATTGATTTGACACGGCTAATGATAAATTAAGGTTACTAATGAAAAATTACTTAAAAAGCTTAACATTATCTTATATTCAATATGTACATTAATATTAAAATATAGTTTTTGTATTTATTCAGATATTGTTTTCCGTAGTATTTTTCGTGCGTTTGTCAAACGCTCAAAAATGTTTTCCGGCATATTTTCAAAAGATTTACCAAACACTTGAAAACGAAATCTTTTCATTTACAGAAATCATTTTCCAGAAATTATTTTCCGTAAAACAAACCAAGCCTTAGTTTATTTATTTATTTTTGTTAAAAGGTTGGAGGGAAGATAGACCTTAGCCCAACCCTTACTTTTTTATTATTGTAATGTCTTGAAAGGCTACACTTATAAATATATGATATCTTTAGTGTGGATAGAACAAATAGTGTCTCTGGTTAGGTTTTGACTACCCGACCTCTCGGTTGAGAGTAGTGATGTACCAGGGTGCCTCTGCTAGGGTTTGAATACTCGACCTCTTCGTTAAGATAACCGATCAGCTAAATGAGGTTTTTTGGTAAGGCATGAACAACAACGTTACCTTTGAAGAGACTTGAACACCCGACCTTTCTATTGAAAGTTGTAAAGTCCAGGGTATCTCTAATGAGACTTGAACATCCTACCTATCCGTTAAGGAAAGTGAACAATACCAGTTGAGCTAGAGCTTGTTTGTAGCCTTAGTTTATTTTAGTAGCACTTTGTTCCTAAATTATCGTCATTATTTATTTTTTCGTCCGTCTCAAAAATATGTCTTGTTTGTAAACTTTTTATTATTATTATGACACTTTAATAATGAACTCACATGCAAATGAGCTTTAAATTTTTTTACATATTATAGGAATATAAATAATCAAGTCATTTATTTTTTTAAATTAGTGTACATGGTAATAACTTGATTCAATTTATGTATCGTGTTACATCAATTTATCAATTGTGATGCATCAATTTTAATTACTTAATTCAATTTATACATCTTGATGCATCAATTTTAATTATCTGATTCAATTTATGTATCGCAATGCATCAATTTTAGTTACATAATCCAATTCATGCATCTCGATGCAACAAGTAAAAGCACCATTTGATGCAACGCGTTGCAAATTATAATGAACCAAACATTAATGTTCATTTTTTCCTGAAACACAATCAACAAATAATTTCAAATTGATATCTTTCATTCATCCCAAATCTAAATCAATGCATCATGATTGACAAATGATGCGCCATTCAAGATTGAAGCATCCAAATTGAAAAAAAATGTGTCATACAACGAACAAATTTGTAGTCAAGTATTTCATCGAACAGTTTATACTGTAGGGGTGTAAATCGGAACCACCAAATCACAGAACCGAACCGAACAAAACCAAACCAGACAGTTTGGTTTGGTTTTAGTCGAAGACGGTTCGATTTCGATTTTGAAAATTTGAAAACCACTCGGTTCGGTTCGGTTCACGGTTTTTGGTATCAAACCAAACTAAACCAACCTATATATTTTTATTTATCTACTATATAAAATATATAATATAACATTCGTTAACTATTCTGAACCTTTAGATTATTTGATAAGCATAATAATATAATATAAACCCTTGATTTAGCCATAATATATATATATATATATATATATATTAATATTACTAAACCAAACAAAATCTTGATTGTTGGAGAACTATTATTTCTTCTATTGTTTGTGTTAATTTTGGAATTTGTATTGTTTTATTTTTGATAATTTATTTTTAGTAGGTTATTTTCTAATTTTGATGTTAATTCCATATTAAAATCTTATTTTTATTGTTATTCTTAATGATAGTTAAGTTGATTATAAATAATTTTTATAAACCATAAAATCGAACCAAAGAAAATCGAGTGGATCTGTTCGGTTCCAATTCTTCTTTGGTTCGGTTTGGTTTGAATTTTTTAGAACCAATAGGGGCGGTTCAATTTGTGGTTTTGGGCTAAACCAAACCCAACCGAACCACTTACACCTCTAGTTTACGGGCATAACAACACAACATACAAACTGAATCCATTTTGAATCAAACACACAAACATAATGAAAGAAGAAGAACAACAACAAGACACTATTTAAACTGAAAATCGATAGATGAAAAGAAAAGAGAGTGGAGAGTTAGGGTGGTGCAGTAATCGAATTCAATGTGAAGGAGAATATCACAACCTACCTCTCCACCTTCTTTCCTCTTCATTCATGCGACATGTTACCGTTTTTTTCTCTTATACAGGTATTTTTATAACGAATTTATGAAAATAAATTTTAACGATTAAAAAAAAAAGAATCATTAAGCGAATAAAGAGTTGAGAAACGGGACTGGCTACGGTTACATTGATGATGCTCACCAATCACCAATGTAAATACAAAAGAAATTAAACGCCAAGTAGAGTTTATACCATTTTTAAAAGAAAATATGCATCAAATTATGAACCCCTTGTGGCAGATCAACTAGCTAAGATTTGTAATAAGTACCAATGATAATGGCGAATAATTATCTTTTTCTTTTTAAAAATATTTGATGACTTCGCCACTATATTATCGACTTTGAAAGGCTGGTCAGAAAATAATCAAAATATTAAATAAATTAAACCAAATATCTCACTCCAAAGATATTTAATAATCGAAATGAAGTTTTTGTTTTGGTGTTTATAGCAAAACGTTAGTACGAGACCCAATTAATGTGTACTCATCCGAGGTGGACACATGCTTTGAATTACGGGGGAAGTTGCCCCCACTTTGGTTTAATTTTGGTAAGGAATTTTTTTAAAAAATAATTTCTTATATTAAGGAAAAAAAAAACTTACCGTGAGTTAATTTGAAACTCTTTCTAAATTCCTTTTTCCAAATCTCAAAAATCAAAATACTCTCTCTCTCTCTCGGCCCTTCCCTCCTGTCTGGCCATCTCCCTCTCGTCTTCTCTCTCCCTCATGCTCCTGCGTTCTGCGCTCGCCTCCCTCCGACGTCCGGCTTCCACTCCAGGCTCCAGCACAACTCTCTCGACCCTCCGACCTTTGATTTCGATTTCCGAGTTCCGACCACTAGTGGACGAGCGGACTGAATAGTGAACTTTTTATCTCTCCAATCTCCATCTCTAGTATCTACAAACTCTCTGTTGCCCTTACTCCACTTAGTGCTCTAAAAAATGTATTCTTCAAGAATCAAGACTTCTAAATTGAGTTTTGTGATTTAAATTTTGTGATTTTGAATTTGTGATTGCGAATTTCTAAATTGTAATTGTCTGTTTGTTTGAATCAAAGTATGATTGTACGAATTTTTTAATTATAATTGTGAATTTGTGATTTAAATTTTAAAAATTAAAATAACTATAAGGTTAAAAATAGCCCTAATTTGAAATAACCCTAATTTTGAAACATCCCTAATTGATTATTTAATCTATATAATCGTTGTGAATTGTGATTAATTTGTAAATTTGTGATAGATGATATTATATAATATTGTTTTAGTTCCTAAATTTGTGGGTTTAGTATCTTGGTAAGAAAAGTCTATTTATTTAATCTGAAATTATGACATTTTAATTTGGGGGTTGAAGTAGTTGATTTATAAGTTTTTTTTTTATTTGTATAGATTTTCAAATTGTGGTAGATTTGAAGGAATTTGGTTTTAATGTTTATGGAGGAATTTTTTTAATGGAAACTATCAGAAGAATTTGGAACTAGTAATGCATCTATTGGTATTCAACGGTCTCAATTTATTCTTATTACTTCAGCTACGAAAGAATTAGTTGATTTAAATAGTTTTCCTTCAGATCCCACATAAAAGGAAAAAGATATTTGAATACAACCCCAACCAAATTGATGAAATTATGAGAGCTTATTTATTAAATTTGTGCACCCAATTAAGAAAATCTCTGCGTCCACCACTGATACTCATAGATGAATAGTCATCTACACTCACGTGGAGATTTGAGAGTTAATTATAGCAATTAAATTTTTTAAAACTTTAGAAGATGGTTAAATCTGAACTAATATTATACCCCCTCAGCTCTAGATAAAAAGTTCAATATTTCATTTTAAGATGTTTTATTTAAATAGCTAATTTTCAAAAATTAAAGGATAAAAGTATTATTTTATTATTAATTAGATGCTAAAAATGTTATTTTCTTTACAAAAATAATTTTTAAGCAGAAACTTTTTGTCCGAAACAAATGAAGTAATATAGATATATAATACTAGAGTGGTCTTTCTTTTGCTTTTATAGTGCTTAAATCTTACCAATCAAACCCTACTTTAAGCAATTGGTTTGAAAATGAGTGAATGAAGTTATTATCACAAGGGATATTTGATTATCCCTACTATATTAAAGCGGAAGCCTTCAAATTAATAGCAACTACACATAATTTTCACAAATGATAACTAACAAATTAAAACCATTAAACACGCTTCATGCTACCCACACAATCCACGTTTTAAAAGTCTAAGAATTAAAGAATGTATTAGTGTCATTAGACTCGATCATAGTTATAAAACAATCGAGCATAATTAACATGTTTACAACACATTTTGAGGGTAAATTAAAAAGATACATAAAAATTATAGTTATAACTTGTAAAATTACTCTTTTAAACATCCCAAAATAAAAAATATATTTTTTCTATGAAACTAGGGAGTAGTAAATAAGAAAAATAAAAAATCATACACATGTATGGAGTGTGGCAATTTACTGGTTTCCCCATGAAGTGGAGACATAAAGATTTAGTTTTTTAGGTACTATTCCACCCAAAGAGTATATTTTTAAAATTTTAATTACGGTAGTAAGGTCTATGTAACTACAAATAAAGTTGGTTATAATTATAAGGGAATACCATGTTTTTGACCATCGTACAAATTGGGGAAATCTAATTTGACCAACGACGTTTCATAACGACCAAATTAACCAACTAACTTTCAATTTGGTTCTGATTCATTCAATAAAAGACCAAATTAACCAACCAACTTCTGTCGATATATTCCTTCCATGGCAATTTCTTGGCTCGATATTGACAGAAGTAGGTTGATTAATTTGGTCGTTATGAAACGACAATGACGACATTGCAACCAAATTAAAAGTTGGTTGGTTAACTTGGTCGTTATGAAACATCGTTGATCAAATTGGATTTCTCCAATTTGTACAGTGGTCAAAAAGGTGGTATTCCCTAATTATAAAAATACTTAAATATAATTAATATGTTAATATCAAATGTGGTAGGTAAATTAAAATGTTAAGGAGATAGTAAACATATTTATTTAAAATGAACTCTTAAAATAAAATAATCAAAAATAATATAATGGATATTTTGCCCTTAACGGAGAGAATATAAAATTCATGAGTTAAGAATAAACTGAATATTTTGGTTTCTTTATCGTGGTCTCGTATTTGTCTTTGGTAGGGAGGTATTTTTGGTAGGATAGTTTTATTGTTTTTGTGCTTCTACATGACTTGAGACAAGTCTAGGGATTTCCAGTTTGGTAATACGGAGTACCTCAGAAAACCAATAAAAATAAATAAATAGAGAGAAATTTTGACCCGTCCCCTCTGAAATTTTTTTAATCGCTTTACATCTCAATATTTTTTCGAAATCTGAAAAAAACATATTATGCATCACGATATATTAAATTAGATACACTCATGCATTTTGATGTACAAATGATACATCATGATGCATGAAATGTTTTTTTTTTAGTTAAGAAAAAATATAAGCGTATAAAGCGGTCGAAAACTTTGAAAAGTGAACTAGCCCATATTTTGTCCCAAAAAATATATGGTTTGTTTGTTGGTGTTGATTTTTTGTTTGCTTTTATTTTTTGATAATGCTACATGCAGTTAATAACTACCCCGTTGTTCCAGTCAAATAGACTATTATACAATTTTGGGATGTTTCACTTAAAAAAACTAACTTTTAAAAATTATGTATATAATCTCCAGTGTTCTAAAACTCCCCGCCTAGGCGCTAGGCCCCTCTTTACCGCCGCGACTTTCTTAGTCTCTGCCTAATCGATCACTCGCCGACCTTAATTTATTTTTGTAGCTTTGATTTTGTGGTATGCGGTGACCGGAGAAGGAAGAGAGGGCGAACTGGAGAAGGAAAGGGGAGTGGTAATGGTGAGGCAGAGAGGGAGGTAATGAGGGGCGAACTAGAGTAATATATTTTTTGTTTTTAGTTATAAACTTGATTTGTTTATTGCTTTGAGGTTGTTGAGAATTGAGATTAATGGTAGGTTTGTATATTTTTGTTCATTTTACAAATTTAGATAAGTGTTTGATAAAATGACAAACGTAAAAAAAATTAAATTTGTATTCAATGTGTTTGATATTTGATATAAATTATCAAAAAATTGTAATTATGCCTTAATTCTAGGCCCCAATTACGCCCCGACTAGTCCCCTAGGCGCTAGGCGCTAGTGTGCCGCCTAACGATTTTTAGAACCTTGATAATCTCTATAACTTTTGAACCTTCCTCTCCACATTGACATTAAGTTATTGATTATTGATGTAAAACAGGTAGCGGACACGTTCATGAAAAAGTTGAAGAGGTCTAAAGGTAGATTGAAGTTTAACGGTGGTGAGTGTAACTTGGGATCAAAAAGGAAATAGTAGAAATCAAGTTATTGAGAGACTTCTTTCAATTGGTCATAAATTTTGATCCCAGATGAATTATAAGACCCGTCGCATATCAAATCGAAGCTCTCGACGAGATCTACCGGAATCCCAAGGTGTAACCCATGTTGAGTTCGTTTTAAGTCCAAAAAACTCTATTTAAGCACTGTTACGTGTTTTGAAAGTTTTTTTTAGGTTTTTCGTCATTTTTGTTTTTTATTCCTTTTAGGGTTTTGATTGTTTTAGGACATATAAATACTATATTAAACGTTTGTTTAGACAATTTTGATAATTAATTGACTTTTCTTAATCTCCTTGCTTCATGCTTGAGAACTCTAAGCCGTCATAAGTTTGTTTGATATGAATTTGTCGTGGTAAGAGTTCTTTTATATTGTTTCGCGGCTTAAATTTTCCTTAAGTATTATTGTAATTATGACTAACTCCAAAACTAATTATATATCCCCCTAATTATTAGACAATTCAAACATATAAGTTTTGTGTGGAAGGGAGGGAAACCATATTATGTGCACAAATTGATGTAGCTTCTAAAGTGTCATTTTATTTGGTATCTTGTGTGCTCCACATTAAGTTGAAAAGTGGGGAAATTTTTGGGTCGGTTCATTTTGAAAAGTTTTTAACCTTTTTATACCATGATTTGTTTAGGTAAAAACTTGTGTAAGGCCATTTTACGAATTGAGATCCCGAAACTCCAAATGAGAAGGAAAATAGAGTTGGGTTTGATTTGGGCATGGGCAACCCATTTGCAGAAACGAGTCAAATTGAGAGTGAGAAGTGGACTGAAACCAGGTGAGATCGCCCGAACCCGGAATCATGTACAAAACGCATGGACCTTGGCTGAAGTGGGCATGCCATGTGCACACATTAATGAAATTGAAATATTTCAATAATAACTCCGGTGCCTCTTTTATTTTCAGAACGGTGAGCCACGGTACTTGTACACCTAGGCTTTGCGATCTGGTCCTATGTCAGGCTCTGTTAATCTTCGCTAGCTTAATTAGCCACGCAACACTCAACAAGACTTATCAGACTTGGATGACTTACACATTAGAGGCCTGAAATTGACATATTAAAGGCAAAAGTGACATATTAAAGACAAAAAAAAAATAACACATTTTCATACATAATGATTTACACATTGAGTGACTGAAGTGACATATTTAAAGGCAAAAACGACATATTTAAAAGCAAAAACAACACAATTAAGGCCAAAAAGTGACATATATTTTCGTACATAATGATTTACACATTTAGAGATTTAAAGTGATGAATTTAAAAACAAAAGTGACACATTCAAGACCAAAAAGTGACACTCATAATGATTAATGTTACACATAAAAGACTAGAAATGACACATTTAAAGTAAAAAATGACACGTTTAATATCAAAGGTGACACATTTTTTCTTGAAGTATTATACTTTAATACCAAAAGTGATGGTTTAATTTACAAAAAATGAGATGGGGAGCTATAATTTCCAAAAGTTGTGGGATGGCACTGTAATTTTTGAATCTTTGACCCATTTTACATAGATAGCCCCGTTTAACGGATTAAGATCTGTAATATACACAAGACCTACTCTTTTTTTTTTTTTAATCAAAAGAGCCACGTCATAAATCGTGATGCACAAAAAGTATGCATCACGATAGAGAATTACATGCACCATGTTAATTGATGTATCGCATGATCAAATGATGCATCAACATGCATCAAAAGTGCTTTTTTCTAGTTTGGAAAATTTTGGGATATAGAGCTGTTGAACTTTCAAAAGTAGACGGACCCACAATTTTTCGTAAAATAGTGAAGGCAAATATATAACACATAAGATTGAGACATTATTTTGTGCACAAAATTAAACACTCATTTGGAGGCTCTACCATTGCTTTTATGTTTTTCACTCATTGCATGGCTGTATCTCTCTCTCTCTCTCTCTCTTTGGTTTCTCTCTTATTTTCCGATTCAATAATTACAAAACTTAGAAAAAACCGTGAAGCTTAAAGAAATCAGCTGTCACAGTTTAAAACTCTTCCCTATATGGTGTTTATTTCCAACTCAAAAGTTAAGGAAAAAAGTTAACATTAGGTTAAATTTGGGTGAGAAGGGAGAGAGATGGGGAGAAAAACTAGTACTGTGTTTTAGTATAATAGCATTTAAAAAATATATACTTCTTCCATTCTTAAATACTTCATCCGTTCTATCCAAAAAGTCTCTTTCGAAAAGTCTAATTATTAAAAAGATATATTAATTATTGGAGTTAGTCATAAATTCAAAAATAATTAAGCACAAACAATATACTTAAAATACAAGTGGAAGGTAAAGATGAAATGTTATTGAAATTGTAAGTATAATTTTTGAAAGCGGACTCTTAAAGTGAAACATCCCGAAATAGTATAGTGAACTTTTAGCTTTGAACGGGGAAAGTAATTGTCTTATTTGACTGAGTACACAAATTAAGAAAAACGAATTGAATTTATTATAATATCGATATAATATAATTCTCCCTCATCCGTTCCAAAAATATTGTTTTGTTTTACCCGGTACACGAATTAAGCAAAAACAATTGACTTAATTATTAAGTGTTATTTAAAGCTCATGTATATGTGTCTCATACTTAAAGTATAGGAAGAAAAAGTAAGTGTATAATGATAAAAATGTTGTCTTAAAAATGAAAGTTGCAAAAAAAGTCCTTTATTTTTTTTATTTTTTTTTTTATTTTTTTTTTGCGGACGAAAAAAGGAAAGGAAGATACTAATTTTGGGACGGAGGGATTATATAGTTTTTTTTAAAAAAATTCTATTTGCATGTGCTCTATATTTAAAGTAGAATAAAAAAGTAAATGTAAAATAATAAAAGAGTTTTCCTTAACATAAAGTTTGAAAACAAGACAATTTCTTGTTAGATACGAAAAAAGAACGAATGACAATTATTTAAAAATAGAGGGAGGGTATAAATAATATCTCAAATTTTATTAACTTTGAAGAGTTGAGTTATGAAAGTTATGCCTACAGATTTTATAACTTTTCAATTTTACTATTTACATGTGATATAAGCATTAAATATTTTTGTAAATATTATTAACTTTAATGATATTTATATATATTATCCGTTCCGAATAAAAAAATCACTATTTTATTGGGATATTTTATTTAAAAAGTCTACTTTCAAAAATTAAGTTATATAAATAACAGTTTATTAGCAATGAGCTACTAAAATAGTCTGTTTATTAAAAAAAAAAATTGACTGAATCTATGAATTGTTAAAATTTTAAACATGAACCATAAAAAGGTAAAAAGTAAATATCAAAAAAATCAAACCATTGAGTAAGACACAGACACAGACACACAGACACAGACAAAGAGGGGAAGTGATATGAGTATATGTTTACATCACCAAATTCTACATTTCCAGAAATTGAGCCCACAAAATCAAAGAAAGGTATTGCCTTCTTCTGAAAAATCTCACCTCGCTAAAACTCATATACATATATATATATGTTTACATCATCAAGTTTGATTGTCACACGTATTACCATTAATTCAGTATTCTGTTTGGCCATCATCAAAAAGTAATTCGATAAAGACCACCCCGATAGATGTGGATGAATCTTGATTTTCCATATTTGATGTCAATCCAAGGAAAGGGGAGTGGCTGTGGGGGGTAATCAATAGTGACATTCTTCCAAAACTAACTAATCAGCCATATAAGAAACACCCGAAGATAGAAGCTAAGCACCGTAATTACAACTCGGAAACACTTTAACTCACCTGACCCGTCTTGAAAGTTATCTGTCACAATTCAATCCGTTTATATTTTTGGATCGAAATGAATAACTCGTTTTAATCCAAAAATATTAATGAGTCGGGTTAAAGCGCTGTTCATTTTGATCCGGTAGTTTTACTCTATAAATGTATAAACTTTTTGGAGGAAAATCTGAGTTAAGCCGGGTCGACCTCCGTTTTAACCCGATACCATTTGATATTCGAGTTCTAATAATTTTCAACTCGTTACCAATCTCAACCTACTCAATTGTCAGACTTAATAAAAACATGTATGCACAAGTGCTAAAATGGGGGGAAAAACTTAAGAATTCTAACATTTTATTCCAAAAAAAATATCTCAATTGTGATTGATTAGAAATCACGTTACTCGATTGGGGCACAGTTTAAGGTCTCGTTTAGTACAACGTTTTGAAAAGACAATATTTTCAAAACACAATATATTTTTTTTCCTGTAAACATGTTTGGAAAACTATTTCAAAATACTATTTTCATAAACAGAGTTGCTGTAAACGCAATATGTTTTTAAAACGCTCAAAATTGAAGTGTTTTAAAACGTTACATATTTTTAAAATGTTACTCCCTCTGTCCCTAAATAATCGTCCTAGTTAATCTAGCGCACAGTTTAAGAAAAAATAATTGATTTGATTATTTATATTGGTTTAATATATAGTTTCCTTTAAAGCCCATGTGTATGTGACTCATAATTAAAGTAGAGTAAAAAAGTAAGGGTAAAGTGGTAAAAATGATGTTCTAAAAAGGTAAGATTCAAAGTGGACAATTATTTTGGGACGAACGAAAAAGGAAAAAAAGGATGATAATTTAGGGACGGAGGGAGTACATTTTAAAACGCTGTATCGAAACACTTTTAAAAAGAAAACGCTATATTTTTTATCAACATTTTTATCAAAACGCTCTACCAAATAAGTGCTAACCAACCAAATGCAGTACCACGATGGTTGAGATTAAATGCTAAAATCTCTACCATCTACCAAAAGTAAGGGTGCAAGTTTTAGAAAACCCTTTTGCAATAGGACGATCCATATTATCAATTGACCCGAGCATGTCGACCCTTATGAAGTTCACACTACAGTCAAACCCCAATTAAAATAAATATCATGTAACTTTATAAGAGTGGCCCATCAATTAAAATAAATATCAAATCAACTTAAATGTAAAGTGACATAAATAACTTCTAAAAAAGAAAATAAGAAAATTATGGTGGGGGTACAACCAAAATCGTGGTATGAATAGTAATGGGTGGCATCTGGCACCAAACCGAAGGAGGGGCTATGAGAATGAATAGTTTTCATATAAAATTTTCTTTTTGATCGTAATTCGTAAGATGAAACGTCAGTCTTTTACAATTCAATTCATCTATATTCTATAGATTAAATCAAAAGATTAGTTTTACAGAAAATATATATACGATGATCGTTACTAAATTTTCACATTTAAAAATTATCTGTAAGACGGTCTTCCAATAATCAATACACCTTCGGTTTATTCCCCTCCCAACCCCTTTGTAAAAGAGTTTTATATCAAAAACCTCCCAAAACTAATTCATTAATCCCGAATTCTAAAAGTTACTCCCTCCGTCCCTAAATTATCGTCCTCATTTTCTTTTTCGTTCGTCCCAAAATAATTGTCCATTTTGAAACTTATCTTTTTAGAACATCATTTTTACCACTTTACCCTTACTTTTTCACTCTACTTTAACTGTGGGCCACATACACATGGGCTTTAAAGGAAACTACACATTAAACCAATATAAATAATCAAGTCAATTATTTTTTCTTAAACAGTGCGCCGGATCAAGCAGAACGATTATTAAGGGACAGAGGGAGTATATTTTTTCGCATTTACAAATCTCAAAAGCAAATGCTTTCTATTAACTCGCTAGGTAAGCGCTTTTCTTTAGATGGGAATGTAAAAAATTTCCTTTATAATGATGGTGATGATTATGAAAAGGATTACTCTAGAAATATTGAAATAATAATAGTGCTCATTACATAAGAATCCCTCCATTTCCTATGATGTATTTTGATTCATTCAACACAAATTGATAAATACTCCCTCTGGTCTGGATAAACAGTTTTCATTTAACAGTCAATTTTTTTAAGAAAATATCACTTTTAGTAATTTATTAGTAATAAAATAACATTTTTATGCTTTAATTTTTTTTAAAGTGAATTTTTTAAATGAAACATCTAAAAATGAAATAATAGACTATTTGTCCGAAGCGAAGGATTTTTTTTTTTTGACTCTACTATAAATATTAGTGAAAGATATATTATGAATTCGTTATCTATAAGAGGAATTATGAATTATCTTGTACGAATTCGATCCTCAAGCGAAACGGAAGATTTTTAAGATCTTCGTATGTCACGAATAGTAGTATTATCAATACTAATACAATTAACTAAAAATACTAACAATAATGATATTTTGTTAAATATCGGAAAATAAAAATTTCATTCAAAAGAGTTTTTATCTAAGAGCATCCACACTCCTGGACCCGTGAAAAGATTTATTCTCACTGTCACATCATACCACGCCATCAGTTTATAAACTTTTTCTCTATAAACCTATTCTTTTTTTAAAGACTTTTTTTTTCCTCCTAAAGGGAGCATGGGAAGGGATCGAACCTGAGATCTTCTATACTTGGTGGAAGCACTTTGCTTTCTTCTGAGGTTGGACCTTGTATGTGTTATCAGTTGCAATGTTCTCAAACCCTGTATCATTTCGGGCACATCTCGCGATTTTCCTGGTAGTAGCAATGAGGGACCGGAACTACTACCCCAGGATTCAACCTGGTTAAAAAAAATAATAACAAATTTATAGTATGAACCCACTTTTAACATTTTTATTCTTTAACTAATTAAATAATACTCACAATAAAGAGAGTGAAAGAGAGTTAGTGACAAAAGTCATCATCATCAACCGGTTGTAAAATTACAACCGATTTATGTCTTCCATTGTTACCTAAGCATTCTACAATGGCTACTAAATTTCTTCAACCCGTTTATACAGTTTATAAACCTTTCGTCAAGCTCTATTGGAGTTGCTCTAATATCGTTAATAGAAACTTTAACTTATAGTACTAGATTTTTTTTGGTATCAAAAGTTAAACCCTTAGATTTTTTAATAGAAAATAATATTTTTTAATTAATTTATTAGTTGAAGATTAATTTGGTGGGATTGTGCCGTATTCTTCTCATTAAATATTAACGACATACATTTATAAAAAAGTACAGTAGCATAAAATTTAAAGGCCAAGACATATCAATAAAATTATTTAGGAACGTACAAAATTACAAATAATAATCATTTAAATGGTCGTACCGTTTTGCGTACACCCTAAAGCTGTAAAGCATAGGGTGGGCCACGGCCCTATGGCGGCTGTACTATTTTATTAAGGCGTGTAACTGAGAAAATTAGGTGGCCTTGGTACAAGTTACAACATATGGTTGAAATTCAAACAAAACGCAACATTTCAATTGCTTTGTTGTATCAATTTTTTTGCAACCAATGTGATAGGTACAAATACAATACAAAATTAAAAGCAATAAAGAGAGAGAGTGATGTTACAAAATAAATGTGTTTCTTTAGCAAAGACTAAAGAGTGAGCCACCCACAAAAAAATTACCCTATCAAGTGGCATTTTAAACACGTAACCGCGTTTCGATTTGTTTAATGGAAAATGATTTTAGAAAAAATATTTTTTTTTTATTTTTAAGTGTTTTGTAACTTTTGAAAAATATAGTCAACGTAAAAAAAATTACAAGTCAACGAAAAATGAAACATTATTTTTAGAAAAATGACTTACGGATTTATTTTTCGAGCACTCCACCACCCATATACATCTTTCCACAATTGCACATATTTACACATATACACAATATTACACTTAACAAATAGTTTTTTGAAAAATATGAATTGAGTTTTTTTTATTGTATTTGTGCACACTAATTATAAACTACTCCCTCTATTTCAGACAAATAGCTCATATTTGAAAGTATAATTTTTTAAAAAAAAATTATACTTTAGTAGCTCATTAGTAATAAAATACTCCCCATCACAAACTTATTTTCATACTTTTTTTTTTCCGTCCGTTCCAAAATAATTGTATTGTTTGAAACTTTTCTTTTTAGAACATCACTTTTATCACTTTATCCTTATTTTTTCTTGAAACTTTAATTTTGGGCTACATCTTCATTAGCTTTAAAAGAAATCACACACTATTGCATATTAATAATCAAGTCAATTATTTTTTCTTAATCCATGTATCGGATCAAACATGACAATAATTTTGGGACGGAGGGAGTAACATTTTTATTCTTTAATTTTTGAAAGTGGACTTTTTAAGTAAAGCATCACAAAATAGAGTAGTAGACTATTTGTACGGAACGGAGGAAGTATTATTTTAATAAATACTCATTACGTTCTAAAATTAGTGTACACTATATTACTTTGGGACATCCTAAACATTATCCATTTTTTAAAAAAGTTTTATCAGATCAATTATCTATTTTGTTATTTGTACTTATGAGATTGAAAAAGATGGATCTTATTGATTTAACACTACTAATTATAAATTGAGAGTCACTTAAAGAAAAAATATTAAAAGTTCAACGCTTTCTTAAAATTTAGTATATTCAATAGGGAAATTAATATTCAAATATTTTTTTATGTATTCATGAATTGTTTTTCGTAACCGATAGAGTTTGCACCACTAAACGCGTCGATCAACTATAATTCTAACTTAATGTGGGAATATGTTTCTTGATAATTAACTTATCACCTTGCATATTCTGAATATTTTGATTTGCTTATTCCCATTATTGTATGTCACAACAAATGGCTAAGAGGGCTGCGTACCGATTAGTGTAGTAACTTGTTTGACAACACATAAGTCTTAGGTTAGGTTGTCCTAATCAAGTCCTACCTTCTTAGTGATGATTGAACAGACCAGCGCTTCATATGCACCAATACTAGCAGGCTTGCTGTAGCATCAAGGTTTTCGAAAGACTCGTCACTAGCAGACTTGTCATATACACTAAAGGACACTTTGAAGACTCGCCACCAGCAGACGTGCTGTAGTGTCAAAATTTCTCAAAGGATTTGTCCCCAGCAGATTTATCAAGTGCATCACGGAAATACCTTGAAGACTTGCTTCCAACAAACTTGCTACGGTTTGAATGTTCACCCAGGAACCAGCAGTCCTTCCTTACAAGAAGACTCACTATTGAACATCACACCGAGCAGACTTAATTCTACACGTGCTACAAAGAGACAGGACCACGGTAGATCAAGACAAGACAAATATGTTCAAGCTTTAAAAGCAATTCAATTCTCTATGAAGCCTGACACCAGTGATGCTGCAGGACTTTCTCTCCCTCACGTGGTCTGGAAAAGTCAAAAGAATCTACTTTATTGGACAGACCACCTGATAGTGCATCAGACGTTAGACTTGCTTTTCAGAGACCCATCAACATAGTTTGGCAGGTAACCAGTTCAGGATTTGCAAGACAAAGCTTTTATCCAACAGTCAAAGATCCAATGAACAACATCTCCATCAGACAGACTTCAACAACGACATTATCTCTAACGGATAGTAAATCAATCTTCATCTCTCAACGATCAAATTGACCTTGGTCTATAAAAGAAATATCTCATCCTCTTCTTCAAAAGACGGGAAAAAAATAGAGTCGACGAATACAAAGACACCTGCAACAAGAACTTCAAAGAAGCTATAAGATCTACAAGAGATCGTCTTCACCAACGCATCTCAGATCTTCACAGAAGATTATAGTGGGCTTACCCAGACCTTAGCAAAACACTCTCTGTAGTTTGCTAGGAAGAAATGCTTTGAAGAAAAAGAGAGAGATCATAAACTTTAATAGACAGAGATCGACTTCTTGGTCAAGAACGCAGTTCTTGATTTGAGTTCTTCACCCTTCTTCGAAGAACTCAGCCTTTAGCTGAAGCTTCAGGACCTTATTCCTAAAGCTAGAGGTCAAGCTCTTGGGTCGATTTGAAGATTGATTTCAGATGGTGCCCAAGAAAGATGAAGAGTTGTCTGTAAATATTGCATTCATATCTTCAGATTCGTATTCACATACAAATGCTGTTGATTGTGCAATAATAAATCATCATAGAAGGCTGAGTGCTCTACACTCAATTTTTCAGATATTTTATATATGAACAACCTTCAATAGTGTCTTCTTATATCAGTTTCTCGTTCTTGTCTCCTATTGCCATTTTTACTTAAGAATTCGTTTGTGAATGATTAAGTAAAGATAAAGGCTTGAAATGACGAGGACATAAACTATACATAGAGTGTCTTGGCTGATATAATCTGTAATTTATCTTTGAATAAATTCAGATGTTCTTTCAAATAATTTATCTTTCAGTCTTTACCTCTCTATGAGCTTTTATAAATTGATTTATCTTTTGAAAAGCTATTCTCTAATAATTTCCTAAATCTGCATTTGGAAGAATGATTAAGTGTGATGTTGTTCTGATCATATACTCGTGTACACCACTTAAGACTTCCTTAAGTCGGTAGTAGGGCAAGACTTCCCTAAATCTAAGCCTAACTATTTCCAATGCTTAACCTCTTTCAAACAAGCTTTTGATTTAAACGGCAGTTCACCAGCAGAGTTCTTAACTCTTCAGAGAACAAGACTGCTGTTCCTTGATACCAACAGACATGCACTACAAGAAAACTGGGTATTTGGGACGGCCAAAAACCGTCTCAAATACTGTCAAAACCGTCGCAAAAGGTATTTGGGACGATTTTGGCTCCCTCCTAAATACAAGGGTGCCAAATACATTTGGCTCAGGCCAAAACCGTCCCAAAAAGTATTTGGGACGGAAAAGGTGGCGGTTGGACAGAGTGGTGCCATTTAACAAACATTTGGGACGACTTTTGATGAAACGTCGCAAATAGTATTTGGCACGGTTGTGATTCCGTCCCAAATAGTATTTTGGCACGGTAGGGTTGCCTTCCCAAATAGTAATTGGCACGGTTTTGGATGCCCTCCCAAATAGTATTTGGCACGGTTGGTGTGCCCTACCAAAAAGGTTTTGGCACGATTAGGTTTGCCCTCCCCAATAGTAATTGGCACGGTTTTGTTGCCCTCCTAAATAATATTTGGGACGGTTGTGTTTAGTCTCCCACGTAGTATTTGGCACAATTGATGTCCTCCCAAATACCATTTGTGACCGATTATTTTTGTATTTGATACCGTTTTAATATAAGATGGCCACCATTTTTTTTTCAAGTTTTTATTATTATGCCAACCATTTGTTGGAGTCAAATATATGCTAATTATCAAATGAAAAACAATTACATTTTATGAAAATGAATTGAAATCATGACACAAACTAATTATATAGATATATATGTTTCCAATTGGTACCAAATTAGTCAGAAAGCATAACCTAAAAAACATTCAAAATTACATAAAAGTACAATAAAAAAAATGTTGTACATAGATCAACTACCCTTCAAAAACTAAAGTTAATTTCAATAAGTGTTTTTCCTATACAAAAGTGTCTATTGAAATAGACAGATCAAGTCGTCCATCATTGAAATAGCTAGCTCAAGTCGTCTATCGGTGAGTTGGTCCGAACCTACAACAAAAATTATATAATTAGTATAAATGATGCAAAAAAAAAAAAAAAAAAGAGGTACCACAAGGAAGATAAGATGGTGGGTTGATTCAATACGGATTAAACAGCCTGTTAATTATGCTATTAAGGAAATCAAAAAATTTAAATTTGACAACTTCCTTTTTGCTAAAACTTGATACACCATGAGCTGGATTTGTGGTGGTGAATTTAATTGCTTGGGGCTGATTGGTTGTGCTCTTTATGGAACACAATTTTGTTCCTTGTGGCTCTATTGGTGGATCTTCCTCACATTAAAAGACGAGGGAAGGACTAGTTTAATAGCTAGTTCGGAGGAAGACAAGAATTTTGGGTTGTTTCAAATGAAGGTCCTAGGCGAGATATTATGGACAATGGAATCGAGGCTGTTTCAATTGAAGATCATAAATGGGAGACTAAGGTGGAAGATGAAATCACATGAAACAGAAAAGTGGGCAGCAACCTTACTTGAAGAAGCAAGAGGGAAGGTTCTAGCATTGGGGTTCAACATAAGTATGGGGCACGGGAATATGATCAATCAACCACAAAGGAAGGGGTGTCCAAACAGCCTACAAATGAACCCAAAGAAGAACAAATCAATATAGTACTACGGGGGAAGCTCAAGCAAAGAAGGAAAAAGAATCAGTTCAAGCAAAAATGATCAGCCTTCGCAATCTACCATGCAAGGACCAAGTGAACAAATAGAGCACAAGATAGACTATGTGGTCAGCAAGTACGAGGTGGAACAACCAATCAAGCTTGGAACTATTTGGGAAAGGAATCAGTTTCGGGTTTGATTTAGCCAAGGAAGTTAGGGTTGTTTTAAACAAAGACCTCAAGCTTCGAACTGTTTGGGAAAACAAAAGAAAGGAAGTTGCTTTTATCACAAGTCTCAGCTATGGAACAAATAGGGTGGGCAGTAGGTTAGGGACTGTCAAGACGCAAGCTGAACAACAAGGACAAGATATGGAATTCCATACAAGTAGCATGATATTGATCTCTTCAACTCAAAATTTTTCGTACGAAAAATTTGGGTTAAAGCCCAATCAGTTTGTGGTAACTAGCAAGGAAGAAGCTGTGCATTAGGTGGAGTTTTCAAACTATCTCGCTTTGTTCATGACACGCAAAGAATAAACGGTTTTAGAAGATAGAAAAAATTGAACAATTTCAGAAGATGGCGGCGAGTTTGAGGTTGTGATAACGCAAGGAGAACAACAAGACCGAGATATCAAAAAAGAACAAAAAATAGGCTGGAAATTTTGAGACAAACATTGTTTTAAAAACTCTTTCAGTCCAATATTTTTCTTATGAGGGGCTGGGATTTAGACTCAATAAATTCATGTTACTAAGCACGGAAGAAGCTATAGGCTGGACTAAATTTCTCATCAAGTTCACATTGCGCTGTAATCACAAAGGTAAAGTATAAGGAAAACGAGGGGATACAGAAAATTCAGCCAAAGCGTCCTTAAGGTGGGCAAAATGCAAGGCTGAAACTGTGGGTTATGAGTTAATGTGGGCCGAAGAGCTGCTGGAAATTGCAAGATCAAGGGGCAGCACATTGGGGCTCGAATTGGTATGGGAAGATTACAAGGAAGTCATAAAATTGCAAAAGCCATTAATGTTTTGACAATTGAACTACCAAACCCACTGAAGCAGATCCCATCCTGATACATATGGGGATGCCAATATTCCTAATTGGAAAGAAGCAATAATGAAGTTGTTAGAGAAGGAGGATACAGGTTGGATTGATAAGACAACAGGGCTGGAATTTCAAGGTAGGAGGGTTGGACCATCAATTGGCAAGATTAATTATAAGTTTGACATAATTTTCACTTGCCTTTTACTTGTTCATGAGACAAAAGGAAAGTATCATCCGGCGCTGTTACAAACAAAAACATAAATTTCAGGACTGTTGTGGTTCGAAAAGGACATCATGGGACTGTTTTAACAAGTAGCGAAAATGCAAAGCCGAAAAAGGAAGCGGCAGCGGGTATCACAAGAGTTAGAGTCATGCTAGTCCTTTCCAATGCACTCCTGGATGCATTTTTCACTTCTCTTTCAAAGACACTAGAAAAGCTACAGGTCTCATTTCTCACTCATTTTTTATTAAAAGGAGGTTTAACAAATCATTTAAGCCAAAGCATTTACGTACAACAACAAAACAATGGTGCACACCCATCAAACGAGGGAACCCCAACAAAGCATTTACGTACTACAAAAAAAATAATGGTGCACACCCATCAAGCGAAGGCACCCCAACAAAGCACTTACGTACAACAACAAAACAATGGTGCACACCCATCAAGGGAGGGCACCCCAACAAAGCATTTACGTACAACAACAAAACGATGGTGCACACCCATCAAATGAGGGCACCCCAACAAGCATTTTAGTTATGTAGCTTACCTCTGCTCGAATATTAGTGTGTGAAGTCCTTCCGGTCCTATGTGGGAACTCGAGTTGCTTCTAATTTGCAGAATTATGTTAAGCTTCAGCCTAAAATAAAAATCATATTCATATCACATAAGCTTATACATTATGTAAGGTCATGTCTCTTAAATGCATCCAGCTTGTATCCATTCTTAATCTGAAAACAATAAAAAGGAAAAAAAAATACTTAAAAAGACATGTTATAAGAAAAAAATTATTTGTCAAAGTACATAAATATAATGTACCGGCATGTGCATCTAAGTTGCAAGAATCGAAAAAACAAGAATCGAACTTAATTTCTAATAAGCGCGAGGCTGGTCAAGAAAAGCTAGAACAAAAACAAATGAAGAGGAAAAAATCTGAACAAGAACGAGTTGCACATGAAGACTAAGAAGATAAATTGAAAACGACTCATGGGGAAGCAACGCTAGTGCACGTGTACAACGACATGTTTAATGTTGAAAATACAAATCCTATTGCATTAAGGATTTCAAACTCAGATTTGAAGGTATATTGCATCACAGCTTTAATTCTTTTACATGGACAGACTTTCGTTATGACTGATATGGCTCGGAATAGGAAATATGGAACTGTACCAACTTGGGATCTCTCTCTCTCATTATCATCAACATGGCCGCAATAATGGAGCGTGCCTATGAAAACCTTCTTCCATCTGTTTACAAGGAAGTGAGTGAAGCTTTCAGTGCAGGGCCATCAGACCTAGGGTATCTCACGTTTATAAGAAACTTCGTGTAAGGCCTAGCGTCACCATTGGCCAGTGTATTAGTGATAACTTACAACCGACCTGTAGTTCTAGCTATAGGCACAGTGTGTTGAGCACTATCCACAGCTGCAGTGGCTGGGAGTCGCTATTTCTGACAAGTTGCTTTTTAGAGAGCAGTAAATGGTTTAGGACTGGCCATAGTCATACCTGCACTTCAATCTTTCATAACTGATAGCTATAAGGATGCCACGAGGGGGATTGGATTTGGATTTCTTAATGTTGTGGGAACAATAGGTGGTATAGGGGGTGGAGTTCTTGCTACAGTTATGGCTGGTTATGAGTTTTGGGACGTACCTAGATGGCGTTGTGCTTTCATTTTGATGGCAACACTAAGTTTTGTCATTGGGTTCCTTGTTTTTTTGTTGTTGTTGACCCGTGAAGAATAACTAGCACTGATCATACTGCTGGTGGGAGTTATGAAAGGTGTGAGTTCATGTCTACCTTTCTTCGTTTTCTTTTTCCATTTGTTTGTCACTCTATTTTTGTTTTCCAACTTTATAAAAAGATAAGGGTAATCTTGGGGATTACGCACTTAGCAACTGTTACCTGTTCTTTATAATTCAGTTGCTTCCCTCTTTAGGGATGAATTGTTGGATAAGGGCAATGTGAACTCAGCATCAGTATGGGTGGAGTCGTGGACAGCCATGAAAGTTGTCATGAGAGTGAAAACATTTCAAATTATTGTCTTGCAGGGTCTTGTTGGCTCACTGCCATGGACCCCCATGGTTTTCTTTACAATGTGGTTTGAATTAATTGGTGAGCATGTGTTCAAATGTCATTTTCCTTTCATTATTTCTTCATTTGTTTATTTAGTTATTTGTTCTTTTTCTTGTTTTTTGTGTGGTTTTTGCGAGTGTTTTATGTTTCTTGAAGGCAGTAGAAGTTTGGACATAGTTGACTTGCTGAAGATAGAGTTTCTTGCTGTATTTTTCTTGGGACCTGTTTGTTTAGTGTATTCTGAACTGTTTCTGTTTTCATTGTTAGAATTTGAATTTTAAATTTCACTTGTTTCTTGCTGCATTTCTCTCTTATTTGCTGCGATCGTGCATGAGATAGACTATTCTTTTGCAGGTTTTGACCACAACAGAACAACAGCTCTTATTAGTCTTTTTGCTGGGGGGATGTGCCCTTGGATCCCTCGTTGGTGGACTAATCACCGATCGAATGTCACTACTCTACCCACATTCAGGACGCATCATGTGTGCACAATTCAGCGCAAGCATGGGCATCCCATATTCATGGTTCCTCCTAAGAGTAATCCCACAGTACGTTGACAGCTATTTTATGATCAAAAATAAAATCTTTTTATGATCAAAATCCCTAAAATATTGTTCAGCAATCGTGCTACCCAAGTGCTAAACCATTGCTATCATAGACAATTTGATTTTCTAATTCAAAGTTGTTCCAGTTCTTGCCTGGAACTTGTTACACTTATACGATTTTCAACCAAGCCGACGTACTAGGCACACGAATAGATGATGATTCATTGTATAGTAGGATAATTCAACAAATCAAGTAACAATACTCAACCAAGAAATACTAAACAAGACGAAAAAAGAGGGCACAAAACCGTAAAATTCCAAAGAACATCAAGTAACAAAATCAAAACAAAACACTATAAATTGGTTTATATAATAACAATCAGTTTAGCGGGAACAACTAACCATTTACCACAAACATCACTGATAGTGTGAACAACATATGACCCTAGAACTTAACTATAGGTACCTTTGCCACCATAACTATCATAAATAATTTGGAAATTATTTAAGGGACATCGTGCATAACAAAACCAAAAACATAAAACTGTATGGAACCAACGATGTATGTAGTACTTTAGAACAATTGACTTGTAGCCACTTGTAGAAATACCCTCCTAACTTGTCTAAAAGTTACCAACCCACACCCTAACTAATTAGCCCTAAATACATGAATCTCAAGAGAGATAAGGAGATCCATAGAAAGTAATAGAACGAAAGAGAGAGTTACTCACCGAAGGGATTCCGTAACAGCCCTAGCAACAAGATCGAATGAAAACAGAGAACATGTATTTAGGAAATTAATCGTTTGTTAAAAACTAGGGCACAATGCAAGCAGCCGCAACACGGAGAATAGAGAACAAATACGAGAGAGAGAGAGGGGGGGTTCTCACCAAAAGGATTCCCAGGCAGTCGTCGGAGATTTAGCTACGGGAACTGAAAATTACACGAAGAGACTGAAAGAAAGAGAGAGAGAGAGAGAGAGAGAGAGAGAGAGAGAGGGAGAGAGAGAGAGGGTGTGAGAGAGAGACGTATTGTGTAAAAGTTGTGGGAACTGAAAACGTATTGTCCTAAAAATCTCAATAAGAGGGACTGGGGGGAAACAACCGCGGGAACTGAAAACATATTGTGTAAAAGTTGTGGGGGAAATTTTTGGGGAATTTATTGTACCAACCGTTCCAATCTCAAAACATCAGAAGTGCCCATACTTGGTATTTGGGAAGGCTAGTGCACAAGTGTGCTAAATACTTGGTATTTGGGAAGGCTAATACACAAGTGTGCCAATTACTTGGTATTTGGCACTGTTACTTTTACCTTGCCAAATAACAGTATTTGGGATGATTTTTTCACCCTCCCAAAAAATGTGGGTCACAAATAGTGTTTTTTCTTGTAGTGATGCTCACCGTGCAAACTGTCTACGCCTTTAAAACATATGCTTTACTTATATAAAAAGAAGAAAAGTTTTAAAAGGCAACATAGGCTATTCACCCCCCTCCCTTCTAGCCTATTTGAACAATCATGTTGTCAAAAGAAAATTTTGTTTTATCTTCAAAACTTTTGACAAGGATTTCATTTGATTTAAATTTTTGAAAATCTCACTTATTTTGAAAAATTATTTTGTTTTCAAAAATTTCTTGAGACAGACAATTACCATGATGATTGTAGAAAAATTATTCATATGACAGATATACATATCAATTGGCACTATAACTTTTCCTCAGATGTACGACACTCCGATGGATGCTTCACTTAAAAGGATCTCATATTCAAATTCTCTTGACATAAGACTAACGATTGTAATCAATCCAACATTCTATCGAGAGAAAAATTTCCGAGTTAAAATTTTTTGCAACTTTACAGTGAAATTATTTTTGAATGATTCTTATATATTCTTATGAAAAAGCTTAAGAGTCAAAAACTCTATATCATGAAACTTTGATTGATCTCTCTGTTATATAATATTTAGTTTCTGGGAACTTGACCTACATTTCAAAGAATTATTTGAAATCAATTTCTAAGAAATATGAATCAAAGATCTCATAATCTGTGGCAAAGAAAAACTATTCTTTAGGCAAAATCGACTACATACATATTTGCTAAGATTCCGAAAGGCTCATTCTGAAGAACATCTACCTTGATCTGAATATGATTGTCGCTTAAGGTACATCCCATGTCTAGTGCTCAAATCCTTCCTTCTGCTCTTTTCCTTTCTATGAGCACATAAGACCAAGGGAAAATAAGATATTCAAGATCCTGATTCCCCCCTCTTCATCCCATGGATTTTCTTGAAAAACTTATTTCTGTACCTAGATTTTTCTGGAGCTTTCTAAAGCTCATAAAATGTTGCTAATGATCTTCTTGATTTTCATTCAGGAATACAGATTATCTCAAGATCAACAAGCAAATTTTATTCTCTCTCTACCAGCATAAAATATTATGCTTGAATGACTTGTAGGATTCTATTCACTTGCTTCAGTCTAATCTTCTTCTCTCTGGGTTATGATATATGGTTGATATTTACTATATCTTTATGATTCCTTGATAATCATGATCATGAATATATCATCATTGCATAAGCCTTATATTTGCATGCTCTGCTCTTTCCTATTTATCTCTGCAAATATAAAGCTTGAGTAACTGCTTATCATACTTTGCTAGTCTGGTCATCTGCAATGGAACATAATGTTGATTCTCTATTGAGCTACCTCATGAAAGGATGGAAAACGAAGCTGTTGTTTCAATGGGATGAACATATGTGCACCACTTCGGGATTTGCGTGCTTGGATCAGAAAAGAAAACCCATCTTCTTGAAGGAGCTGAAGAAGGTGTGGGAGCATTTTCTTTTAGATTTAGTTAATAGTTATTTGACCTCTTAATTTGTGGATCAGCTCCGAATGGTGAACTGCAATTGTTTCTAGACGGGGTTACTGATGTTGAGGATGTTCCTACTTATGTTAAAGAGCATGCGTTTGGACAGATAGAAATTACAGCTTCTCATTCTGATTGGGATTTTTACGCCAAGATTATTGATCGATTTTGCAAGAAGGAAGCTACTGATAAGAAGATTTGATTTCTTTGTCTTGTAGATGCTATGTTTCTCTTATTTATAGCCGTGTTCGCCATTATCCAAGAAACATGCCTATGCTAATTAATACAAATGGTATGCCATTTTGTGACGAATGTTTTATTTTTAAAAGAAAAAAAAAATCATACTTTGCTCCTTGACTCCTATTTAATCTATTAAGTATGATTTACTTTACTCAACTGGTTTGATGTCTTATTGTCAAAGTAATTTTAGATTATCTTTGATCTGTTTAGACTGTGTTATATTCAAACCTTCTTCTTTGTTGAACATTCTTGTTGTGCAGTACTTCATAAGCTCAGTTCTATGTGCTGAATTATAGGAGCTTCCACCTTAGTAGACAATGTGTAACACACATAGGTAAATTTGCAAGTTCTACAAAGGTTGAGGTTAAACTTTTTGAAACTAACTATTTCTTATAGTAAAAGACTAATTTCCTAGATTATCGGTAAAGGTAAATATATCTTTAAAAAGGAAAACGTGTTCTTCATTCAAAAACATTTTTCTGAAAAGTCACTTTTTTGTCAAAATCAAACCGTTTTTATGAAAAAGCTGTTTTGACAAATTTTACTGAAAAATTGTTTTGTCTTATCAAAAACCTTTTTATCTTCTCAAGAAAGCTAATTTGTCTTTTCAAAATCTCTTAGCTTTCCAAGGAGAATACTTTACCGTATATCTAGAAATTACAACCATCTCTTACACTATCCTATATGACTTTAATGAAGAGTGGTTGAAAGGACTCTTCGAACTTAATGAATTCATCTCATTAACCGGTCTTTCGTCTTGCCTCAACGAGTATTTATAGAGACATTCCTTCCCTCATCTCTATCACTCACAAACTACCTCCCAAACACTATGATAGACACTGATACAATATCACTTCCTTTCAAAATGTTACTCAGAAGTATTCTTAGCACTAGATTAAGTTTCTCTCTCAACAATTTGGTATTACCCTTCCTATCCACCGAAAGTTGTTTGGTTAGTTTTGAGGATTCCTCTTGTATGAAGATTTACCTTAACAACCATTTAGCATGTATCTCATGTTTCTCTATATCCTTGATCACGTTTGAATGTTCCTTCTCGTTTAAAAGATCCTCCTATCTCCAGTGAGAGCCAAACGTGATTCTCCTCGGATTTCCCTCTCAAACCTCGAGGATGAGTGCATGTCTGGAACCGATATCTAGAAATCTAGAAGGTATTTATCGGCACCACGGGATAGAAAACGTGCTAAAGAAGGAAAAGGGATGAGCCCCGCTCTCTCCTTGGCTCATATTTGAGTCCCTTGATCTGGACCTATATTCCATTTGCCAATCGGTTAAACAGATCTAGGTCCATGATCTTCATAGACATTTCCTTGTAACATTTTTATCTTTAGAAATGTATCAGGTGTTTAGATTAGTTGTTTACTATGAGTAGTTAAGTCACCGGGAGTTGTATTGAATCTTGTAATCATTAGATCCTTTTTGTAATCGATTATATTTTGATGTAAATGAGAATTTGTTCAAAACAACTTTAATTCATGTCTATCTGCTTTTGTATGAACATTCTTTGATAGCATGAAATCTTATGTTTGCCTATGGTTTCGATTTTTGTAGTTTATATTATACCTTTTGTTACGAATCCATGGCAAGCATAACTCTGTGTTAAATCAGCGACAAACCAATCATAACCATGAGTATTCTATCAGGTAGAATATAATTCGAGTGAAGAAACCAGGACCTATTTTTTAATAAATAATAGTCTTATGAATTCGATCTATTTTTTGCAGATCTAATTCAGACATTATAGAAGATATTAATGTTTTATCAAAAACTTCTGATGTTTAAAAGACTAAGTTGGTTCTTAGCATAATGACAATCTTGATCCATCTTTGCTGCTTCTTTGTCATTATAACTAAGATCAAGCTGGTATCTTGGCCCGATTTTAACTCGATAAAAGAACCCAAAAGCGTCACAGAATCTTGGTAGAATCACATTAAAGTATCTTGTTGGAATATGGATAACTATAGTTTTAGATTTCTTAAGAAAGGAAAGCTTACCTTGTAACTCCTTTCTCGGGAATAGAAAGATCTCACCTTAACCCATGATATTCGATGAATCTTCATTCTCCCAAAAACTACGGTCTCAAATAATTCACAACAGTAGACCTCACATCTCTTTGTTGGAATAAAGACCTTCTAAGAAACAAAGCAACTACAATTCTCCTTGTTTGATATTTCTTCTGTTCAAGACAACTCTGCTCCAAATTCTTTCTTTTCTTTGTCTTGAACAGATGACCTTCTTACCCTAAAGATAGTCACACCTTAGTTGTTGACCAAGAAGTGAAATGCATTCTCTTAACTTTGTATTTCTAGCCAAATTAAGAATAAGCTACTTGCTTCTTTGTGATACAAGTACTTTGACTAAAATGGTTGTTGTCTTTTATTTCGCCTCTATTGCTCTCTTAATTGGGATTCTATTGAGAAGAAGCATAGTCATCGGTTAATCTATGCCAATGAAGCCTATGGTCCATCCTTCCAAAAGGCGAGGCAATCCAAAGGATAAATTTGCTAAAACAGCGGTCATTCAATTGATATAAGCAGATCTCCATGTGAACATTCCATCTTCATTTAGCAAATCCTCAGAATGCGCTAAAATCAATCGATGGCAGATTCCATCATCGTAGATGAAGTTTATGGTTTGTCCTTCCGAAGCCAAGGCACCCAAAGGAAATTTCTTTGAAATATTCTTCACTCAATTGGTATCGTGAGACCTCAATATCTGTTTGTCCCATCATTTTAAACAAACCCTCTTGTGCGCTAAACTCATAAGATACATCCGATGTCGAGGCTTTAAATCCCTCTGATCACCTTCCATCGGTTCTCATCTATGTGGATTCTCTTTGTCATTTCCATCAATTGACAACGGCACCTCAAACATTCTTGCGATCACTCTTCATCTCCAATCATAACATTTGGTATCAGCAAACCTTAGTCTTGGTCACCTATCTTTCCAAAAATCGATGTCGGTAGACTTCCATTATCCTTGAACACATTATTCTTCAACTTATCACAACAATTTCATTCTTTGCCCATCTTGGTGTGTTCAAGAGCGACTTATAACATGCATGTCATAGAATTGATATCGAAGATATTTTCCTCAATTTTTCACCCCCACCATACATTGTTATCAACTAGTATCGACAAACTTTCATTCTTGCTACATATATTCTTTAAGTTATCGGTTGAATCAATAGATCCCAATCTCTTTGGTTATCCTTAAATAGCCAACCTTCTCTCACATTGTTCATAACCTCATATCAGCCAGACATTCATCTCTGAGAAACAAGCCATTTATCAAAA
>CM028377.1:118797509-118871455 GCA_013146195.2 Codonopsis lanceolata | reverse complement strand
AACATTTTTATCTTTAGAAATGTATCAGGTGTTTAGATTAGTTGTTTACTATGAGTAGTTAAGTCACCGGGAGTTGTATTGAATCTTGTAATCATTAGATCCTTTTTGTAATCGATTATATTTTGATGTAAATGAGAATTTGTTCAAAACAACTTTAATTCATGTCTATCTGCTTTTGTATGAACATTCTTTGATAGCATGAAATCTTATGTTTGCCTATGGTTTCGGTACCTGTAGTTTATATTATACCTTTTGTTCCGAATCCATAACAGCAAGCATAACTCTGCTGTTAAATCAACAGCAAACCAATCCTTAACCATGAGTATTCTTATCCGGTAGAATATAATTCTGATGAGAAGAAACCAGGACCTATTTTTTAATAAATAATAGTCTTATGAATTCGATCTATTTTTTGCAGATCTAATTCAGACATTATAGAAGATATTAATGTTTTATCAAAAACTTCTGATGTTTAAAAGACTAAGTTGGTTCTTAGCATAATGACAATCTTCTGATCCATCTTTGCTTTAACTGCTGTCATTATAACTAAGATCAACTGGTATCTTGAAAACTGATAAAAGAACCCAAAACGTCTAGAGTACTGGTAGAAGTCACATTAGAAGTAATACTGTTGGAATATGGATAACTATAGTTTTAGATTTCTTAAGAAAGGAAAGCTTACCTTGTAACTCCTTTCTCAGGAATAGAAGATCTCACCTTAACCCATGATATTCTGATGAATCTTCATTCTCCCCAAAAACTCTGGTCTCAAATAATTCACAACAGTAGACCTCACATCTGCTGTTGGAATAAAGACCTTCTAAGAAACAAGCAACTACTACAATTCTCCTTGTTTGATATTTCTTCTGTTCAAGACAACTCTGCTCCAAATTCTTTCTTTTCTTTGTCTTGAACAGATGACTTTCTTACCCTAAAGATAGTCACACCTTAGTTGTTGACCAAAAAGTGAAATGCATTCTCTTAACTCTGTATTTCTAGACAAATTAAGAATAAGCTACTTGCTTCTTTGTGATACAAGTACTTTGACTAAAATGGTTGTTGTCTTTTATTTCGCCTCTATTGCTCTTCTCACTTAATTGGGATTCTATTGAGAAGAAGCATAGTCATCAGTTAATCTATGCCAATGAAGCCTATGGTCCATCCTTCCAAAAGCTGAGGCAATCCAAAAGGATAAATTTGCTAAAACACTGGTCATTCAATTGATATAAGCAGATCTCCATGTCTGCTGTTCCATCTTCATTTAGCAAATCCTCAAGTCTGCTAAAATCAATCCAGTAGCAGATTCCATCATCGCCGATGAAGTTTATGGTTTGTCCTTCCAGAAGCCAAGGCACCCAAAAGGAAAATTTGCTGAAATATTCTTCACTCAATTGGTATCAGCAGACCTCAATATCTGCTGTCCCATCATTTTTTCAGCAAACCCTCTTGTCTGCTAAACTCATAAGATACATCCAGTATCAGCAGACTTTAAATCCTACTAATCACCTTCCATCAGCAGATTCTCATCTATGTCGATTCTCTTGTCATTTCCATCAATTGACAACGGCATACCTCAAACATTGCTGATCACTCTTCATCTCCAATCATAACATTTGGTATCAGCAAACCTTAGTCTACTGGTCACCTATCTTTCCAAAAATCAGTATCGATAGACTTCCATTATCCTTGAACACATTATTCTTCAACTTATCACAACAATTTCATTGCTGACCATCTTGGTGTGTTCAAGACAGCTTATAACCATGCATATCATAGAATTGATATCAGAAGATATTTTCCTCAATTTTTCACCCCCCTCCATCTGTTGTTATCAACTAGTATCAGCAAACTTTCATTACTGCTACATATATTCTTTAAGTTATCAGTTGAATCAATAGATCCCAATCTCTGCTGGTTATCCTTAAATAGCCAACCTTCTTCTCTGTTGTTCATAACCTCATATCAGCAGACATTCATCTCTACTGAAACAAGCCATTTATCAAAAAAAAAAAAAAGGTTTCAGTAGTTCATCGACTCTGCTGGTCACCTACTTGTGAAGATATTCTTGACTTAAACAACCTTTGGAAGTTTTGATAGATTTTCAAATGTTTTCCAACAAGTAGTATTTCAATAATTTGTATCAACTCCAAAAATGTTTTCAAAACCTTTCAGTACTGTTTTGAAAAATATTTTATACTCTTTTGAAATACTTCTTAAAAATTGGTTTAAATTCTAAAAATCCTAAAGATTTAAGAGATTGCTGAGGATTGTGTAGATGATTCAGAATGCCTCGTAAATTATCTTATGGAAATTTTAGAATTTCAAAACATATCTTATTTCTTCAAAGGTTTGTATTTTAAACTCATATTATTTTCAAAAAGTCATTAATATCAACACAGGTCTTCTTCTCTTTATCCAGTACACCTCACTATCATTGGTATCTAATATCTGGATATTGAGATTCCTCGATTTAAGTCAAAATCTGTATCGAAAACATCTTTAAGAATGACTTAATATCGTCATCATGAATCGATGCCTTTCCAAGATAAATGCCCATTCAAATTCGAGTTTTGGCATGATTACTTCGCCGCTTTGTATATCTGTCATTACAGCTCTACAGTGGACACCAAAACGACGATTCTTGATAAGTGTGTACTTTCAATATATATCCTCCGAAAGTACTAAAAATTTAATTCTTCCCATAATAATCTTCCAAATTGAGACTTCCCAACAATTGATTGATCTTATTTCAACAATTGGTATCATTTCATTACCATAAAAATTCTTCTTCAGAAAAATCTTCATGGCCGCTTCATCTTCTTCAAGCGTCTCTAGTCGATATGTTCAATATGAATCGTCCTTCGTCACCAGAATAGGCTCTCAGTCCTATATTCTAGGTCACACGATCCAGGGAGAACAATTTCTCCTCGGCAATAATGTTGGAGGAACGATTATAGATCTTCTTCACAGTTCTGGACTCGTCTCCATCGTTACTTTTCGTGAAAAATTCTGCAGCCTTCAACTGGCTGACGAATTCTACTCAAGGATGCAACTGGCAAGAGATGGAAGAGCCTCAACGGTCGTATTCGAGGTACTGATGTCGTCCTCAATGCCGAGAGCCTGTCACGCGTCTTTCATCTTCCTTCTGGTGGACTTGATGCTCTCGATGATTCTATCCTTAATGAATCATGGCTTCAACGAACTGGTTATCATTCTCGAGAAACTACAGTACCTGGGGCATCAACAATTATCCCTTAGATGTGTACTGTATTGGTGAGATTCTGAGTCGATGCCTTCTATTTCATGAAGCAGGCTCAGGTAGTGACACCAGAAGACTTCGGAACTTCACCATTGTTGTTCTTGATTCTTACACCATTAATTGGTCAGAAGTTGTCTTCTCTCTCATCTGTTGCTCTATTGTGCGAAGACGAGTAAATAGGTCAGGATTCATAAGTATGCTAGGATTATAAGCCATTTTTTCTCCCATAAACCCATTCAATCCACAATCCACGAGGATGACCGCCTCCCTATCACTGGAGACCTATTGATAACTCGAGAGTTGTTCGGCAATAGAAGCTTTTCTGACGAAGATAGAGAATATTCTTTAGGCTCTAGCACTGGTAGCTTTGTGGATTCCAACTAGGATGTATTGTTTTTCTAATAGTACTTTCTCAATCTAACATCTTAACTGACATCTTCTTAGATCTTCCTTCTTCTTCTTCTTTCCTTCTTCTTCTTCTCTCTCTTGCTTAAAACCATTAAGGAGGAGAGTTATGACATATCCATAAAAAAGGAGCGTCATTAATTAAGGAGGAGAGTTCATAAAGAAGGAGAGATATTAATTAAGGATGAGAGTTATCCATAACTCTCCAAGACATAGAAGAGTTCACAAACTCAAGAGGAGAGTTCATGAACTAAGGAGAAAAGTTCATAGCTAACAAGGGAAAAGACCAAAATTTCCGTTGATAAATGAAAGACACACATCAGGTGAAAAATTCACCCCTACAGCTGATTCACGCTCAGCCTTTGTGGCATGTTTGTTGAAAATTATTTTTTCTAAAAATATCTCTGTTGAGTCTTACCTTCAACAAAGATCATTTATTTTCAACAGAAAAATCAAATGCTTTAAAATGGTATCATAAGCAATCTTTATTGTAAACACTTTCAAAAACATATGATTACATAAGGATTTACGACTCTTGCTTGCCAAAACATTCTTTATCATATAAAACCTTTGTGCAAGCAAGGACCCTAAAACTTTTTAGATCCTGATTAAACATTTTCAAATATCATAAGAGATCTAAACTGTTTTTCACCATTGCTTTACCTGTTCAGTACTTTGATTTATCGAGTCTGTAATAGCAATAGTAGAATATACAAAGTCATCGCTCTTGTAATTATCAACATAGGGCATGCCTTGAGATAAAATGATTATTCATTGTGGGCATGTTATTTCTATGTCTTGATAAATGCTTTAGTGCTTTGTATATGTCATCTTGTAATGGTTCCAAGCAAATAGGAGGAGATTGTTGGAATATGTTTCTTGATAATTAACTTATCACCTTGCATATTCTGAATATTTTGATTTGTTTGTTCCTATTACTGTGTGTCATAACAAGTGGCTAAGAGGGCTGCGTAGCGATTAGTGTGGCAACTTGTTTGACAACACATAGGTCTTAGGTTAGGTTGTCCTAATCTAGTCCTACCTTCTTAATGATGATTGAACAGACCAGTGCTTCATATGCATCAACACCAGCAGACTTGCTGTAGCATCAAGGTTTTCGAAAGACTCGTCACCAGAAGAATTGTCATATGCACTAAAGGACACTTTGAAGACTCGCCACCAGCAGACGTGATGTAGTGTCAAAGTTTCTCAAAGGACTTGTCAAAGGACTTGCCACCAGCAGATTTATCAAGTGCATCACGGAAATACCTTGAAGACTTGCTACGGTTTGAATGTTCACACCAGCAACCAGCAGTCCTTCCTTACAAGAAGACTCACTATTGAACATAACACCAGCAGACTTAATTCTACACGTGCTACAAAGAGACAGAACCGTAGTAGATCAAGACAAGACAAATGTGTTCAAGCTTCAAAAGCAATTCAAATCTCTATGAAGCCTGACACCAGTGATGCTACAGGACTTTCACTCGCTCACGTGGTCTGGAAAAGTCAAAAGAATCTACTTTATTGGACAGACCACTTGATAGTGCCTCAGACGTCAGACTTGCTTTTGAGAGACCTATCAACACAGTCTGACAGACAACCAGTTCATAATTTGCAAGACAAAGCTTTTATCCAACAGCCAAAGATCCCAATGAACAACATCTATATCCGACGGACTTCAACAATAACATTATATCTAACGGATAGTAAATCAATCACCATCTCTCAACGATCAAATTGACCCCGGTATATAAAAGAAATCTCTCATCCTCTTCTTCAAAAGACGGAAAAAAATAGAGTCGACGAATACGAAGACACCTGCAACAAGAACTTCAAAGAAGCTGTAAGATCTACAAGAGATCGTCTTCATCAACGCATCTCAGATATTCACAGAAGATTTCAGTGAGCTTACCCAGACCTTAGCAAAATACTCTTTGTAGTTTGCTAGGAAGAAAGGCTTTGAAGAAGAAGAGATAGATCATAAACTTCAATAGACAGAGATCGGCGTCTTGGTGAAGAACCAGTTCTTGATTTGAGTTCTTCACCCTTCTTTGAAGAACTCAGCCTTTAATTGAAGCTTCGGGACCTTATTCATAAAGCTAGAGGTCAAGCTCTTGGATCGATTTGAAGATTGATTTCAGATGGTGCCCAAGGAAGATGAAGAATTGTCTGTAAATATTGCATTCATATCTTCATATTTGTATTCATATACAAATGTTGTTGATTGTGCAATAATAAATCATCATAGAAGGTCGAGTGCTCTGCACTCAATCGTTCAGATATTTTATAGCTGAACAACCTTCAATAGTGTCTTCTCATATCAGTTTCTCGTTCTTGTCTCCTATTGTCCTTTTTACTTAAGAATTCGTCTATGAATGATTAAGTAAAGATAAAGGCTTGAAAGGACGAGGACAGAAATTGTACATAGAGTGTCTAGGCTGATGTAATCTGTAACTTATCTTTGAATAAATGCAGATGTTCTTTCAAATAATTTATCTTTCAGTCTTTATCTCTCTATGAACTTTTATAAATTGATTTATCTTTTGAAAAGATATTCTCTAATGATTTCCTAAATTTGTATTTGGAAGAAGGATTAAGTGTGTTGTTGTCCTGATCATATATTCGTGTACAGCCACTTAAGACTTCCCTAAATCTAAGCCTAACTATTTCCCTTGCTTAACCTCTTTCAAACAGGCTTTTGATTTAAACGACAGTTCACCAGCAGTGTTCTTAACTCTTTAGAGAGCAAGTCTGTTGTTCCTTGATACCAGCAGACATGCTCACCGTGCAAACTGTCTACGTCTTTAAAACCTATGCTTTATTTATATAAAAAGAATAAAAGTTTTAAAAGGCAACATAAGCTATTTAACCCCCCCCCCCACTTAAGACTTCCCTAAATCTAAACCTAACTATTTCTGTTGTTTAACCTCTTTCAAACAGACTTTTAATTTAAACGGCAGTTCACCAACAATGTTTTTAACTCTTTAGAGAGCAAGTCTGTTGTTCCTTGATACCAGCAAACATGCTCACCGTGCAAGCTATTTACGCCTTTAAAACATATTCTTTATTTATATAAAAAGAAGAAAAATTTTAAAAGACAACATAAGCTATTTAAACACCCCCCCCCCCCCTTCTTCTAGCCTATTTCCTCTCTCCGTAGCCTATTTGAGCAATCATGTATAAGCCCATGTATGGCCCATAACATTCTAAAAAGTATATATATATCTAAAAGAGGTCGCATCAAATATATGGCCTTTATTAAAACAAAAAAAGTATAAGCCATGTGGAGGTGCACATCATCTGAGATCTTCCCCCATTTTTCTCCCATTGACCTTAGGTTGCGACTTGCTAGCTTTATCTATAATTATTTAATTCATTTGTAATGTACCCTACAGTTTCAATGCACTTCTTTGGCAGCAATCAACCGAAATAACTGCTGTCGGCAAGCAAATGTTAAATTGGGAACCCTATTTCACTATATTAATTTGATTACACTATATCATGCTTTTCAATTAAGCGCTCTTACTAATTTTTTGTACAAGTGATTTGAGCTAATTGTTTTGTCAAAAACTTGTTTAAAATGATTTTACGGATATTTTTTATAAGATAAATAAAAGATTGGTTTCGTTTTATCAATTAAGATCCGTAAGACGATTTTACAAGAGATATACTCAATTGTTTTTCACAACTTGCAAAGTTTATAAATAATAATAAAAGTCTCATGTAATACTATCTTACGGATCTTAATTCGTAAGATGGAGCATCACTCTCTCACAACTCAACCCACTAACATACGATGAGAGGATCTATATTACAAAAAATGATGATGCGACCGTTTTATGTAAGCTTTTATCCAATAATAATAAATAAAAATGTTTAAACTCAAACTCATCTAAATATGCTGAGATTCACATATTGATTAACATTTTACTGTAAGACAAAAACTTGAGTAAACGGTCTTACGGATATTTTTTGTAAGAAAGAGTCTCTTTACCTGACTTACTGTGTGTTAGTGGGTTAAATTATGAGAAAATGATGTTTTATCTTACAAATTAAGATATGTAAAACCGTCTCATAAGAAACATCATATTACGATAATACTTATTTAAATATCATAAGCAACGTCAAATGTACCATTGATCTCAAGAGTTGTACTTCTTACGTACAAGAAAAAGTCTATTATTCAATTTTAAAAAATTGTGTCTAAATTCTCCACAAAATTTCAAATTTACCCTCCAAATAAGATATAAATAAAAAATATTTTTATAATTATAATTGATTCTAATAATAGTAACGTGGCAGCAAACAAATGTACATACGATTGGAGGGTTAAAAAGATCCAAATTATTGATATCCAAGTTGGTTGGACGGAAAGAATTAAATGATTTGGTGAGAGTGAATGGAATGATAGAAAGTGCCCCATTGTATTGATAGCGATGTAGGCATACTTTAGTGTTGTGTAGATCATAAAAGATGGGGCCTATGCTAGCTTGTGCATGGGATTAATCAATATTTTCAAAAATTAGGTGACAATTAATTGATTCGAAAACAAAACCCTTCTTGAGTTTGACTTTGCTACGTAACACACAGCTCACGCTCACGCTCACGCCAGACAAAATCCTCCATTTTCATTTTTCATCTTTTTTTTTTTTTTTTTGGAGGGGACATAGACCGTACCCCAATCCTTAATTTTTTTTTAATGTCTTAAAAGACTACAATTATATATATATGATGTCTTTGGTGTGGCTCGAACAAATGGTGTCTGGTGAGGCTTTGAACACCCGACCTCTCGGTTGAGAGTAGTTAATAGGGCTTGAATACTCAACCTCTCCGTTAAAATAAGTGAGTAGCTAAATGAGGCATTTGGATAAGGCTTTAACAACAACGATGTCAATCTTCAATCTTCAATTTTAATTAAAGTTTTATTCTTTTTGTCTCAAAATAAGAATTTCTTCTTAATTTACAATTTATTTTAGTAAATTATATTTTTGTTACTATTTTCTAAAATTATCTTCTAGTGGTATTCTGTATTCAATTCATAACACTTTCATCTCAAAATTTGCAAAGAAACAAGTAAAAACTTCCCATAGAGAAAAAATGGAGGGAGTATTATAGAACATTTTAATAAGTAAAAGGGTTGAAATAGTCACTAAACTTTAGGAACCCGATTTAGAAACCTCAATTGCAAAGTAACTAAGGTAAAAATCTAGTGGCCGTACACTACACCATGACCATGAGCGTTATCAACCTTTTCATTTTCCAAGTTTCACATGTTTTGATTGAGACTCACGAACCTTCACCTAACTTAATTGTACACATAATGACTCCTAACAAACAACCATACTTACTTACCGTAATCAATGCGGTATACTCCTCCGTCCAAATTTGAGTTTGGACTCGGGAAAGTGAATCACCCTTGTACCACCAATTATACTAGTTATTTATTTATTATTATTATTTTTTTTTTAACCAGGTTGAATCCTGGGGTAATTTTCGGTCCCTCATTGCTACTACCAGGAAAATCACGGGATGTGCCCAAAATGATACAGTGTTTGAGAACATTGCAACTAATAACACATACAAGGTCCAACCTCAGAAAAAAGAAAAGTGTTTCCACCAACTATCGAACTCACGCTGCATACCTCCAGAATCTTATGTCCCCCTCCTTTTACCACTCGGCTATGCCCCGGGGGACTATTTAGTTTGTACTCCGCACGAATATAATATGAGATATATATATTTTTTTGTAATAATAATATAATTTTTTAACATTATAATTTTTTTTTCTATTGTTACTAATATTAAACGATTTTTTTACCAAAATACTTTAAAATTAATATAAGTTTCTAGCTAACGTGAGATACATTTTTTGTATTAATAATAATAGTATTTTTTTTTATCTAAAGACTTTTAAAATTAATATTTAATTTGATAATAATATTAGAAATCATTTTGTTAAAAACTTTTAAAATTATAATTCATTTTTAAACAATGTGAGATACTTATTTTATATTTTTATTGGTAATGAAAGTTTAAGTTTTTTATCTAAAAACTTTAAAATCAACATCACATTCTAATTATGTGGTATACACATTTTCTATTAGCAATAATAGTAGTAGATAAAAAACTTTTTAACCAACATTTATTTCTAAACAATGTGAATATATATATTTTATTGGTAATAACAAAAGATGTCTTTATCTAATAACTTTTATAACCAATATTCATTTCTAAATAATGTGTGATACATTTCTTTGTAACCAATGTGAGATACATCATTTAAAAACTTTTTAAACCAATATCACTTTTATAATCAATGTGAAATACTTCTCTTCTATTGCTAATAATTACAGACTTTAAAAATCAATATCGCTCTCTAATCAATGTGTAATACATATCCTCATTTGATAATAATAATAATAGAAGTATTTTATTTAAAAAAAATTATAACCAACATCTCTTCCTAAATAATGTGGGATACATCTCTTCTATTATATTGATGATAAAAGTAAAAGTCTTTTATCTAAAGACTTTTAAAACCAACATCATTTTTTAATAAATGTAGGATATATCTTCTATTAGTAATAATAGTAACCGTTTTTTTATTTAAAATTAAAATCAACATCACTTTCTAACCAATGTGAGATATACATATTATATTGATAATTATGGTTGAAGTCTTATATCTGAAGACTTTTAAAACAAACATTATCATCTACCAAATGTATGATACATCTATTCTATTGGTAATAATAGTATTTTTTAAAACCAATATTAATTTATAACCAATGTGTGATACATCTTTTCTATTGATAATAATAGTAGAATACTTTGTAACCAATCTGAGATACATGCATCTATTCTATTTGTAACAAAACGTTTTGAATCTAAAGACTTTTTAAACCAATTTTTATTTTTAAACAATGTGAGATACATATCTTTTATTGATAATAAGAGTAAAAGTATTTACTATAAGACTTTTAAAACTAACATATTTTTCTAAATAATGTAAGATACACTTTTTTTCATATTCTAACAATGTGAGATACTTCTTTTCTATTTCTATTGGTAATAAAAATTTGAAATTTTTATCTAAAGACTTTTAAAACAAACATCTCTTTCTAACAATGTAGTATATATCTTTTTTATTGGTAATAATAGTATTTATAAAACCAACATTAATTTCTAACAAATGTGAGATACATTCTTATATAGTAATAATAATAGTCTTTTATATAAAAACTTTTGAAATCAACATCTTTTTGTAAATAATGTGGGATACATCTCTTCTATTGGTTATATCATAAAAATAATAATAGTAGTAGTAGTATTTTATCTAAATAGTTTTAAAACCAACATCTTTTTGTAAACAGTGTGTGATACATCTCTTGTATTGATAATAACATAAAATTTTGATTATCTATTAATTTTATAACAAATATATGTTTCTAAATAATGTAGATCTCTTTGTAACCAATGCGATGTACATTATCTAAAAACATTTTAAACCAATATCACTTTTCCTAACTAATGTGAAATACATATTTTTTCTATTGGTATTAAGTCTTTTATAAAAATACTTTTAATACCTACATCACTCTCTAACCAATGTGTAATACATCTCATCATTTGGCAATAGTAGTATAAGTTTTTTATCTAAAAAAATATCTAAAATCGGCATCTCTATCTATATAATTGGATATATCTCTTCTCTTCTCTTCTCTTTTATTAATGATAAAAGTAGACGTCTTTTTATTTAAAGATTTTTAAAACCAATATCATTTTTAACCAATATAAGATTTATCTCTTTTATTGGTAATAATAGTAATTTAAGCCAACATCAATTTATAACAAATGTGATATATATATTCTATTGCTAATAATAGTAAGTCTTTTATATAATCTAAAATAATTAAAAATTAACATTATTTTTTAACCAATGTAAGATATACATCTTCTATTGGTAATGATGGTAAAAGTATTTTATCAAAAACCTTTAAAAACCAACATCAATTTCTAACCAATATATGATACATCTTTTCAATTAGTAATTAATAATAGTATTTTTAATACAAACATCAATTTCTAACTAATGTGTGATACATCTCTTCTATTGGTAATAATAGTAGAATATTTTGTAACCATGTCAGATTCATCTCTTGTAAAAGTGAAAGTCTTTATTTTAAAGACTTTAAAATCTAACATTTTCTTTTTAAACAATATGTTATACATCTCTTTTATTAGTAATAATATAGAATAATTTAAACTCAATATTATTTTCTAACCAATGTGAGATATACATCTTCTATTGGTAATAATCATAAAAGTCTTTTATCAACTCAAATGACTTTGAAAATCAACATCAATTTACAACCAATGTATGATGTATTTCTTCTATTGGTACTTAATAATAGTATTTTTAAAATCAACATCAATTTCTAACCAATGTGGGATACATCTCTTCTATTGTTGAAAAAATAGTGTTTTCAGTGAAAAAAATTATGCAACTTGAGGCACGAATTTCTTTACGTGTCATTTGTTTGTTGGCGAAGGTAATTGCGCAAATGTGTTCTACTCGGTGAGAACATCAAAATGATATATTTATTTGTCTAAATCGAGTTTTGAATAATAAGATATTAAGACTTAAAAGTATAATATTTGTTCAAAAAATTAGTGTTTTTAGTGAGAGAAAATGTGCAACTTGAGGCACGAATTTCTTTACGTGTCATTTGTCTGTTGGTGAAAGTAATTACGCAAATATGTTCTACTCGGTGAGAGTATCGAAATGATATATTTATTTGTCCAACTCAAGTTTTGGATGAATAAAATATCAAAATTTAAAGTATAATACTTATTAAAAAATAGTGTTTTTAGTTAAAGAAATTGTGCAACTAGAGGCACAAATTTCTTTACATGTCATTTGTTTGTTGGCGAAGGTAATTGCGCAAATATGTTCTACTTCGTGAGAGCATCAAAATGATATATTTATTTGTCCAAATCGAGTTTTGAATAATAAGATATCAAGCTTAAAGTATAATACTTAAAAAAAATTAGCATTTTTAGTGAGAGAAATTCTACAACTTGAGGCACGAATTTCTTTACGTGTCATTTGTTTGTTGACGAAGGTAATTGCGCAAATGTGTTCTACTCGGTGAGAGGATCGAGATGATATATTTATTTGTCCAAATCGAATTTTGGATGAATGAAATATCAAGATTTAAAGTATAATACTTATTAAAAAAATTAGTGTTTTTAGTTAAAAGAAAATTATGCAACTTGAGGCACAAATTTCTTTACGTGTCATTTGTTTGTTGATAAAAGTAATTGTGCAAATGTGTTCTACTCGGCAAAAATATCAAAATAATATATTTATTTGTCCAAATCAAGTTTTGGATGAATAAGATATCAAAGCTTAAAGTATTGTTTTAAAAGTGAGTCATTAGAAGTAATATCTCACCTTGAAGAGTTTTACCCTCATTAGTTAGAAGTAATGTTAGTTGTAAAAGTTTTTAAATATAAGTCTTCTACTATTGACAATAGAAGAAGTTGTATATATTAATACTAATATCTCTTATCATATTTAATTTGTAAGATGAAACATCATTCTCTCACAACTTAACTCACCAACACATGAAGTCGATCAAGAGGATCCGCCTTACATATAAATTGTTTTTCCTAAAAATGTTACTTTTTGTTGAGGACTCAACAAGGCTTTGTCAAAAAAAAAAAAAAAAAAAGGACTCAATAAGGCTGTAAATTAGTTGGCCTAATCAATTACGATCTTTGGTTTAAGGACATGAAATCTTGTTAAATCCTTAAGAATTTTTTTAATTTTAAATTATTTTTTAAAAAAATTAATCTTTTCTCTTTGGTTGTTTTTTAAAAAATATAGTAGTTTATTTTTCAAAATACTGAAATTATAGTGCAAGTTGATAAAGGCCGATTTATAGTATTGATGGCCAAGACAATCCAACGAATGAGTTTGTTAAATTGAGCAAATTTTGGCATTTAAAGAAGAGTAATGCTTGAGTTATATTATTTTTTTGAAAAAAGTCACTAAGATAATGTACACAAGATTATTTGGTACTCGTAATTGTTAATTAGGTATGTAGGTTCCCCATTAAATAAAAGTGCAAAAATACTAACCGATGGGTAAGCTATCACGGCTTCAAATCATCTGTCCCGCTCTTTGTCACATCTTCTGTCCCATTGAATCTCAGCCTCACATGTTTCCTTATAAAAAGAAGACCGACTAAAATAATAAGGAATGTGTACGACCGAGATTCAATGAGATACTGAATGTGACAGAGAGTGTGATAGACGATTTGAAGTCAGTTATCACAGATAAAAATTTGGACAAAAGTTAAGACAAATTGGCTTACTTGTATTTTCTGTAAAACGATAATCGATAACTACCGACAGCAATTTTGTAAGCAGAAATTAAGTCTATTACATCGCTACTTTACATTGAAATGTCATAAACTACATAGTTTACTTTTACAAGTTTCATAATATTACCCCTAATTAGTTTTTGCATCCGTGCATTAAACGCACATCATATATCTTTTTCAATTAAGCTATATAAGAAAAATAAAGAGCACAAACAAAATTAAAATAATAAGTTCAGGGAAACTTCTTATATAAAAATACATAATTGTAAGAAGTAATTGATTCCATATCAATATCTTCAAGTTATGTTATATATCCACTTGACTGTATTATAAATATTTGTTTAAAAAGAAAAGTTTTGAAAGAAAAACATTTATTTTAGAACGGACAAAAAAAGAAATTAGAACAATTATTTGGAATTGGAGGGAGCAATAAATTTAGATCTTATGAGAAGTATCCAGAAATATGAGATCTATACATTAAATAATCTTTTAATGACGAAATTCAATGCCACTACTATAATATTCTTTTTCATTCTGTGTAAAGAGTTTACTATTCTATTTTGAGATGTTTTACTTAAAAAGACCTTTTTAAAAAATTAGGTATAAAAGTGTCATTTTGTAAATTAGAAAAACAAATATTTTTTACAATGGTTAATATCATAGTGCATTGTGTATTTTGAAGATGAATTGATCAAAGAGTAAGAGTGAAAGGAAAGGCCTTAGCAATATGGCTGGATAAGTATAATTTCCTTGTGTCTAGATTTTATAGCATCGAATCTCTACTTCCTGGATATAAAGAAATTGATTTATTTTCATGTTTTTATTATTGCATATGGTATTCAGCATCTACTTTGAGAATTTTGGTAGCCCGACTGTATGTAGGGGTGGGGAAATCTAAGGGACTTTTTTTTTTGAAATTGTTTTCTCCTATTTTCAAAGTAAAAGTTTTCTTTCAAAAAAATTAAAATAAATGAGGTTTTATTTTTAGTAACTTGATTTTAATGAGATTTTTTTCTATATAAACTACCCTATTTTTATATATATCTTGATGACAAAGAAAATAACAAACTATAAGGACGTCAAATGAAAAAAGAAATCATTTTGAAAACAGAATGTGACCCACGTGCTTTGCACATAGGCATTACCAAATGTACTACTCCTCCATTTCACTCAAAAAGTGGTTGAAAAGTCTAATATTAAATTATAAATAACCAATATTAAAACACTTTCTTCGTTTTCAAATTATCGTTTTCTTTAATTCGGTATATTATTTAAAAAATAAATTGATTGTATTATAAATATTAATGAAATGTGTGATTTCTTTTAATGTTCTTGAGCATATGGTCATAATTAAAAAAGTAAAAAAAATAATGATAAAATGGTAAAAATGTTTTCCTAAAGAGGAAAATTTTGAAAGAGAACAATTATTTTAGAATTGACGAAAAAAAAAAGAAAACGCTAATTTAAAAAAGGAGGAAGTAGTTCATAATTACAATAATATGTTAATATAGTTAATATATTAATATCAAATGTGAATGATAAAATTAAAATTATGTAGATGATTAAACATATTTTTTAAAAAGTGAACAATTAAAATAAAACATTATAATATGATATAGTGGACTTTCGGATGGAACAGATGGAGTATACTATTATATACTCTCTTCGTCTCATAATTATTTCTTCTTCTCATTTTTTGTCCTTTTTAAAAAAAATTATCTTGTTTGTAACTTTCTTTTTATAGGTAACATTTTTACAATTTCACCCTTAATTTCTTTATATTTTAATTATAAATCATATATGCATAAGCATTATAAAAAAATACATTTTAAACCAATAATAAATATCTGGTCGACGCCCCTAAAGTATGGCAGTAGGCTTTCTGAAAGTATGGTGCCTCGATTCGATCCCTTCCCAGGAGAAAAAAAAAAAAAACAAAACAAAACAAAAACAAAATATCTAGTCGATTCTTTAATTATTTTTCCTTAATCCGATTAAACCTATCAAATAATTTTAGAATGGATGGAGTACAATTATCTGGCTAAGGTCAACCCAAGCGTTCACCAACTTTTTTTAAGTGGTCCCTACTTTTGAAGGAAATGCTACTCCAAAAGATCTTCACGTTACAATCGCCCGTCCCTTTTGTGGAATTTTTCATGCGCTTAGGTCCCTTATTTTATTCAAATTCAGATAATAATGAAAATATCTTCATCTTTTTATCACGTATTCTCCCAAAATAAAAATAAATAAGTATACAGTGAAAAGAGAATTGAGTTGAATGACGAGAAAGAACGATACTTACTACATATTGTTTATTTGTTATCCGAATTTCTCATTCTTTTACTAATTCATATCATGTTGTTGTTATTTTTCTTATTATTCTTCTTCTTTTATATTTGTGTTTGTGCAATTCAAAATAGATTTAGTAACACAAAACATAAAACTTTTTTTGTGTTTTGTGATGCAATGCGATATAAAATTGAATTAAGTAAATAATTTAATGCATCGCAGTGTAAAAATTACTACAATAAAATTGATGCAACGCGGTGCATAGAGATGAATGATTCGTAGCACGCCTTACACTTATTAAAAGTTAATCTTTTCGCCTCCAAAATTAATTTTTTTAGTTATAAAAATATATATATATATTAGAACAATTGAAAATTTTTTAAAATTGACCGATCCGAATTAATCCCTTAAAAAATTAGTGACTTCATCAGGTTTGGTATGAGCTTATAGTTCGGGCTAAAACCTTCATGTCGTTGTATATCTGGCCCCCTTCAATTGGGTAGGTTGGTGTGTTAATGTGACAGTACATGTCTTATTCGCGTGACCACATGATAATGAACCACGTGTTCGGCACAATTTATCTACTATACAATAAAGTTAAGTGAAATAAAGAATAGTTGAGATTGATTATTTTACTTTATATCAAACGACTTAGATTGATTATTTTACTTTATATCAAACGGTTGAGATTGGTTATTTTACTTTATATCAAACGGTCCATCTGCGTCCCACTCTCCCTATACAACTCCAACTCCTCTTTCCTTTCTGAGTGTTTCTCCGGCAGTTCGCGTCTTCCAATTCCAATGAGTTTCTCCTCCTTTTACAGTTTAACATTAAGATATGTATGTGATTTTTTTTGGTAAGAAGATTCTTGCTGAGATGAAGAAAAAAAATAAAAAAATTATTTAGATTTGATTTCGAAAATATTAGGAGTACTAATTAAAAAAATTATTGTAAATTCATCAACAAGCAAAAGGTATTTTTTTTTTTCTGTAATCAAAATCTAAATTAATTTGCTTTTTTTTTCAAACTCATTAGCTTAAAGGCGTTAAAAATCTATCACAAAAATAAGCCACATGTCTCATTCTAATTAGTAATGCGTAAAAAGATACAAAAGAGTGGTACATGATATCTTTAATTTGTTTTCCTTGGATAATTGTTTGGGGGTAAGTTGGCAAGTATTTTAATTTGATCTATTTCTATTAATAAGTGAATTTCTTAATTAGTATTTACAAGTGAGTCATATACTTAAAAAAGGTAAGAATTTAAGAGAGACTATCTTTATATTATTTTTTGTAGGATGGATTGTTCTGATTCAAATGACTGCGTATTGGTGGACTGAACTATGAGTGAACATTTGTTTTACAAATTAAATTAAGATCCGTAAAACACAATCCCACATAATTAAAATTTACTTACAAAGTTATGGATCTTATTTGAATATATATATATAAAGCCATAAACACATAGCACATCTAAATAAAGAAGTTTTCTGTCAAAATCACCTTACTAAAAATAGATGAACATTAACTCAGTCAAATCTAAAATATCTATATTGCATTTAATGTACCATTTATTATCTATTATATAAAACAGATCAGGCGGTTGGGAAAAGCTATTTACCAGCCAGGATTTGATTTTAACAAAACTATTTACCGGCCAGGATTAACTCATATCAAAAGCTATTTACCGGCCATGATTTGTTTTTACGAAACACAATCACTAGCCAGGATTCCATTTCATCTACAACTGTTTTTTCACGTTTTTTTTTTCCACAACCGTTTTCTCTCTCTTCCTATTCACAAAGAGATAGAAAAAGACAACAATTATCACTATCTCTCTCCTATCCCCACCGTTCCCACATTTAATAATGAAGAAAGCTTATCATCCAATGTTGTTTTTTTTTTTTATCACTATCTCTCTCCTATTTATCGGTCAGGATTTGATTTTACCAAAGACAATCACCGGTCATGATTAAATCTTTGAGAAAAGCTATTTACCGGCCAGGATTTGATTTTACCAAAGACAATCACCTACCAGGATTAAATCTCATCTAAACTGTTTTTATCTCAACCTAATCTAATCTAACCGTTTCCTATTCACGTTTTTCTTCCTAAATCTCATCTAAACTGTTTTTATCTTAACCTAATATAACCGTTTCCTATTAAAGTTTTTCTTCCTACTTTTTTATTTCAACCGGCTTTCTTCCATCCTTTTCAAGCTTTTTTTTTTTTGTTCTCTTTTTAAACTTTGTACTCATTCTTTCTTCTTTTTTCCTTCTTTCTTATTTTTTACTGCCATTAATCCCTTAATTATTTATTTATTTATTTATTTGACTCTTCTCTTTCATTCTTTAGTAAATCACTTTTGACCATCACCCCTTATCTTTAGTTTCAGGAGAGAGAAACCAAAAAGGAAATGAAAATTGGTAGCTGAGTTGTCACTAATTTAAATAAATTTAATTATTTATATATATATATATATACTAATTTAAATAAATTTAATTTTATATATTTATATATATATATATATATATATACACACACACACACACAATATATATTATTTATTATATTGATTTATTTGAATACTAACACCGTCATATACTGACGCCGTGCCATAGGCACGGGCACAGAATCTAGTCTATATTATAAAACAGCTAGCTAATTGAATAGGGCTATTTAGAGGTTGATATTAAATTATCTTTAAAAATTTAACGTTTGGGATTCACCTCACATTCATATGTGTGAGTAGTTATTTATTTTTAACTTTTTATTTTTTGTTTCCCTATTAGAAATCACTCACTACAATTAATATTATGCGCAGTTACCCATTTTTCTTCTCCCTATATTTTATCTTGACATTACAAAGTCACACCCTGTGATTAATCTTCCAAACAATCACCCCTTATAAAACATCAATCCTTTAACTATCACTTGAAGCGATGTATCCCTCAACTATAACATTTTTTAAATCGTACCTTCTATTTAGACACTGTCATTTCAATTGACGAAATCAGATAAACTGGCACTGTGCCATAAGCACGGGCATAAAGAGCTAGTACATATATAAAAGGAGAGGAGCAAGATTTGAAAAGTTCCCCCAAAAATGATTTTCTAAATTTAGAAACACTTCTAATTTATATATAAGCCATTTTTTTATATTGAAAATTGAAAATATAAAATATCATTATTGTGGTTGATTTGATAAATGATTTCAAAACCTCTTCACATTCTTATTTAGTATATCAAGAAAAAATATGCATATTAGAAACATGAAAGATAAGAAAACCAAGTTTTTTTTTTTTGTCAATTTCTTTGCATCAATATCCAGGCTAGGAAAAATAAATATGGAATAAAACAACAATTTTGAAACTAAATCATATACACACACTTTGAAGTAAAACTAATTTACAGACAATCAATCAATAATAATACCAAGATCTGACAATTTTTTCTCTATTTCATCATAACCAAAGTTATTATTTTAAAAAAATTATATAAATCGAGTTAGGACCAATTTTTTGAGATAGCTAGCAACATGTAAAATAAATGAAAACCCGATAATTTCTGATTTTTTAGTTACTTATATATGTTTAAAAATTGCAAATATAAAAAAGTGCTGATGATGAAATTAATCAACATTCAAATCAAATTTATTTGTTAGTTGAACTAAATCACGAATCTATACATATATAAAAAGAGAGATGCGATTTTTGGAAAGTTTCCGCCAAAATTCACTTTCCAAAAATGGCAACATTATTATTTTGTTTAGTTGCATTTTTTGCTTTGGGAATTGAAATATTTTTTATGGAAAACTAATATTGAACAAATACATTAAACATGTTACCTCTCTTATAATATGAAGGGTTGTTAAGATTGACTATAAAATAAATCTATTGAATATGAAAACACATTAAGTATATTTTGTGATCATGCATATATTTTATAATTTGGTAATTAAAACATAATCGGTGCATAATTTTGAACACTCAACGGTATATAAAATAATATTTACATCCTAGAATAGAATTAAAATAACATAATTTGAATAGATTTAGTGAATTTACCTGTTTTTGAAATAAATGTCTAGAGTAATCTATACATATATAAAAGGAGATAAGTAAGTTTTGGAAAGTTCCCGTCAAAAGTGACTTTCTAAATTTAGAAACACTTCTAATTTGTATATAAGCCACTTTTTGTATTGAAAATTGAAAATAAAAAATGTTATAATTATGGTTGATTGCATAAATGATTCTAAAACCTCTTCGCCTTCTTATTTAGTATATTAAGAAAAATATGCATAGTAGAAACATGAGAGATAACAAAACTTTTTTTTTTTGTCAATTTCTTTACATCAATATCCAGGCTAGAAAAAATAAAGATTGAATTAAACAACGATTTTGAAACTAAATCATATACACACACTTTGAAGTAAATTAATTCACAAACAATCAATTAATAATATTACCAAGATCTGACAATTTTTTTCTCTATTTCATCACAACCAAAGTTATTATTGTAAAAAAATCTATAAATCAAGATAGGACCAATTTTTTGAGACATCTAGCTACATGTAAAAAAATAGAAACCTAATAATTTCTGATTTTTTAGTTACTTATACATGTTTAAAAATTTAGATATAAAAAAAGTACTGATGATGAAATTAATCAACATTCAGATCGAATTTATTTGTTAGTTGAACTAAATCACAAATTAAAATTAATAAACGAGTTTTGAAGTTAAACATAGTTTTTGAAATATTTTTGGAAACATGAACATACCAATAAGTTTTCGGTAAGTCGATGGTCATAGCTTCCGTTAGTCAGACTTTCTTTAGGTGATAACCTTGGAGTTGGCCATCGCTACAAATAATGTGTAAAAAAAATTGCAATGTGTGCTGAAACTAGGGTAAAAGTGTTTTCTTTTTGTTTATATACATCAATTAAAACAATGTGGTATTATGAATATTTATTGGACCGCGGTCCAAAAGTTATCCATAGCATAGTTTAAACCAAATTTTTCGATGTCTATCTATCGATCGTTTGAATTTTTGGTTCATAATCCTTGACACATCTCCTACATTTTATTTTCCTTTGTTATATACTATTTTAATTTTTTTTTCTTTATGTCCGATTTTTAAATTGAACCATAATACTTAAATTATTTTTAAAAATTACCAATTTTGAAGTTTTTAAACTTTTATGACAAAACATGTCAGTATATCTCAAACAATTTTTCATTTGTCTGATATTATATAAAAAGAGAGGTGCGATTTTTGGAAAGTTCCCGCCAAAATTCACTTTCCAAAAATGGCAACATTATTATTTTGTTTGGTTGCATTTTTTGCTTTGGAAATTGAAACATTTTTGTATGGAAAACTAATATTGAACAAATGCATTGAACATGTTACCTCTCTTATAATATGAAGGGTTGTTAAGATTGACTGTAAAATGAATCTATTGAATATGAAAACACATTAAGTATATTTTGTGATCATGCATATATTTTATAATTTGGTAATTAAAACACAATGGGTGCATAATTTTGAACACTCAACGGTATATAAAATAATATTTACATCCTTGAATAGAATTGAAATAACATAATTTGAATAGATTTAGTGAATTTACATGTTATTGAAATAAATGTCTAGAGTAATCTATACATATATAAAAGGAGATAAGTAAGTTTTGAAAAGTTCCGCCAAAAGTGACTTTCTAAATTTAGAAACACTTCTAATTTGTATATAAGCCACTTTTTGTATTAGAAAATTGAAAATAGAAAATGTCATTATTATGGTTGATTGGATAAATGATTCCAAAACCTCTTCGCCTTCTTATTTAGTATATTAAGAAAAATATGCATAGTAGAAACATGAGAGATAACAAAATCATTTTTCTTTTTTTTGTCAAATTCTTTACATCAATATCCAAGCTATGAAAAATAAAGATGGAATAAAACAACAATTTTGAAACTAAATCATATACACACACTTTGAAGTCAAACTAATTCACAGACAATCAATTAATAATGTTACCAAGATCTGACAATTTTTTCTCTATTTCATCATAACCAAAGTTATTATTGGAAAAAATATATATAAATCGAGATAGGACCAATTTTTTGAGACATCTAGCTACATTTTAAAAAAATAGAAACCTGATAATTTCTGATTTTTTGTTACTTATACATGTTTAAAAATTTAGATATAAAAAAGTACTGATGATGAAATTAATCAACATTCAGATCGAATTTGTTTGTTAGTTGAATTAAATCACGAATTAAAATTAATAAACGAGTTTTGAAGTTTAACATAGTTTTTGAAATATTTTTGGAAACATGAACATACCAACAAGTTTCCTTTAAGTCGGTGGTCATAGCTTCTGTTGTCAAACTTTCTTTAGGTGGTAACCTTAGAGTTAGTCATCGCTGCAAATAATGTGTAAAAAAAATTGCAATGTGTGATGAAACTAGGGTAAAAGTGTTTTCTTTTTGTTTATATACATCAACTAAAACAACGTGGTATTATGAGTGTTTACCAAGCCGCGGTCCAAAAGTTATCCATAGCACGGTTTAAACCAAATTTTTTGATGTATATCCATCGATCGTTTGAATTTTTGGTTCACAATCATTGACCAATCTCCTACATTTTATTTTCCTTGGTTATATACTATTTTAATTATTTTTTCTTTATGTCTGATTTTTAAATTGAACCATAATACTTGAATTATTTTATAAAAATTACCAATTTTGAAGTTTTTAAGCTTTTATGACAAAACATGTTAGCATATCACAAACAATTTTCCCTTTGTTTGATATTATATGCTCTATCATTTTTTTAATATTAACGTAACTTTTATTTATATATATTTATTTGTATATATTTTAATATCATTTTTAATACGGCAAACACATCAGTGAATTTAAATTTTGTTGAGACTCCATAGTAGGGAATGAGAGAAAGTGAACCTCAATTCCATTGTTTACAATTGGAATTGTGGGCTTCAATGTAAATTTTATTGTTTATATCCAGAAAAAATATTCGAATTGGAATTAAACTGAAATTCTTAATATTTTTATTATATAAATTGATTTTTTTTGTTCAAAGGTAAAACATTTTTAAACCTAAAGACTCTTGATTTTTATTAATTTTTTTATTTTTATTAATTTGCTTATACGTTTAGATTTTTAATTGAACTCTACATGAGAGCCAAACAAAATAATCTTAATTTTAATGTTACAAAATTATGATATTCAATTCTACACATCGGACTCATTATCTTTATGTTGCAATCATTTGTATATTTTATAAGCACTAAAGTTTTAACTATTGTATTGATATGAATATAGGCTTTGTGCATCGCACGAGTGCTTTGATTATAATTTTCTATGATTAACTTCAATTTTTACTGTATAAAGTAAACGGTTTTGATTAAGGACATGTCACTTCGATATAAGGGTGAACTTGGTCCGGCTCGGTCCACTTATTTGGAAAAACTGAGAGAACCAGGACCAGACCAATAGTCCGATTCTTAAAAAATATAGAACCAGGACAAACCCAATATATCTGAGAACCAATACATTGGTCCGGTCCAGAACCAATTGAAGATGTACGAGAACCAGGACCTGACCAATACGATGTGTATCTTTGATCAAGAGGATAACTAGATTTTCTAAAAAACATTTATCAATAATCAAATCATGTTCTTCCTTCATACAACATTTTGTTGGGTTTGTTGTTCTTGTAAAAATAAACTGAAGGTAAAAATCATTACTTCCAAATTAATAAAGAGAAACGAAAAAGAAAGTTGTAAGGAAATTTATTGCAAGTCATCTTCCTCTCCGATCCCCTTATGGTTAATTTAATTAATTTACAGGTAACAATCCTTCAAACTAATAATGTTTGTAATCACAAAAAGAGGCAGGAAATTAATTAATAGGGAAGAACAATGATTTCCCTCTTATTTTCTCTTTAATCAAATAAGGAAACTTGGTTGAATATTGAATCAAATTATTATATATTTTCTTTAGGTTGTAAGTTGTATCCCTTTTATTATCTTCTTATCAATATATATATTAATTATACTATATTAGTATATTATATATAATAAAATAATAATAAATACACATTGGTCCCATTCTGCGTTTTTAGTTTCTGGAACCGAGGACCGACCCAATTGTTCGGTTCTATAAAAATTCAGATCCAGGACCAATCCAAAGTATTGGTCCGGTCCATTTTTGACTGGTTCAATCTGGTTCCATTGGTCTGGTTTGGTTCCAGAAAACTTCTGCTCACCCCTACTTCAATATCAATTTTAAGATATGTTAAAAAAGTTATTGTTTTTATTAATATAATTTTCTATAATTTTTTTATATGCATATTGAACTCGTGATTTTTCATATAATTATTCGATTATATGGTTATTATTAAAGTTTTATATTGTTTCATTTATATCAATATTGACTTGTGCATTACATGGTTGTGTTGTAGTATATATAAAAATATAAGTGCATAATTTTTAGAAATTTCCCACAAATACCCACTTTTCAAAAATGGAATCACTTATGTTCTGTTTATATCAAAAAAAAAAATTTAATTGAATTTGAGAAACGTCATTTAATGATGTTGACAGAAACGATTCCAATTGAGTTTACTTTTTTTTATTTGGAGAATTAAATTTGAAAATGACATATAAATGACATATAACTAATTACATACCAAAACCATATAACTATTAAATATCACACACAAATAAAGTAGAAATCAAATTTCTAGACAAGCTATTCATAAGTCAGACAGAGTCTATGTGCATATAACTAATTAAATACAAAATCAATATATAAAAATAATTCGTAAAAATGGTATTTATTGAAAAATATTGAATAGCTTACTATTATTATAAATAAAAAATAAGTAAATAAAAATACTTACGATTGTTTTTAATAGATCTTGAAATACAATTCTATAATATTTAAAACAAAAAACAAATAAAAAAATATTCATGGGTCTGGCTTTGTTTGTTTTTTTAGTTTGAGTCCGTCTTAGTTTCAATTATCACTAGATTTTGTATCCGTACTTATGAGACGGTGTCAATATGGAACTTATTCAATGTATGAAGCGGACAGTATGCAAATGAATTAATATATTCTTGGGATTTTGTAAATATCAGATGAATGCACAATATACAACTGAAAAGAAGACAAAACTTAATAAACTAAACACAAAAATACATTTTATGATGGTCTATTACAAATAAGTAAAAATATCGAGAACTTTATGTCATGTTCAAATTAGAGTGACATTTTCTTTTTCTTTTTTTGTTAATTCTTTATGTAATTGAAAATTGAAATGTAATATATAAGTTATGTTGTTGAAAGAGATACATGTTTTTTTTCGTGTGTGGTTTCAATTAAATAGTCATATAAAAATTAAGATGCAATTTTTTTAATTACATCACATCAATGAACAATATATATTATAAAATCTCAAACTATCAGTTAAATTTGAACGATACATACTTGTGAATATTTCAACTGAATTACATATTCTGAAATCTCAAAATGTGAGTTAAATTTGAAGGTTGGAACTCAAATAATATTTTTTCGTAATATAGTCTATTCACTTGAGTTATGCAATGACACGAGATTAATTGTTATAAGGTTGAGAAACCATGATTTAGAAGGTTGAGTTCTTTCAAAGGACAATTCTGATGGTACTCTTTTGATTTCAAGAATGTCACTGATACTATTTGATCCTATAATTTCTTTCAAATTCCAGATAAAACATTTTTTGTTGATTATATTTTACGCAATGTCTATGAATAAAAACCATGGTAAGTCATTGTCTAATATAAAACTCAATTTGAAAACATGTTTTTGGTTATCATCAGTTGTATGTAGTTTTGTTTAGAGTTACTATGTGATATTTATAGTTATAATAGTCGTAAATGTTGAATGAAAATTATTGTATATAAAAAGTATTCCAAAATTTATATTATTTTTTCAAATTTATAGGATTTTCTATATTTAATTTTACTGGTTATTATTATTTTTTTATTTTGTTCATATTAAACAAATAATTACATATTATTCAACTTTAATTTTGTATATAATTTTATACACATATACAATCCGTGTAACGCATGAGTGCATCACTAGTTAAAATTAATAAATGAGTTTTGAAGTTAAACAGAGTTTTTGAATTATTTTTGGAAATATGAACATACCAACAAGTGTTCGATAAGTCGGTGGTCATAGCTTCCGTTACCGGACTTTTTTTAGGTGGTAACCTTGAGGTTCGTCATCCCTGCAAAAAATGTTTTTTTTTTTTTGGTGCAATGTGTGGTGAAACTAGGGTAAAAATGTTTTCTTTTAGTTTATGTACATCAATTAAAACAACGTGGTTTTATGAGTGTTCACCGGGTTGAGGTCCATAAGTTATCCATAGCACGGTTTAAACCAAATTTTTCAATGTCTATCCATCGATTGTTTGAAATTTTGGTTCATTTTCCTTAACCCATCTCATACATTTTATTTTCCTTGGTTATATACTATTTTAATTATTTTTTCTTTATGTCTGATTTTTAAATTGAACTATAATACTTGAATTATTTTGTAAAAATTACCAATTTTGAAAAGTGTAGTTTTTAAGGTTTTATGACAAAACATGTTAGTATGTCACAAATAATTTTCTTTTTGTCTGATATTATTTTTTTTAATATCATTTTTTAATACGGAAAACACATAAATTGAACTATAATACTTGAATTTAAATTTTGTTGAGACTTCAGAGTAGAGAATGAGAGAAAGTCAACCTCAATTATATTGTTTAGAATTGGAATTGTGGGTTTCAATGTAAATTTTATTGTTTATATCAAGAAAAAATATTCAAATTTGAATTGAACTAAAATTCTTAATATTTTTATTCTATAAATTGATTTTTTTCTCCAAAGGTAAAACATTTTTAAATATAAAGACTATTGATATTATTTTAAAATCATTGCTATCTAATAAAAGACTCCATTTCAAAACATATTTTTGCTTATCATAAGTTGTATGTAGCTTTGTCTAGAGTTACTATGTGATATTTATAGTTGCAATAATCGTACATGTTGAACGAAGATTATTGTATATAAAAAGTATTCCAAAATTTATATTGTTTTTTTCAAAAATTTATAGGATTTTCTATATTTAATTATACTATTTATTATTTTTAGTTTATTTTGTTAATATTAAGAAAAATAATTACATATTATTCAACTTTAATTTACTATATAATTTTATACACATGTACAATTTGTGCAACGCACGGGTGCATCATTAGTCTATACATATATAAAAGGAGAGGAACAAATAATGGAAATATCCCGCCAAAAGTGACTTTCCAAATTTAGAAACATTTATAATTTGTATATTTGTCATATTTTTTTTGGAAATTGAAATGAAAATCAATTAATGAAGTTGACAACAACTTTTCAGATTCAAATGACTTTACAAATATCTTTAGTGCATTTAATGTAAACAAATTGTATCACATTTAATATAGTTTAATATGATTTACAAAATGAAAAAAAATAAAATATCAAATATTGAATAATTTATTCTATATCCGATTTCACATTTTTTTAATTTTATATATTTTTTTACATTTGTAATTGGCATATTGGCTTCTAAATCTTCACAACAGTAATATAAACTCCCAGAAATAAGATTAAATGATAAAACATTCGATTCAATATAAATTATTTGCCACTATTATTAATAATAGTCTTGACAAAGAATTACAATGCAATATTATTCAAATCAGTTTAAAACCATAAATCAAAGTAACATAGTTACTTCCCATCACTAATGAATTAGTTAATGGTTTACTAAATAAATATTTTTGGTAAACGTCCAAAATAATGATAATATTTTTTTCGTTTAGTAAAAAACAAATTACATTAACAGACTTACTAAATAATGTATTGTTCAACATAAAATATTATCATTACCTCATGAAATCTTTATTATTTTAACTAACTTTATTTAAAAGTTATTCATCGATGTAATAAAAATATAAAAGATGGATTCAGATAAATTTGTTAATAGACAAAGATAAATTAGTAAAAGAACACATGCATTAAATTAATGTTTCTCCAAGGAGTATATAAAATGATTGTCAACCATAGTTATTTGCAACCGTATGAAGTATATAAACTAAATGTAATAAATATTTTGAAACAAATCATTTTGTTTAGATGTTTTGAAGCTTAATTTATGAGTAATATGAGTAGTTTTATGAAAAACTTAAATCTTCCTCATTCTTATAAATTTTAGATTCTTATAGTACTAAAATTTAAAGTTTTTAGAACTAGTTTGTTGTTCAAGGTGCTTAGTTAGTTTTATTATTCTAAAAAATATATTTTATATATTTTATAACAAGTTTATATATCAATAAATTATATAACAGCCATATTTCAAATAATTTACTCCATACAACAGTAATATAAACATATATAATTATGACATATTATGAAATTTACGGACAATTTCATATAAATTAGTAAATAGAAAAGACAAATTAGTAACTAAGTATCTACAATAAATTTACTCTTAACATTTACTTATCACCGATAATTGTAATAGTTCAGAAAATTAATTATTATATAAAGCATATGCACTACTCCTATTGTCATTCAAATATTTTGTGTTTAACCTTCGAATACTTATAAAAATTCAAGCAATTTTATATGTAAAATCTATAGATCGGACATAGGCTAAGGTTAGATTGAACAAATAATTGACAAATTTATAAGAAAATAAATATATATCTGACCCAAGGGGTGTGATAGATGGCAAGATTAGAGGCCACACTTACCTATCAAAAAATAGATAAATAAATAAATATATATATATATATATATATATATATATATAATATTTTTTCTACTTCATTTTAATCAAATTTGAAGCTAAAAATATAAAATTCTTAATATATTTGTCTAGCCTACATGTTTGAAAATTCAGGTCTAATATATGCAAAATAATAATAATAATAATAATAATAATAAACTAAATTAACAAATAAAAATCTTAGTATATTTGTTCAGCCTACATGTTTAAAAATTCATGTCTAATATTTGCAAAAAACTCTAACCTATTAAAGTTAGTTTACAAAAGATTTATATATTTATTCAACTTAATCGGTAATAGGTCAAGGTTCATTTGAACTTTAATTTTCAAATATTTACCAAAATATACGGATCTAAGATGTTTTTCTCAATTTTCATCATGTCCAAAGTCAAAAAGTACATAACTGATGTTTATTTTTTCATTTTTGTCAAAATTAAATTTATAAAACAAATGTCCAACATAAAAAGTTGGGATCCGATTTTTTTTATCCATTTTGAAAAACAAATTGGAAAAAAATAATCATATGCTTAAAAAATTTCTCATATATGATAGATCTAGATTTCTATTTTTATAAATTATAAATTGTTTTTAAAGTAAAGATGTATATTGATATGTACTTTGATATAATTAATTAACTATAAGATATTATTTTTTTCATACTTCGTTAAATTAAACTCTCAATTTTTTTTAATAATAATCAAAATTCAAATTTGTATCATACAAATTTCTCTCAAAATTTTATTTAAAAAAATGAAAAGGAAATCTAAGAAACCTAACTGTGAAATGGTTTGAAGGTATTAATTCAATGTTAGAGTTTATTGGGGGAAATGATGTGACTACATATTCCGAAAAAGAGAAGGAGACCTAGCGAAATATTAACTTTCTATTATAGGACTTCTCCCAATGCACACTAAGAATCTAGACTCAATAACTTTTGTTATTGAATAGTTGTATAAAAATTATGTTGCATAATATGTTATTCCTAACATTTTAGTGTTAGAGGTTCTATTTAAAGTATGTTATTTCAACTTTGATTCCTTTTTTTATTAAATATAATTAACAAATAGTTTGATATTTGACTATTTAATATATATATCTATATTATTAATGAGCCAGAGGCGCGTTAAGGATTACTTACTCAACACACTGTGATGCATCAATTTGTTAATCACAATGCATTAATTTGAATCGCGATACACAAATTGGATTTGTGATCCATAAATTGGTTTAAATTTGGGGTTCTGATGCACAAATTGGATTCTCGATCCTTAAATTGGATTGTATTTTATGGATTGCGATGCAAAATCGATGATTCCTAAAATCCCGATGTACAAATAGGATTCGATTTGTGCATTGTGATGCAAAATCGATGCATGAAATGATACTTTGCGCGTACGTGTTCGTTTCATTAAGGGTATCGAAGTATTTTTTTCCCAAAAAATGTCTAGAAAACTTTAAAAAAAAAAAAAGGACCAACCTAATTTCACCTCAAAAAATTTGCTCACTCCTAATTGTCGTTGTGGTGTAATTTATATATTTCAAAGTAAAAGGGATTGGATCAAGGACATATCGGGTTCATCTAAATCTTTTGTATTTTAATTGTTCAAATAGTATAATCAAAGATAAGTCAGTCCTAAATTTTATCTTTTTTTTTTTTTTATCTTTTTTATAATGGAAATGTTGTTTCTTTGAAACATATTTATACTTATAAATTTTTAAATGAAATCAAATGTTTTATAAATGTTAATCATGTGTTTAATGAATATTGGATCTTTGGTAATATTGTTAGGTAACACATATATCATAATTTTATATAGATCGAATTTATAATATTTAGTTACAATTATTCATCTATTTTGTTAGCATTAATTTTTTTTATTTATTTATATTTATATCAACGTTTTAGTTATTTTATTTACTTCAAATTTTATTATGTGTTAGTGATAATCGTAATAATTGTACATGTTCAACAATAAATTTTATATATAAAGAAGTATTCTAAATTTATAATAATTTTTTTAAAATTTATGTAATTTTTGTTCTTTTATTTTTCTTTTTATTATAGTTTATTTATTTTATTCATATTAAAGTTTTTAATTATATATTATTTAACTCTAATTGAGTATATAGTTTTACATTTGTGTACAGGCCAACATACGGGTATATCACTAGTTATATATATATATATACACACGTCATTGTATATTTCCTACTATTTGAATTTCATTTAATCTTATATGCTTAATATCTCCCCCCTCCCGTCCCCTACAACACAAAAAAAATATTAAAAAATGAATTAGATTTTATCCTCAACTTTGTCACTACTCTCGTGTCCTTTGTCTTATTAGAAGACTCAATTCGCTAAAGTGTAGTTTGGCCCGAAAGTCGTGGTTTTGTTTTTAATTCGAGATTAATCGATTAAAAAACTCTCACCTACAAACAAATACTACAATATTCACTCTCAAATGAAATATTGTCAAAAATGTTTGACTTTGGATAAACAACTCTCCAAATATACGGGAAATTTTTTTTTTGTACATTCATGTAAATACTGTCGGAAATATTTGACTTTGAACTAGTCTTCAAATGTACCGGGATTCCGGAATAATATCTTTTGTTAGTAATCAAAAATTATATACCTCAAGTTTGTCATTTACAAACAATCATAATATATCTAGTACGAATTTAAACTTTAAGTGTAAACGAAAGACTTTTTATTTAAGTTACAATCTTCGTATGTTACGATCAATAATCATGCAAATCTCTTTTATCGGATTGATATCACGTAGTATGAATATCAATCTGTGATTCACATCGTAAATCCAAGTCTCTCAATGATTAAGTTAGAGGAAATATTTGGTGAGATAAAATATAGGAGAGAGAGAGAGAGAGAGAGAGAGTAGGGGAAGCCAACAAGAAGACGTATTCTTCTTGTTGTAGGCGTGTAGTCTGTTAGAGATTTATTCATTTACTTGCCCTATTCTTCTTGTTGTAGACGTATTCTTCTTGTTGTACGAGAAACCTTATTTCTTGTAGGTTAAATTAAGTCAATCTCAAACCCCTTCAGATTAGAAAACTGATTAACCTTTAGTAATATAATTACGGTCCATGTGAGCGGAAGTAAATAATCGGGTCACAAGCCCAATTACTAACATCTCTCACTCGCACACATGGGCTCATCTCTCTTACTCAATCTTATCATCAAAACCCGTTAAACACTGCCTCTTCATACTAGAAGTGAAGCGTACGACATGACGAGAAAGATAAATGGTGGAGCGTTATACCAAATCAACATTTGACCAGCATAGAACACCCTCGTTAGAAAACAAAACTCGTCTATACCCTAGACCGTATATATACATCAATTAAAACATCCTCAATCCCTCAAAAGCGGTGCTTAAACCTCAACATGTTTGTGTATCAAGATCAATGTCTTGAACCATATGTTCAATATGATCGCCATGGCATTAAAACACAAAAATAGAGATGTATGTCATATTATCTTCCTTAGACACTCATATTAATCACTCTTGATTAACTGCTTTCTCAGCAATGCTCCGTAGGGCTATATGTGCATAGCCCGCTGGCCGGCATGCCAAAGTAGCATCATCAACATCCATGTTCATGATATAGTTTTAAGCCACAAAGGGTTTAATCGTGACCTGGATTTGATCACTAGAACTCACACAGTGATGAAGTAGGGATCATTCAATCACTTTCTTAGGTCACATTATAGTCACATACAGTATGATGTGTATGCTATGGCGGAACTCCCACACGAAGTAGACATGTCATGCTCAAATGTCGTACAAAATTTAGTCTAGCCTCCATTCTGGCGTCTAACCTGAGTACTAAAAAGCAATCACTCTTCTAGTGTCTCTTTTAAGATCTCACATTCAGACTTTTTCTTAGGATATAAAGTCGACCTTTATAAAAGGCCTCATCTTGGCCATATATCAAGACGATAAATGTAATGTCATTTGCGCACCTCCTTTCATAAGTGCCAAAGACTTTTACTATCTCAACTTGCTCGCCCACCTAACGACAAGGTGAATTATCCATGCGAGAGTGCTAATTCAATATTCACGACATCTTTTTAATCAAAATATATGTGTTGCGCAATTTCTTATAAAGTCATCCAATTAATATATAAAAGGAATTAAATGAAACTACAATTTATTCAAACGATAATGAAAATAATAATCAAATGTCAATAAAAATGTTCTCATAATAAATATCAAATCCTACGAAGTCCTAGACCCAACATATCATCCTGAAAGATCTCTCTATCTAGAGGCTTAGTCATAGGGTCAGCCAACATGCTTCTAGTAGGAATATATTCTAGAACAACTTTCTTTTCTGCAACTATGTCTCTAGTGAAATGATACTTGATATTGATGTGTTTCGTCTTCCCATGATACTTGGGATCTTTAGTGTAACCTAAAGCTATCATGCTATCACAAGCAATGATTACAGGAAGAACCACATGTGTCGTAACATCAAGATGTTGAAGAAAACTCCTTAACCACACAGCTTCTTGAACCGCAGCTGAGCAAGCAATGTACTCTGACTCCATCGTAGATAGGGCAGTGCTAGTCTGTCACTTGCTACTCCAAGAGATAGCTCCACCACTAAGAGGAAAAGGGTAGCCCAAAGTAGATTTATAACCATCTACATCTCCATCCCAATTCGCGTCAGTGAAACCTTTCTAGCTCAAATCCCCACCTTGATAACATATGGTTAAATTTGTGGTTCCTACCAAGTAACGCAAAACCCTTTTCACTGCCATCCAGTGTTGAGGTCCAGTATTACTTTGGAATCGACTCAACATCCCAACTGTAAAGCATAGGTCAAGTCAAGTACACACCATAGTATACATAAGGCTTCCTATCGCATTCGCATATGGAGTCGTAGACATTCTCTTCTTCTCTTTTTTATTCTTAGAGCATTGGTTTGTACTAAGGACACATCCTTTTTCCATTGGAGTGACAACGAGTTTTGAGTTAGTCATGCCAAATTGTTCGATGACTTTGTTTATGTAAGTCTCTTGAGACAAATCGAGAAATCTTTTCGAACGATTCCTAATGACTTTTACTCCAAGCACATAGCTTGCTTCACCCAAGTTTGTCATATCGAAAAGCGTAGACAACCACTCTTTAAGGGCATTTATCATCTCCATATCATTCCCAGCTAGTAAGATGTCATTAACATATAATGACAAAATTAAGATCTTCTTCTTGGATTGTTTAACATATACACAGTGATCTTCCTCAATCATCACAAAGTCAATTGAGGTTATCGCTTGATGATAGCAAATATACCACTGTCTAGATGATTGTTTGAGACCATAGATGGAGCGTTTGAGTCGGCACATTTTGCGCTCTTGTCCCTTGACTTCAAAACCCTCTAGTTGAGTCATATAGATCTCTTCATCTAGTTCTCTATTGAGAGAATCGGTTTTAGCATCCATCTAATAAAGTTCTAGATCCATGTGCGCTACTATCGCTAGGATTAGGCGAATAGAGGAAAATCTCAACACATGGGAGAATGTCTCCTCATAGTCTAAACCCTCTCTTTGGGTAAAGCCTTTCACCACAAGTCGTGCCTTATATTTTGTCAATTGATCCATCTGCCTTTCGCTTGACTTTAAAAACCCATTTGTTTCCAATAGTCTTGCGACCTTGCGAAAGATCAACTAAGTCCCAAACCTTATTCTTTTTCATAGAGAAAATTTCCTCTTCGATCGCGAATCGACGACGAGGTATATTTCCACGTTTACTTCTTTGCTCTAGTACCAGACTCCCACTGGCCACTAGGATCTGTACACCCACTTGGATGAAGATTACCTTGACTCTTATTGGCGACTTCCATAGGCTTAACCTCATGTTGTACCGTAGGATTAGGTTGAGAAAATTCCCCACCTTCGCCAAAAGATGTCATATGTTTTTCTTCCATCTCAAAAAGTTTAAGGTCTTTCCTAACTTCACTATTTGTGGGAAATCATTCTCAATGAAATCAATGTTGCGCGACTATGTTTCAGTCATTGCTACGTCATGTTTTCCACCGTACATAACATAACTCTTTGAGGTATATGAATACCTTATGAAAACACACTTGTTTCCTCTAGGGCCTAGTTTTCCAAACTTATTGGAGATACTATGGACATAACATGCACAACCCCAAGGATGAAGATGCCCCAATTTAGGCTTCTCGCCTTTCCAAAGTTCATAAGGGGTTGTGGGAACTGACTTAGAAGGCACTCGATTAAGTATGTAGGAGGCAGTCATTAGCGCATCATCCCAAAACGAAATTGGGAGGTTGGCATGTGCCATCATCGACCTAACAATTTCCAACAATGCATGATTCCTTCGTTCTGCAACACCATTTTGTTGCGGAGTTCTAGGAATTGTCAACTGTCGGTGTATTCCATTTTTCTCACACAATTCTTTAAATTGATTAGATAAATATTCACGGCCACAGTCAGTTCTACAAATGTTTTGTGGAGCCGTAGGAACTTTTCGATAATCTACAAATCCTTCTAGCTAGGTCCCTAGTCATATGTTTTGTGGAGCCCGAGTCTACAATCCACACAGGGAGAGAGTCGACTAATAAAACATGAGAGCAAACACAAACTTGCGGAGAGTTAGGATTTAGAGATACCTTCTTGGGCTCAGGATCACAAGTCCGAGCTAAATGACCCAAGGTATCATCACATTTGTAGCACCTATGTTTTACCATATTCTTTTTGCCCCTAAGGCGTTTAGCGATCTTATCTAATTTCGGTAGATACTGAGCTTGCATTCCTTTAACTTGTTTCTTACGCTGCCCGATTGGCTTGCGTGGACCCTCAAGGGAAACAAGGGAGGTCGCAAGTTGCAACACTCATTGTGCAACTCGTATCATGGCACTTAGCCACAAGCACATCTCTACGATTTTGAGCTAGGGTAAAATTACTTATCTCTATTTTGGTCATCACGGTATCTAAGTTCTCAAGAACCTCTTGCTCGTGTAGCAAGCACATGATTTTTCTTTGTCAAACACTATAGTTTGAGCAACACAATTTCTTTCACTTATTAAGGTCAGCAATTACATTTTTACAAGTCATTTCACTACAATTTGATGTAAGAAAAAAGACATAAGCATATATATTCCGATTCACTTTTGTTCCAAAAAATCAATTACTAAATATAATCACATCATACAAGTAAGGAGGAAAATCCGCGAGGCTCGTAATCACAATCAAAATATGCACAACGTAAAAATATTCATAAATTCATAAGTTGATCAAAAGAAATAAGATAGAACAAATCCATCCAAGCACATAACGTGTACAAAATTATTTTCACTGCTGAAAATAAAATTATTAGGTCTCGTATAGTCTCAATCGCAATTTTAGAGCCCAAAACGATAATTAATTATGCTAAAATTGGCTTTAAAATAGTTTTAAATTCACAAAGAATTTTAAAAATTAATGAACAGTCCCAAACAGTCCCAAATAGCCGTAAACATTCATAGAATGACAAAACAGTCCCTGGAAGTTATTTTTGAATTTTTAATTAATCAAAAAACACGTTTTATACACTGAAAAATCAAAAACAAATACTTCCAAGGTGAAATGATCAAAACAAAGGACACTAATCAACTCAAAAAGCCAAAATTAATCCAAACGCACCAACCGTTTCCAAAACAGAGATCCAAAATGCCGCACGCGCTCACACGCGCCACTGCGTGTGGGCTTCTCGGACATGCTAACTGGACACTAAGTCATCATTAGGGCTAACGTGTCATGCTGACGTAACGTTGACGTCACTGATAACATCACCAAATATGTGTCACTGAAAGTGGGTTCCATGGTATTGACATAGCAGCCACATCAGCATTGGTTATTACATGTTGACCAGTCAACAGCTGACTTTTGACCATCCATTTGCCTTCACCTCGCTCAGCCAAAGCGTGGCTTCCACGCGCCACCTTCCTAAGCTCCGATGAGACTACGGATGGTGGCGTTGGATTCGTCTCGTCGAGTAGATTTCAATCACATACTAGTTGTACCCAAATGAGTGTCACAAAAGGCACTTATATCGAGGCTGAGAATGGGGGTCGTGGGATGCCTCTTCTTCAACCCAGAAAATCGATTCGCGAACGTGATCTGCGAACCAACTTCTCGAGGTCGTAGAACGTTTATTTTAAGTCCAAATTAAGCATACAATATGTCGTTGGAAAGCCCTCACGGAGTACTACAAGTACAGACTATAAAACCACAGTTTTACATAATATAAATAGGTCAAAACAACATGCAAAGTTTCGGAAAAATAAAATTTCAACAAACTAGGGTTTACGATATCTTGAAAAATACCAAACGGATTTCAACAAAAAAATTAGTATGTTGTTCACCTCGTCATAGGGAACTCAAACATATAAAATTTTCTCAAAAATAAAATCACTTTTTACATGAAATAATAAAACTCATTTGGTTCGTTATCGGGTAAAACTTTTAAGCAAACCCAAAACAAAAGCATGCAATTCATGGCATAACGAAACGAGTAATCAAACATATAGGCTCTGATACCAATGAAGGTTATATACCACAAGTTTGTTATCTACAAGTAATCATGAGTTACCTCGTGCGAACTTGAACTTTGAGCGAAGCGGAAGACTTTCCGCTTGAGCTACGATCTTCGTATGTCACGATCAATAATCCGACAAGTCTCTCTCGTCGGATTGATATCACGTAGCACGAATATCAACCTCTGGTTCACATCATAAATTCAAGCATCTTGATAGTTAGACAAGAGGGAGTATTTGGTGAGATTGAATATAGGAGAGAAAGAGAGAGAATAGGGGCAGCCAACAAGAAGACGTATTCTTGTTGTAGACGTGTAATCTGTTAGGGATTTATCCATTTACTTGCCTTATTTATATTTTTTTACAAGAAACTCTATTTCTTGTAGGTTAAGTTAAGTCAATCTCGAATCCCTTTGGATTAGGAAACTAATTAATCTTTAATATATAATTACGGTCCATGTGAGTAGAAGTAAATAATCGGGCCACAAGCCCAATTACTAACAGTAATATATCAGATTCAGTAAAGTTTATGTCCTGATTACTTAACATCAACAATATATTAAGACAGTGTAATTACAAATCAAAAAATTTTAACTCAGGTTTCGTTTGTTTCATCAAAATTTATTTTTAGAAAATATTATATGTATCTTTTGATGTTTGGTAACATGAGTAGGTCTCTTGTAACATCGTCTAATGGATCTTAAATCGTTAGACGGAGCCCCGTTCTCTCACAACCTAACCCACCAACACACGGTGGATCGGATAAAGAGAATTCGTCTTACAAAAAATATTTGTAAGACCGTCTTACCCAAGTTTTTGTCCATAACATTTAGAAAACATAATCCATGTAAAACAAGTCAGCAGAAAATGAAGATTTTATTCTTGAAAACGATTTACCTCCTCCTCCACAAGTCATTTTCGAAAACCCATTGCATTCAAATTAATTTGATCGCCCAAACGTTACCATTAACCAATAGGTCTTTCTTCTCTAGCATCACCCACCCCAACCCAACCTAGAAACCATACTTTATTCCTAATCACATTCAAATTCACGTTTTCCTTTAATCATTTTTCATAAATTTATTTCTAAAATTCATTTTTCTTAAAACAAACGGAGTCATTTGAATTAAACTGTACGTTGAAGACAGTAGAGATTACTCCCAAAACAATAACTTTTCAATAGAATCTTAAAGCATAATATGGGCACCCATTAGGCATTAGGATTCATTGACAAGGCTTAGTTTCCAATTCAAATCGTTTAAAAGCTGAAGTCGGCATTCATTTCATGTAACTAACTGAAGAAATTCACAATTGATATGAATAACAGCATAAGTCTTTCATTGATTGACACATCTATTTAGAAGATTTACAAGTAGGGTTACAATTAGGGTTGCAGTTGAATAAGGATTATATAAGGAAAGATTTATAATAGGAAACTACCACTATATATTAATTACAAATAAACTAAATAATAAAAATTATTTTCTAATATGCCCCCGCAAGATGGACGCCCGTGAGGAGAGACCAATCTTGTGAAGTAATTAATGGAAGTGTTTGCAATGAGACATGTGAGACTCGTAAAAGCCCGTCTTGATCATGTTGCTGAATGAAGTGAAAATTCATTGTCACATGTTTCATACAAGTATGGAAGATCGGGTTGGAGCACATGCTATTGGCACCCACATTGTCACAATAGATGACAAGTTGAGTAGAAGAGATGATGTCCAGCTCACTAAGGAGGGAGACTATCCAGCGGACCTCGGCAGCAATGGCGGCCACAGTTCGATATTCAGCTTCAGTCGAGGAGCAAGCAACAGTGTGATGTTTCTTGGAGCTCAAAGAAATTATGTTTCTATCGAGATAAATAATGTAGGCACTGGTTAAAGTGTAATCATCTTTGTTTCCCACCCAGTCGGAATCGGTGAATGCATGAAGAGCGAGGGGAGAATAGTGATGAAGTAGAATCCCATTATCAATAGACATGCACAGATAGCGTAGAACACGTTTAGCCGCATTCAAATGGTCGGCTTATGCATGAACTGAGAGAGTTTGTTAACGGCATAGGCGATATCTAAGCAAGTGAGGGACAGATACTGAAGGCACCCAACCACAGCCCGAAACTCTGTAGGGTCATCGGTAAGGGCAGTGCCCAACTGAAGAGTAAGAGTAGGTGAGGTAGCAAGGGGGTAGCCACAGGGCGAGCATTTGTCATGCTCGTACGTGCGATCAGATCAGCAATGTAACCTCGCTGAGAGGGCAGGAAACCACTTGCTCACTAAACATCTCTAACCCCAAGGAAATAATTGAGGTTACCAAGGTCCTTAAGCGATTAGCGAGCAAGGAGATGAAAGTCTGAACAGAAGAGGGTTGGTTCCCGGTGATGATGATGTCATCCACGTAGACAAAAAGATATATGGTGGTGCCCCCTGCATTAAGTATAAACAGCGATGTGTCGGCCACAAAGTTTTTGAACCCGAAAGCGAGCAGAAACTGTCTTAGCTTATTGTACTATGCTCGAGGAGCCTATTTGAGACCATAGATATCCTTGTGAAGTCGACAAACATGCTGAGGGTTATCCTTATCGACGAATCCCGGAGGTTAAGCCATTAAGACCTCTTCGAATAGAGTGCTTTGGAGAACAGCATTGTTCACATCCAGTTGTCGAAGATCCCATCCTCAGCATACGACCAGGTGGAGAACGAGGCGCATAGTGGTGGATTTAATCACCGGGCTGAAAGTCTCATGATAGTCGACCCCTGGTCGTTGGTGAAACCCCTTGGCAACGAGGCGAGCTTTATATCGGTCAATGGTGCCATCAGCATGACGTTTAATATGAAAGATCCATTTGCCACCAACAACATTACGAGCACCTACCGAGGGAACCAAATCTTAAGTACCATTACGAGCCGGTGCATCATAATCTTCAGACATGGCCTGGTGCCACTTGACATCTTTGAGAGCTTGTGTGACACAATTTGGTTCGCTGCCCGCTGCTAGTTGAGCCGAGATATTGAGTTTGGTGTGCGGCTTGTAAATATTATTTTTGGAGCAAATAACAATGGATGAGGTACCAACAGCAGCAGGCACTGGATTGTCCTCGAGTTCAACGGGAACTAGAATAATGGGCACAGTGCTTTCCCCATGCATGGGGCTTGGTACTGAGGATAAGCCAGTAGCGGGCATAGAGTTGTCCTCGGTCAGGGTGCTAAGCATCGAGGAGGATTGAGCAGTATGCACAGGGCTAGTAGTTGGCATAGTACTGACTGGGTGAGTTTGGTGTATGGGAGAGCTGAGATCAACCAACAATCTGATTAGTGCTAGGAGAAACTAGTGTGGTGTATGGGAGAGCAGACGGTGTGTATGAAGCCGGGAGCAGTTCATGTGGAGGTAACCAAGTGGCTCGAGTGGAGTCATCAAGACGAGCTAGGTGGGTGTCAATTTCGGCCATGGGAAAATTATACTCAACAAATCGAACACGACGCGAGATAAATAACTTAGTTGTGCTTGGATCATAACAGAGGTAGGCACTTTGAGTGAGCGAGTAACCGAGAAAGACACATGGAATGGAGCGACCAGCGAGTTTGTGGGTAGAGTATGGGCGGAGCCAAAGGTAGCAAAGGCAACCAAATGCACGATGTTTGGAGTAATGAGGGGGAGACCCAAACAGTTTCTGATAGGGTGAAAGTTGTTTTAGAGATGGTGCGATTTATGAAATAGGTCGTTGTATGAAACACAAACAACCAGAAAGGCAGCGGAAGGGATGTTTTGGAGAGGAGTGAGAGGACAGTCTCAACAATGTGACGGTGATGACGTTCCGAGAACCCATTGTGTTCCGGAGTGTGGGGGGCAAGGAAAGATGAGAGATGCCGTTAGTGGATAGGTAGGTTGTCAAGCCAGTGTCCCGAGCAAGACTAGTGTAATCGTCACCATTGTCCGAGTAAAGAGTGACAATAGTCATTTTGAAATAGTTTTTGACAAGGGCTTTAAAACGGGGGAAGATGGTGGTGACTTCAGACTTTCGTCTGAGCGGATAAAGCCAAATATAGTGGTAATGAACTTCATGAAAAACTCAATCATCTAACAGCTCTAACACTAAAGCTCGTAATAATATCACAAGATCTAGCTTGTAATATCATTTGTCTAAACAAAATATCTTTGTCTTGGTTGTTTTAGATTTTAGTTGGTCACGTGTCGTATTTGAAAACTGCTTGTGTAAAATGATTCTACACCGCCATTGAATGAAAATTGAATTCTTCTTGATAAAGATGTCAATTTTTCACATTCTATTTAATGATATGATCAATTCCTTATACTTTCTTTATTCTACTTTTTAGTTGGTACTCTTTTATGATTTTCTTTCCACCGGTTTGTTATGCTATGAGTTTATGAGTTCGACATTTTTAATTATTAAATATACTTTTATCGAATGTTTTTAAATTTTTTATGAAGTTTCAGTCTTAAAAATTTTATTATGTATTTGTATTAAACAATTAAAAAGTGAAAAATCATAGTATTGATCCGGTCCTGATTCTCATACATCTTTGGTTGGTTCTAGATCGGATCAATGTTTTGGTTCTCATACATATTAGGTAGGTTTCGGTTCTAAATTTTTTGAGAATGATACTATTGGTCTGGTTCCAATTTTTTTTTTCTTCAAAAAATTAGATCGAACCGGACCAAACTCACCCATATTGCATCTACATTGATCACAATTTAGTCGACTACGATTATCTTTTCTTAATGTATTTACCGGGTTAAACATGACCCTTTTTTAGAGCGAAAGATGTACTTAATATTCAGTATTTTCTGAGTTTTTTTTTGGGTAGTGGGTCCTATCTCCGCGTTGTGTTTTGGTTCAAAAATTCATGTGAAGTTGAGTTGGCTTATGTATAAACAAAAAATCATTGAAAAAAGAGAGAAAAAATAATCTACAAATTTTGGGATGAGAACAATTACGATCCTCTCCGTCTAGTAAAGGATTTGGTTGGTACCTTGGTAGGTGAGTTTAGTGTTTGAGTAGATCTCTTGTAAAATCGTTTTATAGATGTTAATTTGTAAGACGGAGCTTCACTCTCTCACAGCTCAACCCACTAATACACAATGAATCGAGTAATGAAGATTCGTTTACAAAAAATATTCGTAAAAACATCTTGCCATTAAATTACTAATACTCAAAATATTCGTAAGACCGTTTTGCCATTGAATTACTAAGCTCAAGCACTAATACTACACTCCTTTGTGAGTTGTAACCTCCATTAAATTACTTCTATGCGCTGTCTTTACATTGATTTTGGCAGAAAGAATAATTAAACAAAACTTGGAATCTCTTTAATATATTATTATGATTTATGAATGAATATGAAAAAAAAACTTGTAGTTAATTCCTTTTTTTTAAAATATCTTAGCCAAAATGAGCTGATTTGGGAATCCTTTGTCGTGCACTTGTGCCTGGCTTTAACAAAATTAACGAATTAGTCTGACTTCCATGCTCGCCTCCCACAAAAGAGTAGTCTATTGTTTTATAAATTTAATTCGTAAGACGGAACAATATTCTCTTACGACTTAAGCTATAAACATACGGTGAATCAGATAAAGATAATTTATTTTACAAAATACTCGTAAAACCGTTTTACCCAAATATTTACCCCCACAAAATAATACAACTTATTATTTTTTATATTTTTTACACTAAAAATAGTCTCATTTCTGAAGAGAAAAAAAAACATGGTACAATTTTAAAAAGGTACGCACTTACAATTTTAAAAAATTTATTTCCATGAAAAACATTAAGATCCTCGTGTATGTGTATGTGTGTATGTGTATGTGTATGTGTATGTGTATGTGTATGTGTGTCTTATCAACAGTGCTATATTTATGTTCATGTCAACATACAACTCTATAATAGCTAGTCGGAAGAGTAGCATCCAAATGCATAATTTGCACATTAACAAAGAACATACTTTTACTTTCATTTTCCATTAGAAAAAAAAAACCATGTGTTAGTTAAATGCTTAATTTTCAATTTGATTACTTTACTTTAACGAAAAGTTTGATAAACTCACGCTACTACTATTCTTCACAGTTAGGTCACCTTACTTACCAAAATGCATTATATTAGTCACTCCGTTTGTTTTTTAGGATGAACCATCTAATTTTTTTTTATGATAACTTAAAAATACCCTTACTATTTACACGTGCAAGTTACGTTGTTGTCTCTTTCTCTTTTTCTTTCATTTGATTTTGACTCTTTCTTTGGCTTTCTGGGGAACCCTCTGTCCTTGGCATAAAAGAATGGGTCTTTTGAAGATAACTCTGAAGAAGATGAAGAGAAAGAACTTGTAAATTGAAAGAAGATTATTCAAATTAGAGTAGAGCTAGTGCCTAGTAACAGCCCCATCGTGTTCCTCCTTTGGTCCAAGCTTTCCATTTTCTAAAAATGCGGCTTGAGCATGCTAATTTCAAGTTCTTTGTGAATAATCTTCGGAAAACCCGTTTTGAAGGAGTGCCCACGCATAGGTTACATAAGAAGCTTTGCCTTTTTAAGAAGTAGTAGGATGAAAGAGATGGAGAATTCGTTGAAATTGATATCAACGCTAAGCCCCAGTTTGGCAGTTTCGTCAAAGACGAATAATCAATTTTTAAGATAAACCCTAAAAATACTTTAGGCATTTAAGTCAAATTTATGAGTATTTCAGTATTTTCAACAACTTCCGTTAACGGCATCCGCTTCAAGAGTCATATTGACACTTTTTGTAAAGTAGGGTGATCAAACTGTGAAAAATAATACTAGAGCGAGGTTATCAAACTTTTTACGAAAATAGAGTGACCAAATTGAGAATTAAGTTTTAGTTACATTTAGCAAAATGTTTTAATAGCCTCTCTTACATTTGAGAACTAAGATTAGGGTTTAGGCTTAGGGTCAGGATTGAGAGTTGAAGTATTTACAATGCAATTGTAGATTTGATATCATGTTTTGTGCGTAATTCATACTCTTAATTACATATGTCAATTTTTCTATATTCATTCATATTTAATTAAAAGATATTTTTCTAATACAACTGTAGATTTAATCTTATGTGACATAGGTCCCATCATTAGACAGAGACTCACTCTCTCAGTTTAACCCACCAACACACGATGGATCAGGTAAAGAAAATCTGTCTTATAAAAAAAATCTATAAGATGATCTTATAATTTATTTTAAATTACGGTATCCTTTCAGGTCGTTAACCTGACAACCTTAAAACCAAATAATCAATTAAATGCAATTATTTCAACATGATAAAAATTAATTGAACGTGCTCCATGCATAGACACGACTATAAATTTATAGTTGGTACAACAAAACTTAAGTTAATTTACATATTAATTATATTACAACAAATAGCCAAAAGCTGGAATTGTTTGTAAAATAACTAACTTCAAAATGAAGGAATAAAATCGTATCATAGTACTAATAATTTTATTTTTGAATAAGAAGACTGGTGATACCCATGGAACTTGAGTTTCTTTAAATTATTTTTATTTGCCGTCTTCTATTTGATTTGAACTTAGTTTAAGTAAAAGTGATTACATTATAGCTGTCAAAATAGTCAATGCTCCCCTCCATTTCCAAAGTATATTACTATCACGTTTTTATTTTTTGAATCAAATTTATTATTTTTTAAATAAAAAATTTGAAGTATATATATTTTTTTTCAGAATACAAATAATTAATTTAAATACTATAAATTATGTGTTTTCTAATTTAGAGAAAAATAAGAAAAAAATTATACGCCAAAGTTTTTCACTCGAAAAACATTTAGTTTGACTCAATACGTCGAAGAAGACAATAATTTAAGAACGGAACATGATGAAACCTTTATTAATTTTCCAAAATTATACTACCCAAATTAAAAATAGTCTTCTCCTAGTAATTTAAACCCATCTTCTTCCCATAAGATTTTTCGTTTAATTAATGATGAACTTTATACTCTTTATTTTAATATTATAATAGAGTCAATTATTACTCCCTCCGTCCCTAAATTATCGTCCTCCTTTCCTTTTTCGTCCGTCCTAAAATAATTGTCCACTTTGAAACTTACCTTTTCAGAACATCACTTTTACCACTTTACCCTTATTTTTTCACCCTACTTTAATTATGGGCCACATACACATGAGCTTTAAAGGAAACTACACATTAAACCAATATTAATAATCCAGTCAAATAGGTTTTCTTAAACGGTGCGCCGAGTCAACCAGGACAATAAATTAGGGACGGAAGGAGTATTTTTTTAGTCCATGTCTCGATTCAAACATAACACTCTTTTAAATACCAACGGAAGTATGTAGCATTTTAAATGGGTTATATTAATTATGTAAGGTTAAAAAGAATTTGCATCATTATTTTTATTTTTTTTTATTTTTTTGGTAGAAAGGAAACAAAAGAAAACATACTAAAACCTAAGAGAGCATACTCCCTGAAGAGATATTTTGAGAGGCTCCAAGTTTAGCAAGGAAGTTTCCTCTCTAAGTGTGTGCAGAGATATTTTGATGATTATTATTTTATACATTAATTAATAGGAAGAGACTATATAGTCTATATCACTCCAAGTTTTAGTTACCTACTTCATTAGTATTAATTACTACTTCAAACCCATGTACCATAAAAATATCTCTTAATTAATTATTTGTCATTTGAAGTTAAGTAATATATTATATTTTTTTTATTATATTTTTAATTTTTAACACATCAACGAATAAGATAATTTTTATTTATTTATATTTTTTATTAATATATACTTCATTTTTTATCATGCTTATGACACGTGTCATGTTTCATTATTAAAAATTAATCAATTAAAGTATTTATATCTACCAAAATTTTAGATAATATGTGTACTTCATTACTATAATAATATATTAATTTAATTTAAACAATATTTTTTATAAAAATAAATTTGTTAATAACAATAAGGTAGGTATTAATTTGATAATATGGAATTTTTTTTTCTTTTTTCCTTCCTGATTCATTCATATTAGGCACCATAATCTCAAGGAGATAGAAAGAGCATTATATAGCTTAATGTTTTCATTTCATTTAGAATATTTGTGCGCTGTAGCTGCCACCCTTTCAGCATTCTCGCTCCCAGTAAGTTCAAGACCAAAGTCTTGAAATTTGGAGTCCTTTTCCCAGTTACATTTATTTTTTCAGAATTTATACATAATACCCAATTTTTACATTACAATTTAGATATCGTAAATTTTGACGTCAGGGGTAAAGGAAGTAGTGATTGCATTTGATTTAAAGTGCCAATTGAGGATAGTTGTCTATGCAATCTCTAAGATACTGATGGTAAGAAGATCAATGGGGGCGCAGGTGTTAATTAGAGAAGATGGTGATAGTGACACATTAAAAAAGAGTGTAAATATACATACTCTTTTGTCGGATCGAAAAGGCATCTCCAATTGCGTGTGAATCAAATCATGTCCATTTAAACCCTGTGTTTCCAAGTTGTCATCATTTCTTTTCTTTACACCTTTATCAAAAAAGAAAACGGGCAGCAGCCCCGAAAAGGGAAGGGTATTTCAGGAATAAATTAATTAAAATGTACTTCTACACTTGAAAACAAAAAATGGGTATTATACCGATTATAATTTTGGAAAATGAAATCGGTCCGCAATTATCTCTTCTTTAATCACAAACTTTGAACTGAACATTTAGTCACCAAAAAGGCGGAAGCAACTTCTTTATTTAGCAAAAGAAATTGGATAAATTTCTGATCGGTTCTTTTTTTAAAGTTTTTAACACCTTTAGAATTATTTTTTTTTCAATCACAAAATACCACTTTTCGAAATATTGTTTTAAAAATATCAGCGTCTCATTTAATAGCTCCGATAACATATTTTGGATTCGAAAATGACCATTGTTGGGCAACGAAACCGGGATTGACCTGGCCGATTAGGTCGAGGGGGTAGTGCCTCTTCGTTGGGGGTTCGGAGGCAACGCCCCCAAAAAGTAAATGGTTTTTTTGATTCATGAAATACGAAATTGTAATGGATATGTGTTGTATTGAAGGATTCTTCAGTTGAGACGAAGGCGGAGAAGGAGGAGGAAGAAGAAGGCTTACGACAGAGGAGATGGAAGAAGCAGGTGGAGGACGTAGTCTGGTTCATTATGATTTTTTATTGCGATGCAAATTGGATTAGATAATATTTTATGTATCGTGGTTCAAAAGTTAATTTATCGCGGTACATAAAAGTTGATACTGCGGTGCAACTTGGATTATGTATATGTCTCACGATTCAAAAATTAATTTATCGCGGTATATAAAAGTTTATACATCGATATAATTAGACTAGATAATTAAACTATTGAATGATTGAATCACGGTACAATAGGACTAGACAATTAAACTATTGAACCGCGATGCAAAAATTAATGTAATAAAATTGATGAATCGCAATTCAATAATCAATGCACCGCGATTTATTTTTGTAACGCGTCTCATATTCATTAAGGGTATCATAGTTTTTTTACCTCAAAAGTATCCTTTTCCGATTTAAAAAAAAAAGAGATTGTAGATATTACAAATTTTGAAAAATTGACCAGTCCTCAATTTTTCCAAAGAAATTGCTCAACTCCCACCCAAAAAATCAAATCAAAAAATATAGAAAAAATTACAGGTCGCTCCACTTTTTGAAACTTTTAATCACTAAAGTATATCTTTTTTTTTTTTTCCATCGGAAAAAGTCACTTTTGGTGGCAAAATGACTACGATACCCTTAATGAACCACGCTACGGAGGTCATTATTTTTGCATCGCGATTCATCAATTTTATCACATTATTTTTTGTACCGCGATTCATCAATTTTAGTGCATTAATTTTTGCACCGCGATTCAATAGTATAATTGCTAGTCTATTTTTGAACCGCGATTCATTAATTTTAGTGCATTAATTTTTGCATCGCGGTTCAATAGTGTAATTGCTAGTCTATTTTTGAACCGTGATTCATCAATTTTAGTGCATTAATTTTTGAATTGCAATAGAAAATCATAAAGAACCAGACCACGTCTTCCACCTGCTTCTTCCATCTCCTTCGTCATAAGCCTTCTTCTTCCTCCTCTTAATCCGCCTTCGTCCCAACTGAAAAATTCTTCAACCCAGTATAGGTCGATCTCCGTTTCGTTGAGCATAATTGTGATTTTCGAATTTAAAGTGTATTGTCGGAGCTGTTGAATAAGACGATAGCATTTTTGGAACAATCTTTCGAAAAGTTGTCTTTTACGGTTAAAAAAAAACGATGAATTTTGGGGTTGAAAACTTTAAAAAAGGGACCGGTCCAGAATTTTCCCCAAAAATATATTCATTTACTCCAAACACGTCTTTGATGAAACATAGCCCAAAAGTCGTGTGAAAAAAAAAAGAGAGAAAATAAGAGAGTTCAAATAAAAGCCCAATAAGACACGTTTAGGACTTCTGGTTCTGGCTATACCCAATTTGATTCAGAAGCCCAATGGTCAAACTTACTGTTAACACTTTAATTCTTGGGTGGTAGTGCTCAGTCCTAAGGCCCAATCGATAATACAAATTTAGTGGGTATATTTTGAAAACATGTTTTTACACCATCAACATTTTTGCTTGCCAAATGACAAAAATGTCATTAATGAAAACTCGATGCCAAAAATCAATGTCATTTCGATGATCCACGAAAAAATCAACGATGCGAAAATGAACGGCCAAAACATCAACGATGCGAATCGATGCCAAAAATTGTTGTCTTATTTAAGAATAAAAAAAATCAAAATATTTTCTATATTACAATCAACGATTGCACATGTGCAATTGATAAATGCTAATGAGGGTCGAGATCAAATTTAAAATCAAAACTCAAAACCTCGCTTCAGATTCGCGGCGCAGATTCATCACTTCATGAATCGGTATAATTCCAAAATTTAAGAATAATTATTTCAATAAAAATTTATTTACAAAGTTAAGAGTAAAATTTAATTTCTAAAAATACAATTTAAATCAAAAAATCAAATGAGGAAATACATTCAAATCGATTAATACCCAAAACAAAACATCGAGAACCTTCCGCTTTGTTGAGAATTGTGGATCGATCATCGACCATTTTTTAAAATGGTCTAAAACACAATATCCATTGAATATGTATAACCATTAAGACCACTCTAAAAGATAAACTTTTAAAAAATAAGAATAGATGCGTACATTACTTGAGAATTCTTCCGATTTTTATAATAATATGTATAAAATATAAAATACACCTTTTCATAGGTTACAAATAGTGCATTAAAAAAGTTTAGGTATTTTTTTATTAATTGTATTTTTTATCCCAAAATGTACCTAAAAGATATGTATTTTTTAAAAAATGATGTCTAAAAGGATTGATTTGAAAAAATATTTTAGAAAATGTACCGGCTTGTAATTATTCCATAATACAAATCCTTAGATATCTATATTATAAAACAGATCAGGATCTAACTGGTGTCCCTGATCGAATTTTGCTAAATATAACTGACGGTCCAGATTAATTCGTAAGTATGTGAGTTACAAATAAATTCCTCAGTTATGAGTTATGTTTGAATTACACCTCTACAATTATATATAAAACCTTCAGTTATGGGTTTTGTTTTGTCTCGTCAGTTATGGGTTTTGTTTATCCTGACCATTCATTGAAATGATCACACACCGACACCGTGTTAAAAGCGAAATTGTGATAACCGGGCCGGTCTACTTTCAAAAAATTATAGGTCAAATTAAGGACCGGTCCACTTTTTGAAATTTATAATCGTTAAAGTATTTTTTTTTCAATCGGAAAAAGTCACCGTAGGCGCGCTACAGAGATCATTATTTTTTCACCACGGTTCATCAATTTTATTGCATTATTTTTTACACCACGGTTCAATAATTTAATTGCGTAGTCTAATTGTACCGCAATTCATCAATGTTTGTACTGCAATTCATCAATTTTATTGCATTATTCTTTGCATCGTGGTTCAATAGTTTAATTGTGTAGTCTAATTGTAATGTGATTCATCAATTTTATTACATTATTTTTTACACCGCGGTTCAATAATTTAATTGACTAGTCTATTTGCATCGCGATTCAGAATAGTTTAACTATTTAGTCTAATTGCATCCAGGTTCAAAATTGTAATAAAATAGACCGTGTCCTCAGTCTTCTTTTCCTTCTCCTCCATCGTAAACTTTCTTATTCCTCCTTCTTCGCCTTCGTCCCTACTGTGAAAAATCATCCAACCCAACATATTTTCGTTAAAGTTTCGTAGTTAATGATTCAGAAAACTCGATCCCGTTTTATTACGCAACAATTGTGATTTTCAAATCCAAAGTGTGTTGCCGGAGCTGTTGAAGGAGACGATGACATTTTCGAAACAATATTTTGAAAAATGGTCTTTTGCGATTGAAAAAAAGAACAGTGGATCTTTGAGGTTAAAAACTTTGAAAAAGGGACCAACCAGAATTTTACCCAAATTTATAACCGATAAAGTCCTCTATCTTTTAATTTAACCAATAAAAAGACATTTTTAGGGTAAAAGAAGTATACTCTTAATGAAATTTAATTAGGCGCGTACTGTATCACAATTCTAAGTCTCAGTTCCAATTTTTGCATTAGAAAATCAATTTTTGCATTGGAAATTCAATTTGAGCATCAGGATTCTCTGCATCGTATATCTGACTAGTAATGCATCAGTGCGTTGCACGGATTGTACATGTGTATACAATTATATACTAAATTAAAGTTGAATAATATGTAATTAATTTTGTAATATTAATAAAATAAACAAAAAATAATAAACATTAAAATTAAATATAGAAAATCCTATAAATTTGAAAAAAATTATATAAATTGTGGAATACTTTTTATATACAATAATTTCCGTTCAACGTGTACAACTATTGCAACTATAAATATCACATAGTAACTCTAGACAAAACTACATACAACTTATGATAAGCAAAAACATGTTTTCAAATGGAATCTTATATTAGACAATGACTTACCATGGTTTGTATTCATAGATATTGCGTAAGACATAATCAACAAAAAATGTTTTATCTGGAATTTGAAAGAAATTATAAGATCAAATAGTATCAGTGACATTATTGGAAACAAAAGAGTACCACCAGAATTGTCTTTTGAAAGAACTCAACCTTTTAAAACAGGGTTTCTCAGTCTTATAACAATTAATCTCGTGTCATTGCATAACTCAAGTGAATAGACTATGTTGCGAAACAACATTATTTTAGTTCCAACCTTCAAATTTAACTCACCGTTAAAGATTTTCAGAATATGTAATTCAATTGAAATATTCACGATTATATATCGTTCAAATTTAACTCACAGTTTGAGATTTCAGAATATATATGTAATTATGTATTGTTCATTGAAGTGATATAATTAAAAAAAATTACATCTTAATTTTTATATGACTATTTAATTGAAACCACAAAAAAACATGTATCTCTTTCAACAACATAACTTATTTATTACATTTCAATTTTTAATTACATAAATAATTAACAAAAAAAGGAAGAGAAAATGTCACTCTAATTTGAACATGACATAAAGTTCTCGATATTCTTATTTATTTGTAATGGACCATCATAAAATGTATTTTTTTTTTGTTTAGTTTATTGAGTGTTGTCTTCTTTTCAGTTGTGTAGTGTGCATTCATCTAATATTTACAAAATTCCAAATATATATCAATTCATTTACATACTGTCCGTTTCATAAATTGAATAAGTTCAATACTGACATCGTGTCATAAGTACGGACACAAAATCTAGTGATAATTTAAACTAAGACAAACACAAACTAAAAAAAACAAACAAAGTCAGACCCATGAGTAATTTTTATTTGTTTTTTAAAATATTATAGAACTGTATTTCAAGATCTATTAAAAGCAATCGTAAGTATTTTTATTTACCTATATTTTATTTATAATAATTCTAAGCTATTCAATATTTTTGAATAAATACCATTTTTACGAATTAATTTTATATATTGATTTTATTTGTAATTAGTTATATGCACATGGACTTTGTCTGACTTATGAATAGCTTGCCTAGAAATTTAATTTCTACTTTATTTTTGTGTAATATTTAATAGTTATATGGCTTTGGTATGTAATTAGTTATATGTCATTTCCAAATTTAATTTTCCAAATAAAAAAAGTAAACTCAATTGGAATAGTTTCTGTCAACATCATTAAATGACATTTCTCAAATTCAATTTCAAAAAAAAAATAATTAAAAAATGATATAAACAGAACATAAGTGATTCCATTTTTGAAAAGTGAGTTTTGGCGGGAAATTTCTAAAAATTATGCACTTCTGTTTTTATATATACTACGACACAACCATGTAATGCACGGTTCAATATTGATATAAATAAAACAATATAAAATTTTAATGATAACCATATAACCGAATAATTATATGAAAAATCACGAGTTCAATATGCATATAAAACAAATTATAGAAAATTATGTTAATAAAAATAATAACTTTTTTAACATATCTTTAAATTGATATCGAAGTGACATGTCTTTGACCAAAACAGTTTACTTTATACAATAAAAATTGAAGTTAATCATATAAAATTGTAATCAAAGCACTCGTGCGATGCACGAAGCCTATATTCATATTAATACAATAGTTAAAACTTTAGTGCTAATAAAATACACAAATGATTGCAACATAAAGATTATGAGTTTGATGTGTAGAATTGAATATCATAATTTTGTAACATTAAAATTAAGATTATTTTGTTTGGTTCTCATGTAGAGTTCAATTAATTAAAAATCTAAACGTATAAGCAAATTAATAGAAATAAAAAAATTAATGAAAATCAATAGTCTTTAGGTTTAAAAATGTTTTACCTTTGGAGAAAAAAATCAATTTATAGAATAAAAATATTAAGAATTTCAGTTCAATTCAAGTTCTAATATTTTTTCTGGATATAAATAATAAAATTTACATTGAAGCCCACAATTCCAATTCTAAACAATGGAATTGAGGTTCACTTTCTCTCATTTTTTACTCTGGAGTCTCAACAAAATTTAAATTCACTGATGTGTTTTCCGTATTAAAAATGATATTAAAATATACAAATAAATATATATAAATAAAAGTTACATTAATGTTAAAAAAATTGATAGTGCATATAATATCAAACAAAGGGCAAATTGTTTGTGATATACTAACATGTTTTGTCATAAAACCTTAAAAACTACACTTTTCAAAATTGGTAATTTTTACAAAATAATTCAAGTATTATGGTTCAATTTAAAAATCAGACATAAAGAAAAAATAATTAAAATAGTATATAACCAAGGAAAATAAAATGTTGGAGATGAGTCAAGGAAAATGAACCAAAAATTCAAACGATCGATGGATAGACATCGAAAATTTGGTTTAAACCGTGCTATGGATAAATTTTGGACCGCGACCCGGTAAACACTCATAAAACCACGTTGTTTTAGTTGATGTATATAAACGAAAAGAAAACACTTTTACCCTAGTTTCACCACACATTGCAAAAAAAAATACGCATTTTTTTGCAACGATGGCGAACCTCAAGGTTACCACCTAAAGAAAGTCCCGCAACGAAAGCTATGACCACCGACTTACCGGAAACTTGTTGGTATGTTCATGTTTCCAAAAAATATTTCAAAAATTCTGTTTAACTTCAAAACTCGTTTATTAATTTTAATTAGTGATTTAGACAAACAAATACGATTTGAATGTTGATTAATTTCATCATCAGTACTTTTTTTATATCTGAATTTTTTAACATATACAAGTAACTAAAAAAATTAGAAATTATAGGGTTTCCATTTTTTTTACATATAGCTAGATGTCTCAAAAAATTGGTACTATCTCAATTTATAGATTTTTTTTTTACAATAATAACTTTGGTTATGATGAAATAGAGAAAAAATTGTCAGATCTTGGTATTATATATTATTAATTGATTGTCTGTGAATTAGTTTTACTTCAAAGTGTGTGTATATGATTTAGTTTCAAAATCGTTGTTTTATTCCATATTAATTTTTTCCTAGCCTGGATATTGATGCAAAAAATTGACAAAAAAAACTTGGTTTTGTTATCTCTCATGTTTCTACTATGCATATTTTTCTTAATATACTAAATAAGAATGTGAAGAGTTTTAGAATCATTTATCCAATCAACCATAATAATGACATTTTATATTTTATATTTTCAATTTCCAATGTAAAAAGTGGCTTATATATAAATTAGAAATGTTTCTAAATTTGGAAAGTCACTTTTTGCGTGAACTTTCCAAATCTTGTTCTTCTCCTTTTATATATGTATAGATGTGTGCATTGCTTAATCTAATTTATAGATCGGGATTTACTTTTATATTTTAATAATACCAAATCGATGTATCGCGATTTTAAAACAACGCATCACAATTCCAAATAGCAACAATGGAGACGAGAACATACAATCTTTGAACAAAATTCAGTGAGACAAGTCTCATATCATCTATACAAAAAAATTATAGCAGCAACAACTCAAGTTGTTGCCCCTCAATCTATGTTTTTTTAAGAATCTTCAGAGGGAAGCAAGTCTCATATTATTTCCCCATATAGAGTACGACTTTGCTAATGAGAAAGAAACTTTGAAATACAGTGAAACAAACATAGTACAGTTGCACCATGATTGGTGAAACAAATAACATCTCATTCACTATCTCTCCCCTCCCAACGAAGGCAAACACCAAACCCACACAATGTTAGGGGTTGATGTATCGTGATTTTAAAACAATGCATCGCATTTTCAAATAGGTGCATTGCAATGCAAAAATAATGCATCATGATTCCAAATACGATGGCACTACACTTAAACTCAAAAATGCTATAAAGATTGGTTGGTTCACAGATCCATTTTTTACTTCAAACACTTCAAAAACTAGTATTTAATTGATGCAATGGAGCCCTGTTCCTCCATCGAGCAGCTCAAAAAATCTTAACCCATTTGGCTTCCTCCTACTGGTCTTCGAGAAGTCAACTTCCTTCATATAGTGAGACTCGCTTCCTTCATATACTGGTACTCGCTGATTCACGAGGAGAACATTCTCATTTTCACTCTAAAAGTTATCTTAAGAAAGAGTCATAATTCATTAACTCAATCATAGTTGTCCTCTCTTAAGAGATTTACATGTCTCGGTTCTCCTCCCCTACTTGTTAATTTTCGGAGATGAAGAAAGATAGTGAAATATGAATGAGACCTAGGTGGTGCCATAAAAAAGCCTTTATCACCCACAGTCTTTAGCCTTCCATAATTATGTGGGAAGAAAGTGAGATTAACATCGAAAAAGTGATCCAAAAGTGGATTTGAGGGATATATATATATATATATATATATATATATATATAGTGAGAGATAGAGAGAGGGAAAGAAATAAATAGATAGGAAGGAATAAGAGCAATTGATAATGGTGGAATTTGTTGAATTGGGTTAGTCTGGATGGGGGGAGAGTGGTCGGTGACTTACTGCGGTTAGGTACGTGGTGGGTATTTTAGGAAGAAGTTAATGAAAAAGTACTCATGGGGTTAATTAAAAAAAAGACGTATTGGAGCGGTTTTAAATCTATTAAAAGAGACCAGCCTATAATTTATCCAAAGTAAAATTGCTGGCCGATACATTTTTTTTAAGTTTTTAACCCCTGTAGTTTTTTTTTTCAATCGATAAAAGATACTTTCAAAATATTGTTCATAAAATGCCCATATCGTCTTTCCCCAGCTCCAGCCAACATTTATTTGACAACTCTAACATATTTTTCCAAAATTGTTTGGAAATCACAATTGTTGGGGCATTGAAACTAGGATCGACTTGCCCAGTCAGGTCCGGGGAGTCGAAGGGGCAGTGTCTCATCGTGGGTATTCGGGGGCAACGCTCTTGAAAGGTAAACGATTTTTCTGATTCGTTAAGTATGATACTGGAATGAAGATTCCTATTTGTGTGATGGGTTGGAGGATTATGTATTGACAGAGGCGGAAGAGATGCACATTAAACGAGTTTGAATTGTGATGCATCAAACTTCAATCACGATGCATCATCGTGAAATTGAAATGACAAATTGGATTCGCGATGCAGAAAATCTTAAGCTAGAAATCACGATATAGAATCTGGAATCACAATGCTTAAATTGTGCATCGTGATGCTCAAATTGTGCATTGTGATGCTAAAAAACCTCAAATGTTTCTGATGCTTAGTGCGCCTCTGGTTCATTAAGGGTTTCGTAGTCTTTTCGCCCTAAAAAATGTCTTTTTTCAATTAAAAAAATGTGGGATACTGTGGTGATTAAAAATTTATCAAATGGGACCGACCTCACCCTATATTAAAGCTGGTGAGGATGGAGGAGATGATAGTTTTGCCACGACATATTCCATCATATTTATCTTCATTTTAAAAGTATCGAGTAATAGAACCTCTTCAAATTCCAGTTGATAAGTTGAGGAAGCCGTTTGTCATTAAGTAACTATTCACTATAGGTGATACTCCTTCCATTTCAGATAAAGTGTTCATAATACTATTTTGACATATTTTACTTAAATAGTCTACTAGAAAAAAAAATGTCTATAATCTTCCTAAATTGGTGTTGCTACTTTGATAAATTCTCTCATTAGTACCCCAAAAATGCAAGATTATGTTTTACAATAAAATTCACAATTGCATTAATTCTTAGCAAAAAAATATATCAGTGATCTTGTTATTTCTCAAGTTGTTGTGAACCCTTTTATCAGTAATTTCATTATCTCTCTCTCAAAACACAAATCATAGCGAGTGGTCATAATCTTAACATGTTCTATATTTGTTTCATGCTCTCTAAATCTAATACTAAAATGTGACCAATTATCAAGCCCCTTATTTTCTAATTGACTTCTATCACACCCTTTTTTAATATTTTACAAAAAGTACAACACACTTCATCAAACTCATTCGAATACATAAGTGAATCTCTATCACACTTCTCTCAATTAAACAAAACTCTAGTATAGGATGATGTAGAAAATTGTCTAGAAAATTTATCTTTAAGCTCTTGTTGTATAGACAAATCTCTTTTAGGACCATTTGCTACTAAAAATCAATCACTTTAGAATCGAGAGCATATCAGTTTCTTGGATCAAATATATTAAGTATATGAAAACCATCATTACCACTACCAACATTAGCATTCAAATTATCAAATTTCTCAACATTATTATTTTGAATATCAGGTGAATTGATCATATTAGCATCATCAACTATAGCATCAACACTACCATCAACATTGGTACCATCCACATTTTCATTTTCATTTTCGTAAGAAACTTGTGATTATTTTATTATAAACTAATTAAGAGCTCCTGACCCTTTAAGTATTATTTTTTCTTTTTACGCTTTTCATATACAAATTTTCATTTACTAATTTTAGGAGTCATAAAACTGATAATAATGTGCCAAATTTAATTTCAAGTAGTTATGAAAAGAGCGAAATATCTGGTTTACTTATTAATTCTTATGAATTCCTACTAATTTCCCCATTCACTCAAATTGCAAATAGAGGAGTTGAAATATAATTGAATTATTATATATTGTACAAGAAAGAGGAATATGAAGAGATTGAGCAGCTTTGGAGTCTTGAAAAATAACAACAAAGGAATGGGATAAGATAAGAGTGAGATAATATAAATCAATTATTAAACAATAATTTTTTTTAATTTAATTTCATGTTAGTATGCTACTTAGAGACTCATTGACCCAAATTAAATTGTTAGATTGGATGGCTCCATTCTTTGTCCAATGACCTAATCCCCCAAGCAAAACGAGCGGGCTATTGGTGTTGCTGCAAGATATAGGTGCAGAAGTTGGAGGCACGAACGCGTAAGATTCGACAACATGTTATGGGTGTGTGGGGGGGGGGGGAGGGGGCGTGAGGTTGAAGAAGACCGAAGAAGGAGAACGTGGAAAAGACAAGATTGTCTTAAAAAAAATGATCATGTGCGGAGCACATGGTCAATTTACGGAATAGTCTTTAACATCATTCAATTGAGGGATTACTGATGTGTAAAATTCGTTTATTTTGGTCAGTGACATGTATTTTCTATGTACAGAAATTACTAATAAGCCTTTTGTAAAATACATGGACCAATAGTGAAATTAACCCAAAAATATAGCTTGTGTTGCACTTCCCCATGGCCGAGCCTGCTCGAGCTAATCCAATCGATTTTGCATGTGTTTAAGTGACATTCAAAGTTACATAATCAATTACCTTGATGGTGATGACACATATTGATATTTTTGACGGAATCATTCACTCATGTAAACATTTTGTGGTTGTTGTTATTATGTACTATTATAGTATATTAGTTTTATACCCGTGCGTTAAACGCACGGATATATATATTTTTCAATCAAATTATACTCAGTTAAATTATAATCAAGTAAAATGAAGATAAAAAACAAAACTAAAAGAAGAGATTATTTCAATGAATAGAAAAATATCATTTGATTCATTTGATTAAAAATTAATATGAAAATAAAGAAATATATGTGTCATTTGATTAATAATAATAAAATAAATAAATTTGAATAACTGCAATTTATGAAAATTAAATAAATAATTAAAATGAAAATACAAAAAATGTGTATCACAGTGTATGAATTTTCAGTAGTGATACATCGATTTGGATTCACGATGCATTAATTTAGAATCACAATACATCGCTATGAATTGGAAATAAACCAGTTTGAACGTGAAGCATCGATTTAAAATCGTGATGCACTACTATAGAATGAGAATGACAATTATACAATTTTGAATCATGCATGGCAATGTATGAACTGATGCTTATCGCAAGCATGTCCGATTCATTAAAGGTATACGCGTCCTTTCATATCAAAAATGTTTTTTTTTCAATTAAAAAAGAATAGTGGACATCGGTTGAATATCTGTCAAAAGAGACCGACCCAATTTTCACCATATTCTTTTCAAACCCTTAAAAGACAAAAAATAAATAAATGGGTCTGACGTGTTCATAACCCGACACATATTAATTGAATGACAAAACTTACTCTAAACAAATTTAATTGACGATGATCGATTGAAAATTGACTCAAATAATTATATTTGTAGTGATTTAAGCATGTTTATGACTTATTTCAATATCAATAATTAATAACAATTAAAAAGACAAATTTAATATCTTGGTTTTGTTACTTCGCCCCACTCACGAATATTAAAACGACATCGTTTTAAAGTTTTTAATATATATATTAAAAACTCTTGTCTTGAGTCTCGCTACCTCTTGTCATGATATTTATTCCAGCAACCTTGCCTCTCACCAAAGAAAAAACAAACTATTAACTCAACTTATGGAATCGGGTCTCATTTTAGTTTTTCTTCTTCACTCCATTTACTCATTATCCCTCTCTTCATTCTCTATCCTTGAAAATATAGAACTCTATAAAAGGGGATCATCAAGGTAACTTTCCAACTGAGATTACTTGGGCACTCTACGATTTGATGTAAATCTGATTACTTTTCGAACACAACGACAAATCAATTCGTTCATGATTAAATGGTCGGTTCATTTTTTTTTAAAGAGAGGTAACTTTGCACTTCCAAAACATTTCCTCTTTGTTAGAGGAAATTATGATGCAATATTGTTTGTTTCGTTTTGCTATTTACCACTATATAGTTCTTGTTACTTGAAGTATTTGTTAAATTTTATTTATTTTAAATCGATATATTTTTTAGATATGTCAGTCATTTATAATTAATCATGTACATTCGTGTTTTAGATGAACTTTTGATAATTTTTAAATTTTGAATATGATGAAATGGACAACAAAATTTCAAATCTATATATTTTTGTTGGTCAGTCATATATTTAATATCAATAATGAGTATTTGTAATTTTGTTCATAATATTTATTTTAAGAATTTTGGTCCAATGAAAAAGACAAAAAAAATCATATATTTCATGTAGTTATAATGAATTGTTAGTTTTTGTGATTTCATTGAAAGTATTTGTTTTAATAACTTTTAATCTGGTTAAGTAGACAAAAAAATCATAAATAAAATCATATATATATTAGTCATTCAGTTAGAATTAATTGTGAGTATTTGTGATTCCTTTCAGTAAATTTTTTTGCGCAAAGTCATCCATGATTTTTTTGAAGTTTATTTGACAACAATGGAAAACTAACGGTTATATGCATAAAATGTTGTGTTTAGATAACAAAGCAATTAATGCAATGGTTCTAGTTTCTAGGCTCTAGTTTCAAGAAGTTATAGGTATTTAAATTTGTATTATTTAATTATAAGATTCATTAAATGTTTGTTATAAATATGAGTTACTATTTTAGGGATGCAAATTTTGGCGGAAAATTACTATTTTTAGACTACCTAGGCTTTATATATATATAGATAGATGTTACTATTATAATATATAAAATAGTATCATGAACATTATTAAAAAAAATGTTTTTATACAAATAGAAGCACGTACGTTCATGACGTTAATAGAAATATTAAGTTATTAAACTTTTTAGGCTTTTCAGATGAGATACTTTTTTGATATATTTTTTACTTTTTTTAAAAAATTTTCTTATAAAGAACAAAAATAAATTAGAATCATAAACAAACCGAAGTAATTTTAAGACCCTGTACTAGGCAACTTGTGATGACGACATGTCATAGATAGATAGATAGATAGATAGAGAGAGACCATTTCCTAAGAAAGTGAGGAAGCCTGCACGGGACAACTTTCTGATCTTTATCTAGGGGCGGGAAATGGTAATTTGAGGTACGATACGATTGGTCGATACGAATATGATATGAAATTATAGGGTTTGGGCTGAGGTTTATTGGGTTTGGTCCGTTATAGGACCAACATGATAAGACACGATAAAAAATTGGTTGTTATCGGGCTGACCTGATAAGTACGGTAAGACGCGATAACAAAAATATATATGTTTTTAAAATATATTTTTTAAAAATTTACTTGAGGTTGTTCACTTCTTTCGAACTATTTTCATAATTATTTCATAGTTTTATCATTTTAACATTTATGAATTTTAAACTATTTGACTGTTTATTGTGCTTAACAGGCTTAATGGGTCTAACTAAATAAATAGCATTTTTTTTTGCTTATCGTGTGGTACTTTTCGTGTTTTTATCATGTCGTATTCGGGTTTTAATATTAAATATGATAAACTTATCATGTCGTGTCCGTGTTCATACTTATCGTGTCGTGTTGTTATCGTCCATGTCTGATATCCGATAATAGTGAACACAACCCGATTTACCACCCCAATCTACAGTACTTTGTTGTTCACGGGTAAAAGACCATCTTTTCCCACCTGGCATTGTCTTTTTCAAAAATCCATTCAACGACAATCTACTCCGTAAAATTAAAGATTAAAAAAACAATTAAAAGATTAGGTACATTCCTAAATTGAATCTATCTGTATTATAAAAGAGATTAATGGCTAATTGGCGACCCAGATTGAATTGTGTCAAACACAACTAACGGTCTAGATTGATTAGTAAATATGTAAGTTATATATAAATCCCTCAGTTATGAGTTATATTTGAATTACCCACTCTAACCGATAAATATGTAATAATCTCTCAGTTATGTTTTTTTTTAATTATTCTATCCACAACCAATTACAGTTACATGAGTTGGTGAAGTTGGTGAAGTTGGTGAAGTTGTTACATGAGTTAAACACATACTTCTGTTTGAGTTGGTGAAGTTGTTATCTATAATGTATCCCAAGCACCAATGAGTTGTTTTGATGAGATCTTTGTTTGAAAGTTTTGTAATTAATTTTTTGCAATTTTAAATATTTGTATTTTAATTTTATTATCTGATGCGTCCAAAATCTTCTGGATGCTCTGAATCAGTCCAAACTGGATACCTGGCTTTCAACGTATCCAACAATCCTTTAAGCCCAACTTCTGCCCAAAAACACCAATACATTAGTCTGCGTATGTGAACTAGGCGAGGAGGCACTCCTGCAAAAAGCCGAAAAAGAAGTTAAGGCTTCGGCGTATGAATCGATACAAGAAGATGAAGAAGAATGCAAGAAAGTAGGTATTTTGGCAAAGTTTTAGCTAGCAATATGAAAACACGTACCTTCCATCTTCATTTTGAGGGGCTTTTATAGTTGCCGGAGGGCACTACCGTTCATAAGTCATAACTGCCCACTAATAATCATGGCATTAATGGCGGGCATATTAGCGCCCCATTAAGCTTGTCCCATTAACCATTACCGATCAAATGGAGAAGTTTCAGGATATAGCGTCCTCGACTAACAACAATTCTTAAATCCACGAGCATGATACCGCATGCTCGCTACATGCTCCTGCTCGCTGTTTAAGCACCCAGCTCGCTGACATCATTTACTCGCTAAAGACTATGATCATGCTCGCAACACGCAAGAATCATTTAATCTTCTCCTCATAGCCTTAACTGTAGGATGGTTGCTTGGCTGAATTGTAACCATGTACCAAGCACGTGACCTATGGCTTGGGTCTATTGGGCCGGGCAGCTCATTATCAATATTTAGTTTGTTGTTTCTTAATTAATTGTTATCGTAATCAACTAAATCTCAATTTAATATTTGTCCGACCTAGATTTATTTTAAAAAAAACATTTGTTCGTAAGATTTGTAATTTTAAATATTTGTATTTTAATTTCTTTCTTTTTTAAAAAAAATGTGTGCTAAATTTTCCTTAATAATCTGAAATATTTGTGATTTCAAAATAACATTTTGTTAGTTCACTTTGTCTCATTCAATTTATTTTATATTTTTTGTTTGCCACGATTTTCATTTTTAAGTTTATTTCAATTAACATGTGTTGTATTGGTGTGTGTAAGAGAAAATGTTTTTGAATGCTTAATTATACTATTTTTTGATGAGTTACAAAATTTTACAGCGAATAAAATGTTTTATTTCTTTAATTTTTGGGAAGTCGTCTTTTTTTTTTGTAGTGTACATTAATTCAGACCCTATAAAATCTCAAGAATATACTAATTTATTTGTATCATGCTTGCTTCATACATTGATCACGTCTATACTGATACCGTGCCATAGGCACGAACACAAAATCTAATATCTATAATACAATACAGCTCATAGTCGCACATGTGCAATTGACTAAAACTATTTAGGGGCTGAGATTGATTCCTTTACTGAGATCCTACGGTCATTATCACTCCCCGAGTTCACATGTGTGAACGACGGTTGAGCAACTACCCTCCTCTCTCTCTCCAACTCCCCCCACTATTAACGGTTGGTGGCTGCTAATCCTTCCTCCACCAAACCCACGTCCCTTTTCTTTTTGATATTTTAATTAATTAATCAATTTTATGCCAAAAAAATCGTAAGTTTTGTAATTTGAAATATTTGTTTTTTTTATTTTTAACTGTTATCGTAATTAACTTAATCAATTTATTTTTTGAAACTGAATCCCAATTTATGTCTAAGTTTTGAATATTTATATTTTAATCTTTTTTTCTTTTTAATTGTTATCGTAATTAACTTAATCAATTTAATTTTTTTAGACCATAATTTCGTATACAAATAAATTTAAAAAAATCGTAAGTTTTGTAATTTGAAATATTTGTTTTTTCTTTTAACGTTATCATAATTAACGTAGACAAATTATAAGTAAATATTAATTTATTTCCACATTATCGATTCATTTATTGATAAATTCATGGCCCGGCGTGTCATCGGACACGTAAAAGTATTAGTACATATATAAAAAAGAGAGGAGAAAATAATAGAAATATCCTATCAAAATATTTATAATTTATAATTATTTATAATTTAGAAATGAATATTTTGAAAAATTTAGAAATATTTATAATTTATATATTTGTCATATTTTTTTGGAAATTGGAATGAAAATCAATTAATGAAGTCGACAAAAACTCTTCAGATTCAAATGATTTTACAAATATCTTTAGTGCATTTAATGTAAACAAATTGTATAACATTTAATATAATTCAATATGATTTACGAAATGACAAAAAATAATATCAAATATTGAATAATTTATTTTATATCCGATTTCACATTTCTTTTTTTTTTAATTTTATATTTTTTTTGCATTTGTACTGGCATATTAGCTTCTAAATCTTCACAACAATAATATAAACTCCCAGAAATAAGATTAAATAATGAAACAATCGATTAAATATAAATTATTTGCCACCATTATTAATAATAGTCTTGACAAATAATTACAATGCAGTATTATTCAAATCAGTTTAAAACCATAAATTAAAGTAACACAGTTACTTCCAATCACTAATGAATTAGTTAATGGTTTAGTAAAGAAATATTTTTGGTAGACGTCTAAAATAATGATGATATTTTTTTCGTTTAGTAAAAAATAAATTACATTAACATGCTTACTAAATAATGTGTTGTTCAACGTAGAATATCATCATTACCTCATGAAATCTTTAATATTTTAACTAACTTTATTTAAAAGCTATCCATCGATGTAATAAAAATATAAAATATGGATGTCAGATAAATTTGTTAATATACAAAGACAAATTAGTAAAAGAACACATGTACTAAATTAATGTTTCTTTAATAAGTATATAAAATGATTGCCAACCATAGTTATTTGCAATCGTATGAAGTGTATAAACTAAATGAAATAAATATTTTGAAACAAATCATTTTGTTTAAATGTTTTGAAGTTTAATTTACGAGCAATTTGAGTAGTTTTATGAAAATTTTAATTCTTCTTCATTCTTATAAATTTTAGATTCTTATAGTTATAAAATTTAAAGATTTTTAGAACCAGTTTGTTGTTCGATATGCTTAGGTATTTTTATTATTCTAAAAAAATGTTTTCTATATTTTATAACAAGTTTATATACCAATAATATCAATAAATTATATAACATTCAAATTTCAAATAATTTACTCCATACAACAGTAATATAAACATACATAATTATGACATATTATGAAATTTAAGGACAATTTCATATAAATTAGTAAATAGAATAGATAAATTAGTAACTGAGTATCTACATTAAATTTACTCTTAACATTTACTTGCCACCGATAATGGTAATAGTCCAGAAAAATAATTATTGTATAAAGTATTAGCCTATGCACTACTCCTATTGTCTTTCAAATATTTTGTGTTTAACCGTTGAATACTTATAAAAATTCAAGCAATTTTATATGTAAAATCTATAAATCAGACATGGGCTAAAGTTAGATTGAACAAGTAATTGAAAATTTTATAAGAAAATAAATATATATCCGACCCAAGGGGTGGGAGATATGGCAAGACTAGGGGCTACACTTACCTATCAAAAATAGATAAATAAATAAATATTTACATATATATATATATATATATGATATTTTTACTCTATTTTAATCAAATTTGAAGCTAAAAAAAAATTATTAATATATTTGTCTAGCCTATATGTTTAAAAATCCAGGTTTAATATATGCAAAAAAAAAAATTAACCTAAATTAACAATAAAAATCTTAGTATATTTGTCCAGCCTACATGCTTAAAAATTCAAGTATAATATTTGTAAAATTTTTTAACATATTAAAGTTAGTTTACAAAAGATAAATATTTATTCAACTTAATCGGTAATAGACCAATGTTAATTTAAACTTTAATTTTACAAATATTTACCAAAATATACAGATCTATGATGTTTTTCTCCATTTTCATAAGATACGAAGTCAAAAGTGCATAACTGATGTTTATTTTTCTATTTTTGTCAAAATTAAATTTATAAAACAAATGTCCAACATAAAAAAGTTGGGATCATCATTTTTTTATCCATTTTGAAAAACAAATTGGAAAAAAAATCATATGCTTAAATTTTTTCTCAAATATGATAGATCTAGGTTTCTATTTTTATAAACTGTTTTTTAAAGTAAATATGTATATTGATATGTACTTGAATATAATTAATTAACTATAAGATATGTATATTTTCCATACTTAGTTAAATTAAACTTTTTTGTTAATAACTAATTTTTTTAACCCGTGCGTTAAACGCACGTCAACTAAATCGTAAATAAACAAAATAAGGAGGATGAGTTTATTAACAATCACACATAAGTATATCACTAATCATTATAGATTTTTAAAACTTTCCTTATACACAACATTTGTTGTCTTATTAGTAGGTTTTTCATCTTCATCACGTATCAAAATCTTCAAACCAAAATAATTTGTTACTCTAGAAACTACGACATATAACCTTCTTATGACTAAATCTCTTTGGTTTTTCGAAAAGAAACTCACGAGCAATTATTGACTTTGTCACATTAATTGTCATTACATATGATACTTCGGTAATATAAATTGTCTTCTCATTAACTTGAAAGACTGTCTTACATCGGATAGAGTTAATGACAATATTGAGATAAAAACATTTTCTCTAACATCGCTTCGTTTCAAAAATTTTGTTTCAACAATGTGATCTTCAAGATTTATGATGATTAGTCTTGTTTCATTGCACAACCCCACAGCATGGTCAATGTTTCTCAATAACATTACTAGAACACTAATTTTAAGTGTCAATTCATGGCGCGACAACCCAAACACTTTATACTATTCAAAAACTCAGTATAATGCGTAATGTCTTGAACAAACTTGAATTTTTTCCGTCTGCAAATAGAATCTGAACTCAAATAAGTTCTTCCTTTTGAATGATTACTTTTATTAAATTATATTTGTATTTTATGAATAAAGAAATTTCTGAGAAAAAAATAAGCTAAAATCAAAATAACGAAATTATTTTTACCGTTAACTATTATTTTTGTTTTGTAAATTATTTTGATTTTAATAACTTCCATTATATTTTTTGTTTTATTGACTTCATAACTATTATTTTTTTGTTTTTATTTTTAAGAATTAGTTTTATGGAAAAAAATTTGTTCCGTAATTTTTTATTATTATTTTGCTAACCTCTGTTTAAATTGTTTTGTTTTATTGACTCTGTAACTATTATTTTTGTTCCATCAAATATTTTTATTTTACTAACGTATTTTTGTTTTACATAACTATTTTTAAGAATTTGTTTTAAACTTTTTTCCCTAAATTATTTTTATAATTTTACTAACCTCGATTTAAATTTTTTTATTGACTCAGTAACTATTATTTTTGTTAAGTCAAATATTTTTATTTAACTAATGTATTTTTGTTTTACATAGCTATTTTTTAGAATTTGTTTTAAAATTTTGTTCCGTAAATTATTTTTATTATTTTAGTAACCTTAGTTTAAATTGTTTTTGTTTTTATTGACTTTGTAACTATTATTTTTGTTCCATCAAATATTTTTATTTTACTAACATATTTTTTTACATATATATTTTTAAGAATTTGTTTTAAACTTTTTTCCCTAATTTATTTTATTTTACTAACCTCCGCATTAAATTATTTTTGTTTTATTGATTCTGTAACTTTTATTTTTATAGTGGCTTGTTTCATACCTCTTATATTTTTGTTTTCTTGACTTCAGAACTATTATTTTTGTTTTAGTTACTATTTTCTATGTTTAAAGGGAGAAAAATATTTAAATATAATTAAAAGAGAGGAGGTAGTGATGATAAGAAAGAAAATAGGGAGGAGACGGGAGAGAGAAAGAAATACAATCAGAGAAGATATGAGAAAGAAATAGTGAAATAGTAACTCAAACGTCAATAATTCAAAAATGAGATTTTAGAGGGAGAAATCTACCCTTATATATATATATATATATATATATATATATATATATATATATATATATATATATATATATATATATATTTATTTATATTTATTTATATTTATATTTATATTTATATTTTATGAATAATGAAATTTCTGAGAAGAAAATAAGTTAAAATCAAAATAGCGAAATTATTTTTACCATTAACTATTATTTTTGTTTTGTAAATTATTTTGATTTTAATAACTTTCATTGTATTTTTTTGTTTTATTGACTTTGTAACTATTATTTTTGTTTTATTTTTAAAAATTAGTTTTATGGAAGAAAAATTTTCCATAATTTTTTATAATTATTTTGCTAACCTCTGTTTAAATTGTTTTGTTTTATTGACTCTATAACTATTATTTTTGTCCCATCAAATATTTTTATTTTACTAACGTATTTTTGTTTTACATAACTATTTTTAATAATATTTTTTAAACTTTTGTTCCGTAAATTATTTTTATAATTTTACTAACCTCAGTTTAAATTTTTTTTATTGACTCCGTAACTATTATTTTGTTCTATCAGATATTTTTATTTAACTAATGTATTTTTGTTTTACATAGCTATTTTTGAGAATTTTTTTAAAAAATTTTGTTCCGTAAATTATATTTATTATTTTAGTAACCTTAGTTTAAACTGTTTTTGTTTTTATTGACTTTGTAACTATTATTTTCGTTCTATCAAATATTTTTATTTTACTAACATATTTTTGTTTTACATATATATTTTTAAAAATTTGTTTAAAACCTTTGTTCCATAATTTATTTTATTTTACTAACATCCGTATTAAATTATTTTTGTTTTATTGATTCTGTAACTTTTATTTTTATAGTGGCTTATTTCATAAATAATTTTTATTTTACTAACCTCATATATTTTTGTTTTCTTGACTCCAGAACTATTATTTTCATTTTAGTTACTATTTTTTATGTTTAAAGAGAGAAAAATGTTTGAACATAATTAAAAGAGAAGAGACGGTGGTGATGAGAGAGAAAATAGGGAGGAGATGTGAGAAAGAAAGAGTGAAATAGTAACTCAAAAGTCAATAATTTAAAAGTGAGATTTTTGAGGGATAAATCTACCCTTGCCATTATATATATATAATCGAAATTCAAATTTGTATCATACAAATTTCTCTCAAAATTTTATTTAAAAAAATAAAAAGAAAATAAGAAACCTAACAGTTAAATGATTTGAAGGTATTCAATGTTAGGGTTTATTGGGGGATGATGTTGCTACATATTCTGAAAAAGGGAAGGAGACCTAGCGAAATATCAACTTTTTGTTATAAAGCTTCTCCCAAGGCACACTAAGAATCTAGACTCAACAACTATTGTTATTGAATAGTTGTATAAAAATTATGTTGCATACTATGTTATTTATAATATTTTAGTGTTGGAGGTTCTCTTTAGAGTCAGTTATTTCAACTTCAATTCCTTTTTTTATTAGATATAACAAACAGTTTGATATTTGACTATTTAATATCTATATTGTAATATACCCAAATTTTGAATAAAAATATTTATTATATTATTAATTTTGTAATTTATTTTGGGCTAAAGTTAATATCGTTTGGGTCTATTTGTGTTTCAATATTAAAAGCCCAAAGTTGGGTCTTGTTTATGTTGCTTGGACTTGTACTAGTGGGCTCTTTTGATTTTAGGCTTGGCCCATTTGAAATACTAAAAACAACATAAATGGGTCATAATTAGAATTTTAAAAAAAGATAATAATAAAAAAATTAAAAACAAATAACAGATGAAGGGACAAAGGCACAAACCGAGATAGGGAGGAATAACGGCGGACAGAAAGATGGAGGCAAATCAATCGACGAAGGAATGGTTAGTTTTGATATAAAAAGGGAGGAGAGGTGGAGAAAATCATTCTTCCAAATCTAAGTATAGAGTGAGGAGAGTCGGAGCTCGGGAGAGAATTCACCAAGAAGACGAGCGAGAGATGTAACAACAGGAGGAGGCAACGGAGAGTAGAGAGTTGCGGGCACCTTCGATCGGTCAATTAAGGTAACACATTCCCTTCCGAATCTGAACACCTTGCTCCGATTTTATCCTCGTTTTTGTCGATTTTTCTTGGGTTCTTTTGGAATTGGGTTGGATATAGAAGAAGGAAAAAAAACAGATGACATAATGGGTCTTCATTTGGTTATTCAGTGGAATAGTTTGAAACCAAATAGATGGATTGTGGTTTAACTCACCATTATAGTAGACAAATAGTTTAATTCTTAAAAAACATCTGAATTGGCAGAATTGTCGGCGGTGGTAATGTGGGAGAGCAAATAAAGAAGATATAAACTATTAGAGTGTATGTTGTGTGTGTTGTGTGTTTTTCGGCAAAATGAAATAAAAGAAAAAAATATGGAAACAGATAACAGTATGGATGAGAATGAGGGGAAGAACAATGGATGATGGAGTTTTGGAATAAAATAAGAGAGAGAGAGATAGGTGGAACTAATATATTATTTTGTGATATTGGAAAAGTCAACTTTTCCCAAACCATCAAAAATAGGAATTCGTGGCAGTGGGTGGTGATTCTGTTTTTACAGATTCACCCCCCCTAATTTTCAAGTTTAATTAATAAGTACTCCTAATTTCAGAAACTTACCATCGAGTTACAATAGTTAGAAATAGACCTTAAGTAATTATAATAATGTTATTTTTAGAGTTTGTTAATTATGTATTGAATTTTAAAAGTTACTAGAAGGTCCCTAAATCTAGAATTTTATTTTGTATTATTGTGATTTAGATTCATTAAGCAGCGGTACATTGTGCTCGAGTTAATTTTACGGCATCGCTAAGGTAAGTGATTATGCATCGTTTAGGTTATTGAATTCTTAATTCCAAAATGTTAGGCTTCCGCTATTTCTTTGGCATTTACCTTTCTTTGAAAACATGTGCCGACCTTGGGTTGGTATTTGACTTTGAAATCCCGTCGTATCCGTTCTTTCGTTATCCTTGATTGTGAATTTGCTTTATGAATCTCACAAATTGTTTAAACTCGATGTGCGATATTTTATTCGGTTATCATTGGTATTTGATTTTGTTGAAATTGTAATTATTATTATTTTTTTGAAAAACTCCGTTATGATCACTAAGATAATTTGAATGACCATTTGACCTGTTAAGGCGACATTACACCATATGAACTATGGTGGGATAATCGGATATACCATTTTGCTTTTGACCCTTTGGAGTACTTTGATATTTGAGGGTTCATGGAGCCACCTTTGTTTGGTCTAAAATGACTTGTGATCATAACATCCTCCTTAGTATTTGATATTGATTTGATTGATTCTTGCAAACTTGTTAATTGTTTTGATCAATGTATTTAATCTTGTGGATATCAAGAAAAATAATTCCTTTGACATCTCCATTTTATTGTTTACACTATATATCATTTGACTTTCTTCTGGTCAACTCCTCCTTAAAACCGGAGGGATTTGTATATGAACTTATTGAGCTTTTTGTTCGCTCACCCTTTCTACTCATTTTCTTTCAAGATATAAGTAAGGAATGGAAACATGAAAATTTTAGTTCGGTTCGGGTTGGTCCAATTAAAGAGATTAAAATCTTGTTATGTTATGGACTATCATTTGTAATCGTTAATGGATTTTGAGAGATTTATTTAGACATATGTTTTTTATTGTAAGTAAATTTTATTAAGGGGTTTTATGTTCGAATATTTGATGTTTAAGTGGAAGATACATTCGGGGTTTAGTAAAATACTTTTGAAGTGTAATTTCAAAACTCATTATGTGGGTATAATGATCCTCTGGGTACAATTTTGCTGACATGCTCTATGACAAAATTTCATGTTTCCATTTCGCCACTTCTTCTTGAAAAATAATGTGAAAAGAATCAATACACAAATTGGATTACGCCATAAATTGGTTTCAAGAGGGATCACGCACAAATCCTTGCGATATACTTAGTGGATTTGTCAAAATGACCTGCCAAAATTAATAGATTGATAAAGGATCGAACCAATTAATCAGCTATGCAAGCCTAAGAGATATATGGCGGATGATTGCGACAAGGTAACAGTATCAAAGTACTCACCAGCCTTGGTATCCATGGTTCATATGGTCTGACTTAACAGGCTCAAAATCGCCTTGAGCCTTCATGCGGTTTTTATATCTTTCAAAAAGATGAAGCCTGTATTAACGACATATTAAATCATCTAAACTAATTTATTGAATAATAAAGGACAAGTCACGTCAAATTTTATCTTTTTTTTTGTTTTATCTTTTTTCCATAATGGAAATGTTGTTTCAAACATATTTAAATTTAAATGTAATTTGTAACTTATTTGAGTGGGCCAGTAATAAGCTACTAACATATTTACTACATAACGATATTTATAAAATAATTGGCTATATACATTACTGTGAATCTATAATATATATACAGGAGTTCATATAGAATTCATGGTCAATAAATTCTAAAATATTTTGATCCATTATAATTATCAAGATTGTTTATTAGCCAATCGATGAATATTTTGTTCATGAAGTGTTTTATTAAACTTATGAAAGGATTAATTTGTGGTACGGCAAAGCAGTATTCCGCAATATTGCAATTTTTTTTCAATTGTTTAGTAAAAGTAGTTCCACCTATTTTCAAAACTCAATAGTTTATTATTTTTGTACATCTTGCGGTGTTTTAATTATTTTTTTCTTTTTAATTCATTATTGGCACTGTTGTTATATATTCTTTCAGCGATACCTTAAGCCAGATCTATCCGAACCAAATATTTTAGAATAAACTGTCTATAATATTGAGTTAAACCACAATTCATCTATTTGGTTTCCAGCGTGACCTGACGATTAACTGTTTTTCGCTGTATTGGTTCTCTAAGGCAACTTTGACATAAGCCTTCCTAAATTGATACCTTAATTGATTGAGAGAATTGCTAGATTTCGTCTCCCGATAACAATATAGGAAGATACCTCAGGCAAATCGTGTTCTCCGTAAGTTATTTCCTTTCTTTGTTTTTGTTCCTTTAATTCGGTTTATTAAATTGATTATGACTCCGACATGTTGGTGCAATAGTTGCAATTGACCAATCAAAAGAGGGACCAATGCTTTAAGTAACTTGAGCTATGAACAGACGGCGACCAGAAATGAAAAGAAGTACGATAATTGTAATGATGCATTCAAAAGTTGGTGAAAATTAAATAGTAGACATCAGCTAACTGTTATATTAATAAAAAAGGAGTTCGATGATTCCTCAAACTCATAAAATTTTTTTCTCTTTTTGTTTGGCTAATTTTTTGTGTTAAATAACTAGCTGTATTGTTGATCTGAAC